>JASJET010000122.1:16247500-16987500 GCA_034092305.1 Diaprepes abbreviatus
CCCTATGCAGGGATATTACTTTAGTTTATATAATCTTCCTTGTACACCCTGGTGCAAGTATCCTAATTTACTTACGAAAATCTTAATTTTCGCGAGTTTTCTAACAATTTCACCCAGAAAAGACACAAAAATTCGTAGTTTTCCGATTTTACACCGTACTTATTCAGTCTGTGGTATTATTATGATCTAAAATCCATTAATTAAATTTAAATTCCAAGACCATTCAGCTCTCAAAAATATGTCTGCACGGCTTCGCTGTTCGAACTGAAGTGCTTACATAATAGTGTTAAAGAGAAAAAAGACGAGGGGTAGAGCCAAAGAAAAAAGGTGTAGTTTACGTAACCAATCGATATAGGACTTCCACGACTAAGAAGAGTTGCAGAATACAATCTATATCTTTTTCTGATATACCTTCACTAATTTCTGTACTCTTAATAATCGAAAATTTAAAACAATTTTAAACACTGTAATGTTACCCTAAAAAAAAGACCACACAAATTTTTTAACACTTTTTCAGTCACCCGTAGAAAACAGCCAGATAAATGTTGTTTTAATTCATAATGTATTTATAATATTTGACCTATGGCCTATATATCCTGCACTTTGAATACCTTGTTTATATTCTTTTGTCTGGAACCCTACACAGGGATAGTCCCAAATATGCCAAGTTCAGAGACAAGAGTATAACAATAGGTCACGAAATCTTTCTTGTACATGCTGGTCCAAGGTGCAAGTTCCCTAATTTCCTTAAATGACATTCATTTTCGTGAGTTTTTTAACAATTTCACACCAAAAAGATACAAAAACTCATAGTTTTCCGATTTTGTACCGCACTTATTCAGTCTGTGGTCTTCTCAAGATCTGAAATCCATTAATTAAATTTCCATTCCAAGACAGTTCACCGCCACATAAGAGACGTCCGCACGGCTTCGCTATTCAAACTAAAGTGCATATGTAGTAGCGATGGATTGAAAAAAGATGAGGGGCGGAGCTAAAGAAAGAAGAAGAGTAAGAAGGAGAACGTAACATATCGATGTAGGGCTTCCACCACTAAGGATAGTAACAGCATACCATCAATGTCAGGTTCTGATATATCTTCATTAACTTCTGTATTCCTGATAATCGAAAATTTGAAACGGGCGAATTTCACCCTAAAAAAAAATAAAAAAAATGGCCACACAAAATTTTTAAAACTTTTTTAATCCTGACCCATACAAAAGACAGCTATAAATGCTGTTTTAATTCACAATGTCTTTATAATATTTGACCTATGGACTATACATCCTGCACTTTGAATATCTTATTTATGTCCTGCTGTTTTCAACCCTATGCAGGGATATTACCAAATTTGCAAAGTTCAAAGACAAGAGCATAACTTTAGATTACGTAATCTTCCTTGTACACCCTGGTTCAATGCGCAAGTTCCCTGATTTTCTTACGAAAATCTTAAATTGCATTCATTTTCGCGAGTCTTTTAACAATTCCACCCCGAAAACACAAATTTTCATAGAGTTTCTCGATTCTACATCGCGTCTATTCAGTCTGTGGCCTTCTCAAAATCTGAAAATGTTTCAATCGTACCCATTATTTAAATTTAAATTCTAAGACAATTCGGCTCCATAGAAGACGTCTACACCGGTTCGCTGTTCGAACTGAAGTGCATACATGATGGTGTTGCAGAGAAAAATTTTGATGGGCGGAGCTAAAGAAAAAACAGGTGGAGTTTACGTAACCAATCGGAATAGGGGGCGAACTTGGGCAGCCAATCAGAAACAAGGTCATTCTTGGCTGACCAATCAAAAAAGTGGTGGGGGGGTCAACTAGGAGCCCCCTATTCCCACTACTCACCTGACAAGCGTAACGTTTTAGTTGCAATATCCCCAATTAAAACAAAATATTGTAAATGACCCAACTCAACCTCTCCCTGGAGATACTTATGCCAAGTAGAGAGGATTGGGAGAAAGAACAAAATCTTCCGAAAAATAGATCCTGGTGGTATACTGATGGATCTCGACAAGATGAAAGAGCTGGAGCCGGAATATTCGGCAAGACCACAGGAGTCAGAGAGTACTACGTTCTCGGACAATGTGCGACAATTTTCACAGCGGAAATTTATGCTATTCTGCAGTGTGCCCATCTCTGTGAGAGGAACATAGACAGGAATAGAGTAATAAATATATGCTCAGAGAGTAAGGCTGTGATATTGGCACTGAAGTCAAGTGTCGTGACTTCGCGACTGGTGTCTGAGTGCAAGGATGTACTAAATGGTATGATAAGGTTAAGGTTGCACAGTCAGACTCGTATGGATTCCGGGTCACTCGGGCATACGCGGGAATGAGGAAGCAGGCCATCTGTCAAAGTTGGGTTCGGCGATCGAACCGCATGGACCCCAACCAATATTACCTGTTCCAATTGCTATTGGCAAAAGGGAATTGAAATCGTTGCTGGAAAGCAAATTTATTGAGTGATGGAGGGGAGCTCCTCGAATGAGGGGTGCTAGGAACATATAGCGGGGCCTAGCGCACGACATACTAAGGAGTTTCTCTCCTTGGGAAGGGAAGAGCTGCGAATTGTGGTGGGATTGTTGACAGGACATTGTCATCTCCGGGGCAATCTTCATAGAATCGGTGTCGAGGGCGACCCGACATGCAGATGGTGTTTGGAGGAGGATGAAACTGTTGACCATGTTTTCAGAGGGTGCCCAGCACTTAACGGACTGAGACAGAGATATTTCGGAGATATAGTTTTGTTACCGGAAGCAGTTAGGCAAGTTCAAATATCGAGGCGGCTTGGATTCGCAAAGGCCATCGGCCTCGAATAACCTGCAGATATGGTGGGATGTAAAGGGCCCAATGGAGGCCTACGCATCAATGATCTAGTATCACCACCCCTTTTTCATTCATTCATTCATTCATTGTAAATGATCCTAAATCAAAATAAGTACTCGAAAAAGAATCAAATATAGTCGGATTAAAGACAAATCTCCACAAAGCTAAAACTATGTGCAGTACAAATCCACATATTGAAATAGGAAATCAAGAGACAGAGAATATCCAGAGCTATGTATATCTAGGCCATATGCTTACATTCGGGAGAGAAAATCAGGTTGCCGAAATCAATAAAAGGAGGAGGGCAGCTTTTGTAAAATTGAGACAAATCTTGAAGAATAAAAATATCAATATGCGTCTTCATACATGCTTATTTGACCAATGTTTTCTGTCCGTGCTTACTTATGGAGCCCAATCTAACTAAACTGTCAATGGAGAAGCTAAAAACTACTCAAAGAGCCATGGATTGTCAAATTCTGGGAATAAGTCTCAGAGATCAGGAAAGATACAAATGAATCCGAGCAAGAGCAAAAATAAAAGATGCAGAAGCAGTAGCGGAATTCAAATGGAATTTCGCCGGTCACGTAATGAGATATGAAGAGGAAAAACGGCCTAAAATACTCCTTCAGTGGTGACCTTACTTCGGCGAACGATGGACCGATGATTTGAAGACGACGGCGAAATTTATATAGCAGAGCATAATTCAAAACAGGTGTAGCTGGCAACCAATGAGGAAATAGAAGGATGATAAGATGAAATAAATCAAAATATGTTAAGAGCACCATTGTTCTTTAATCTTAAGGACAGCACTTCATAAGCAACAAATAATTTTGTGTCATGAGTCATGCACGGTAAAGAAAGTTTGTAAAAGGAACTTTATCGTCTTCCATAAATTATTTAGAACGCCATTAATCTCTAAACGAGTTCATAACTGTATACTTGTATTAAACAATAGGCTATAATTTATCGCATACCAATTTCATATTTCGCGATAAATTATAAAAGAATTGAAATGCAAATCACTGGTGATATACTCAATATAAATCTTTTAGGTTGGAAAGAAAAATAAAACCTTTTTAACAACTGATAAATAAAATTTTTAAAAGAAACCTGATTGTTTTTATCATACTAAATAAATATTTGGTATTTTTCTTTTTTTATTCCAACACACATGCTCTGTCTCCAGATTATGCCTATTGTCCCACCCTAGTTTTATGTCCACTTACTCTATTTTCTTAACTTCCCGTACTAACTTATACAACTCTGCTAAAAAGGAAAATATCCAAGGTATACTTCACCGATTTTTCTTTGTGATATGTTGTAGTATATCAAAAACATTGTAAACATATATTTTCTTAAATACTAATTTGTCTATTTAAAGACACTACCCTAAAATATCTTCATCAAAAAATGCATTTTCTCTAATATCTCAGAAATTAATCATTTTTTAATAAAAAATGCGTAGTAACCAGTCTAATTTTTACCCATGGGAGTTTTCTACTGCTATAACTTTTATATAGCTTTGTACTTCAATTTGCTGAGAAACAGATAATTTTAATTAAAGGTTATTTATTCCTTCAAATAAATCTTTTCGCAAGATGCCGAAATAACTTCAAGTAAAGTCAACTTTATTTTTTAATTATCTTTATATGTGTCAATTTTTAAGCACTTGTGAATAATTTTGCTTTATTTCAAAAAAGATATTAAAAAATTACATTTATCCCCAAAAATAATGATGGAATGAAAATTTCTGTACGTAAAAGTTACTGCGCCTTCTTATGTCAAGTGATTTAGCGGTTGGTGCATTAAAGCATAAACGATTCTTATCGAGATATTAGGGAAAATGGATTTTTTGGCGTAAACCTAAAGGAGGATTTTATCCACGTAAATAAAGGGGTTATCATGTAAAAAACCATAAATGAAGAATGTTTTTAATATATCTTAAATTATCACAGCTCGGATAGCTTCCTTTTAAAAAGGGGGTAAGACTTTCAGCCAGCAAATGACTGGCAATTACATATTCTTTACAGTGCACCTTTCTCGATCATAGACTCTGCCACTTAACTCCTGGATGTAACTGTTATTTTCGTGCTAGTGATTTTTGACAGCTATGTTTCGTATCAGTATAAGTGTAATCGCTCATATATACAACAAAAATTACAATTTGAGGACCAAGAGACCCATAATGGATTTCTTTATCTTATTGATAATTCACAGACCCGCTGTGGTTTTGGCGCTGCTAAAAATAGAGCTCTTTTCTAGTTTCCTAGTTATCCAGATGCTAACTGTATTTATATTTTTTTATACTACATCTCCTTTTTTGATATAACATAAACCCAAATACTACGAATTTTACAATTTTAATTTTTTAATTATTTCAGTCTATATGGAGAAAGCTTCTTTTACGAAAGTTCTTTGCATTCGGCACTCTCGCGAGATGCTCTAACAATAATTAACCATCATGTGTTTATTCCATCGACCTCGCTGCGTCTTCTATGTCTTTTAAATCCCGTTGAAATCGTTCTCCTTGTTTCTCGCTATAAGAGCAAAAATGTTCTTGAAATCTGTCCCAGTAGCTATGGAGGTAGTGAACTTTTATATTCATATTACATCCAAGGCTCAACAATTCTCTTGAAAATTTGCTGACGTATAATTTCTTTAAACGTTTTTCACAATGTTTACAAAAGGTATCCAAGCTGCCGATTCTAAATCATTCAGTGAATGTACGAAATTGTTATTTTTCATCAAAAGTCATATCTGTGACCCATCAAAAATAATAGCAACCAGCTTTTTCTGTACTCCAACCAGGAAATTTCCTTGATATATAAGTATAACAAAAGTCAGTCATATCCAATGACTTCACACACTATTTCATCAGTTATTTCCTCATAGGCCAGTCTTTTTTAACCCACTTTTTGCTCTGTTGTCTCACAAATAAATGAAACAATGTAGTGTAGCCGCTTGTTGATCTAAAGAAAAGTTTATCATTGTTAAATCCATGCCTATAACCCACTCATGATAATGGTATTTAAGTTTTTCTAAAACAAAAGATACAGTGTGATAGTCCTCTATTAGTTTCGTAGAATGAGCAATTGGGACATCATGTTTATTGCCCATATGTAGTAAAACACATTTTAAACTTAGTTTTGAACTGTCGATAAAAAATCTCCATTCATTAGGTTATTAACTTAAGAGATCCGTTTCAGTTTAGACCACCAATATTGTTCCAGAAAAGAATATCACTTTCGAGACTAAAGAATGGAAGAAATGGTTTTTCTCGATTATGATAGAATGTGACATTCTTACGTGTAGAAAGTCAATTCCTTCCTTTAAGTCTGGATACTAATAGCTCTGATCTTCGTGGTCTCTTATCAGGTCATTTCAGGCATCTTGAGTGAAAGGTAGAAGCAGTATTAAAAATGAAATAATTTTATCCCTAGTACTGCCTTGTAAGGCGCCAATAGTACTTTTTTCCGTTTCTGACAGATCCAGGTCATGAAAGTAAGAACTGGAATATTTGCTGACCAAATTTCAAATGACTTCGTTTTCCATTTACCGACTGTTAAATGTTCATTACACAATTGACACACCTTGTTTGGGATCCATGGTTTGACAAGGTCCTCAATTAAAGTAAGCAAAATATGCATTTTTGCAAATTCAGATGTAGGTTTTCGATATTTTTTCACTATATATTCGCCACAAATGTATCAAAATGTATTAGATCATTTAAGCAACGTCTCTTTGACGAAGATATATCGAAGATTTTGATTAAGAACATTTATAAATGACGCAATGACGAAAACAAGCAAGTGAAATTTTATTTGTACGAAAAAATTGTAAGTGAGTTAAGTTACAAAATTGTAAGTGACGTTCAAATATTACTTTTCATATTTGAAGATGGTAGATATTGAAATTATAATCTAGTTTTGGTGATACTAGGGTTTTTTTGTTGGCCTGTGTAAATTTAGCAAGTAAATAATTTTATCAAAAATCCCCTGCTGAAGGAGAACTCTTTAAGTCCAGCTGTTTTTTAGGTTCTATATCTGAAGCACGGAGAGAGGTCAGAGGAACGTTTATTCCGAAAACGAAAAGGTATCTATCGGATGAACCAAAGTCGTGCCGCTCAATAAGTCTCATCTCTTTTCAAAAGAGAAACATGCAATTAGAAATCTCTTCACAAAAACCGGTTTGTATATCATGCTGCCAAAACCACAGTGAATTTTCTATACTGTGTGGTGGATAGGCTGGAAAAAACATTGATGCCAAAAGACATCTGAGTGCTTTCATAGATATAGAGGTAGTTTTTGATAACGCCTCAGATGAGTCCACAGTTAGAGCCCTAGATGCAAGACAAATGGAGCATCTTCAAACAAAATGGATTTAATCAATGTTAAAATGCCGAATCATTACTGCATCTATGGGCGACGAAGTAGCTACAATCACCACGATTATCGGATGTGTGGAAGTCATCACTTCTATTGAGGTCTCTGGTCATAAATAGCTTGCTGAGTCAACTAAATGATTCAGAATCAACAATGTAGGCTATTGCTAATGACCTAGTTTTTACGGCCAGAGGGGTTATGACGAGCCCTACGTAAACTGTCTCAAATTAAATTAGTAGCTAGTGTAGAGTGGAAGAATTACATGTTAATCATAACAAAATCATCCTCATACCATTCACGAGAAGTCGAAAACTAAACATGAACACTCCAATATTAAATATAATAATACTGAGTCTTTCCAAAGAAGTAAGATATTTTAAAGTAATAATAATAAAGATTTTGGATACCGATAGACTTTATGTCTATATAGATATAACTTTGACGTGAACTATGAAGTAACATGAGTCAATCTTGTAGTTTACTCCTGATTCTAAGATGAAAGAAGAGTTTGGAGTGAGAGCATCAATCCCAGGTTTCATGATTGCTAAATTCATAAAAAATATCCCCACCATCTTCTAAGCAGAAATGCATGCAATTAAAATCTATGCCGATAAGTACTTAAATAGAAACACTTAAAATAACAAAATATACATATCGTGAGATAGCCAAGGGGCGTTAAAAGCTCTCAGATTAAATACGTTCGAGTTTAAGTTTACTTGGAACTGTACGCAAACACTAAAGTAATTGGCAAGGAACAACAGGATAACTCTGATATGGGTACAGGGACACAAGGGAATTAAAGAAAATGAGGAAGTAGAGAAGGGGCAAAGCTACTAATAAAGGAGTTTCGGAGCTGGGACAAATATCAGATAAAATTAAGATGAAACAGTACGCCGGGTCTCAGACAAGTGAAAAAATTTAAAAATCCATCGCCAAAGAACACAGGGGATTTTCGAATTATAATTAATCTCTTCACTGCCCTCTAAAGTATCGTCGCCAAAAAAAAATGACCAACCTGAGAAAGAGATTTTTCATTTTTGCGACCGTCCCGCCGAGACAGGGGAACACATGCTAAGCGAACGCATGACACTGTTTTGCAAGAGTCTTAGAGTTGTTAAATGTGTTACCTTGATTCCCGAAGAAATAAAGCACTTATCCTTGAGAAAAATAAAAAACTTCCTGAAAATCCCAAAATACTCTGCGCATATGTTATATTTGGATAATGTACAAAAGATCTTATAGGTCGAAAAGCAGTAGAAAGACAAAAAAAATTCTTAACATTCCACTAACAATTACAGAGAAAAATTATTTCAAGAGTGCTTTCTGCAGAAATATTTAATAGTTATCTTTGTTTTTGTCCTAACATAGATGCGCTGTATTCCGACTAAGTCTATTGTGCCGTAGAGGGCCAGAGTGCCTTCACAACACACTAATAATTGTTTTAACAATGCTTTCCACAAAAATATTTCATATTTCTCTTTTTTTCGTCCTACTCAGATCGCCAGACTAAGCCTATTGTAACCCTAGTTTTATTTAGGCTTGGTCTATTATTAATAACTTTCATGCTTTCTTTGAGTCACTACAAAATCATAATCTAAGGACCGATAGGTACAGAATGATTGTCTTTATCTCACTGAGACCTGAGTAAATATTTGAAGAAAAACTTTTTAGCAATGTTATCATTCAAATATTTGTGTAGAAGTACATTCTTAAACTAAGAACGAAATATTATATATTGCTAATATTTAAATGTAAATATACTGAATTTTAAAGATTTTTCCCAGTATATGAGACTTTATAGGGTAAAAATTTCGTACATTATTTACCTAAATACTATAGCATTTCAAAATCAAAGTATTCATTCAAAATTGGTACAATGACGTTCCATAACTTACTTTCCTGCTCATGATATTGCGGTATTAGTCGGTTAATAATTTTTTGCTATATACTAAACATAAAAGAATTTTCAATATATTGCCTTGAACCTTGAACCCATAAACAATTTAAAAAAATTTGTCAATCCATTATTTGACTTCTGAGAAATACAAATAGACAATACATTATCATAAACAACAATTTATACGCGTATTACGTTTATACATATCTTAACATGGTACGTAATTAATCTTTTAACTTGTTTATCTTTTAAAGTGTTTATGTTTTGTTAAAAATCCATCAATCACTCAACTTTAAGAACGAGGAGTAGTTTATCAGTAATAATTGAAAACAAATAAGAATTTTCATCTATGATCTTGTTTCTGAAGCAAAATGCCTATCAGATCGGAAGTATACGATGGAGACTTTTTAAAATCAAATGCGCTTTTGTCGAAATAGTTCATCCGATTCACTAATCTCTATTTCACTTATATCCAATAAAACGAAGAAATGATGTTGAAAAGAAGATATCAGCTGTTCCCCTCTCTTGAAAGATGGCAACAACTATAAATTACCTTAGGTAAGTAGATGGGCAAAATTAAATGAATGAATGAATGAAAAGGTGGCGAATCTTGATCGTTGATGCCTTAGCGTCGTTGGGCCCTTTACATGCCACCACAACTACAGGTCGTTCAAGGCCGATCGCCTTTGCAAATTCAAGCAGCCATGTTGATTGAACTTGCCTAATGGCTTCCAATGACAAAATTGTATCTTTAAAATGTCTCTGCCACCGTCTGTTAAATACTGAGAACTCTCTGATGATATAGTCGACAGATTCATAAACATAATTGCTTAGGTGACAATGTCCTGTCAACAATCCCACCACAATTCTCTGCCCTTTCTTTCCTAAGGAAACAAGCTTTCTTGTAAGCCATACGCTAAGTCCAGTTATGTGTTCCTTAGCATATCTCATTCCAGCTTCCCTCCAAGATTCAATTTGGTACATCCGCAAACCCCATCTTCGCCAAACCGCCTACTTCCTCATTTCCGTGTAAATCTGAGTGTCCCGGGACCCACACGAGTCTGTGCAGCCATTCCTTGCCAAACTGTTCTGTACATCCTGGCACTCTGACACCAATCGCGAAATTACGACATAATACTTTGTTTACTATCCCATTCCTATTTATGGCTCTCTCACAGAGATGATCACACTACAGAATAGCATTTCCGATGTAACAATCGTCACATGCTGTCTGAGAAAGTAAAACTCTCTGACTCCCGTGCTCTTACCGAACACTCCGGCTCCAGCTCATTCATTTTGTCGATATCCATCTGTGAATGACCCAGATCCTATTCTTACTTGTCAAAAGTACTTCAAGGAAGTGGTTGGACTTCAAAAGTGGCACCATGTCATCTGTTTTCATGGAGAGAGATGGATATCTCTCCATCATGCTTTTCCTGAGTAGCCGCCCATTCCAATTTCAAGATGTTCTAGGCAACTGAGACGATAAGTAGCTTTTAGGACTTCATTCTCTATGTATAAGTGAAGAAGAGGTTCACCAGGACCTCCACAGCCCTAGTGTTTGTACTAGGCCTCCATGCAACAGCGACGTACGTGATCATGGAGTGGATCACTATAGTGTATATATCCAAAATAGCGCTCTCAGTATTAGCCCCCATGTGCACCCTAAGACTCATTTATAAGCCCAGAAAGCAGATATGGCTTTCTTGATTCGAGCCTGAATATGTTCATTCCAGCTCAGTCATGAGTCCAGAATTACTCCCAGATTGACTGTTGTACGTATTTTAATACTGTTTACCACTTACCATTAGAGAACTTTTTTAAAATAACTGAACCAAACAAAATTATCAGATAACTAAATATATACTACCTAATGAATGGTTCATAAGAACTATCAAATACGAAGTAAATTGTTTGAAAAATGTGTTAATTAAAAACTAAAAAATTATATTCAGAAACATGTTTTTCCAAAACTGTCTTGCAATTAGATGGTTTTTACTATTATACACGTTTAATATGTGATTTTGGTAATTTATAATACTTTTTTAAGGTTAGAAAAAAATTTAAAGAAATAACATTTAAGTAACTCCAAATTTAAAATCAGGAACCCTTAAAACGTGAAATGGTGTTGCTCATAAATGTTAAAATTACCGTTTTTAGTACGTATTCTCGCGTCATGCATATTTTTTTTAAGTTAAGTGGAAACTTGATGAAGTACACTGGAGCAATTGTCGGGTACTTATTCGGTGAACTAAAAATCTTGTAATTGTACAGCCCATGAAACTGTAGAATTTTGATTATCTAAGGATTTGTTTTGTAGTGAGAAAGTGTGGTAAATGTGCAATACAAATTGTAGAGCTCGTTTCTAATCTTTTAAAGCTATCATGGCCTCAACATATTTTCAGTATTTTTGAGAATTTGTCTGTCAAATTTAAAGTGATTAATTTTTAAAATTTATTTAGTTGAATTTAGCCCACTCAAAAACCTGTTGACCAATATATACCATACACCTATTATTATTTATTTTCTTACAAGCGTTACTGCATTATTAAAATAGCAAAATTAATTATTTAATATTTTGTAACAAATTGTATGTTAATGATTACATCAACTAAACTGGGCTTATCTATTTCTCGTAGAATCAAATTTTGGCTTTTATTTTGTGAAAAAAAAGTTAATTTTGCAATAATTCGTTTAAGCAAATTATTTCAACAAATTAATTTTGCAAAACTAAAAGTTAGTTTAAATTCAGCTATATCTTGAACCCTTTAATTCGTATATGATTAGGGTTCAGTACCTTATGGTTACGAAAGAGAAAAAAAGATTGACCTTGAAATAATCATAAAGCTCAAATTTTTAAACATATTTGGACATAGAATTTACCACTTTTTCAATTGCAGATGTTAAAAATAACCTGAAAGTCATTATCAAGGTTAAATTCAAGGTGTCAATTTGATTTCTCCTTGAAAATTAATTCAGGTATGACCTTAAGCCTAACCAAAAAAATTGTCCCTGGAGAAGTCTTTGGCTGTTCCGTTATTTGCTTATCACCATTTATCATACCGTCTAGGGTAGTTTTTACCCTTAAAAGTGAGGTATGGCCGCTATAAAAAAATACATGTTTAATATTTTTCAATGTTCTACTCGTATGCCAAGTTTAATTAAATTCGCTGAGTTACACTTGGGTAGGTTTACTTGCTAGTAAAAAGTGTAAATCCGTTTAAACAACACCAATTCCTAAGGCAGTAAGTGGTATGATTAAACCTGAAAACACTTTCTTGGTAATCACTTGCATTATAATATATAACAAAATCATCTGCAAACTTTATTCGAGTTATATTATTAAACAATACATTATCATAAGTCTATAGGTTCAAAAATTAAAGGACTTAAAACAGAGCCTTGGAAATGTGAGAACCAATGACTGAATTATCCTGTTTAATAAAAACCTATCCATTTGCAAAAAAATCCAAAATCCTTTATAGGAGTGAAAAAATATTTAAATTCATCCGATTCCGATATATTACTTTTTTACTTTTTTCTTTTCTTTTTTTCAAGAAAATCGTCATTTCAAATCGATTATTCCATTTTAAAGGTGCAAAAAAGTTTTTCATTCGACGTATGTTGAAATACTGCATCCGATCGACACTTTAATCTGTTTTTATGGGAATTTCAGCTAGATGTGACTGCATCGGATCGGTCCGATCGGATCCGAATACTACATTAGAAATAAGGTCTATAAATATTTACGAGATTTGTGAAACCAAACTTGAACGAACCCGTGTTATATGATAAATAATAGTCAAATATTTGTCGAGAATGCTTTATGTTAAGATTCCGTAGTAATTATTGATATTTTTTTTATTTCGTATTTGAGTTAATTGTACACCTGCAAAATGGTATCCAAAAATATAGACTTTTTATCGAAAAACATATTGTAACTCTGGAAATTTAAGTTTGAACATTTTTTTTTAATTTCGTCAATTAGTAAACATAATTTAATCCTATAAATTTTCGTTGAAAGAATAATATGTGTAAATTTTAAAAAATTGAAGGTGGTAGTCAAACTATAATAAGACTCTGGGAGCTGATATTTCGTGAGAATGCCGACTACATAGGAAATATTATATGACATATGGAACACGAAACATAATAGCTTTGTTCGCGGGTCACTTTCCGAACCGATTCAGAACTAGTACGGAATTAGTTCAGGATTGTCGTACAACGCAGGCCCAGTTATTAACCGTTAGTTAGTTAGTTAATTTAAAGGTTAAAGGCGCGTCAGTATCTCAGACCATTTGGCGCCTTCTGTAGAAATTGTTGGGATCATGTAAACTTTACTGTAAAGATCAGCATGCCTCAGGAAACAAAGTAAGCGTTTGGCCTTAGTCAGATCAAAGGACATAACTGTCGCAAAATTATTAGAGGTTAGATACCTCTCTCTAGCATTTCTATATGAGGGACAGTCAGATATTATGTGTTTTATAGATAGAGGGGAACGACAAGACGGACATTGAGGGGGATCCTCGTTTTTAAGAAGAAAGGAATGAGTCATTCTGCAATGTCCAATGGCGATTCTCTTCCATACGACATTTTCCCTTCTGGACAGTTGGGGAAAGTGATATGTCTCTGAGAAATTTCTTTTAATGTGGAAGAGTTTATTGGGGTTTTCTAGAGATTCCCAGCGAACCTGCACAATGTTCCCAATAATGTTATCGATGTGTCTATTGAATTCTTTGGGGTTGACTAAAGAGAAGAAAGCGGTGCCTTCAAGGATTGCAGATTTTGCTTGAGTATCTGCCAATTCATTCCTTTCTATGCCGATGTGGCTCGGGGCCCACATGAAAGCTATGCACAGATTACGTTGGGATCCCATTTTAAGGAGGTCGAGAATTTGATTCATGAGAGGGTGGGATGTGTTAATGGCTTGGATCGATCTCAAGCAGCTAAGGGAATCAGAAATGATTAGATGATTGGGGGTGGAGGAGTGCTTAATTATTTCTCTGAAGCATTGCTTGATGGCAAACAACTCAGCTGAAAAAACGGATGAAAGGGGATTTAACTTTGTTTTTTTGCATGAAAAGCTGGTTACGGCAGCTGAGCCTACCCCTTGATCCGATTTAGAACCGTCAGTAAACGATAGTTTGAAAGATTTGAACTTAGAGTTAATTAGGCTAAGGAAGTGTTGTTTGATAATGGAAGGTAAAGTATTGTTTTTATCATACTGCAGAAGATCAAAATTGATTTCAAAAGGGGGAAGATCCCAGGGGGAGAAGATCTGGGGGAGGATGGGAGTGGTATTGAGAATGGATATGTTATGGGAGGCTATAAACGCAGAAGCTCTATCATTGGCACCCAATGTGATATTTGAGACAACCGGGAAATCAGAAGGATTAAGGATTTTATCATAATCCAAAAGGAATGGTCTAGATTTGACAGATATGATGTATTTTGTAAGAAGAGAAGAACGTCGGAGACACAGAGGAGGAGTGTTAGTAATGCACTGAAGACTGACTATTGGGGAGGTACGAAATGCACCAGTCGATAATCGTAGGACTTGGTTCTGGATAGGATCAAGGGAAGAGATATACGAGGGCCTAGCCGAGTCATAGGCAATGCACCCATAGTCCAGCTTGGGGAGAATGACGGAGTTGTATATTTTGAGGAGCGTGTAGAAGTCAGAGCCCCAGGTGGTATGGGAGAGAAACTTTAATAAATTGAGATCCTTGAAGCATCGAGCCTTAAGAGAGGCAATGTGCGGACGCCAGTTAAGCTTATCATCAAATATTAGGCCAATAAACTTAAATTGGCTGTCTATAGGGAGATGTCTACGGTTTAGTGAGATAGAGTTTAGCTTTAAGCAGTTTCTCTTTTTACAAAAGCGGGTGACCGTTGATTTAGACTGACTAAAAGTAAAACCTGTCTTCATTGCCCATGATTGCAGTTTTTGAATGCATAGCTGAAGTTGTCTTTCGCAGGTGATAGATGATTGTGAGGCAATATATATATATATATATATATATATATATATATATATATATATATATATATATATATATATATATATATATATATATATATATATATATATATATATATATATATATATATATATATAAGTAAATCATCAGCGTAGAGCCTAGCCGTGATGGAGGGAGGAATATAGTCATTGATGGAGTTCATGGATAGAAGGAAAAGGGTGCAGCTAAGCACTGAGCCCTGAGGAATGCCATTTTTGAGAGGGTGGGAGGGAGAGATATGGGTACCCAGACGAACTGAGAAAAGACGGTCGCGAATAAAGTTTGAGATGAATTTTGGAAGGTGACCTTTAAATCCTAGTTTATGGAGTTGAAGGAGGATACCATGTTTCCAGGTAGTGTCATAGGCATTAGAGATATCTAGGGATACGGCAACCAGGTGTTGTTTCCTGCGAAACCAACGAGATGATCTGTTGTTGATCTGTTAGGACGAAAGCCAGTTATTAACCGGTTCAGGATTTTTTTTTACCACGAACGATTTTGGAACTTTAAATCGTCTACTGTGATACGAGTCTCATTATTTAACATACTGATTAAACTAGTTGTTTTTGTTAATTTAAATAACTTAGAACTGTTTTTTATTAGGTTTTATTATTTGTATTATTTTAAAGAAATATTGAGTTATAATTGTTGTTCTTATATAATATAGTCTAACTGAGAGTTCCTTTTAGAGTAAAACATCTTGTTTTTTGCTGAATAAAATTTTTGATAAAAAAAAATATATATTTTAACTGAAATCTACTGTTTGCTCTTTATTTTGTGCTTTGTATTTCCTCAAAATAATTAGCACTTTTAGGAATTTTGAATAACTCTCAAATTTCTTCCAAGTCCTCATCGCAGGACGATAAATGATTTGACATAATGGGAGTATTCACTAAAAACATATTTTTTAGGCTTAAACTAAAAGGTAAAAAACACTTTTTTAATTTATCAATTAAGATTCTAGTTAGATTAACACTAACTAAAGTAAAACCAATATAATATAATAAAATATCCACTGGAACATCAAATTCAACAAATGACATAAACAAAAGAAAAACCTAAATACAATAAAAACAGTTGTCAAATAGTTGCACATTGCGGCCGCAGCATGAAAGCTGGCGCTGCGTAAAATTCCGAACTTACAGTTCTTGTTCAATCCTTAGAACCGGCAGAACTGGTTCAGAATCAATTTCGAACCGAATTATTTTCTCCGCGAACATGGGACTGTAACTAAAAATTCTGCACTTTGTTATCCGCGAACGTTAGTATTTCAACTGCGCATGCGTATTAGTTCAGAATCGGTTCTAAATCCTTTCCGCGAACAAAGCTTATATAGAATTTTTCTAAGCATGCATATGCCTAAATGTGTCGGCGCCCACGCTGGTGCCGACATATTGACGTTACCTAACCTTCATTTTAGTTGCGTATTTATCTTTATTATTCTGAGAGTTTAAATTGGCGAAGTTAAGTTTGTGTGCTTGTCCAATTTTTATTTGTTTAAATTATGTCGATAATAATATAACAAAAGCAATATTATTATCATTAAAAAATTCCACAGTTTATAATTGCTGGAAAGAATGCAACAAACATTTTTCTCTAGAGTATTATTTGGAAGGAACAAAAAAGTATTTAAAACGAATTGCTATTTCAATGTAAATAATCCAACTTGTTATCCAGATAACACTATAAAAGATTTCCACTTAAAACCTTTAAAAATAGCCAATTGGGAAAATCTAGAAATTGTTAAACATAAATTGGGTCAATATTCTAAGGATTTGAATGATTTAAGAAACTTTAAATAAGAAATACATGCTATACCTAATTCACTTATGTTTCACTTTCTCTAATAATAAAGGTAATATTTGTCTTTAGTCTCTTGGCGTTTCTAAAATACCACATAGTTATCTTAGTGGTCCAATTATTGTCTATTCTTCTTGGTATATGTCCTGCCCATTGCCATTTTAGGGATTTTATTCTTTGGATTACGTCAGTGTCCTATCGTATCCAAACTATACATCTTCCCATGGCTCTTTGTGTGACTCGGAGTTTTATGGTAATTTTTTTTTTATTATACAAGTTACACATCCATATATGGCGACCCGCAATATACATTGTTCAAATATGATTTTTTTTACGTATAGCGTCATTCTGGACTTGAAGATTACAGAGTTTTGTCCAAATACTAAACTAAATTTCTCTTAGTGTTTGAATATGATCACATGTGCTGAAACTACTTCTAAGACTTGCTTTCTCTCGAGGTTGTTCATAATCAAGTGTGCCCTGTATTCTTTTGTTCATTATTTTCGTGAATATTTTGTATATTACTGGTACCAAGCTAGTCGGTCTATAACTTATTTACCTTTCTTTCTACCATTTTAGTGAATAAGGATTATACTGGCATTATTTCACTGTTTCGAAATAAGCTTTGCTTTTAGGCAGTGTGTATATATTTTGGCTAAGATATAGAAATTTAAGAAGTAGAGAAAGAGGTAGCTGCAGTTCAAGAAGACATTCCAGATGTTCTCGTGAATGCAGTAGAGGAAGCTCTTAAGAGCATGGACAGCAAAGCAGTTGAGTATGACGGTGTTGCAGCGGTACTTCTGAAGTATGCTAGGAAAACACCTTGTCGTCGGTGAAAGGGCTCAATAACCGTCAATATATATATATATATATATATATATATATATATATATATATATATATATATATATATATTTATTTATATAAATAAGTTAAAAATATTTTGGTGATAACGACCAGCGGTACTTCTAAAGTATGCTAGGAAAACACCTTGTCGTCGGTGAAAGGGCTCAATAACCATCAATATATATATATATATATATATATATATATATATATATATATATATATATATATATACCTACAAGTTAAAAATATTTTGGTGATAACGACCTATCTAGCAATGTATTGTCAGTAATCACTCTATTTGGTTATACGTCATGATATTCAGTTGCATTTTTAAAACCCTATTTAACAATACCACTTGATAGAAGGGGTGTTACCAATATCGACATCAACACTGTTTTAACATCAACAGATTAAATTTTGTGTGCATCAGAAATTAGCTTAATATTAGACAATTGTAACTGTCTGAGTATTTGATAATGTGTTTTCATTATTTTCACATTATTGTCGTTATAAGTACTAAAAATGCAATGTGTAGGATGTTCCAAATTGTCGTGGAAATTATAAATACGGGCCAAAAGTACGTCTTTTAATTTACTAATTATGCGAATTTCTGCAAACTTCGAGTGAATTTTTCATCAAAAGAACATAATAGGATATGTGAACTGTATTTTTCTAAAGAAAAATAATATTTTTATCAACCGCACTTGATTCGAGACCTGGTCTAACTGTTAGAGTACATTTTGAAATTTCTAAATGAACTTCTGAGGCCATTTCTATATCATTTACTAATTATCCAAAATATTTATCAATATTAGAACTAATGGAGCAAGATAGTTTTTCAAAATCAATAATAAGTAATAAAAAGGACGGGAATTTATATGAAAAATGGGTTTGTTAAGACAGCTGCGATAATTTTCGTAAAATTTTTAGCTTTTTCAGTTGCCCTTGCACTGAAACAAATTTGTAAATGCTGAGAAATAATGCTATAGAAAAACGTATATATGAAATGTAAGACTTATTAAGTAAAATAGATAAGACAGACAAGCTACATAAATCAAATTTTAATGATCTAATAATTCCGAAGGTAAACATCATTAAATCACTCCTGGTTATGACGCGATATTATTCAAAAGTTAACAAAATTATAATTTCGCAATGACCAGCGTTTGTATCAGTCATTTTTAGACAATCAAAACTAATAAGATTGTCTGAGAGACATCGATTTTCAAATAATGCTCTGATAATAGCTTCAATACTTCATACAATGAGTCTACACACATAGTTATTTAAGTTATGATAATATTTTTATATTGTCTCATTCAAAAACTATTATATCAATCTGTAGTTTATTATCACCTAATCTAATGTTCGAAGAAAAAGAAATATCACTTAAGATTGCGAACTATATTTAAAGATTATTGACACAAAATGATAAATATACAATTTTGTCTCATTCAAAAATTATTATATCAATCTGTAGTTTATTATCACCTAATCTAATGTTCGAAGAACAAAAAATATCACTTAAAATTGCGAACTATATTTAAAGGTTATTGACACAAAATAATACACACAAAACATATAATTTTCCTGTTTGACGAAATTTGCATTAGTCAGTATTTAGATTATAAAGATGAAAATATTTTGAGGACAGTGTAGAATACTACTTCACTGACAAAATCTATGCCAGCAAGTATCAAAGCAAATTTTAAAGAAGTGGTAAATACTAGTCCAATTTCAAGAATTTGTAATGAGAAGGTGTTATTTCCAGTAAAGATGGTTATAATTAAATCAGAACAAAAAAAAGGTATGACCCATTTTGTAAAACCAAATCAGCTTACCCTCGCCCAGTCGACAAAACTTGATTTCTTCTAGATATGCTTGCCTTTCTATGATTAAAAAAATTGCACATTATTAAAATACGGTCATTCTTTAAGTTTGTAAGCTTCATTTCAAACCTATCTAGAAAATCAAAATATCTCATTATGCCTAAGAGTTTTCCAGTCCAATATTGCACAAGCTTTTTTAGAATTCGACTGTAAAATAGATGGTTCAAAAGAGATTCGAATCTATAAATATAATATTACTTTGGTGGAAAACAGTCAATATTAAAACTGCTTTTGAAAAACGTTTAAATGATGCATATCAAGAACCAATTACTTCACATAATATAGATAATAATCAGAAAATAGTTTTCTTGGAAAAAAATGCCGTACTGTCTAAGTTAATGGAGCCAAAATAATTTTTTAGCACATTTACACCGAACACTCGTACCGCTCTTAAGCATGCTTGATAATGAACTTAACATAATTTACATACAGTTGAGAAAAAAAAAACGAATAAGAGAAAAGACTTAAAATTCAGCCACTATTAATTTGAACTCCCGAACGTTGAGCAACATTCAGACTCAACATCTATTAAATTATCTCTTGAAAAGAAGAGTGCGAGTAGCATTGGCCTTAAAATTAACGAAGAGAAAACTAAATATCTGTATTCCACTAGAAACAACCAACACAGAGGCAGACTAGGCCAAAACATCACAATGGGGGACTATAACTTTGAACGCGTCAAAGAGTTCAAATATCTGGGAACGATGCTTACTGAAAACATTGACGGAACGACTGTAGAATCCAAGCAGGTAATAGATGCCTATATGCAGTATAAGACCTCCTAAAATCCAAGTTAACAACAAAACGTACCAAGATAAACATATAGGAAACAATAATAAGACCTGTAGTGATGTATGGGTGCGAAGCTTGGACATTAACGGCAACAAACGAAGAACGGCTCCGAGTCTTCGAAAGAAGAATTCTTAGAAAAATATATGGCCCAACAGTGGATGCAACAACAGGACGATACAGAATCCGTACCAATAAAAAACTGGAAGATCTATATGGAGACACTAATATTTTACGAGAAATAAAATCTAAGCAACTGCAGTGGGCGGGACACGTAAGAAGACTACCAGATAGTCGCACAGTCAAACTCGCGTGGAGGGAAGCACCGGTAGGGAAAAGACCACTGGGACGCCCTCGCCTCCGATGAAAAGACAATATTGCCAAAGATCTAAAGGCAATGAATATTGATAATCTGCTAGTTGCCATGGCAGACAGGCAGCAATGGAGGAGTATTGTGAAGTCGACAAGGACCCACCCAGAGTTGTAAGCCATGGAGTAAGTATGTAAGGAAAGGAAAACCTAAGTTTATTTAATCGGGATTTAATATTGCGAATTGGCAATAAAATATCAATTCATTCATTTCTACAAGGATGAAGGAGGTATAAAGTGTCTATAAAAATATATCCGGAGCCACTGAAGGACATTCAATAGAAAGAAAATTCAGATACAGTACACAGAACGAAAGAGGATAGATGCTTTACAAATTTTTAGAACAAGAAAATCCCTATGCAACGAAGACGTTCTTTCATAGAAAACTATAATATAAGTGAACATGTATTAGCCCAGACAATGGCAAAAAAAATTAAATCGACTGTATTCTGACAAATAACAAGATGATAATAAACGACACAGGGTTACTAAACACTTTCACTACCGAAAGTGACAAAAGAACGCTGAAAGTGGAAATAGAAATAAATACAAAATTTTAAATATTTAAGAAATATACAAAAACGTAAATAAATCAAATGCTCAGGCCATAAAAAAACTGTTAAAAATATCGAGAATAAAACAAGAATAAATTACAAAGTACATATGATAAAATGAAGGAAACATTAAGAACAACAATACTGGAATCAGGCCAAGGACTTACCCTGTTAAATATGGTAAAAAAATGAAAAGAGAAGAGAAAAAGCACAACAAAATCCATCGAAAATGTAAAAATAAATAAATTAATAAGAAAAAGCTTAAAAGAAAATAAAAGAATAAATTAAGAACTAAAAAACCAGAAAATGATTTAGAAACATAAAAATATGAAAGTAGCACACCTGAAATTGGCAAGATAGAGATGAAAGAGAACTAATGGAAGCAACGAAATGAAAAAGAAAATTGAAGAATATTACACAGAATATCTAGACAAAAACCAACAAAAGCAAAATTGGAACAAAAATCCGAAACAAGGACATAACGAACATAGATGAAATTCGAAATGCAATAATGGAAGTGAAGAACCTAAAAGCACCTGGGAAAGACAACTTTACGAAAGAATTATTGGAAAAGGGAGGAGATGAAACCATGCGAAGTCTGAAAATTTTATTAAACAAATACTTAGAAATGGGAAAATAGTAAAATAATACAAAAAAGGTGATAAATATATCGTGATGAAATATCAGCTCATTACACTTCTTTCTAAGTATACAAATTGTTATCTAAAATAATAGTCAAAATAATTAATAACAAAATAGACATGTATATATTACATGAATAAACTAGATTCCGTAAAGGACCCAGCACTTAGGACTACCTAATGACTATGAAGATTCTTGTAGAAAAACTAAACGAATATCATTTGCCACTATATGTAGCAATAATAGATTTTGAAACGACATTTGACTCTGTTGAGTTGTAGGCAATAAAATAATCTTTATGGATTCGCAGAATTAGCCATAGATATATGACAGTTATCCCAAATAATTATCGGAATGCCACATTGAACATCGAACTGTTGTAATAACAGATCAAGTCCCAATATAGAAAGGAGTACGACAACGTAACTCACTATCTCTCAAATTATTCATTATGACTCCCCAAAATACTTCCAAATGCATGAACTGGTAAATTAAAGGAATAAACATAAATGAAAATTATATCTAAATAAATCAAGATATACATTTATATAAGGGAAACTATTTTAGTTCTCAACCAACTGAAAAAAATTTATAATATAAGAGCAGACTTAATCTATTCTAGCGCGGTTAGAGACAACGCATTATTCACATTGCAAGGGAATACCAGGAAAGGATGGAAGTCTCCTATGGCAGCACACCGCTACCTGCAGACCGGTTTCGAATTCATTGGTTCTCGTCAGTATAGTGTAGGCAAGCGCACCTATGAGTAAGAAAAGCGAATCCTCTAAGCAACTTATAAAGGGTGTTTTTTATAGAGGTATAGAACTTTTAAATGGAATAAAACAAAGATGAATTTTTTAAATTGACATGAAATTTACTTTATTCGAAAGATAACCTTCTGGCATTATAATTTAAATATGACTTCTGGCATATGACCGCCACGGCTGGCTCGGACTGAGTCTAATCTGGAGGTCCAATTTTCGATGACTTTTTCCAACATTTGTGGCCGTATATCGGCAATAACGCGGCGAATGTTGTCCTCCAAGTGATCAATCTTTTCGGGCTTATCGGCGTAGATTAGCGACTTCACATATCCCCACAGAAAATAGTCTAACGGCGTTAAGTCGCACGATCTTGGAGGCCAATTCACGGGTCCGAAACGTGAAACTATGCTGTTACTGAAACCCTAGATGCCCCTCTTCCATAGCGCGAACTACCACATCCTATGATAGTATTACGTTACCATCCACTATTCTTCCCTCCTTTATATGTACGGCTTTACATTTATTCAATCCAAAATGCATATGGATTTCTTTAGAAAAGTGTGTCAGTTTTATTAGATGGTCCAGAAGTTTTCAACTTACAGGGTCAAGTTTGATATCATCCATATACAAGAGATGGGTAATCACATGGAATGTATCTCGGTCAGCATTGATCTTAAAGCTTCTATTTCTAACATTCAGCATACTAGAAAAGGATTAATTATTATTATAAGATTTACCAAAAAGCATGAAAATGTAATGATATCGGCAAGTAAAAATAAACAACAGGAAAGGTGTGAATTATCTTTAATAAAGTTATATTGAATCAATGTAAAATGACCTTGATATTTTACTTACACTATGTTCGTATGCAATATTTCTTTATACAGGGTGTGCGGAAAATACGTTTACAATATTTAATTACAGGTTCTGACGCAAGACCGGATCCAGAAATTTTTTTGGGGGGGCCACAAACAAAAAACCATATATCCCACGCGCGGTGAGCTCGATATTCATTAAATAGCAAACAAGCGAGTTTTTGTTTTTATAAATTTCTAACCTAAAACTCAAGCTCCTGAACCTCATACACTTACTAAAACCATTTCTTTTTTGAGCTTCACTGACTTGAGTTTTAAAACTTTCCATTCTTTTATAGCATATTCATATAATTTTTTTTTTGGGAGGGGGCATATTCCGATTGCCCCTGCCTGGATCCGCGTTTGTCCTGACGTCAAAATTGGTTGTCTAAGGCAACTTAGTTATATCTGATAATACTTTGTTCAGGCGATAGAAGACGTCAAAGTTTTAAGAAAATATTGATTTTTCCCAAATTTCATTAAAACTGAATTTGATGTTTTTTAATTTTCGGTCAAACACTATAATATGACGTTTTCGAGTGATATAGCGATCGACTATAAAGTAGTGTAAGTGTTATAAAAGTGACGTCACTTGTAAATATCGCTTATGATTTTTAGGTCATCAATGTTGTGACAACCTAGAATTTCTATCGGATAACTGCATGTATTTTTTCAAGAGGTAAAATAGCTTCCAGATACATGCTATTATATCTAGGTTATCATAACGTTGATGACAAAAAATCAGATGCGATATTTACAAGTGACGTCACTTTTATAATGCTTACACGACGAGTCGGTCGCTATACCACTAGAAAAAGTCATATGACGGTGTTAGACCACGCACCAAAAATCATTAAAATCCGTTAACAAATTTTCAAACATTTGGGAAACATCAACATTTTCTTAAAACTTTAACGTATTCTATCGTTTAAACCCAACATAAGTTGACTTAAATTGATCTATTTTGACGTTAAGAGTCTGACATATTGTACACGTATTTTCTGGACACTCTATATTGCTGAACAAATAAAGGTAAGTAAGTTTTTAAGAAAGGTATTTATTACTTGGTTGTCGCAGTTGGTGAGTTTTATCAATTTGGATAAAACTAGTTATGTGAAAAGATTTTTGTAGACTTCGTTTCAGAATTTTGAAAATATTTCTTAAATGCGTCTGTTATCTCATTGCTATTATCGCTTCTGTAAATACCTACATACATGCACTCTAAAGTATAATTAACGCTTTAAACCCAAAAATGTCTGATATAAATAAAAAGTTATAAACAACATATAGTGTGCTGGAGTAAAAATTCTCCTAGTTAAGATAAAGAAATGAAATGTCGTTAACTGGACTTATTATTTAGATTTATTAAGTACATTTACACAGTAAATCACTGGTATTAGATAAGAAAAACTCAACTCAGGCGTTATTTAAATAACTCAAAACTTCTAACTTTTACCAATCCAACTAATCGAAATTATAATGAGACAAGTATTAATTATTTTATGTTGATCAACGTGGAGTATATTCCACTAAAATAAGTAATTAAATAATCACTCTGTAGATAAATTTTAACCATGGGAATAAGACAGTATGCGTCTTACATAACCACCCAAAAAAGTCTACAAGAAACCTAAATCAATTATTATGCTTAAACCTATACTTAATTTTATTACTTCCGAGTCGTTTAAATGTTTCCTTAAAAAAATATAAACCCAGACAATTTATGACGACATAAACTAAAAAGATTGTACCCTCTTTTAAAATTTATTGTCGAAGAAATTCTATCCTGGTTATGTAATTAAAACCGAAGAGATAAGTGCCGAGGAAGTCCTTAACATGTGGTATCTGCAAATACCGTCAAATTAATTAATATATTGAACAATTTTCCCATTATTAGGAAACAAAAGAATAATCAAGTAAAATCACTATAATAGAATATATCGTTTGACAATATGTACAAAGAATTAGTGTAGCTAATACATGTTTGATCTTTTAAGAAACAATAAACTTCAGTTATGATCTGGAATTCAATAGAGCCGGTACAGTTTTGAGAGTTCTTTCCTTACAAAATTACATGTCGTGTATATCCGGGGTAATGAAGGTTTTCTTTGTTTCTGTTTTTTTTTATTTCTTTTAGGGAATTTAAGGGAATATTCTGTATTTATTTCACTGGGTAACAGGGCGCCCATTTGTTTAAATAACTTAAATGGCTATTTTTTCGTGATTGTATTCTTTTCTGAATTTATATTTATAGAAGCTAATTTTACGTATTATTTTCTAAATTGGGTTTTTATATTTTCTTTAAAAATAGAACAGCTAACAGGAGCAATTAGTGTAGTATTTTGAAATAGTTAAACGTTCCTAATTTTAAGTTTCTCATTCTACATAATTTTTGTTTTCTATTTGTTTTTGTTAATAGATTTAAGTATTTTGAGAAACTTGTTTTATTAGTTTATTTAAAACCTTGCCACGAATAATTCACTGCGCGCCGTTGTGAGATCTTCAAATCAAAGGACTCTACGTGGCCAGTTGGACAGCAGCTTTTTCTGAGTCCTGTCATTGATGGTACTGGTAAGCCCTAAATAACCTGTAATTGTTGAGCACAAAAATTGCAAAAGCCAAGAGGAACGACCAGACTTCCAGAGAACCATTGTCTTTATGAAACTTATTTATATGATTTTAAAATAGCTACACATTAATATGTCACAAAAGGAGGCTGTAAGCCTACCGGTCTTACGCTTCCAAAGTATACCATTTGCAGGAGTCTACGATCAAATACTGTCACAAAACTAACCTTAGTACTTTTTTTTCCGTAAGTAATCTTTATTACTTAATAGTAATGAGATTCCAAAAATTCGACCTTATATCTTGGCTATCAGAATTTTTTTGTGTAAATAGTCCACAATTCAATTTTTCAACTAAACAATCTAATAGTATGGATAAAGTGATATGATTTTTACTACTTTTCAACTAGAATATCTAGAAAAAAAGTTTACCGCTATTTTCAAAGGTTCAATAGCTAAAATAGTATTTCTGCACTTTATACTTGATAACGATTAAATATACAACCTAATCGAAACATCGTACAAACAAACAAAAATAAGGACACTGCAAGTCCGCCAATCACATTTTAGTCAGTAATTCTATGTTATGGGGAATTAAAATATATCTCCGAGAAATATATGTAAAATAGATACATCTAGCTCAGATATAGGTTTAATACATAAATAATGACAAGTTTAGTAATTTAGATATCACTTATTAAGCTTGTTCTATTTATCATATTATTGTTTTTGCCCTTCATTGCGCTGATTTCCGATTGGAATAAATTAGATAATACGAGTACAGAAAATATTCTTCTGTAAATCAAGCGCAACAATGAGAACAGCGTCAATTTTTTTTCTTCTTACCTTTAATTCAAATAAAATTCACATACGATAAGTACAAAGGGTAAGATGGACGAACACGTTAATAAATTACCTCTCTCTCTCATCTCTTATGAACAAATACATATTCTTTCGAGTTTTCATGGTTTTATTCAAATCTGAAATTTTGAACTTTATTATATCTAACTCCCATTTTTTTCAAACTGTGAATTCTTACGAATATGTGGGATAATAAAAAACTATGGAATTTGTATTGTCCCCCCTTTTTTCTATCCTTATTGACGGACCTAATGTGAAATTATCAAAACAGAATCACTTTTCACCCCTCCCCCTCTACTCTTTCACGTCTGTATTTGCACCATATTTACCATTTTTTCCATGGTAATAAAAATAAATTTTTAAATTATTTGTTGCTCTCAAGCATTCTCATCTACATTGTTATGACTTTAAGGCGGATGTTATTTGAGAAAAATATCTTATATCTATTGAGTTACCTCAGAAAGGAAGGACCAAATATGAATACGGGTAAAATGATCTATCGAAGAATAAAGTTAATGTCGACAATTTTAAAAAGTTTGACAAATTTTCCTCAGTCGACCTCAGTCGTTAATGTAACTTATTAGTCCGATTTCCCAGAAACTAAAAGAGTAAATCGCTGTTAAGCTACAAGGAAAACACGGCCAAAATGTTCATTTATTACACCACATTTCTCCCATTCTCATCATTACCAAAGAAACAATAGAACAAGTTTGATTCCATTTGAAATATACGATATATTAAAGAAAACATCAGCCAGAACAACTGTAGCAACTGATATAATTTGGAAAGATTGAATTAAATTTTCTTAATAATTATATTGTTATAAGGTGTGGCAGAAAAGTAATGAGACTGGCAACACTGCAAGTGATCTGGCAACGCTGCGCTGTTGTCCGTGATAGAGCACGTGTATTAGTACCCTCCCATTGCTCAATGCGAGTTGCAACGCATTCCGTTAACTACGTGATTTTTTCGACAGCTATTAGTGAAGTTGTGTTTTGTTTGTGCGTTACGCAAAATGGAAAAGCGGAATTTGGAGCAGCGTTATGCCATTAAATTTTGTGTTAAGCTTGGAGAATCGGCAAGTGTGACCTTTGAAAAGTTAAAACAGGCCTATGGGAAGCATTCTTTATCCCGAGCTCAAGTTTTTCGCTGGCACAAATTATTTTTGGAAAGCAGAGAAAACGTTGAAGATGAACAACGCTCAGAGAAGCCTTTAACCTCGAAAAGCGACGAAAAGATCGAACATGTGGAGACTCTTGTGAGATCAGTCCGCAGTTTTACATTAAAAATGTTGAGTGAACAATTAAATTTGAACAGATTTACCGTTCATCAAATTTTGATTGAACATCTGCACATGCGAAAGGTCTGTGCCAAAATGGTGCCGAACAACCTCATAATTGAGCAATAGGACAATCGAAAAAACAAGTGTCTTGATCTTCTTGACAGAATCGCCAATGAGCAAGATTTCTTTAGTCGTGTGATTACAGGTGATGAATCATGGATTTGTGAATACAATCCAGAGACCAAGAGGCAAAGTAAGGCGTGGCATACTCAGAGCTCTCCTCGACCAAAGAAAGCCCGAATAAGCAATTCGAAAATTAAATCAATGCTGATTTGTTTTTTTGACAGAAGGGGAATCGTCCACAAAGAATTTGTTCCGCCAGGACAAATTGTCAACCAAGTTTTCTATAAAGACGTCCTTGAAAGGCTCAGAAGAAAGATGATGCCCATGAGACCAGACATTGCAGACAAATGGATGCTGCATCATGACAATGCCCCATATCACACTGCCCTTTCCGCCACAGAATTTTTGATCTCAAAAGGCATTCCTGTGGTTCCCCATCCCCCCTATTCACCTGATGTCAGTCCCTGTGGCACCCAAAAGAGTGTAACCGACATGCTGAAGACCATACCGCTTAAAGACTTCCAGCACTGCTACCAACAGTGGGAAATACTCCATCGGTGTGTAGCTGCCCAAGAAAACTACTTTGAAATTAAATAACATTGATGTTTGAAAAAAAAATAATAACTTTGATAAATAAAAAATCAGTGTCATTACTTTTCTACCACACCGTAGATATATACTATAGACTTTACAATTTTTGTTTGTGTTCATAGTTTCAAAAGTTTAGATTTGTTCATTTAATAATTTAACCTACTGCAATGTCAAAGAAGAAATACCTAAAATAAAGCAAAAGATCTAGAGAGTACAAAACAAATAAAACTAGATAAAGATGCAGCATCAACAAACTGATTTGAGATTACTCACGAAAGTGCAAGAAAAACAAAATGACTCTTGTCCACCGATGCATGAAATGCGTTATGGAAAGCACAGTTAGAAGTACATTAAGAGTAGTTACTCTTAATACAGAGTACTTAAGAGTATCAGATAAAAATTGTTCAGTTAATAAACGTGGCATATTCCTCGTATCCTAAAGAAATAGAACAGGAATTAGCAGCCAGTAGTTTTATTGTAATCTATGCAATAAAGGATCAACCTAGGCTCAACGGACGAAAATCTTTATTCCTGTATTAAAATTATGGAAAATGTAACCATCTCTTACTAATCATACAAAGACATATTTTGCCGTTATTAGAATTTATTAGTTGGCCGTTTAATATAATCTTATCACAGAGACAGAACATCTTTATATCGGTTACCTGGAATCTTGAAAGACACTTGAATCAAAAAGCACTTCAGCGGCAGCTTAATAAATCCTACCCTTTCAATAACAAAGTAAAGTCCACTAAACAAACTTGTAGAGTGTACTCGCCACTAATAAATTAACGATAACCGTAAAAACAAAAATGAAATGAAACAATGGTGCTCTATGTATAGAAACTGATGTTTAATATTTTCTCCTCTTTTTCGCAATATTGGGAATTTTTAAAATTTTCGAATTAATAACCTCACCTAAAAGATTATCAATGCATGTTACTTATAACAAAAAACGTAAGAATCACACCTTAGTTAAAAAAAAATTCTTGGTCAAATTTTTTTGCGTAGAGGGGGCTGGAAGTATATATGTTCTATTTCTTCAATATTTGGATCAGTTGGTCGGAATAGAAGCTTATGTGCTTGTTTAATTAAAAGTGTAAATATTCCGTCCTCCGTCTACCTAAAAGTACTTTAGTCAAAGTCTGCTTAGAATGAGGTGTAGGTTCATCTTTTAAAAATACGAAGTCGTTAACTTGAAGTTTTAGGATGGTTAAACATTTAAATTGGGTGATTACTTCTACAGCAATATGTATGCAGTAAAAAAAAATAATAAAATATACGATAAACAAAAGAGTGAGTGAGTAGTATTAATTATCGATACTCAACTAACATCGAGTTTTCACATTTTGTCAGTTTCTTGTCTACCGACTATTGGGACTAACTGGTCTGACAACTTTTTTAATAAGTTACTACGCACGAGATTTCAACTTGCTGGTCGTGGTCGTCCCTATCAGTCCTAGTGCCGTAACTGGTCGGGCTAATCCAACGCCATAAATAAAAGATCATTATGATCTCTCTCTTTATCTTTGCCAACCTCTGTTCATCCACTCCTGGATGTAGGTCTCTCTCAATTGTTTCCATCTTTCTCTATTCTTCGCCAATCTCATCCACGGTTTGCCCGCCACGGTCCTTATGTCGTCTACCCATCTTTTTTGTGGTCTTCCAGTGCTTCTTGTTGTCTCCCTCGGTCTCCATTTCAGGATTCTTCGTGTCCATCTGTTGTCCTCATATCGGGCTATGTGGCCAGCCCATCGCCACTTCATCTTTACAAGCTCCTTCACATTCTGCGTCTTATCTCGGTGTTTTTAATCCTGTCCCTTAATGATATCCCAAGCATGTTTCTTTCCATCGCTCTTCGGACTGTTTCTAATTTTTTAGCGGACTTTTTGGTGAGGGACATGGTCTCTAATCCATACGTACACACCTGTAATATGCATGTATCGTATACTTTTCTTTTTAGATTTATGGAAATTGAATTATTTTTCAGGATGTATGCAAGTTTACCGAAAGCGGCCCATGTCAGCTGTGTTCTTCTTTTTATTTCAGCATCCTGGTTTGATTTTCCTACTTTGACGTCATGACCCAAGTTTACATAATGTTCAATGTTTTCTATCCTCTGGTTCTGTACTGTTATGTTTGCCTGTTCGTGGCTCATTTTTGTTTTGTTGTAGTTCATTTTAAGGCCTACAGATGCGGATACGTCATTTAGCTGTTGTAGCATTTCGTTCAATTCTTGGAGATTACTTGCTATTAAGATTATGATCTACACTAACCTAAATTGAATTCATAAACCTACTTATAAAATATTTTCCAATCCCTTCTTGACAGAACTAGCAAGGTGTTTGCTAAATTATAACATATTAATCAGGGGAAACAATATGAAAAATAAATTATAGAAAATCTACACTACACAACTAATTTATTTTTAGTAATTTCTAACAGCCAAATTCACTAAAAAGGTTTAAATTTTAAACCGCCTCTTGTCATTGAAGTTGGCCAGTTTACAGTTACTTATGACATAAAAAAAAGTTTATCTATGCTTGTGGCAATATTATAATGTGTATTATATATGCCAGCTAACAAACCTTTATAGAGAAAGTTAATAATACAAATCTAGACATTTGACTAAGGAGTCAATAAGAAGCATATTTTTTTTTCAAAAATAATAAAAATTTTCTGCTTTTGCTTTTTGGGGTAACAAAGGAAAATCATTTTTCTCTCTTGTAGAGGGTGTAACACAAAGGTCGGGAATAAATTAAACAGTGAATTTCTTAGTAAAATATGTATATAGTTTTACTCCAAGAATATTCGTTTGTAAGTTAAAAAGTGTTAAAAATTTTTTTAAAAATTCGGTTTAAGTGTAGTAACTTTCGAACGCTAGAAGATAATGAAACGATATTTTAGCCAGAGCTTAATTTGATCCTGTTCTAGTAACAGTTAAAAAATTAACATTGTAGTTTACTCAGTGGCGTATGTACGGATATTACCGAAGGGATTAAAAAAATGTGGTATGCCTCTGGTAAAAATTTTTTTTGATCATTTCCTCAAATTTGATTTTTTGTTTTAAACAAGATTTTCCTCTTGCGTTTTCTTTGTATCTCTCGTCATTTTTCCATAATTAATCCTTTTGTAAATACCAGTTTTTCAAATGCACTTGCAGGAAAATGAACAAAAATGCAAAAAACACCAACATTATCGGTTATTTTTTAACTCGTTTTTAAAAACTTGTCAGATGAGCATTTAAAAAAGACTCTTGGACGTTTAAAATAAAATATTACTAATTAATTAACAATAGTAAATATATTATTAACTTACAAACTTAATGTAATTACTAATTAACAAAAATAATTCAAACAAAAAAATATTACAAAAGATGCTGAAAATGTTGTCCTCCAGCTGCAATACATTTTCCAATGCGTTTTCTCATGGATTCTCGGACTCGTGCAAAAATACCAGGCATCCTTGAATTTGCCGACATCTCATTTCAACTATTTGACGAAGAGCCTGCACGTCAGGAATTTCAAAGGAATAAACTATGTTTTTTAAATGCTCCCATAAGTAATAATCCAAAGGATGAGAGTCAGGGGAATGAAGAGGTCATATTCTCGGCTCTCCATGGCATATCCATTTATTCCGGAAAGTTTCATTAAGGTGTTACCTCACTTCTCGTCTAAAATGAGCCGAAGCACCGTCACGCATAAACCACATACGCTGGCGTGTTTCAAATGGGACTTCTTCTAATAAAGGTTGCAATCCATTTTGAAGGAAATCCAGTTATGTCTAATCGATTCGGTAGTACTACGGGACCAATAAAAAAATTGCCAATTATTCGTGACCATACGTTTATAGAAAATCGTTGCTGGTGCCGAGATTGAATTATTCCATGCAGATTTCTCGGCAGAAAGTGCCTGCACCCTTTGCAGATAGTAGGAGTATAAAATATTATCATGAAGTTTTCATTGGATAGTCACAAGGCTTACTTTCTCCATTCTTCGAAATTGTTCTTGTACTAAAATCAGGTCTTGCCTCGACCGACTGAAGTATTCGATCCTCGAGCTGCACTGTCCTTACATCCTGAGGTCTTCCGCTGGAGGTACAAGGCTTGAAGGAGCCGGTTTCACGTAAAGGAGAGTGAATTCTTAAAAACTCTTCCTATATATATATATATATATATATATATATATATATATATATAATAATATATATATATATATATATATATATATATATATATATATATATATATATACAGACACGCAGCCAACATTGTATTCCCGTTTGCAAGGCCATAAATAAAATGCATATTTGCTAATTCTTCCAATGAGTAGTCCATTTTTTTCAATCAACCAACAAACAAAAATAAACATCGTGACCACCCATTTATTGTTGCATATGTTAATTAGAAGATATATTTTGAAACGACCAAGGAAAATATTTAAGGTGCCAGATGCTATCTGGCAAATCCAATATATAGTTTTAGGCTATTTGTGTGGTTTACAGTAACTTCAAAATTTCATTTCGGTGAAAATATGGAATTAACTCGTGAAAACGTTTTCGCGTGATTATTTTTCACCGCTTTCAAAATGGTTAATCTCAACAACGAACTTAGCGACATACAGAAACCACTACACGTCGCTGGTCGTCATTCGCTCACGGACGAGTCGCGTGAAGGTCGTCTAAAATCGGTTGTAGTGCAAGAAAACAGCGATGCTGTACGTAAACTGATAATACCTAGATCGCCATGTAATATACGTTGATATTGAGACATCCCTAGGCATTAATACACCAACGTATACAATATATTGCATAAATATTTGCCTTGAGAAAGCTATGTTCAACGTTGGATCCTTCATAATTTGACAATTACTCAAAATAAGGATGATGCGATGAGTGCAATATAATGCTCAAAAAATATGATGAAGGTGCTTCAAAAAAATTGATGAGACTGTGACAGATAACAAGTAGCAGATGTAAGCCCGAAAGTAAACAGTTTTCGGAAAAATTGATTTAGTCGCAACCGTACCTTCAGAGAATAGTAGAACGGTCAATTCCAAATGGTACACAACCATTTGTTAGCCAGAAGTATTAGGTCAATTGAGGAAAACAAATCGGAGACGACGAACCATTCTCCATTACGACAATGCGAGTTCAAACAAATGACTTTTTGAGCACAGAAAAAGTGGAATTGACCCATCGTCCGTCATATAGCCCTAATTTAGTATCTCATGATTTCGTTCTCGTGTATGAAGAACAATCAAAAATATTTATTTTGTTTGTTATTCCCGATATATAAACGACTACCTCCATATGTACGAAATTTTTTAGTAGCAAAATGTTTGAAATAAATAAAATAATTAAGAGTTTAATATAATTTTTTATCTAAATTTAAAATATAGAATTAGAAATGGGAGTCATAGTTTATGGAAAAATATAAACAATCTTATTAGTCTAGAATGTTCTATCGAATTCTGTGAAAAGAATAAATATTTAAGACAAATAAAATGCGAGATTTAAAATTGTAAAAGTTTTACGTTTTAAAATGTCAGATATCTAATCCAGGAATTTACTAATCAAATTCCATAATTAAGTTTAAAAAATTCCTGGAAAAAAATTGTAGTCGTATCGCAATAATGTTTCAATAAAGAGATTAATATAAAATCGTCAAAAACAAACAGACATAAATATCTTTTTCAAAGTCACCAGTAATCCTAAAAATTTTGCCATGGCTTAAAGATCGGATATTTTTGATCAAGCACAAAAATGATTTCTTCTTGGTTTTCTTTCAGGACCATCTTAAGACATTATGTAAAAGATCGGGTTTATATTAATTCACCCACCTAAATAGAAGATGTGATGAATTAAGAGTAAAATAAGATGAAGGAATAAGTGGGACATTTATCTGAACATTTGCTGAGAGGAAATAATTAATCAGTAATGATTAGGTTATTTCTGTAAATAATTTTTTTTTAATTAAGAATATAAAGAAATATTTTACTTTTAAGCATGGCAAAAAATATTATTTTTTTGTTGCAAAGTTTATTGAGTTGTCAGTATCTATACATAAATATAAATAAAAATTAAAGTGTCTGTCTGTCTGCCTTTGTGGGCTAATCTTCGAAATAGTTAAACCGGTTTTGATGAAACCTAACAGATATGAAGAAGAGGTTGTCAAGGGTGATATAGGCTACTTTTTCGAATTATTTATTATTTTGTAACACCTGTATTTATTATAAACAATGAAAAATCGTTTCTACCGATAAGATGAAAGAAATAATCACTGGATATCATTAACGTGACCGGAAAATGATTGTAAATGGTTTATCATTAGTTTCGACAATTAAGTAATGGTTATAACAACTGAATTTATTATAAACAATTAAAAATAGATTGAATAAACATTGTTGGAATACGATTATAAAAGATTGGGCATTAGTTTTGACAATTAGATACACTGATAATAGGCATGACACAATTACTTGATATAATTAACATTGACGATAAATGATCATAGAAATATTGTTTATAACAACTCAAACACTGGAAAACTGTTTCTACCGATTAAATTGAAAAGATTATCACTGGCTGGGATCAAAATTGTCTTTGATTTAACAGTTAAATATTGCTGGTAACAATTTAATTTGTTACAAAAAATGAAAAACTATTTTTACAGATTAGATCAAAATGGAGAATTTTCATAACTCTACAAACTTTTATTTCTAAAGTTGACGTGAACAAATTCGCTGGTAGAAGCTAGTTTTAGATAAATTTAAAAGACTTGATTTAAGTTCGTGTGAATAACTACAGCCATTCGAGTTAAATATTCTAAGATCAACGGATAAACTAAAAAATCTAAAGATCTCCAAAACTGTTTATCAAATTATATATTTTTTAATAGTCTATATGTAAGATAGACAGGACGTGCCATTTAAACAAGTGATATTTTTTAACTTGAACCTTGACCTCTATATTAAATACACTGTAATTCTTATCTCAACAAGTCTTTACAAATTCTGAGACTTGCTTCAAACCGAATAATACCAGTTTTTTTCTCACAAAATTAAGAGCGGTAATTACATGCAAATAGGTGCTAGAAAATGCAACTTTTATTTAACTCAAAAACGATGAAGTTTACAAGAATTAAACGTATTATAAAAAAGTATTAGGATTATATGTAGAATCTAAAAAGATATTCATAAACAAGATTGAAATATGAGTTCATGTTACTCTGCTGTTATCAAGTCTAAAATGTTTTATAAATGAGTACCTCGGTTAATTTTATATTGTAGTAAATATAGTTTCTTCGTAAATTTTAGCCATTAACCATAATGTACGTCCAATCGTTGATGCAGTTTGTTCATAGTCAATGACCAAGGTTTGGAATGACATGGAAAGGTAACTCAAAAAACTACTCTAGTGGCAAAAAAATGTACATTATGTCATTTAAATTTTTAACGATATAATAACTATATATAACATTATTTTATAACATTGCGCAACAAATTTTACTTTATTTTTTGTAAAGGGTGTTTTTTATAGAGGTATAGAACTTTTAAATGGAATAAAATAAAGATGAATTTTTTAAATTGACATGAAATTTACTTTATTCGAAAGATAACCTTCTGGCAGTATAATTTAAATATGACTTCTGGCATATGACTACCACGGCTGGCTTGGACGTAGTCTAATCTGGAGGTCCAATTTTCGATGACTTTTTCCAACATTTGTGGCCGTATATCGGCAATAACGCGGCGAATGTTGTCCTCTAAGTGATCAATCGTTTCGGGCTTATCGGCGTAGATTAGCGACCACATATCCCCACAGAAAATAGTCTAGCGGCGTTAAGTCGAACGACCTTGGAGGCCAATTCACGGGTCCGAAACGTGAAACTATGCGGTTACCAAACATTTCCTTCAATAAATCAATTGTGGCACGAGCTGTGTTACATGTTGCGCCGTCTTGTTGAAATCACAGCTCCTGCACATCATGGTTGCTCAATTGATGAACGAAAAAGTTAGTAATCATGGCTCTATAGCGGTCACCATTGACTGTAACGTTCTGACCAGCATCATTTTTAAAGAAGTACGGACCAATGATTCCACCAGCCCAGAAAGCACACCAAACAGTCAGTTTTTCGGGATGTAACGGTGTCTCAACATACACTTGAGAATTATAATCACTCCAAATACGGCAGATTTGTTTATTGACGTATCCATTCAAACAAAAGTGAGCTTCATCGTTAAACAAAATTCGCTTATGAAAATCGGGATCAACGGCAATCTTGTTTTGGGCCCATTCATCGAATCTACGCCTTGCTAGGTGATCTTGTGGCTTCAATTCTTGCACGAGTTGGATTTTGTAAGCACGCAAACCAAGATCTTTCCGCAAAATCTTCCATAAAGTGAATGGACACATATCCAATTCCTGTGCACGATGGTGGATAGACTGATTCGAGTATTCCTCTACGCTACGCTCTACAGCAGCAATGACTTCTTCTGTACGCACTGTACGACGTCTCTGTGAATGCGTATTATCTTTTAGAGTAAACGTTCCATAGTAAATCGAATTAATTGCTCTGATGGACGATTATATTGACCGTAAAATGGACGTAGTGCGCGATAGGTATTTCGAACAGAACCATGATTTTCAAAATAAATTTGCACAATTTGGAAGCGTTGTTCAGGCGTCAATCTATTCATGTTGAAATGCCAAACCAAACTATACATAAATCACTTGACAGCTGACAAAATGGCCGCCAGTTAAAAAAGTGTTGCCAACTTAAAGTTTTATACCTCTATAAAAAAACGCCCTTTATTTTATGTGAGAGTGCACTTTTTTATTAATTTTGGGGCGCTGAACACAAAAATGACAATGAAATTAAAAACTTAGTTCCAATTTTCAAGAACAAGCTTTTTTTTATTTTATTTTTTACAAAATAATAAAAAATATATACTTTTACACATTTAGAGGCATTAGATATCCTGTCTTTTTGGTTTTCTTTTGTGAATTGTTTCTGGAGCATCTCTAACAAGAGTCCAACAGTAGTCGGCAAACATGGAAGCATTCCACTTTTCCTGGTATCTTTTCTCCATTGTTGATCACTTACAGATCCGCTCGAAAAAAAGTCCAGATGTAAGTGTAGGAAATGGATCTTTAGAGACATATTGCAACATATTTTTTGATACGATAACAGCATATTTTCAACAAGAGTAAAGTAATTGTCAGCGAAGGAATTATTAAGCACGAGGCGAAAGTCATTCCAAGTATTTTTTTCAATATCTGATACAGTACTGTCAAAATGTTTGTCTTTCAGAATATTTCGAATGTGTGGGCCAACAGAAATGCCGTCTTTAATATTTGCTTGACTTAGTGTTGGGAATTTCTGACGCAGGTACTGAAAAGCTGGCTCATCTGTATTCAGTGCCTTAACAAAGTTTTTCATTTGGCCCAATTTGATATGCAGTGGTGGTAACAAATTCTTTTTAAAGTCTAATGATTATCGAACGGACCAGTCTTTTCTCTTATAATGAAATACCTTTGACCGACTGTCCTATTCACACAAAAAAAGCAGCAAAACTTAGTGTAGCCTAGTTGAAACCTAAATAAAAATGCAATCACCTTTAAATCGCCACAGATATGCCATTGGTGCTCATCGGATATTATACTTGTCAATAGGTTACTTCATATTGTCGTGCGATTCTTTCATGTGCATATCTAACAGAAATAGACGGTAAAATATTTTCCATATGCAATAGTACTGCTTTTAAACTCAATGTTGAATTGTCTATAAGTAATTTCCATTTTTGTAGTTTATATTTGAAGCCGCCAATAAACTGCTAATGTTATTGCAGAAAACCAAGTTCTTTTCATGTTAAAAAATAGTGTTTACGAAAAACACATACTGAAACATCATCTTCTAATAAGTTCCACTGCTTTACTTTTTTGAAGTTCTAAATCTCTCACAAGATCGTTTAATTCTGATTAGATTATTTTGTGCGGTTGAAGCTAAACCGTTCTGGGTGGAAAATCGGGATTTATTGATGTTGATGGCGTATCTTTTTCTTGAGAAATCTCGTTCGTAAAAGAATGTGTCTGGAGGTTGTGGAATAGGAAGTTTGTCATTATGAGGGACAAGTCTCATGGCAGATGGTAAATTTGGAGAGTTGATAACTAACTTTTTCTTCTTGGATATCTCTGTGCTATACCCAACACGAGGTATGGTGCAAAAATAATAATCATTAACATGATTTGAAGGCTATCTTCAGGTCATTAGCAGAGCAAACCGCATAGACTGTTTTTTACTATTTAACCAGTTTCTCAGACTTGAAGCGAATGAATTACAGCAGATATGTGGCGCCCACTATTTGTCTTGATTCCTAATATTGCAACCGAAATAAAGCTGATATTTCTTTTTTATCAATGGGGTAATAGACAGCTCTTGAGACGCAAAAGTCACTTCACCACAAACATAACAGAAGTGATTTCGATTGTTTACACACTTTCGAGACTTCTTACAATTTCAACTATTTACGTTTAAATAAACCAGGTGCTGATGCTAGCAGCTTAGTTTCTTTTACATTAAAACTGTGACCTGAGCAATGCTGGAGTCAGCTACTGCAGATTGTACAATTTGTTTCTTTTTTATACATCTTTCATGTTCCTGAAGCCTGGTGGATATAGACCGTCCTGTTTCACCTACATACACTTTACCACAAGAGCAAGGTATCTTGCAAACGCCTTCTGTTTGAAATGGAATTGTGTCCTTTGGAGACTTCAAACATGGTCCAACCTTCTTCCATGTGTTGAAAATGGACCGAATGTTTGATTTCCGGATCAATCTGGCAATCTTGTCGATTGTTTCGTGTATGTAAGGTAATACAACACTGTCAATAGAAGGTATATTTATGACATTTTGTTGAGTCGTTGGGTTTTTATGTTTATTAGTAGAACGTCTAATATCTTCATCGCTATATCCATTGCCTCTCAGAGCATTAAGTCAGTCTTTCTGCTTATGATTTCAGTGATTGTCACATATATAACAAAGAGTTTATGACGGATTGTTTTTGAGAAGGATGATGGTCTGACGTTGCATTGAGATATTGATTTCTATGTGTTGGTTTTATGTACACAGAATGTTCTAATTTGCCATCCTCTTTTCTTTGTACTAATTCATCAAGAAAGGGAAGGGCACCATTTTATTCAATTTCCATAGTAAATTTTATGCTAGAGTGTTGTTGATTTAGAAGATCCAGGAAATTATGGCGGTTATCTACGCCATGAGGCCAAGATACGAACGTATCATTTACATATCTGCAACAAAATTTAGGTTTTCGAGGAGACAAGGCGTTTTCTTCGAAAGCTTCCATTAAGATGTTAGCTACCACAGGTAATAGCGGAGATCCCATGGCCGCTCCCGAAGTCTGATCGTAGAAATTTCCTTGAAAATTATAATAAGTGGAAATCAGATATGCTTTAGTTCTAGTACGGTGGAGTCCATGTCGTTAATTCGAAATATGTCCGATATGGAAACTGAATCATCTATAGAAACATTTATGTACAGGAAATCTACATTAAAACTGACGTGCAATCATAGATGAAACGTTGGATAATAATTCCAATTTGACACGATCTAAACTCAACAACCATGATTTTCAATAAGTTATACTGCGTATCTTTGCTCTAGATATTTTTAGTGTGAAATCAAAATGTGTAATGTCATGTCCACATATGAAATTTGTTACTTTCGAAGTGAATAATTGGAAAAATCTCCAAAAAAAAAGCTTCTCATATTTTAATTGATTTGAGAATACTTTTGGGATTGTCAAATAACCGAAACGTAAACATGTAAAAATTAACAATAAAAAGAAAACAGGAAGAAAGGACCTACTTCCCAAGAACCAAAAAGAAATAAACGTATCTATGCTTATAAGTGGCGTTGACCTGACTCATTCACATATCAGTGCACAGTCCAAACTATTACAGATAGAACCGTTAAATTTTGGGAAAAGATTGGCAATACCATGTAGGAACCCAATAAGAAATTATTATTCAAAATTCACATAATTAAAAGAATGAAAAGGGATAAATTTTCATTTGATAAATATAAAATAATAATATCCAGTCTAGCGTATGCCAAGCATGTGTCGCATCTTAGTACAAGGAGATACACGATTCAGCCTCGAAGATCATCTGTCAAGAGCTGATAGAGAAACTGAAACTGTTGCAAAAAGAGAAAGTGTGATACTATGAATACAGCTCAGAGCCCATACTAGAGTACAGCGAATTCAAGCTGCACTGGGATCGAACTGTACTTACGGATCATAAAATTGCACATAACAGAGCAGACCTCATTTTGCTAGATAAGACATCCGAGCTCGCAACACTAATAGACGTCGCCATCCCCCACAACAACAATCTAGGGAATAAGCATAACGAGAAGATCACCAAATTTAGAATTCTGCTTAATATTAAGGTATTAGACCTTAACAAACACCTGTATAAGGCCATGTAAAAAGCAACGTGGGATCGCTCGAATTGTCCAGAAGTTTATAAGCAATGCAAAGAACTATAGCATTATCTAGGGTCCAACAACATACAAAGGGCTTTCCACATAGCTCCATCTTTATGATATCTGAGCGTATCTGGGGTGAGTGAATGTTCCCTAGAGGGAGCGCAAAAGCTGTTTGACTAAGTATATGGGATAATAATATTCTTTATTATCGACAAAATTACAGGAAATGGTGACAAAGCAACGTGAGAAAAATAGTACTACACAAATATTTACATACTTGCTAAAAGCGACAAAACAATGACAAGATGTTGCTATATATAAAAACTTAAAATTAAACGTTAAAATTTGAAAATCAATAAACTTACAAATAAAAATCTGGAAACTTACAACTTAAGATCAAAAAATTTACAAGTTAAAATCAAATATATAATTTATTGCCTGACAACTCTCTTAAAGTCAGGAACATATCCTTAATATCGTTTGAGAGTGATCTGTAGGCTTATGGAGCCATATAGTATGGGTCTCCATGAAAAAAGTCGAGTCATGAGCGGGAATCATTATTCATTCCGACTCTTGGTGATAATATGCATGTTCCAAATATAGCCGCATAAGTTATGCTGAAACTGATTAGAGTTTCGCTTTATCAATATAACCAAAAAGATAAAATAGAGTGATGGGACTGTCCTTATGCTCAGCACACTAAAATGTGATTTACAAGAAATTCTTGGTCCAAGACCCAAAATAAACCTAATTATTCTTTTCTAGATTTTAAATAGTTGTGCTTCCCAAAAGGCAATACAATAATTAACAATAAACTGAACATAACCAAATACTTTCGAAGAAAATACAATGCTTTAATCTACGTATGATTGCCCATGCACTGCTCAGTTTAAACTGTAACCGGTTTATGTAGGTCTCCTAACTAAGAAATGAATCCAAGTCCATGCCCAAAAATGTATCTGCTGTGAGGACTGTCCTGTGATCCTCCCTAACTAGCAGTGAACTATGCCATTTCCTATTTTTAAGAAACACATCAATTCTGTTTTGTTTGTTCAGCCTGAGAAAATGTTTACTGCACCATTCCACTAAGGCGCATGAGAACATTCCATGGACAAACCAGATAGGGATCTGTTAGAAATAATCACCTCATCCGCATATTGACATACCAGCCTTCCGCTAGGATTCGGTTCAAGGTCATTTTCGTACAAAATAAACATTAGCAGTCCAAAAATGAATTCCTAAGGTACCCTTTGCTCCACTTCTTGCACCTCAGAAAAGTAAGTTCTTCCTTCCTTGATTATCGATACTACCTGGACTCTATTTTCTAAATATGATTTTATTAAGTCACCACACAAACGTCTCTCCGTGGTTTTGCAGCTTTAATAAAAGCAATTTATAGTCAAGCGTGTCAAAGGCTTTTAAGAAGTCAAATTTCCATCAACTTTTTCATAAATGTATTACAAAGTGTTAAAAATAGCTCGTTCCGTAGAGCTGGTCAGTTTAAATCCCAATTCCTGCAGAATGCCGGTTTGAGAGGGAGAATACCGGGAGGGAGGCCTCGGCCACGTCGACTGGGCTGAGAAATAGAATAGGAAAATGCTGTTGGAATTACACTTGGTGACTTCACGAGTTGAAATTAGTATACAAATTGTTGGAGAAAATTGTCTGCTATTTCAATTTGATCTTCACATATATTGCTATCTTTTTTATTGTAATGTTATTTATTAAACTTTTTTGTTCTGTTTATTGAAAATACTTCACATAGTTTTACTTTTACTTTAAAAATTAATATATTGTTGTCGTTTATGGGTTTTTTGTAATTCGATACAAATTTTCTATAGTTTCACACATTAATATCAGAACCAGTGTGTTTATAAATCACATACAAATCTTTGATATATTCAGCATACACCCTATTTTCTCTACTCGCCCAATCTTCCTGTTTTACCCTACTTGAGCATACTGGAAAAGAACTATCAAAATAGTAAACCATTACCCGTGCACAAGTATTACATTTGTTGTCTGCACCCTGAGTATCAAAGACATCCGTCTAGTATTCTCTCAGCAAACAGTCTAAAGTGGAGTACATTAGCTTATGTAAAAGATATTTTTTGTAAAAAGTTTTTTAATTTGATCTTTCCAATAGGAATTCCAAGTATTTGGCCATAATGGTCAGATAAATCGATAACATAAGTCCGAAAAATTATGTAATCTTTTACAATATATACTGTCAATTAGGTATTAGACCCTCCTTTGGTCCTGGTTGTACCACAAACATGTGACACCAGTCCATAGCTCGACAACAGGCTTAAAAGACTAGTTGTTGTATTAGTCGATTCGGCAGAATCAATGTTGAAGTCATTACCAATAACTAAATATTTATATGAATTATAAATTTCAACTAATAAATCAGACAACACAACCGAAAATATGTTCACGTCACCGTGAGGTTTCTCTTCTTTCTTTTCAATGCAGCACTGAGGATTTCACAGTCTTTTTGTTGGATTAGGAATGGTTAACAATAACTCCAGTGCTGGTCTACGAAGTTTAATTACTTATGCAGTAACCATTTCTTCGTAGTTTCAGTTATTTGCACTAGTGGCAGCTTCAAATTGGCATTTGTACATTATCTAAGATGTTTGATGGTAGTAAGTTGGAGGTTTGATATTCTGTTCGGTGATTATTACACTTCTTAATTTTGCTGACTTCTCTCTGAAGCTCCTTTATTTTGGATTCTGCTTCTTGTCGCACTTACTTAATTCGACACTATATACTTTTGTTTCAATACTATTTACTTCTTGGCGCGCTTTTGATTCTGTTGCGTCTACGATTTCTTTCACTTCTTGCCACACTATGTCTTATCGGACAATTGATTCAATACTATTTGCTTCTTGGCGAACTTTTACTTCTATCTCGTCTACGATTTCTGTACTTATCGCACTTCTCCTGTCTTGTTGCACTTCGCCTATCTTTTTAGTTTCCAAATAGAAAAGAAACTTCTTTATTGATAACCAATTCGAAAGTGAAGTCATTTTTTCGTTACCTCTCTTAGTTTCCAAGTGGAATTTTCCCGAACTTTATCGAAAATTAATCTTATCTTCTTACTTAATAACAAATCCAAGAGTGAAACCCGTTCTCCTCTATCTTTTCTGGTTTACAAATGGAATTTTCTGAAAATCCTGTGATAATTCCACTTGTAACACCAATTGTTATAATTTTCTCACTCTTATAATCACTCACACACCTAAAGGCCTGAGGACAAATATACAAAATACAGTTAGTTATTATGTGATTAATCAATAATGATAATAAACTGGAATAATTTATTATAATGCATATATTTGAAAAGCGCATTAATTTCCAAAAAAAATTGTAAAAATCAGACTAAATCAGCAGTTTTTAATCAATTAGCATTCAAGCTAGAATGATCCGGTTTTTATGATGTGTACGTCAATTAATGCGTTTTGAAATATTTGCACTGTAGTGGATGACTTTGATTTTATTGCATTATTGATAAACTACTTGAGGTAGTTAACAATATATGATTTATTGACGCTAAAGCTATTAAAGTAAGAGAACTTCACTGAAACCAATGCACGAAAGAGGATGTAAGAATGGGCTTCAAAAAAATTTCAGTGGCCTTCTTTCGTGAAATCTCTGAGGTCTTGAGAGGAGATGACACAACGACGAATAGCAGCTAGTATGTTAACAACCAACTGCTATACAAGAATAAAAAAATTTGCTGTCATTTATGCATCCAACTTCTAATATTAGTTTAATAATAGATGAATAGGTAGTTTGTATACAGAATTCATTACAATATATTATCAGGCCCCTATGTAAACATTTACGTCAATGGAATTACATTCCCACTTTTGATAAGATTGCAAATGATATGTTTTTTGAAACCATTTTATAAATCATTTATATGATTATATCACTACCGTATTTATATTATTTTGTTACTTGACCTTTACTTCATGAGAATGCAAAATTCCTCAGAAAAATAAACAAAACTTTGTAAGAGCATGTGATCATGGACTCCTGAAAAATCAATGTTTTGGTAACTTGTGGCCTTTTCGCCCACGATTTAATGATGTTCCATATTAGCTAGTAGCTATTTAAAAAAACCTACAAATAAATATCACACTCTAGAGGTTATTTAGGGCTTACCAATACAAACAAAGATAACTTCAGGACTCATGAAAAACTGCTATATTAGTGATCACGTGAAGGTTTTTATAAAATTAAACAAAACAAGTTTCTCAAAATACTTAAACTTATTAACAAAAATAAATAGGAAACGAAATTATTTACAATGAGAAATTTATAACTAGTATTAATTAACAATTCCAAAACAACTAAAGTATTTGCTCCTGTTGGTTATTCTAATAATAAAAATATAGCAAACCCAAATTTGAAAATAATACGGTTAGATAGCTTTTTTAAAATATTATAAAAAAGAATAAAACACTAAAAACCGCTATTTAAATTGCTTAAACAAACATTACGAAAGTCGCCGTATTCCTAAGTAAGATAAAAGAAGGGGACATCCCTTAACTTTCCTTAGATAAATGAAAAGTCAAAAATAAGAACCTTCTCAAAACTGATTATACGCGTCACGTAATTTTATAAGAACTGTTCTCAAAATAGTACTGCCTCTAACGAATTTCAAGTTGTAAGTATAGTTAATGAATTTTTTAAGACGAAACCTAACTTTACAACCCTCCAGGCGTACCAATAGAACATATTTTCGCGATACATTCCCGCTCACGCAGGGTAGTTTTCGTCCCCAAACGTCTGAAAATTCCAGTACTTTCGTTCCTAAAGAGCGTTAGTCATCCATGTTTTGAACTTTTAATATTTGATCAGACCTGATCATAATATAACAAATTTTATACTAAAGTCAATTATAATTTTCCTACGCCTTGTAATAAAAGTTCGTGTATTGGAGAAAAACCCTATTTCCACATTTTATTGTTCTTATTTTCGTCGAATGGGTAAAAAAATGGTCCACAGACGCGACTTTTATACATATAGACAAATAGTTATATTACATTGTAGCGATTTTATATAAATATTCTTTTGTTTCCTTATGATGGGAAAATTTGCTCAGTTGAAAAAGATAAAGCACCCCCATGACTCGCCACATGTAGAAAATATCGTTAGCGCTTAATCCTAGGCTCTTAACGAAGCGGACAATAAAAAATATTTGGTTTCTTTAACATATTTATCTTAAAACATTCAAGAGGGTAAGACCGTTTAAATATTCTGTCACATAAATTGTCTGGATTTATATATTTTCTAGAAAACAAACTAACTACCCCAAAAGTAATAAAATTGAGTTGAGGCTTAAGTGCGATAATTGGTTTACATTTTATTAGTGTATAACGATTTTAAAGTCGACATGAGATATACATCGCAATTGTTCAAATCCATTTACAGAGTGGCTCAAATAAATTCCCCCGTTTAGTAGAATTTACTTTACGACAGACAATATTTATTTCGACTAATCCGAATTAATGTTTCTTCCATTACAACGTAGACAAACCAGGAAACTAAAGAATTGTTGCATATTGCAGAAGGCGCCACCAGCAGTACTTTGCCTACATCTAACGCTTCCTAACTTTTTTGTTATTTATTATTATATTTAATTTATAAGTGAAAATTCCTATTCCTTCGAAAAACATTATACCTGGAGAGAAAAAGAAAATGTTAGTAAACTAGGGAGTAAATGCCTTATTGCGCACCGAGATACGTCGTAGCCCCCTTTGCACGTGTTGAAGGGCTAATAGGCCAGCAACAATAAAAATGACAATTATTGTCATTAATTACAAAAGAGGATTGTCAAACGATTCAATCCGACAATCCTTTATCGTTTAGTTTTAAAATTTATGATTTAATTCTTAAATTTCTCCGTATGGTCGACCAATACAATGATGCAGAAATGACTAATATGATATTAGTTTACAATTATTGCCAAAAAAATGATCGACTATCATTGAGAAGATACCGAGAAAGATTGCCCAATAGATGTGTACCAAACCACCAAACATTTGCGAGTCTGTGCACCAGACACTTAGGTTTGGAAATTAAAATTTGTAAATGTATAGTGAATCCGATTTTAGAACAGCTCCTGCATTTATTCCACCTTAAGTCTAGTCTTCTGTCTAATCATCAATGAACCGAGAACCATGTATACAAATACAAAATGGGCACATTTATGCTGACGAAAACCTGCAAGCAACAAAGATGTGTATTATCAACATAAATTCGACATTAATTTATTGGCAGAAATCAATGATAGATTTATTATCGATCCTGTTATTTTACCACGTCGTTTAAATGGTTTGAATTACCTAAAACACCTAGTAAATTAGCCAAATTTGTTGGATAATCTTCTACCGACTACTAAACAAACAATGTGGTCCATGCACGACGGTGCACCCCACACTGCACACTAAATATTTGAAATCATTTAAATGAGAAGTTTCAAAATCAATGAATTGGCAGTGGAAATGACGCTTGTGCACCGGATTGAAGGCATTTGAATTGCTTTTTATGGGAAACTCTCTATACTGTCAACGACGAAGAAGAAATGAGGGCGAGAATACAAAATTCAGAAAACACTTAATGATTAGATGATTGAAAAAGTTCAGTCCAACTTTCTTCCTAGAATTAATATTTGTACATATAAAAATGAGGTAATTTTGAACATTTACTTTGAGTTTAATAGAACCTTTGCTACACTAACTTAGGCAGCAAAAATCGACAAATTTAGTCCACCATGATAAATCCGCTATCTTGAATTTTAAGAAATTTATTTTAGATCCATATTATACGCCCCTGCAAATCATCTAATCCCATTTTTAAAAGAATTCAGAAAATAAAAATTCTTTAGTCCGCCATATTAGATTCGACATATTGGGAAGTCGTAATCTATACTCACAAAATAAAACAATAACAATTTTTTACGACATCGGACAAAAAAAAACTAATTAAAATTCCCCATCCAACATCCCAAAAAAAAACATAATATCAATTTTGGAAAAACTTAAATTTTGATTGATTTGATAAGTCATATCAGGAGAACTGCTGATTTTAACTCCGGTCGAAATCTCCAGTCAGGCCGATGAGCGATTTTTTTTATTGGCTCCAGTTGCAGAACCATACTTGAGCAGGTCTATTAAAGACATTTGTATGGAGTCCTTTCCATATCAAAACCTTCCTCAACGAAAAACCGAATTCAAAATTCGTTCACTAGTTTTACGAGATTAATCACAGTACAGAAACAGACATGGCCAAAGAACTTTCTTTTATGGAAGTTGGCTCATAAGTGCTTAGATCATTTTAAAAACCAATTAAAAACCTTTATCAGAGTTGATTTATTTATTACTTTCTTTTTAGATTTAGCAACTAGATACTTGATATTTAATCATGAAGAAACTGAGAGGAGAATCAAACTTGACAACCTTTATTTTGAAAAGTAAAGTTTAATTATTGCAACTCAGATAGCATATCTTCTTCTTCTTTAGGTATCATCTCCTCTTAAGAGGTTGGTATATCTTGATTATTCTTATTTTTGATACTGCAGCTCTGGAAAAATTAGTGGCGCTATATTTCCACCACAAAATGCGGCATCTTCCGATATTTCTCTTGTCTTGTATCTTACCCTGTTTTTCAATTTCTATACTTCTCTCCCTTCACCACATGTCGCAGATGTTTTATTTTTCTAACTTTTAATTACGTCTATTATTTTCCTTTAATCTTTTATTACTCTCAGCACTTAACATTTGTTACTCTATGCACCTAACTTATCCTTAATACCTCACACATCTCAAATGTTTCCAGTCGGTCACTAATTTCCTTTTTTACTATCTTTAAGGAACCTTCAAATTTTCTTGACAAAATGACGAAATAATAAATAATATGATTCAGGGCAATTAGTAAAGTTTTAACTATACTGAACATATATAAAAAATATTAATTAGGCTTGAAAAGTTTAATGTTCAAATTTATAAATTAATGACGTTAAACGTCAAAATAATTCCGCCCTTTTGGGCATGAGCACTAAAATATACCCTTATTTTAGCAAAAGGTAAGCATACACTATGTAGAACTCATTATTCTAACATTTTGTTCATTCTGTGATATGCTATTAACTATATTAAAAAATATTTTTCTACGTCCTAATTTAATTAATGGTTTTTAAAACTTAGAAGGAACCATTTTACCAATATTACATTTTCATCACTCAGTATTTAATAACGACACCATTTCAGGACCCAAGTGTATAGTAACTTTTGTATAATATTTTTTGAAACACACAGTATATACCTGGAGGCAGGATAGAAAGGCACTGAAAATCTACTCTATTTTAGAGAGGAACATGAACATGAAATATAGCGGATTTAAAATGTGGCTGGGAACCAAATTACTCCACCTTATAACGGTATAGTAGCTATTTAATCATCACAGTAAAAGGGATCAAGTTATAATAAATATGTGTGTAATTTGATCAACAAAAGTTTCTATAATTCACTAGTATTGTATTATTATTTTTAATACACAATAACCAAACCAACATATATATTATGTCTAAGCAGCATATTATATACCTTTGGTGCCTAAAGATTATGTGCCGTAAAGTAGATATCTTAAAAATTATTAAATTTATTTAATAAATTAGTAAATACTCAGTTTTTGGTCAAATAAAAAATCACTCATTATAAAAAAAATTATATTTTAGTTTCACCTCAAAACAGATGATAAGTAAAAAATATAATATATAAGAAATAAGATAATAATAAATAGAATACAAAATTTTCTTAAATAATAGTACATATATATAATTTTTTTAATTGAATACACACAAGATCAAAACAGTTACTTAAAAAAATATTTTTAGTTAACGGTAAATTCATGAGAATTTTGTAATTTTTGTGGAAAATTCAAATTTTGCCCCACTAATTGATTTAGACGTAGAAAACAATTTCCCATAGCGTCACTATATGAGATGAACTAGCCCTTTCGTTACGTCAAACCTTAATATCATTACCGCGAAAAAAAATTTTCTGCTCCTTTTTCATTTTTTTTTGGTCAAATATTTAAACTTGGAAAAAATCTTGATTTTTACGAGATCTCTTATAACAAGTAAGACTGTAAAGGTGTTTTCCTTATCAATTTATAAAAACAAAAAATTGAACATGTTCCTGACAGAGCAATTATGTAAATGCAAATAAGATTACAATTTTACTGCTGGGTCATGTTTCAAGTATTATATCATGACCGCCATATCCGAGAATATAACATGTATTTGATTAAAAAAAAAATGGGAATTTTTAAACTGCGCGTCAAGATAACCAAAGTACAAATATAAATTTTCTCAATTTTCCAAATACGTTGTCATATTAAGTGGAATAACAATCTTTAAAAAGCATTTGGAATTTTTAAAAGTAATAACTGACAAATAAAATATCACAATAAGTAACAAAACTTTTTATATCGAGAATTTAATAGCATAATTTTAAATAATTAAAATTCTTACGTAATTTTCCAACTCAAAGACAGACCGAGAAGAATTACTTCATTTTTGGCGATGAATTTGCCAATTTTTTGGCTTGTTTAAGACCAGGTGCCTTATTCCAGCTGATTTTGTTCCCAGCTCCAAAGCTCTTCTTTTATGTGGCTTCTTGATAGTCCACAAAAAGCTCTTGCTCCTTCTTTTACGAGACTCTAGGACTTGCCTGTAATCCTAAGTCGACTTAGACTCGTACTGTTTAATCTGAGAGCATTTAGCGCTTCTTGGCTATCTTATTAGTGTTTCTATTAATACACTTGACAGCACAGATTTACAATTCGGAATGAATGTAATTCTACTTATAAGATGGCGTCTCCCAGGGATCTCGCAAGCCCAATACTTGAACCTGATACTCCCCCCCCCCCCCAACTTCTTCTTTCTACTTGGATCCGTCAGAAAATCATGAATTGAATCCATTTTTAGTCGAAGTAATCCCTCCCCGTGTAGCAAACAGTATCACTTCATAGTTCGTATCCAAATTTTAACTAATCGACATGATACTTATTGGTTGCGATATGGATTCTGTTGGAATTGTATCCAGAATCTTAATATGTCCAATGAAATTTCCAGGTTTGATACAGGTTAAGAACATTTGTTGTTGCCGCAATAATCACAGCAAATGGCAGTGAAAGAAGGTGCAGCATTGCCTCTGTTGTTGCGGTGGGGCAGGTTGGCATGGCCCCTGTAACTTCTGCACTTCTGAAGTTTTTGCAGCTTTTTTGAGCGGCTACTTGTTATCTCTAGGGCCAACATACTAAGAGGGCATGTGTGACCATAGGCTGGATGATCATTTCATTTGACTATGAGATCATCAACCCCAGGTTTTCTCAAAGATTCTTCAGCATATATGGCTGTTTAAGGTCAGATTCTGGTTTTGGTCTATTGTTTTTCCCAAATTTGTAACCTTTTTGCAAAAGCTCAGTGTTCCATTTAAAGTTGGAGCCTTAATATATAGGGCTTGTAATAGTTAGTGTGTGTAGGGCTTGTAATAGTTTCTTCATTTTTGCCTCTGACTATTGAGGTCAATGCAATATTATACCTCTGAATCTCAATACTAAGATATGATATAGACCGATTTTTCTAGATTTCTAATAAAGGACGATACCATGCAGGTAAAAGATACATTTTATAATAATTTTCAGTTCAAATTGAAGATATGATATTGTAGGTTAATGAATCGTCTTCAGTGATGTATTTGCATCATTTTATTTCTAACGGTGTGTGTCCAAATTAAAGTTAATTTGAATATTTTTACTTTCTTTTTCTCTCAAAGTCCTTTTGACAGAAAGTCGAAATTTGGTAGTAGTAATTCTTACTAATTCGCCTAAGTATATCTTAGTAGTTAGATAATTAAAAAACTTTCATTTTGCATATCCAGCGGCCCAATCTTGGTACTCAAAAAAAACTTGTAGTCGGTCATCATTCGACTAGTTTAATTGCGAAAAAGAATTCCAAGAAAATATTTTTAGAATTTTACATCAGATGTGGTTGAAAATATTCTTCAAAAACAAATTCCCCTCCCGATTTTCGAATCTAATAAAACCAAAATTTCGAAAATATAAAGGTACCAAAAGTATACTTAAAATTGACAAAAACCTATAGCTATGATTGTAGTCTAACAGTTTTCGACAAATTCAATTTATTTTATATAACCAATAAACTTCATTTTTATTTAGACACATTCCTTCTATCGACTAATGTGTACTTTTTTAAATAAAATTAATATGGTCTCAATATAGTCTAATTTTTCTGACATGTTTATAATGTTGAATGCTACAGAGCCCTCGGCGCATGAGTCACACTCGCATTTCATCAGTTTTATTTTTTTTTATTTCAAACATAATAAGGAATTCTCAAACTAAACTGTTTTCACCCATGAAGAGTATTTTGTTTTTTGTGTGTACTTGTTAACGTTATCACACTATCTCTAAATAGCAAGACTCGCATATGTGCGTAGTGGCACGTTCTTAAAAATAAATAAATAATTTCAATACAATATCTAAGGACTGTATCTTACAATAAAATAACAAAATTCCTAAAAATTGTTAGATTAAATTCACATTCGTTATAATACAGAATCCTTCTACTTGCGTAGAACCTTTGTAGTAAGTTGCGTTAACTTGCAAAAGAGCAGGTATCTAAAAAAGAAAAAAAAAACAAATTATATATGGTTATTTTAAATATGTTGCCTTAATTTTTTTGAGGCTTTAATTGCATAAACCAAATTTCACAAAATTTAGGGGTCATTTAACGAAATATACTTTAATTTTATAAATTTACTCCCCTAGTAACTTTCCTGGACTGATTATTATTTTTAGTTGTAGAAAACCATATGACTAACACCTATTTTATTTTTAACTAGCTTTTACCAGCGAATTCGTCCGACTGAAACTTGGAAAATTTGTTAAGTTATGAGAATTCTCCAATTTTTTTTAAGCAGCCTATATTATTCTTGACAACCTCCTCTTCTTGTCTGTAAATTTTCATTGAAATGGGTTGAGCCATTTCAAAAATTAGCCTGTCCGGACAGACAGACATAAAAAGAAGCCTGTATCATTTCTGGCAACCTCCTCTCTATATCTAGAAAATTTGATCGAAATGGGTTCAGCAGTTCCTAAGATTAGCCCGTGCAGACACACAAACAGGCAGAAAAAATTGAGCCTATATCACTCCTGATAACCTTACTTCATGCCTGTAAAGTTTCATCAAAATTGATTCTGCCATTCTGAAAATTAGCGCGTACAGGCAGACAGACAGATAAGTAGAAAAACGGCCTATATCACTCAGGGCCACCTCCTTTTCATGTCTGTGAAGTTTCATCGAACTCAGTTCAGCCATTTTAAAGATTAAGCAGACAGACAGACAAACAGAGTGGCAGGCAGACAGACACTTTAGTTTTATTTATATGTACATATTTAACTAATTTTCAGCACTTGTAGAATAGCTTTGTGCTGTCTTTATAATATTATTTGTTCCTTTTACTTTCTTTTTTTTTGTTTTGGTCTGGTCTTGTTTTAATCTTGGATTAATTCAGTCTGTGTAAAGAAAAACTTATTAAAGATATCTGAAGGTTTTAAATCTTAGGGAGGAGGGGGGCTGGTAAAGATAAATACGTAAAAAGGTACTGTAAGATCGGCTCTGTTTTTTTTAAACAACAGCCAAAGTCGAAAAATTCGATTTTCTGTCTGTAGAATTTTCCGATGGCTTTTTAGAGAAAAACTGTATTGATGAAAGTTGTAGGTATTGAGAAGACCCTTAATTTCGGATTCTGTAGGTCAAAATCGATAAACAATTTACCGAGATAATGGCGACTCGCTCCCTTTTTTGCACTATTTTGTAAATGTTAATTATTTTTATAATAATAGCTAAAAGTAACAAATAATACTTTGATGACGAGGCTATAACAGGTCTTTATAAGTTAGCGAGAATTCTGCCAGATCGATTAAATGGTGTATGAGTAATGCCAATTGTTTATTAAAAACACTAAAAGTTTAACCATTTGTTTCTTAGAAGATAATGCTTCTAGAGATATTTTTAAAAGTGAAATAGATTCCTGAAAAGTCAAATTACAAGGAAAGTTAAAAAAATAATATATTTATTCCAATTGTTTTCAAAAAAGTGGGTGTTTTTTTTTGCTTATCAACTATTAGAATCATTTTGATATTCCTTATGATACAGACTTGTTATTACATGGGCTAAACTGACTAAAAACTCCGGATTTTACAAAAAAAAAAGGCTCTACCACCAATAGGAATCAAGATATATTTTTTTAAAATCATATGCCTGTTATTTATAAATATTAAGAGTCCAGATTTTCACATATTTTAAATAAGAACCTATATTTTATGATGCAATGAATAAGTATACAATTTATGCATTGTGCATAAAGTGATAACCTTTAAAGTGAAAGTTCTTGCACAAATGAGCTCCGTTTTCTTGCAGCGATATTATGATACCGGAACTTCTAATTGAAGCCCGCTGCAAAATTTTGCAGTATCGTGGGTTCTAGGAAATATAAAATATTCATTTTTTTTAAACTAGGATAACTTAACGACATATAAACAACTGGCCAATTTTCATTACTGTGGAAAGTCGGGAAATACCATAAAATTGACATTTTTTATTAACCAAAATTTATTTACAACGTACTCGTAAATACTAAAATTATTGTTACTTCTATTTTAATTTTGCTATAAACATTTATTATATTCTCATAATATATTTCCGAGTAGAATTTTCGCTTATATATATATATATATATATATATATATATATATATATATATATATATATATATATATATATATATATATGAATATTCATATCCGTTTGAAACATTTCTGTTATTTCAAAAAAAAATTGATATTAAAATATGTAAATATTATAGAAATCTTTGTGCTAAATAAATTTTGGATCGGGCAATCTATATTTTACATGTGACATAATCATACATAACGTCATAACTTCTCTATATATTTTTCTAAAAAATGAATATAGGATGTCTACTGTTATAAGGCATGATATACTACAAAATGGAGATGCCCAGCCAACAGATATTGAAATGGGAAGCGATAACGCTATAACGCGAAGTAAACGCGCAGAGGTTGCATGGTAAATAAGCTCTTATACAATACACATAAGATATACGTAGATCTTGGGGGACTACGACACACCTTATAAGGTCCAGATACAGGTTAAACAAAGACGCGATATTTGGTATTAGATGAAGATATATGTTAAACGAAAATAAAGTAAACATAATATTTTATTTATTATTTATCGGGCCGATCTGACATAAGCAGCATTGCCGAATCATGGCTTCGTATATACACGATTCGCCCGTGTAAGAATGTATAGTCCGCATCAAAAATACAGTAGAGGAATAGAGGGAGTCTCGTATGAAAGAGCGTTGAATCACGTGTGATACTTTTCGCTATGATTACATCCGATGAATTATCTTGAAGTAAAATATTGGTCAAAATAATTTCTTTGATATTGTAAATCCATTGAAGATAATTCAACCGATGAAACGCCATATTAGCAAAAAAGTGAAAAAAAAAATGTTTATATAAAAATTGTAGTATGTATATTTCTTTCATTTAAGTTATAATATCTTGTAAATGTATATTCAGTAGAAATCAACTGAAAAAGCATTGTGTTATAGGGGCAGGCATGCTTTGTTCTAGCTAGTGTCGTATTTTTTTTGCAATGTCTATATAAATCATGTCTCTTTTTGAATTCCATGTTGTATTAACGGTCTTATTTACCAAATTTTAGTTAATTTTTTCCAAGAGTCTCTTTCAACTACCTTTCGCAATTTTAACTTTTTTCGATTTTAACGAGATGTCAACGCATCTCGCCATTATTCGGTATTTTTATACTCATTTCCGAGAATATGGACTTATTTATGAGATTACCGGGTTTATTGGATTAATTTTATCCCTCGTTCCCGTCGGGATTAACTTATTTTTTAATAATTTTAGTATTATCAATTTTTTGTTTTAAGGCAAATCACGGGTTGTTGGTGAAGTCCGCCAAACCTCCCGGCTAGAATGAAACTCTAGCCACCTCACCTTTCTTCTCGCTTACAGGGATAGAACGGAAATAAGTAAAGCTTAGAGTTAACGAAGATTAAATAAGTTTCAGTTTTGTTTGGGAACACTTCTAGGGAATGAGTTATTTAGGAAAAGGTTATCAAGTAACACCCGTCCTTGACTCTTAGTTAATTTTAATTCACTTTTCTTTTTAATTCAGTACTGTTTTCCGCAAGTCAAGTTCGGGATTATTTTACTCTCCACTGTCACGTTCAGGTTTACTTATCAAATCGGGAGGTTCATTACTTTACAGCCAACACAAACCTGACTATTAATAGCAATATCAATAGCAGGTTATCTCCATTTTGTCACGTCCTGGTAATTATTTTTAAGTGAGGACGCGTAGATTAAGTAACTCATACGCGCCGCTGATATCGTCTTTTTATAGACGGTATCAATTTCAGGAATTAAGATACGTGCACGATCTTTATTGTCTGTAGAATGTTATGCTGTCAAAGATAACCTACTTTAAAAACCACGAGCTTTCTAAAAAATAGAAGAGTCAACGTGGTCCCCGAGAGCTAAGCTCAATCGGAAAAAGGACGAGTTAACTCCAAAAAAGCAACCCGTAATGTCCTTAATTACGCCGCTGCCTTTTCGCTTTTATAGGAATAGTGACGTCGCGCTCTGAGCTACGTCAAAGTGCTGCCACCGCGCCGTTTATTCTCTGGGTTTCCCCGTTTCGGCAATCGAAGATTTATAGTTTTAGCACTGTGGGCCCTATTATTTAGATTATTTTATTTATTTAAAGAGCTTGGGGTATTTTAAATCTAAAATTTAATATTTCGTCGTAAAATGCGTATATTCACAACAGTAGGAATCGAAAGCACTACTTTGGATTGCAAGAAATTACCCGAAAAAATGAATATCGAACTTTTAGTTATTTTAATATAAGTTACTGAAAGGATTCCTTTTTATTATGTTGGGATGTACTTGCCTGCTCTGTACTAATGAGAACCAATGAATTCGAAATCATTCAGGATGTTCAGTCAACATAAGGAGTTGGTGAATTGTAAGTATTAATGCATTAATTATAGTTATAGTAAAGAAATTAGATCGTTTTAATAGACTGTTGTATATTGTATTTTCTAGTCTATTTCGGCTCTTTTAAGGGCGAATCCAGACGACAAGAACAATCTCAGCGTACGCGTATTAAATCTTTATAAATTAACAATGTATCGTCCACACGGATTATTTTGTTCCGCAGTCTTAAGAGTTGTATGTTTTTTTTTCTTAACCTATCTGAATGAAGCAAAATAAAAAAATTATTACAGCAGCATTGTAATGTAGCAAAAGAAAAAGTTACAAAATGTAAAAAGATAATTGATATATTGCTTATTAAAAAAAAAAACAGAAAAGTCGTCGCAACTGGGTCCGGTCTATATTTGAGGAAAACACTAGAAAAAGACATGGACATACATCTAATTCAAGAAATGCAAGAAAATGATCCTGATTTTTTAAAAATATTTTTGTGATACTATCGACGAATTTCAAGAGCTCTTCGCTCTAGTTGCGCCAATAATTAGGAAACACTATACGGAAATGCGTAGAGCATAGCCCCATTACTAGGTTGGAAATTATATTGCTATATTTTTAACTGATGAAACCAAAGTCCAATCTACAGTGCGAATTTCGAGTAAGCAAACACAGTGTTTCTGAAATTATTCCAGAAACTAGCGCCTAATTATAGGACTCTTTAAAAGAAGTTGTATTTCCAAATTTTACCACTTCTATCTGGTAAAGATTTTCCGGGGAGTTCGAAGACGAAAATTTCAATATAATAGTGCAATTCTAAAAATCATTTTAATAATTGCAAATGTTTGTAACTTTTAGAAGAAAATGTAAAATATGATACTAATTGAATTTCTGTTATTAAATTTCCATCAATGGCAATTATTACATTTTAGTTGTTTGCAAGAGGTTTATATAAAGTTTGCTAAATGCATGTATCTCTGTGGATTAACGTCTCGATATCAGAGACTGTCGTTGAATAAAAAATTTATTATATAATGGCCTTTATTACGTAAAATTGAATTTATATAACAAACAACTGTATTATTACAATTGTTACAAAATTAATAAAAAAAAATTAACAAGAATTGTTTTCTTGGGGACAAAGCAGTAATGATCTTCGGTAACAGGCGTTTTCAATAAATTAAAGCAATTTAACAACTTTCATAAATATCCATTTTCTCAAAACTCGTAAAATAAAAAAAAAACATAAATAAAACAACAAACTTTTGAAAAAAAATTCACCATATTGAAAGCAGTCTGCAGAAAAGTAGAACATTATTTTTCCTAATGACCTTGAAAAAGTCGTATTTAGGTGAGAAGTCTTCAGTCTTTGTCTTTTTTAAATTTAACAAATCACAATGCTTGAAATTTGACATACTTCCAGGTTTTCTTTCCGTATGGACTCAGTCTAATTTGGCATTGGTTTGGGATATTGACAAGATATATAATTTTATAAATGACATTAATATAAATAGTTTTTAATGAACCATCATTCGCCAATAAACAGCACGCAACATCTCCATGAACAAATTTGAACACATCATTCTAATAAAGAAAAAGGTACTCCTTTTGTCGATTTAGAGACATGTGCGCATGTGTATAATTCTTTGTTTAATTACATACTTACTGAAGCTAAATTATGTGCAATCATGACGCTTAAATTAAACTGAGGCTCTACTAGTTCCTCGGTAATGGGGCAACTGTCGATACATGGGTTATTAATAACGGTGTGTTGCTCGAAAGATGCACCATACTGCACTATTTCGGCATATACCTGAACGTTATTTATAACTGGATCTGAAACAACAAACAAAATATCATTAGAAATGTAGTATATACCTTTGATTTAATCGGAGAATATTTTTAATATGATTGTACCATCAGCAAAGTTATATATATATATATATATATATATATATATATATATATATATATATATATATATAACTTTCTGAATTTTACAAATATAACCATGTATTTGAATCGTAAACTTACGGACATATTCTGGAGTGATAAAGATATGGATGGTTCCTCCTTTTATAAGTCGACAAGGTGATTCATGACATCCTGTTATAAGTACTGAGTACACCGGATCAAAGCCTACAAATAAACAGAAATTTAGTTTTTTTAAGTTTTCCGGTATGTTATTTCATATTTTCAATCCACTCTTAAATACTGTTATACATTATTGCAATTTTGCCATTGAACTTGACATGATTTTTTGTTACAGTCTAAATTTTGCCTTTGAAACGCAACATTATATTCTTGGAATTAATCAACGAATTTCTCCGTAGAAATAGCATATCGTTAGACCTAGGGCCTATTGTGTGATGGCTGAATAACGTGAAAAAATTTTTATTTATATTTAGAAATTTGATGATAAATAGCACGGGTTCTTTTATTTCTTGATACCTACTCCAATTCTATGCTATCATTTTCTAATTGCAGAACTTAAACTAGTATAACATGCTAATGGATACGTCACTTTGGAAATAAAATAATCAAGCGTACGTGAGTTTATTGCCTAAATTATTATATTATTTTTAATATGTGAATAATATCTAACAATAATTAGCGATTAATATAAGTTTTTAAATAGGTACTCTTTTTTTGGTGATATTAATTATAAACTTCGCATTTGCAGTAATCTTTAACACTTAAAATATACTTGGATCAATTATTGCTTGCGTATTATTAATTATATTAATAACTCTATTCAAAACAATCACAGTTGTAATCGCTCTTAAACAAGACAAAAGCTTCAAAAGCAAAAATGTTTGTCTAAATAGCAAAGGACGTACGTTTTGTGATAAAAGCATGCGTCAGGCAAAGGAAACTAATATTTGCCGTTTATTTTTTTGCATCAGCATCCGAGACCATTGGTGTTATCATGTTGTTTTCAGTTTAATTTTATGTCCTTAAAATTTTCACAAATTTGTTTTGTTTCACTATTACAAGTTTGGTTATATACAGTTGGTCCAGCTAGAGAATACCCGTGCGTCGTCAATAATATTCGTCTGAACTAAATCAAAATTAGTTAGGCAATACAACGTTTATATTCCTATTGCACCGAAGATCGAAATTAAATCCTATATTGAAAATTCCGCTACATTTTTGGAAAAGGAAAAAATTACAACTTATATTATAGCATAGATTATACTCTTACTTTCTTAGACAAGTGAAAATATCAGTGAAATAATAATGAAAGATAAAATTATTAAAAAGACAAAAATTATCAAGAAACGCAAAAAGATGGAATTAGGACCCCTTTCGTAACCGAAAAAAATATTAAATATAACACAATAAAGTTTACCTGCAAAAGCTTAAAAAAAAAACATTTTTTTTATGATACAATCTATGAAAAGTTACTTATAATTTTTCCTTTAACTCTTTTGAACGTAACATTTACAAAGTATACTTTTAAGATTGAAAAACAACAGAAACAATAATAATATAAAATTTTAAAAAAGTACAAATAAAATAATAATACTTAAAAAAAAAAGCATAAAAAACAAAAATTTATATATTCATATAATATCTACGAACATGACAGGCAAATACCCAAATAGTACAGTGAACACAAAATATATGTCATCAAAATTTTAAAATCTTACACTAACTAAGCCTTGAAGAAGACTCAGAAATAAAGGAATAACATATCAGACCAAGAGTAAACAATAGGTTCATTCCAACCCGCGTCAGAAACAGTTTCTGATCGTCAAGGTTCTGCGCAATAATGTAAATATAATATGTAATAAGTCAATGCGCAGAATTCTGACGGTCAGAAACTGTTTCTGATGCGGGTTGGAACAAACCTAATAAAAAATACACATTTCACAGCTCGTCTAAAAAAACTACCGTTGAATAAGAACTATTGAGATTTTCCATAAATTTTGGAAGAAAACTACCTCTTGCAGAAGCAAGGCTTGTTCTTTAAATTAATACTCTTTTCTTGTCAGCTTTTAGTACTTGAATCTCGGCTCCTTAAGCAGAATACTTAAAGACGATTTATCCAGAGACGCAATCTCTATGTTGGTAAGTTCACTATTTAGATTTTTAGAGTAACATGCAATCCTAAAAATAAAAAAGACACTAAGGTTATTAAATATAGATCAACGATCCTACTTTCAATTTTATTTTATATTTTTTATACTCTTACTTACTTAGTACCCATTTTAGAGTGTATTTTGAACTTCCATTTTGAAACTTTCGGGAAAATCTGTGGTTTTTTCTTTTCGACAAGGTCTATTTTTTCCAGGAGAGGAAATAATTGGATTGTTTTCTTTCTTTTTTCACATGGCATATAAGATTTTCCTTGATATTTTAAGGGCAGTGTTTACTCTCTAAAAATCATGAAAAATAATGAAAATATTTATTTCCAAATATAAAATCTCTTTTTTCTTCTCGGACTGATGGACTGATTTCACAGGACCACCGTTTCTCTTCTCCAACTGAAAATACTCACACGAATTAAGCACATGCTGTTGTGCTTGCCTGTGAAGAGTTTCATCACGCATTATCTAAAAGGACCCATCGTAGCTCATTATTTTATTCTAATTTTTAATGCCTGATTGAAGTAGTGAGAAACACATTATATATATATATATATATATATATATATATATATATATATATATATATATATATATATATATATATATATATATATATATATAAGTGTGTCGGACATTTAGACACCAACGACAGATTTGAAGGTTAGAAATATTTATACTTCTAGATTTACTTTTTTAATAAAAATAATAGATACTTACCGGTAATAAATTATAAAACAATAATTAATAGATTTTAAGTAAAAAATCTTCTGTTTTAAATTCACTTGCATAATCACAGTTTGTCAAAAACACAAAATAATTTTTGATTGAAGTCAAAAGAAAGTCTGTATTTATAAAATGGAATTATTCGTTTGTGTCTTTCTACTTTTCTCTGTCCATAAATAAAATTTTTTCTGACGCATAGTTTGGGTTAGAAGGGTTTTTCGTCCTTTTATTTTATTCTATACAAATTAAATTGAAAAGGCCTCAAAACTGTGATTGGTGACACATGAGTATTCTCTAACTGAACCAACGGTACATATATATATATATATATATATATATATATATATATATTTATATATATAAAGAATTATTTTCCTAAATTTGATTATTGGTTAAATATTTATTTTAACCTAACCTGAACATCCGGAAAAACGCTTGAATTCCCTAGCACGTTTCCTTGTTGGAATATCATCGAGTATTTTATTACACGAGATAATGAAGGTCCTCTAACTTCTCTTACTGCTAGAGGTAAATACTACTATTGTTGAATATATCATAATATATTTGCTACATTCAAAAATTTTTTTATATAGAGTTGCTGATGCTTTAAAAATCGTCTCAGGAAAAGTCTCAAGTAGCAAGATGTGCAAAGACCAAGATGAACTGCCTTAAACACCTGAATACTATAGACCTTGCAGGATAGCCAAAACCTATGATCTCAATGAGAATGCGAAAATGAAGAACAGGAATATATTATACAACCTGTAAGCTGAAAGTAAATTGTATGATACGTTTCTCAGCTAGCAAAAAATACTGATTGTTATTAAACTTTTAGATTACAGCTCGTTTCAAACAATGCTTAACGATTTGGAGTTTAAATTCAAAAACGATGATAACCGATGAGCTCTAATATGGAGACACTTAAAATATCTTCAGTGAGGGCAGCAATTTTCTAAAGATATATGGAAAATAAACACTCACAATTTCCAGGTTAATTTATTTTGTTGATGAAATGTGGATTTTCTTAAAGGGCAACAAAATAAGATCATAGCAAGATGATAACGTAAAGAGTATTCGTAGACCAGGTGGATTCTATGGAAAACGTTTTATTGTATTGCATGCTGGATATAGAAATGGATTTGTAAAAAATGCTAGTTTATTACTTGCTAGTATATCCAAATTACTGTGTTACTAGGAAAATGAACAATGAAGTTTTTAGGACTGGGTGTAAAATCAGTTAAGTCCGAATTTAGAAGAAGCTTAGTTACTTGTAATGAATAATACTCAATATGATTTTGTTAATATGAAAAAGCAGTCATCGTCTTCATGGGAAAAATGATAAATTGTTAAGTGGCTCGAGAAAAATCATGTCTTGCATAATAAACAAATGCTCAGAGCTAAGTTGTTGAAGTTGTTGAGCTTAGTAAAATTGCGAAAAAAGTGAAGCAATATAAAATTAGTGAATTATTACACGAAAATAGATATGCATTATTAAAACAGCCATCTTATTATTGTCGATTTAATATCATTGTGATGATTTGGTCAGATATCGAAAGATATGATAATACACATATTGACGTTGGTCTCAAGAATGAAAATGTTTTAGAAATGTGGTAGGAAGTATTATAAAATGTACGCTGAAAGTTAACATGCAAAGGAATGTGTGTCACACTGACAAAATAATTCAACACTAGTAACATAGGAAAGTTATTATCGAAAAAATACCACGAATAATCCATACATGTCATAGACGAAGAAAGTGGTAATAGTAACAGTTTCAGTGAATGAATAATCTTGAAATACAATATTTTATATTATACTTCGCCGTTTAGATCTTTAATTGCCATCATTATACAATTTAAATAATAACTAGCAACAGCATCTAAACTTTGAACCTAAGAAGAAACTTATTTTTGTGATAATATTTCAAACTGTTTTATTTTTTTGATTTCTGCTACATTCCGTATTTCTCCAACCCAATGAGATTTGATACAACAGCTTCTGCACGTATTATATTATAATACAAATATCTTTAAAAAATTGTGTTCAAGTACTGTTACATTATCAAACAGTAAAACTAACCCCACATAAATTTTTAAAAATAATTTCGTGTCGTTGTGTTCGACCCCAAAAATTTCTTTATACGAATTTTGGAGAAAATCGAACAAAATTAATTTTTTTAACGCCATCTTGGATTTTACAGCACCAATTTCGTCCAAAAAAATATAGGACCACCGCAGCAACTTCCTGAACATAACGTAAAAAATTTCATTCAAATCGGTGTCGCCATTCCGGAATAATTAATTGGTGTACATATATAAAAAAACATACATACTCGACGAATTGAGAACCTCCTTCTTTTAGAAGTCGGTCAATAAAAACACTGAATTAATCCGAAAAAATGTCATTGCTGTCTGACAATATAAAACATGAAACACAGGAAATGGACCGGTTTATTCCAAATCGATTTATTTTATGTCGATTTTGTTACTAAATACCGAATAATTTTACAAAAGGAGTTGATTGCCAAATTTCTGCTTTTTTTAGAGTTGATGTAACGTAAAAAATCTTTAAATCTTCGTCACTGATTGATCCAGATGAATGGCAGTCATGATAATTTGATGACGTGAATGCAAAGAATCATTGATCCAATTATATTCTAAGAAGTAACAAGCAAAAATGCTGAGAGCAAAATTAAATCAAAGTATTTACACATATGTCTGTCAAACATCAAAAAAGTTTCTCCCAACAGCCCAGAAACAACGTTCAAACAAATTTAATGTTGTTTAAATCAACTGGTATGATAAAATAACCGACAAATTGCAACTCAAATTTGGCATTTTAGTTTATTTACGCTCATGCATTTGTAAATATTAAGTAAGTAAAAATAATTAGTTGAATTTTCAACGACTTATTGAATGAAATAGGTTTCTGGAAATGTGTGTAATAAATACTTTTTTTCACATCTAACGAGAGTAGAGTTCATGTTTAATTAGACAAGTATTGGCACCTTACATTAGTTATATAACTCAATAATTAGTATCGATTAAAAACGGTAATTTTTGTTTATTATGTATTTTTATATTTAAAACATTTAAAAAAGTTAGAGTTATTTTTAATTCATTTAAAAACAATTCGTATATCTTGATCTATAATAAACAAAAATAGTACCCCGACAGAAATTTTAATAACAAAAACAAAAAAATTTTACTGGCGTCAATTACAATTTATCTAAAAGTACTTTTGAGAATTCAAGGTGTACTTGGAGATTTGTACCATGAAAACACTCAAATTTTTCAATTTTAAGTATGATATAACAAAACATTTACGTAAATGCAAATTAATTTCATTTATAAACTTAATTAAAAATGAATCAACTTATTTTTTCTTGCTAAAAAAAAAAGAATTACATGATACGATATCAAATTCAGTCTATAATTCTTCCCCTCCACTTTCACTTTGCGAACTTTTTAGCCACGAACTATATTATTAATACCGAAAATCACCGGATAAAAACTTTTTATTTCATACACACAAACACTCACGACTTAATAATACGAAGTCAATCACTTGACCAACACATCTCCATCTCGTGTTAGTTCTCTTACATTTCTTTTTCTATAAATTTTGCATCGTTTTCAAGCATTTGTGAAAATTTTTAATAATATGGCTTTCTCCAAAACAAATGAAGTACTGGGAAATGCATTCCAGTCACAAAAACATGCAACTTATACGAGACTGTTCACATTTTCTCCGACAATCAGGCAACGCTAAAAGCGCTTATATATCATCAAATAGAATCTGATCAGATCTGGGACTGTCCTGGACAAATACAACAAAGTTACTCTTGCGTAGACACCAAGACACAAGAATATTCTAGGCAATAAAATAGCAGACCAACTTGCAAGATAAGTCTGCTGCCACATTTATTGATCTGGACCCAAAATCACTAAGAATACGATTTGTGAATGGACATACTGGAGAATAAATTATCAATACCAGAATGATTGGAAGCACATTGCGGGCTACAGACAGGCAAAGCAAACTATTGCTATGCAAACCATCAGCCGAAAAGGCGCTTAAGGAGATATCCTACTTTATTAACTTCATAAAATCGAATTTTTTAAATACATTTTCAAAAGTACGAACAGTCAAGAATATCCTTAGAAAATTTAATAAAGATCCAAGCAGTTTTTTATATTTTTAGGAGTAGTATTGAACGTGTCTCCGAACCTTCGACTAAACAGGCGTGTTCCGTCTCCTGCATGCGTGCGCGACCCTGTCATTTCCAAGCTGCCATAGCTTTAACGCTTCCAGGAAATCTAGAATCCAGCGAAGAGATGTTAGATTACTGAAGAAGCACAGCTAAACCCTTAGCGCCAGCGACTTATCTTTTTTTGACATTCCACGATAAAGCATATTTTTTTATAAATAATATAAAATCCATAAAAAATTGTTTTCGCATACTTAAATAGTGTATCGTTTTTTCGAGTGTCTAAAGTGAGAGGTCCCCTTAAGGGAACATCTGGACACAACCGGCATTTATAAACAGGAACCAACATGTAGATCATGTGACGAAGAGAACGAAATAGCCTTACATATTATCTTGGAATGCCAATCTGTAACCTGCTGGAGACACCAAGGACGAATCAATCCTGAAAATCTACACCCAGAAAACAAACTAATAAACTAACTTCTAAATCTGGATAACTTAACCATCCTGTTTCCATGGAACAGATATAACAGGTAACACAATAAATCACGAGGCTGTAAGTGTAAGGACTTCTCAATCTGATCCTGCTATATCAAATCAAGGCTTTCTTCCTGCTACGTACCGTATATCGAAAAGACATGACTATTAAATATCAGAATAATGGTGAATAATCATATGGATTTTGGTATTTGGTGTTAAAGATTTTATATTATTTTTATTTTTTTTTTAAATAAATTAAAAAAGCTTTAAGCGATGAAAAAAGTACTTGGCGTAAGTAACACATCTATGACGGATAATATTTCGGATATAAACGTTAAGTTATATCTGCATCAGGAACGTTCCTAAACATTCACAAATTATTATTTATTATGTAAAAATATACACGCCTCTGACTTTTCTCTTTTTGATGTCATTTTTGGCAATAAAGCTCCTATGTCTATTCGACTATGTGAAAAAGCATTTTCTAGTAACTCTAGGTACAAAATACCCTACATGGCGGCCAAAGAAAAGTTGAACAATATAGAAAATATTTACCATTTTTTTATCTTTCTTTTCTGAATTACATTAATCTGCTAAGTGACATAAAAAAATACAAACAGTAAAAATATGGTAAAAAATATTTTATAGGATTATTCGTATTGTGCTAATTATATAGTTGATATAAAAATGGTAGAAAATTTAAAAGCTAAAGCAAACAAAAACAACAATAAACTAGTAAAACACAAAATAGTGAAATTATGTAAGTTGTCAAGTAAAGATAATAGTGAAATATAAAATGATCTTAACAAGAAAGTCTGAAAATATAAACGAAATAATAGATGAAGCTAGTAAATGCAGAAAAAATATTAAATTATTTCAAAATATAATTATAGGAACAGTTATATACATTCGAAGATAAAGAATCATACGAAACAAGCAGCCAAATAAAAATAAAGAAAAATAAATGGATGATATACTTAAATGGGAAAACAGTTGAGAATTACGAATTATATGAAGAAGACAGAAAAGTGGAATAAGTTGTTATGGCGGCAAAGGGGAATCAGTGTGCAGGACATACCCTGGTATTGCGAGTCTATTTAACAACGAGGAATTTCAAAAGGCATATTACAAAAACTATTTCTCTTCTTGAACAAAATAGTAGTGTTAAAAATTGTCCAAAAAATGGAAAATCGAAAACTATATCCGATAAAGAAACATCTCGAACGTTGCATTTTCGTTGGTCCAAGATCCCAATACCACTATCAGACAAATATTCTATGGAACTGAGGTTAATAGATCATCGGTACATAAGCTAATGAAACTCCAGAAGTGCCATCCTTATAAACTCAAGTTGGTACAAGCATCGAACAAGGATGATTACGATCGAAGACTGGAGCTTACTGAATTAATGATGAACCATATTAATGCGTGACCAAATTTTTTAAACGAAGTAGTTTTTTCAGATGCAGCCACCTTGCAGGTAAATCACAATTGTAGTTTCTTGGTAACAGAGAATTCTCAATGGTCCTTAGAATCACACACTCAACATATACAAAAAATGAACAGCCAAATTCACTAAGATTTAAGACTTAAACCGGATCTAATAGTCATGAGAAATAGATCTTTTAGTCGGCCAGTTTTGTTTTATTTATGATATTGTCATAATTTATATTACATATTATATAGATACTAACATTTTACTCGCCGCGGCTTTGGCTGCAAAATATTTGTTTTATTGTATACATAAATGTATTATAGATCGTAGAAAAAGTTTTGATCATATATTCAGGACTTAATTATGTTTAGAATAATAAAAACAATTACCCGTCGCAGCTTCGCCCGCAAAATATTTGTTTTATCGTATAAATAAATGGATTATAGATTGTAGAAAATATTTCGCTCATATATTCAGGACTTGATTATGTTTAGAATAATAAAAACAATTATTCGACTGAATTGTTGAGTGCTATGCAATACCATCCCAAAAATCATATAATTTTTCACATTTTTTATTATTTTCACCCTTTTTAATAAATATATCGCAAAATACTTTCTTATTGTTAACCTATACCATATCACGAATGTGTGTGAGACATTTCAAGTCAATATCTTCAACCGTTTAGGCTGTACGTTGATCGATAAGTCAGCCAGTCAGGATGTATTCTTTTATATATATTAGAAATTTTGAGGATAATTGCCTCGCGATAATATCTTGAAATATGTAAGAGAAATAATCGTGTCCTGAAAATAAATAAAATTCTCCATTTTTACCCGGTCAGTAATAAAAAAAACTTATGCTTGTAATTTTAGAGTTTAAAACTTGTTTGAACTATTGTCAGTTTTATCAGTTTAAACACTATTCTGTCAATTTAAAATGGTTTTAAGGTTAGACCATGTTAGTTAATTAGAGATAAATGTCTGGGCAAGTACTAGAGAATAGTAGGGTCATTCATGATCAAAGGTAATTTAACACCAGAAACATACGACCTCTTAGATTACTTTATATGAGGCTAACTCAAAAATTAAGTTTATGCTACTAAACCCAGAGACTTAGAAGAATTACGGCAAGGTATTATAGATACGATTCAAGTTCTCCCAAATGATATAATTCATAATGCGAATTCAGTATCTTATGATCGCATGGGAAATTGTCAACTAAAACTATTCGAAACGGAACAATTTCTTCACAACCTGATAAATTGCCAGTCCTGCCTTCACCGAGCGGACCCTACCAGTTTTGCCTTTACCAACCAGACCCTAGCGAATCTTGCCTTCACCGTTCGGACTCTAACCAGTCTTCAGTGGCCGAACAGTAGCCAGTCTTGTATTTACCGACCGGAATCCAGTCACCCTTACCATCACGTACCGAACCCTAGCTAGTCTTACTTTCACCGGGTGGACCCTAAGCAGTGTTGCTTTCACTAGCAGTATTGCATTTCAAAGTCGAAGTTACCATTGGATGTCATGAAAAATGTAAAATTTTTATCTTTACTTTTTTTTCCGGAAAATACCTCGATTCTTTTTACCTTTTTTCTAGAAAATACTTCCAGGCGTATCTATTTTTCTTTTATTTGACCTACATCGTGCCCTAGAGCTCGAAGTCACCATCAGGCGTGCCCCAGGACCTTACAACTTAAACACAAAAATTGTCTTCCCCTTCAGTTTTGTGGTTAAAAATGTGATATGATGGTCGAAATAAACATTTGATCTTCAACTAACTATGATTTTTGACTTTGAGATCATGATCGAGGTCATATTTGAATGCAAAATTTTCCGCCCTTTCCATTTTCAGGATGAAAATGGAGGTCTCTATTTTGAAAAACTTACTTGGCCTTAAAATGGCCTTGAAGTCGTGGCCAACATCGAACATGCCATAAAAAATGATGGAAATTTTGTATTTGCCGTTTTTCTGAAAAAGTGACCTGCTATCGCAAACCTTGTCGTGCCAAATCAAAACATCGACTGTATTTTTTCAAGAGTTTTCTTACACAAGAACGGGTATCAAAACTATCTATTCAGCAGCAGAGCCACGAAGAACTTCAGGATTATAAAAAAAATCCCAGTATTATCTTCCTTTGTATCACTCGAGACTCCGACATCGATGTTTCGCAACTAAAAATAAACTAAAATGAGGTCTCTAAGAATGTGTTTAGAAAATTTTATTCTGCATTTAGGTACCATTGATTGGATACATATACGTCTAAAAGAGTGCATTGATTAAGGGCAAGAGTCGAAGATGGTATTATGGCATTCTTTGACTGCCTTCTTGAAAGCACACTCGATAAGTTCTCTCAGTCCGACAATTTGATTCCTATCAGCTTGCATATGTTTACCATTATGATAACTTATGACAATAAACAGAACCGAAGCAAAACAAATCTCTAAAGATATAAAGCATACCTAAAGCACGTGAATAACTATAATCACAAAAAAATATATACAAAAAATCTTTTAGAAATAAAACTGAAATTTTAATCATTTATTTTCAAGTCATAAGAAAACAAACACAAAATAAATTAAAATACAGTGACTTTCAAGGTGAAAAACTTATCTTGCATAACACTAGATACATTACGTGCCGACGATAATTTTTTATATATTTGTATGATAATAAACTGGGAGAATCATGTAATTTCTAAGCGATGCTTTGGCATCCAAAATATAATAAAACTGATCACTGTGACATAATGAATATGTAGCATCATGTAAGCTCAGTTTATTTTCGCGTTTAGTGGATGTTTTTTTTTTCATCATTTATTGTAAGTCGTTAATTTTTATTAAAGTTCAAAACACGAATACAGCCGTAGTACTTCATATATGTAGATATCTAATCTACATAATTTAAGTAAGTACTTACTGTAAATTGCGTGACAATGCCTGTACAAAGCGAAGTCATTCAATATAAAAGCAAGAGAAAAATACAACCTCTGACTCCGCTAAATACGTACGCGCTATTGTAACATAATGATATAATTTAGAGGCGTGAAAATCACTTCTAAACAATTTACACGTTACATTAACATGAGAGATAAACAAACAATTTTGACTATTCTACAAATAATTTTTTACATTATTTCAACAAACGTAATAAATTTAATCTTAAAGTGTATGGTATAAAAAGCATAAAAGGTTTCAATAATTTTATTACTGTACACAAACAAAAGACAAATGACACCCCCATTAGTTTCCTTCATACGTTCCGTTTAGTTTGTCATAATATTGTCACCAACAACTAAAGACTGCTAAGAAAAAAGTAAAAATAAGTAAATAATGGGCAACGCGTTTTTCATCGCTAGGATGAAGGAGGTGGCAACAAATGCCTCTAAGATGTTCCAGACAGAAAAAATCAAACCTGGAACCTTTATTGTACATATAAAGATCCTGCATACAATTCCAATAAAGTCATGGGAACAAGAAAAAGGGGATATTAAGTGCAATTATCTTTTAGCTTTTATTTGTACCACTTTATCCTATTCTTTCTTATTGCGTCAGTCATAAAATGTGGTGCCCAACAGCAAAGTTTGCGTATTTACAAATGCGGTAAACAACTAAACTTGAGTGTTGCCTCTATCTAAAGATATATCACATATTTGTCTTTTACCAGGACCTTACATTCCCAAGGTTTTTGTCAGTAGTCACCGTAATTCGTCTAACTGATTTCAAGTCGTCCTCTAGATCAAAATGTGCAGGCATAAGATTGTTGAACAACGTTACTCTCGTTTTAAAAAGTGCAGAGAACTCCAAGACAATGAAGAAGCTCCGGGTTCGATAAATGAAAATAGCGCTGTTTCTTCCTCGTAAGAGACTCATCAGACCATTGCATCCGGTACAATCCGTCACCTCACAATTGTACCCTGTTATTAAAATGAAAAGCTACAAATAATACACAAGTAGCGACATCTCGACAGATCACAAACCAACAATGTAATGGCCCGACGGTAAATTAAAAAAGGAATTTATCAAAACTCGATACACGAAACATGTTACCGAAAGGAGAGAGGTGGCTTTAACTACTAATTCCGCACTTCAAGCAAGATGTCGCACCAACGATCTCCCTATGAGAGCTGCTGCGTGTTTTTAAAGCCAACAAATATACAAAAAGTCTGTGTAATCTGAAAATAAAATAGGAGAGTCTCGGCTGTGCGGATATGAGATTGTTGATAAACATTACTCTCGTGTTAAAAAGTGCGGAGAACTCCAAGACAATGGAGAAGCTCTGGATCCGAAAAATGACGACAGAGCTGTTTAGTCCTCGTATAGGACTCATCCGGCCATTGGGTATCTATTTTAAATGAAAAAACAGCAAACAGGAAACAGCAATCAAGACACGAATAGCGACATCTCGAAGGATTACTCAATAATGCTAGAGCAATACAAACCAAGAATATTATATAAAACTGCCATGTGATGGCACGACGGTAAATTAAAATAGAAATATAACAAAACTCGATACACAAAACATGCTATCCAAAAGATAAAAATCGCATTATTCGATACCTGTGGCCACTCTAACCACGAATTTCGTAGTTCAAGCAAGGTGTCTTACCAACGATCTCCCCAAAAGAGCCGCTGCGTGTTTTAAGCCAACAAATATATTTCAAAAAAAGGTAAGTTTTCGTGCGTGTATTTTTAAAATAAAATGGAAGTTTCGACTGTGCGGACACAAGATTGTTGGTAAACATTAATCTCGTGTTAAAAAGTGCTTAGAACTCCAAGACAATGAAGAAGCTCCGGATCCGAAAAATGACGACAGCGCTGTTTCGTCTTTGTATGGGAATCATTAAACCATTACATCTGGTACAATCAATCACTTCGCAATTTTTAACCGACTTCTAAAAGAAGGAGGTTCTCAATTCATCGACTATGTATTTTTTTATGATTACTTCAGAACGGCTGCACCGATTTGAATGAAATTTTTTTCGTTATATTCAGGAAGTTGCTGCGGTGGTCCCATATTTTTTTAGATGAAATTGGTACAGTAAAATCCAAGATAGCGCTTACAATATTGCGGCCAAAAAAAATATTTTTTTCCGATTTTCTCCAAAATTGGTATGGAGGAATTTTCGGGATTGTACACAACCCTGAAATTACTTTTAAAATATTCTATATGACGTATCCAATATGGTGGATAAAAAAATAATTTTGTCTGATTTTTTCAAAATTGATATGGGAGAGTTTTTGGAATAGCACATTACGGAACGGATATTATTTAAAAAAAATTATTATGGTGGATTAAAGATTTTACATCTCATGATTTTGTCTGAAGTCAGTATTGGGAGATTTTTGTTAGAGTTATTTACGAAATTAAAATACTTTTTGGAAAACTCAATCTGGTGGATTCAATATGTTGTCTTAAAAATTTTACATTTTTCGACTTTCTCTAAAACTGATATAGAGGGTTCTTGAGGGTGTAAATTTTGAATTTAATAGTATTTTTTCAGGATTCAATATGGCGAATGCAATATACCTGACAAAAAATTTTACATTTTTCAATTTTGTTCAAATGTGGAACTGAATCATTTTTGAGGATGTAAGTAGCGAATATAAAATTATTTTAAGAAAATCTAATATATCCTATGCAATATGACCGTTTAGAAATTTTAAATTTCTGGATTTCATCTAAAATTGGTACTAGGGGCTTTGAAGGATTTATATTCAGATTAGATTAAGACGTTAAAATTATTTTTTTGAAAATCAATATGGCGGATCCAATATGGCGAGTTGAAAATTTTACCTTATTCGCATTTTTTCAGATTAGGTATTAGGGGGTTGGGTGGTGTGTTACGAATATTAAGTTAGGTTGATAAGATACAATATGAGGGACTAATAATTTCACATTTTCCGGTTTTTTCGAAAATTGATATTGCGGGGTTCTTGGGGCATATACAAATTCAATATGCAATATAAAATATATTGGGCTAAGAAATTTACATCTCAAGTTCTTTAAATATCGATATTGGAAGGTTTTCGTGCCTATATTGCCAAATAATTTATAAATATCAATGAATTCAAAACTTAAAATCAAGAAAAAAATTTATAAACAAAATTGAACCGATTTCTAAAAGTGCTCTAAAAAGTGGAAAATAACTAGGAATTTTTATATGAAATTGAAATTTTTGAAGTCGGCGCCAAATTATTTCTAAACGAAATAAATAACTACTAATATATACAAATTGGCAATGGTAAGAAAGCAATTACAAAAAAAGCATTTTTAACCTGTTTATGCAAATCACATTTTGTCAGGTATTAATTTGGCGCCTACTTCAAAAATTTCTATTTCATATAAAAATTCCTAGTTATTTTCCACTTTTTAGAGCACTTTTAGAAGTCGGTTCAATTTTTTTTAAAAAATTTTATTTTATATATTTTTTGGCTTAAGGAACACACAGCGGCTCTCATGAGGAGATTGTTGGTACGACAGCTTGCTTAAACTGCGAACTCGTGGTTAGTTTAGTCTCCAGTGCTTATTGATGGTACCTGTATTTTTTCGTTAGCATATTTCGTATATTATTTCCAAAAAGGATATGAGTGCTTAATTAATAGTTTTTAACAAGAAATATGAGTGATTCCTAAAAAAAGAGAATTAGGATTTACACAAATGTGTTTCGAATTATACATTTTAATTTTAGCAAAAACTTGTTTAGGGGACCGGATGTTTTGCCTTGAGAGCCTTTAAGTGATTAATAACGCTTACAAGGCACATTTAAAAAGAGCTACAAAAATAATTTATCTTGAGACAGGCTTATATTGTCCTTATTTCCGATTATTGATAGAAAATGGTATTTTAATATTATGCTAGATAAAGATTTACAAAAAAATTCGCTTATTAGTAAACAATGCACTTAAGTAAATATAATTATAATTTATCACAATATTGATAAAATTTGATCATTTTTCTTAAAAATATGATTTAGTATCAGGATATACAAAAATAACTATAAATTGTCATGACCTTAACAATTTAAGCCTAAATTATAATGATAATAATAATAAAAGAACGTTTATTAACAGTAAAAAATGAAATTATTACAAAAAAAAATCGAAAGTGTCACAAAATATATGATGATCTAATTGGTCTTATGCTGCTTCCACACAGAATTAACCAAGTAGGTGCTGTTAAAACTATTCGAAAAATGTAATATAAAAACAAAAATGTTTAAAAGGGGGAAATTAATTTAATTAGAAAATATGTGGGGGTCATCTTGTGGGCAATTTTCACTCGACATACAGAAAAAATAAAAACCTACAGCTCTATTTTAAAATTATTTTTGATAAAACTCTTTTTAAATGTTTTATGGGGTGCGAAAACATATGTTCCATTAAAATTACTTATATTCAAGATATGCAAGACTATGCAATAAGAAAAGGAGCGCTTAAAATCTTGTAATAATACTTTGGAAATATTAAAATATTTTTACAACTAATATTAAGAATGTGCCCATATTATAAACTATTATTTCGAATAAATATGAAGTTTTATACTTGAGTATCTTTTAAAAGAAGCTCGATTATACATATTATCAAATCTTTTAATTTATCAGCTATTCGTTCCCGTCAGCAGATACCAAAGATCAATCTTAAGCATGAGTTTTGGAGTTTCTGAATGCGTCTAGCAGTACACATATTCAGACAAGGCCCACAAATATTATTACAATAGTTGAGAGGTAGCAAATGAAGAAAATCGCACAACAAATCTTTTGTATTTTGATTTAAAAAATGTCTACGAGAATATAACCTTTTTATTGCTAATAACCAGTTTTTAATTTCTGAATAACGTGTTATTTAAATCTTCAGATATGGCCCTAAAACAAGCCCTAGATTTTTGGCTTTATTTTTAATGATTATATTATTTTGAACAAATAATACTTGTATTATAAAGCATACTATCTTTTTTATTTTCATTAGTAAATATCGTAGATTAAATATATTTGAGAGTCATTTGCGTAGGTGTAGATCGTATAAAGACTGCACCTTCGCGGAACTCTAAACACCATCTTAGGAGCATTCGATTTAGTTTTATTATTGCTCCCTGAACTCGGTTAGATAAAAGAGGTGAAATTAGTGCTAAAACCCAGATTAAAGATAAATAACAAAATTTGGCAATCGAGCATGTCAGAAGGTTTCAAAATATCAAGTAAAATTAGAATAGTTGCCCTGTTACTATCAAGATCCCTAACCGTGTCATTAGTCACATTAAACAATGCGGTAAAATAACTATATCTCGATCTAAAACCTGACGGCATACAAAAAATTTACAACCTGATTTTCCATCATTTTTTCCAAGATTTTTGAAAGAATAAGTAAAATTAAAATAGAACGCAGATGACTTTAGGAAGTGGAATAACGGTAGCGCTCTTCCATCCTAGAGGAAAGTAAGATTTTTCAAGACAGGTATAATGTAAGTAAATGGATGTACAATAACAGGACAGTAAAGTAAAACTAATATTTTACTTACAGTTCATCGATGCCACAAACTTTACTTTTATTATATTTTAGAATATTTATTGTTTCCTCCGAAGCACGTGGAAACGAAAATTCATTGGGGGTTAATTTCTTATTGTTATAAAAAGAAATTAAATTAATGTTAAATAGATATGAATTTTTTTAAACTTCCACAAAATATCTATTTATTTTTTCGGCTACTCTTAAATGTTGCGGCAAATCATAAACACATCCGAAAATACGTTAAATTTTTTTAATTCCTTCCATTTTTGTTCCTGAGTAGAATAGCTCAATTTAAAAAATAAATACGCCTTTTTTTCTGGTATTATCGTAGAAATTTCGTGGTTATTTATAATATATCCAATCCTCCGTTTTCTCCGTTGCTCTGAATTTACTTAAAGCTTCACTTCTAAGTTTTTTCATTAATGTAATATTTGAAGTGATCCAGGGTTGGCAAGGTTTGCTTTTACCATTAACTATCTTTAACTCTGCATCTAAATACCTCCAATAAACTAATTGTAAAAATACTCACTTTAAGATCGATATCCTTCATTCTACAGTTTATTCTCCACGCAGGATTTTAATAACGTAAAGAAATTGAGTTATCAAACTGCCTAGATCAACGATGGAATAAATAAATATGTGAACTAAAACTTCAATATCCATTATGCCCCTTTTAACATCAAAACTGCAAAATATAAAGTCAATGAACAGAGCCACGATATCGGTAATTCTGGTGAGTTCCGACATAATCTACTTCAAATTAAAAGAACTTATTAATTCCAGGAGTAGGTTTAAGTTTTTACTATCAAAAATAAACATATTTATATTAAAATCCAGTAATACAATTATTAATTCAATTTTTTTACAAAAATCGATGAGGATGTCCTCTAAATAAGAATAAATTTATTTAGATCGCTATTAGTTGAGCGATAAATATTACCAACGATTAAGTATTTAATATTTTGTATTCTCCTTTCAGGCAGATAAAGGAAAGAATATATACAAGCAGCTTATTTCCTGCAAATACAACTTTGGTCTTCTCTCCGTATGCGTTCTGATCACCTTATGGTCTTGTCAATGGAACTCTATCGAACCGAGGGCAACATTTGCAGGAAATATTGTCTAAATAAAATATAAATTCCGAGACATGAATAAATGAATGAACAAAGATGGTGATACTTAATCATCTATGCCAAGGCCTCATTTGGCCCTGTACATCCCACCATAGCTGCAGGTCATTCGGAGCCGATCGCCTTTGCAAATCCAAGCATCCTCGTTAATTAAACTTGCCTAACTGCTTACGATAACAAATTTGTATCTCCGAAATAACTCGTCTACAACACATGGCAATGTGAAGAATCCCACCAAAATTCTCCGTTCCTTGGAGTTCAAGATAACTTCATTTTCGAAAGACTCATCGTTTTCACATCATCATCATTATCATTATTATCATCATCATAAACAGATTTACATGCCAAACGGCTTCGCACTCCCTCCAGAGATTATTGACTTATACCAGGTATACAAAGACACCAAAAGTATGAAGCTCTGCGGATACTCTTTCCATGTTATCGAGTTGTAGGTGGCGTGGTCTTCTGTACTTCCTAAAAACTTTTGGACGGTTCGCGCGGTTGCAAAGAGAGCTGCTTTCTGAATTGCTTTATAAAGATGCTCACTAAGGTCCAGCCCCTTGATGTTCTAAAGGAGGTTCTTTGGTATCACTCCAGTTGTTGATTGTATTATGGGAATCGTGTGAACGCTATTCATTGTCCACTGTCTGCGGTTTTGCACCTCCAGATCTCTGTATTTGGCGACCTTCACATTTTATTTTGGTCTTAGGTTGTTGTTATTAGGTATAATAATGTCAATCAGTGTAGTTCGTCTAGAAATTTTATCTGTCAGTATAATGTCTGGCATATTATGAGCAACTGTTTGATCTATTAGAACCGTCTGGTCCTAATATAACTTGAATTGTTTGTTTTCAAGAAATGGCTCCGGATTGTATTAGTAATAGGCACTTTTCCCACCTGCAATAATTTTAACTTAACTGCCAACTCTTGGTGAAGTATCTTAGCGGCTGAGTCGTGTTTTTTCTTATATCATAATCATCGATATTACGTTGATCATCGTTTCAAATAATATCGCTATAATCTTCAGTCACGTTGAATTGTAAATTCTTGGTGGCCATGATTGGATTGTCACTTAAAGCGTCATCGTCAGAGATCAAATGTTCAGAGATATCGATATTTACGTCATTTTTTTGATATTCGAACAATCTTCGCCATTACAAATGGAACAAATAATGAACAACGTAAACCATTTTTCCGGCAAATGCAAAACTTTCTTTTACAACTTTTTTTACATTTCCAACTCATGTGTTTCAATAACTCCTGCGGAATTTAGTCATCGGTTGTATAAATAGGTTGCAGCATGTTGCTATGTCAATGTCAATGAATTTTCGCAATTTCAAATACACTACGTGTGTTAAAAATATCGTAAATAGATTAATTACTTATTATGCATAAAATATATAAAAATGCAATAATTTGTTTATTGCTAAGCTTAAAAATAACTTTATCAGGAAAATATATATTCTGTTGTTTATGTTTCATCCAGATGCTCCAAATCAAGAGAAATGAATGTTCTACGATCAATATTCAGAGACATATTCCAAATTTTTCCGGCGAAATGAATTTGAAGCGTCAGAGTCTCGTTTTCGATTGCGCGCTGCTGACTTCCCCCACCACAACACCCACACTAAATCTCGGAAAAGCTGCAACTTTAAACTATTATCATATCAATAATTTTCGAATAACTGAATCGAAAGTTTCCGCATACGACAGTTTAAGCAATGCCCTGTGGATGCTTGCTAAAATAATACAAAATAAACAAAGCCACAGGGATTAAAAAAAAATAAAAAATCTATCTCGACTTCTATTCCTCGTAAAGCCTTTCTGGTTTTTAAGAAAATCGCGCAAAAATATCAGCTATCACGTCCAGTTATAAGCGTTTCGATATCGTTATTTGTTGAAGCGCTGTTCTATTTTTTTATAACGAAAAAATGAACGCAAACATTGTTAATCTATTTCAACAATTTAAAATCGATACTTCATTCCGTTCCTTTTGGGATACTACTAATATAAGCCTGGAAATTTTATATGCGCACCTGCAGATCGCCGTAGGTTCTCCCGATCGCTGAGAATAAACAATTATATACAACCCCAAAATTATAAATAAATTCACTGTGCAAAAAAACTATTGAATAGAATACTTTTGCTTGAAATTTTGCATGCTTCTTTTATGTCACAGGAGGCTTCTTTTGCTGCATTATAAAGTATATGTAATATATTTTTCTATTGTTTATTAACAATTAAAAAAACAGCCACTTTAGCATGTTTGTGGCAATAATTATTAAACAAATAATCTGATTTTGATACTCTTTCTAAATTTTGTAGGTATTTTTAAGGTGCACAACTTTTGTTTGGAACTTTTTTTTATAACAGCTTTTCCAACAACTGTTTTTTCACACCTTAAATGTTTAATAAAAATGTTTTTCCAAAAAAAAATTGAAGCCTAAGAAACCATTCTTAATATGCTCCCTCCGGCTGATATCTAGAAACATTAAATGTCAAAATCACCTCATTTCGAGGGTAATTCGACTGGCCCAAAGGTTACTAATCTAAAATCCTTCAATTTCTTAACACTCATGATAGCGGATTCACTATAACAAACTAAATAAAAAAAAAATGGTATAAATTCATTCAAAATTGGTATTTGGAAAATTCTTAAAATCAAAGATTTTTATGTTGTGTAGTTTAGTGTGGGCTACATTATTTTCCTGTGATCTGACAAAAAGTTCAAAACGATCAGTCGAGAAACAAAATTTTCATAAAAAAATTGAACCTACTTTTAAAAAACCGCTAAAAACGAAAAATAACATAAATTTTGAAATTATTAAAATCAGCGCCAAATTATTACCAAATGAAACAGATAGTTTCTAACACTAGAAACGGTAAGAAATCAATTACAAATAAACTATTTCTCAATCCGGAATCACATTTTGTCACATTGGCACTGACTTCAAAAATTTTAATTTTATTTAAAAATTTATATTGTTATTTTTCGCTTTTTAAATAAAAATTTTAGTAAGAAATTTTAAAAGTTTCGCACTACGCCAGTGAATTCAGATGTCGTTTGATTGGTGATATTTTTTAGTCTGACATCGAAGTCGGCAGGTTTTTAATATCCTACCGACATGCTTCGGAATTTATATTTTATATAGCAGTTGTTTCCTGGGAATATTACTCTCGATTCGATATAGCTCCACTGACGTAACGGTGAGATGGTCGAAAAATATATGGAGAGAAGACCAGAATTGTATTTGCAGGAAATAAACTGTTTGTATATATTCTTTCCTTTATCTGTTTGAAAAGAGAATACGTATAGGCAATTATTTAAACACAGTAGATTTATTTTATTTCTTACTGAAATCTTGATTTTTTAAAATTTTGCACTACTCCAATGAATACAGATGTCTTTTGACTGGCGATATTTTTCACTCTGCCATCGAAGTCGGCAGGTTTTAATATGCTACCGACATACTTCGGAATTTGAATTTTATATAGCAGTTGTTTCCTGCGAATGTTTTTCTTGGTTTGATAGAACCCCACTGACGAGACCATTAAGTAGTCGAAACGCGTACGGAGAAAGGACCAGAGTTGTGTTTGAAGGAAATAAAGTGTTTGTATATATTCTGTCCTTTATCTGTTTGAAAGAAAAAAACATATAGGCAATATTTTTTTTGTTCGAATTGGGCAGCGACCTTCAACCCCACCGTTGAACCAAATTTGGTCTAAAACTAGTTAGTTAAGACGCTTCGGTCACCCGTTATTTTAAGTATTTCTCCAGATTTACTTGGCTTCTATATACTCAGGACTTTTACAGCGAGATTCACTAAAAAGTTTTAAAACTTGAACCGATCTAGTTGTCATGAAAAATAGATCTTCTAATCGGTCAGTTTTGTCTTGCTTATGATATTGTCATAATTTATACTACATACACTCCCCTGCACATGTTTTAACCATACCTAGATGAAGATCTGAAAACACAAAAAGTTTTATAACTTCAAAAGTATTGATCGTAGCGTAAAAATTCCAACGGTATCTTAAAATTTAGGTATAAATCTTCAAAAAACCGTAACATTTATCTTCAAAACCCATAAACATAGGTATTAAACAATATCATAAAAAGTAAAAAAGTGAAAAAATTTTGATAATATTTGTACTGTTATAATTTCAAGTCCAAATATCGCAGAATACAAAAACCAAGACAGTTTGAAAGAGTATTGCTTCACCTTTAAAATGAGCGGTAGATCGTCCAATTTGATCCTTTTGAACCAAAGTTAGACACATTTTTGTAAGAAAATGTTTTTTTTTTCGAAATGCGTATGTTTAAAAACCTAAACAACATAAAAAAGTGTAAATAGAAAAAAGATATATTTTTGTGTAAAGAACACAGGTATATAATTTTTAAAAAATCAGAGAAAAAGAATTTTTTCCGATTTTTTATGACACAAAAGTTTCAGAATTGTAAAATTAATGAAAAATATGACACGATATGTTGCTGAAGTTAAAGAAAAACAAATTGCAGAAAAGTCGAATACAAGTAGACGTACTGTTGATTATTACGTTAGCAAATATATTAAGGAAACTGGTTCTATTAATCGTAGACGTAATAGAGAATATCTAAAGAAAACAACTCTTAAAGAAGACAGATATATTGTTCACAATGCTTTACATAATAGACGTTTCAGTGTTTCTGATATAACTGTGCAAATTAATAAAAATTTGAAAATTATAATTAACATATTATAATTTGACGACTTGCTACTAAAAAACCGTTGCTAAGACTCGTAAATATAAAAAAAAATAAAATGGGCAAGACAACAAAAAAATTGAAGCATTTCTCAGTAGAAAAAAAAGCTTTTAACGACAAATCGAAATTTGCTGTTTTTGGATCGAAAAGAAAAGCGTATATGGTTAGAAAAGCAAATGAAAAGTTTTTTTGCCTAGCCGGATTCCGTGTTTGTGACCCAGTAAAAGTAGAATGAATTCTGAAAAAGGAAGGCTATAAAAACTTCTACACAAGAAGGTATTGCCGTCTGGTACTCGTCTAGTAGGTACTCTTTTTACTTTCAAATATGATAACGACCCCAACCACACTGTAAATATCTGCAAAAGTTAATTGGAAAGTCTTGAAAAAAAAGAAGAAATTTAAAGTCATGGAGTGGCCACTACAGAGCCCAGATTTAAACCCGATAGAATTATTATAGGATGAATTAAACAGCTATTCAAAAGCAACGTCCGACATCGGTTTCTTACTTATAGGACATATTACAAGATGAGTGAAAAGAAATCAGGGCAGATACACTCTCTTGAATGCCAAGAAGAATCTGCTAGGCTGTAATTAGATGCAAAGGCTACCACTTTGATGAGAAAAATGTTGAGACGTAACTATTATACTATCTAAAAAATTGATATTTACTTTATTCGTTATACTTGTTTATTAAAATTCTTTGTTTGTATTATTTATTGGTTTAAATTTTGAATTTTATGCATATTAATATTTAAGAACTGGCCTCTAATTAGTTAGTAATGACTGATATTTATTTTTGTTTTCATTAACAGGCTTAGTACCTAGTAAATGTAAATATGAATTAGAATTGTCCCTCTCGTTAAAGAAAAGTGTTTGTCTTTAACTTCAACAAAATATCGTGTAATTTTTTTTCATTAATTTTACAATTTTGAAATTTTTTATGTCATAAAAAATCGTAAAAAATTTTTTTTCTCCGTTTTTTAAACTACATATATAATACGTCTTTTTTCTATTTATACTTTTTCTCTATTTTGTTTAGTTTTTTAAACATACGCGTTTCAGAAAAAAACATATATTTTTACAGAAACGTATCTAACTTTGGTCCAAATGGACCAAATTGGACAATCTACCGCTCGTTTTAAATGTGAAGCAATACTCTTTCAAACTGTCTTGGTTTTTATATTCTGTAAAATTTGTACTTGAAATTATAACAGTACAAATATCATCAAAATTTTTTCAATTTTTTTACTGTTTTAAAGATATTGTTTAATACCTATGTTTATGGGTTTTGGAGATAAATGTTACGGTTTTTTGAAGATTTTTGCTATTTACACTTTTTTTATGTTGTTTAGGTTTTTAAACATACGCATTTCGAAAAAAAAAAATACATTTTCTTACAAAAATGTGTCTAACTTTGGTCCAAATGGACCAAATTGGACGATCTACCGCTCGTTTTAAATGTGAAGCAATACTCTTTCAAACTGTCTTGGTTTTTATATTCTGCAAAATTTGTACTTGAAATTATAACAGTACAAATATCATCAAAATTTTTTCAATTTTTTTACTTTTTTTAAGATATTGTTTAATACCTATGTTTATGGGTTTTGGAGATAAATGTTACGGTTTTTTGAAGATTTTTTCTATTTACACTTTTTTTATGTTGTTTAGGTTTTTAAACATACGCATTTCGAAAAAAAAATACATTTTCTTACAAAAATGTGTCTAACTTTGGTCCAAATGGACCAAATTGGACGATCTATCGCTCGTTTTAAATGTGAAGCAATACTCTTTCAACTGTCTTGGTTTTTATATTCTGCAAAATTTGTACTTGAAATTATAACAGTACAAATATCATCAAAATTTTTTCAATTTTTTTACTTTTTTAAGATATTGTTTAATACCTATGTTTATGGGTTTTGGAGATAAATGTTACGGTTTTTTGAAGATTTTTTCTATTTACACTTTTTTTATGTTGTTTAGGTTTTTAAACATACGCATTTCGAAAAAAAAATACATTTTCTTACAAAAATGTGTCTAACTTTGGTCCAAATGGACCAAATTGGACGATCTACCGCTCGTTTTAAATGTGAAGCAATACTCTTTCAACTGTCTTGGTTTTTATATTCTGCAAAATTTGTACTTGAAATTATAACAGTACAAATATCATCAAAATTTTTTCAATTTTTTTACTTTTTTAAGATATTGTTTAATACCTATGTTTATGGGTTTTGAAGATAAATGTTACGGTTTTTTGAAGATTTTTTCTATTTACACTTTTTTTATGTTGTTTAGGTTTTTAAACATATGCATTTCGAAAAAAAAATACATTTTCTTACAAAAATGTGTCTAAGTTTGGTTCAAAAGGACCAAATTGGACGATCTACTGCTCATTTTAAAGGTGAAGCAATACTCTTTCAAACTGTCTTGGTTTTTGTATTCTGCAATATTTGGACTTAAAATTATAACAGTACAAATATCATCAAAATTTTTTCACTTTTTTACTTTTAATGATATTGTTTAATACCTATGTTTATGAGTTTTGGAGATAAATGTAACGGTTTTTTGAAGATTAGTAACTAAATTTTAAGATACTGCAGGGGAGTATATGTTAATAAATAAACGCATATATAGGAATATGAAGAATAAGAACCTAGCGATAAAGTCTTGAAAAATGCAAGAGAAATAGTTGAATCCTAAAAATAAATAATATTTCAGTTCAGTAATAAAAGAAAAGGATTTTTTATGTTTGTACTTTTAGAGTTTAAACTTGCTTGACTGATTGTTGCTCTTATCACTTTAAATACCCTAGTGTCAATTTAGAACGATTTTAAGGTTAGACCATGTAAGTGAATTCGGGGGTTAATGTTTAGTATTGTCGAAAAATAATTAATTAGAATACTACTTACCGCATTCTTCAAAGTCAATTATACAGGTTATAGGAAATACAAAAGAACAATATATAAAAAATAAAATACGCACGAAGGTATACCGGAACATTCTTGTACTAAATAATTAATTTAGCAAATTTCAGTATTCAATAGCGACTAAGGCCTATTACCTATAATAAAGCTAACGTTAGTTAAAAATTAATAAAGCACTTGTGAAATAAGTGTTAGATTAAGATTAATCGAAGATAATAGATATTGTTAGTAATCATTGATAACATGAAAAATATGGTTACTCTTTTGCGTTTCTTCCAAATATTAAACCAGTATCTAAAGCCAGATTAAAAGGGAATTTCTATAATTTTTCTCTATATCTTTAACTAACCTAAGTGAACTAAGTCGGGCTTAAATGAATATTGATAACGTAAGACACGACTGGATCATTCTAAAGGAAATTATTACAGAGACTTAGATTAAAACGAAGAATATACAGATCAATGAATTCAGCAAAAATTTAAAAATTATACTAAATAACCTTTTCCTCTTTTTTATTAAAGTAAGAAAAACAAATCGATGGGAACCTTTTCAACAGGGGCAACTTAATTACTTATTAGTTACTTTCCTAACATGTTGAATGAAAGGTAGGGTTTTTGCGGAAAACGCAGTGTTTGTAAATCACCGATTCAATTCAAAATCGTGTAGTGAAAATAGTCAAAAAAATAAAATGTTTTCTCCGGAAATATATTATTCTAGAATCCAAAAAAGTGTACACGTACTTTATAGTATTGCAAAAAAATCATTTTTAAGGATGTTATCCAGATTTTAAAACTGATCTTAGAGCTTTTGCAGCGAAGAACAATGCAACTCATTTTTTTTATTCAAAATTGTATATTTTATTACTGATCCATGTAATTCGGCTTTTTCTTTTTATTAAGATTACATGAGCCATAAACTATCAGAAATTTTTTTTTAAATTAACAATATGACCGTTTTACGAAAAAAAAATGCGATTTTCTCAAGAACTACATGTACTTTTTAAATGAATTTTTTTTCGAGGGTTCCCTGTTATTAGTCAAAATTTCTGAAACCGGCCACTAAAAATCGACTAGTCGATTTTCATGAATTTTTTTGCAGATTCCTGAAGCCTTGCACGTCAAAGTTAATGTCTTAAAACATTTTCTGAAAATGTAAATTTTTCAAAAAGTTATAAACAAATGAATTTCTAAGCAACTTTTTATTAAAATTGCGATATCTTGGTTAATATTTAATACAAGTTGATGAAATTTTTATGGTATAAATAGTAACGGAATCGAATAAGATATGATTTAAACTGAAAACTTATAATTTGTTAATAAACAAATAATTTTGCAATAAACAAATAACAGTTTTACCAACTTCTCCTTGTGCTACAAAAATTTTCTTTTCACATTTGCATTCCTTAAACTCTAGCCTCGATAACTGTGAAGTGAAATTTTGGTGATCTCAACTTGGAAAAAAATTATGAATTTTTAAATATTATCATGAAGACGCTTGAATGCGGCCGAGGCGGGCGCGCCGCGTTGCGTTATGCGGGCGATACCTACAGTACAACGTATACTCTTCTCCCCTGGTTTTAATGTTAATGTTTATAATTTTATAAAATAAAAAATACCTCATTCACACATGTTTATACTTCTCATTTATTATTTTACAGCTTTATCTACTTTCAAAATAGTGCTTTTTGAACATGTTGAAAAAATCTTACATTCTATAGAATTAATATTAAATGGCTTAAAGCAATGAAATTGGCGTGTTCCCTTGATGGTTTGAGCTGTAGAGAAACGTTTCTTTAGCAAATTCTTCTTTTATTCCTCTCATTTTAAGACGTATATTTCCATGTATTTTGCATACGCAAGGATACTTGTAAATTTGAATATTTTTTTAAAAAATCGACATGCAAGTCATTAAGATTCCCCAACAATATACGTTTCTGAAAAAATAATATTTTTATTTATCTCAAATATCATATATATATTGACGATTGTATTAATTCATCATAAATTATTTTCATTATTGTTCAAAAAATTGAACTGACTAGTAATAAGCTAAACAATTATTATCTGAATAAAAATTAAAAATAATGAAAATATTAGCTACTACTTACTGTTTCGTGCTGATGTTTCCCATTGATTTTAACCGATTTAAAATCTTTCACTCCTGGCATTACTCGACTAATATCGTCAGAAAAGTAAAACTCTTTGACTTTGTCGATAAGCTCATAGCTCGTTCTTTTTTTTATCAGGTTGAGCACAGTAGGCTTTATCCTCTTTTAACATTTTAGCTGAAGCAACTATATGTCTGCTTAAATTAAGTGTTTTGCCGTTTTTCTAATAGACCACTGTATAGGTATCGTTGTCAATAATTTTTTTTTTGCTGTCATGTTGATGCTCGCGATAATGCAAGTTTGAAATCATTGATCCAACTATTACAATCCACATCATTAAAAATATTTGAACTATTATTATTAAAAGATTTTCGTACAAGCTTGTGGTCTGTATCTGATAGATTCAAGCTTAGTTTTTTGGTAGGAGGAGCGATTAATACTTCTTGTAACTGTTCTGAGAAATCTAATTCTATTTCATCTTCTTCAGTCTGCGAATTAGCTTTTTTGCAAGCTGCTCTATTTGATTTGTTGTTGATCTATTTATTTTTTGAAACTGCATAGAATCTTTTTTTTTTTTTGATATAACTGTCTTTTACATAAAATACAAACGAATAAAACAAAGGGATCACTAAACTTTTCATCGCATTTTTCAGACAAGAAACATAATTTATTTTTTACACTATTGTGACCTTTTTTTTTTGAAAAGGATTACAACACTTTGGCAGTGGTGGTGTCATGATAATAATTAACAGATCACTGTTAGCGAAGTAGCGAAGGCACATTGACGTGTGTTATATGCGATTTGCATAACATGTAACAACACAACAGCTCAGAATTATAAGTAATAAAAACTCAACTAAATCGATTAGGCATGGCAAATAAACATATTTCTTTTCTAAATAATAATATAACTACAAATTATTTAAAATAAATTAATTAGATTGTAACATCATTCGCAACATATATATTTAAAAACGGTTATAATAAAAGTAGATAAAGCTGTAAAATAATAAATGACAAGTGTGAACATGTGTGAATAAGGTATTTTTTTATTTTATAAAGTTATAAATATTAACATTAAAACCAGGGGAGAAAAGTATACGTTGTACTGTAGGTATCGCTCGCATAACGCAACGCGGCGCGCCCGCCTCAGCCGTATTCAAGCGTCTTCATGATAATATTTAAAAATTCATAACTTTTTTCCAAGTTGATATCACCAAAATTTCACTTCACAGTTATCGAGGCTAGAGTTTAAGGAATGCAAATGTGAAAAGAAAATTTTTGTAACACAAGGAGAAGTTGGTAAAACTGTTATTTGTTTATTGCAAAATTATTTGTTTATTAACAAATTATAAGTTTTCAGTTTAAATCATCTCTTATTCGATTCCGTTACTATTTATGAATATACCATAAAAATTTCATCAATTTGTATCGAATATTAACCAAGATATCGCAATTTTAATAAAAAGTTGCTTAGAAATTCATTTGTTTATAACTTTTAGAAAAATTTAAATTTTCAGAAAATGTTTTAAGACATTAACTTTGACGTGCAAGGCTTCAGGAATCTGCAAAAAAATTCATGAAAATCGACTAGTCGATTTTTAGTGGCCGGTTTCAGATATTTTGACTCTATAAGCTTTTTCTATTCCAATTATTTTATTGGGTGCTAAAATATAGGAGGAGACACAATAGTTTTTTTTTCTTCAATGACCGATCCCATTTCCAATCATGCAGTGAGTTTTTTTCAAGAATAAAATGCTCTCTTCGTGAAACATATTATAGAAACCAAAAAAATGTACACGTTTTGCGAAAAAATCTTTTTCCCGGAAGTTATCGAGACTTTAAAGTTAAGATTACTGCTTTTACAGTAAAGAAGAATACAACCATTGTTTTGTTCAAAATTTTATATTTTTATGACTAATCGAAGTAATTTAATTTTCTCTTTTGATTGGAGTCACTTGAGCTGGGAATCCCGTTAGAAAACAGATCCATCGTGGTGTCATCAGACGGCGCTACTTCTGAAGTTAAACAGGTTAGAGCTGGAGTGTCTCAAGGTTCTCCTCTATCTCTAACTCTCTTTAACTTGTACCCAGCTGACATTCCGGTCGACGATCGTAGCAAATTATACTTGTTTGCTGCTGACACCGCCTTTGCAACCTCATCAGGATCGTTTCTTCTTATTATTTTACACCTACAACGTCATATAAATAAATCAGAAAGATGGATGGCCGATTGAAAGATCAAGTTGAACCTTGACAAAATACAAGCTGTCATGTTTTCAAAATCAAGAATTCCAACTCCGGAAGATCAGCTATCCATCTCGAATACTCGCAATCCCTGGCGAGCGAGTGCGAAATACTTGAGACTAGTCTTCAATACAAGACTAAATTGAGAACTTAACACGGACCTCATCCTAGCAAAGGCCAAAACGTCTTTGTTATCTCTCTATTCGTTACTTAACAAGAATAGTAAATTAAATTTAAATAACAAACTTCTTATTTACAAACTTTTTCTCAGATCTTTCTGTCCTTTGGTGCTCCAACTTGGATCACCACAGGCAAAATGAGATTTAAACGGCTAAAGAGATTTCAAAACAAGGTGCTTCGAATGATATGTGGAACCCCATGTTTTGTCAGAAACACAATCATACATAGGGACCTAAGGTGTGATACCTTCATTAAAAACACCATTACACAATGTATGGATAGAGCCACTAACTCTGCTAACATGTTAAAACAGCAATCCCACAGTCTCACTAGAACATTATAGATTCCGCCGAGACTGGCTGCTATACCAATAACTGCAATCATTTCCTTCCTTAAATTGAAGGCTTAAAAGCAAAAGAGAATCTTATCATTTTCAAGCCTGTTAAAAGTCCATCCACAGATCAAACAAATCTATGGGTCTGTCATGACTTAATTGTTCCAAAGAAGGTCCTATACTTGAGTTATAGAATTGATGAAAAAAATTTGAGAGCAGAAAAATTTTCAAAATTACCAAAATGGCGGCTCTTTGTCAGTTTCATTATATAATTGTCGTTTTTGTAATTTTGTATATTTTATTTTCCAAATATGTTTCGTACGACTATCAAAAAAGTAAAATGATATGGGCAAGTACTTGCAACTATCAACTTGTTTATGAACTCGATTTATTGTGCAATTTCAATATGCATTCAAGAGATGAGAAATTACGCTCGGGATGATTCCTGCATTACATATACCTGCATGGACTTGAACCAAAATCCATACTAAATTTATTCTACAAGTCGACTTGTCGAATACTCTGCTATCTTTCAGTGATTAGATTTTAAAGAAAATTTTTCATGCTAAATACAGCTATGAGTGACTCATGAAAAAGTGCATTCTGTTCGTGGCAACAAGAAGGGCCCGGAGAACAATCTAATCACTGTAACATAATAACGTATTCAACAAATCGACATGCTAAATAAACTCATTATGGGTATTGAATCAAGTCTGTGCAGGTGTTCGTGATACGAGCATAATCTCTCATCTCTTGAATACATGTTGAAATTGAACAATAAATCGATCTCGTAAGCAAGTTAATACTCGCAAATATTTGAACATATTATTCCACTTTTTTGATAATCATACAAAACCTTTTTTGATAAATAAAATAAATAAAAAAATACAAAAATGATAATTATATAATAAAGCATGTAACAGGCAACCGTAAAAAAATTCTTGATTGTGTTTTGAGAAACAGCCACCCCTTTGTTGATTTTGTAAATTTTTCTGCTTTAAAAATATTTTCTTGAAGTTTCTCAATCAAGAGAGAAAATTAAATTACGTCGATTAGTCATAAAAATATAAAATTTTGAATAAAACAGTTGCAATATTTTTTTTCACGGCAAAAGCCCTAATCTCAACTTTAAAGTCTCGATATATTCATTGAAAATAATTTTTCCAGCAAATCTATAAAATACGTGTACACTTTTTTGGTTTCTATAATGATATATTTCATAGAGAAAGTATTCCTTCTTTTTGAAAAAATCTCATTGCATAATTTGAAATGGAGTCGGTCAATTATTAGGTCTCCCCCTGTATTTTAACACCCATAAAGAGAATTGTAGTTAAAGGAGCATATAACAAGAAACCCTTGAAAAAAAAAATCATCGAAAAAAGAAATGTAGTTTTTGAGAAAATCGCATGTGTTTTTTTTTTCGAAAAACAACAACCATTTTGTTACTTTTGAAAACTTTTCTGTTTTCAAATCTTTTTCTGAAAGTTTATGGCTCATGCAACATTAATCAAAAGTGAAAACTCAATTACGTCGATTAGTCATAAACATATACAATTTGTAATAAAAAAAGAGTTTTATTTTTCTTCATTGTAAAAGCTCTGTGTTCAACTTTAAAATCTTGATAACTTCCTTGAAAATGATTTTTTCACAAAACGGCAAAATACGCGTACACTTTTTTGAGTTCTAGAATAATATATTTCACGAAGGAAGCATTTCATTTTTTTAAGTATTTACGTTACATGGTTTTGAATGGAATCGGTCAAATACAGGTTTTATATGTAGAACAATACCATTCGTTTTTATGTATGATACCCAAAAGTCTATCATCAATTTTTATTGATTTTGCTTTACAATAAGTCAATATTAATATTAATCAGTCGTTTCAACAACTCGACTGTTACTCATGTGAATTTCTATATTTGATCAAATTTTTCCAAGACACATATGAACTCCTGATAGCAAACTACGGTTGAGTACACTGCAGCCTAGTAACGTATTATATTAACTGTTTTATCTGTTCTACGTGAATTGATTGATTCCCATAATCAAGTCCACTAGCATGCCCTCTAGATATGTTGATTGATCCTTGAGCGTGCCTCTAGTAGGTTTGAGCTTGGCATTAAAAGATGATATATGAGGCTGTTTCGTCCTCTTCGTCACACAGTCTACATGTTGATTCTTCATTATAGATGTCCATTGTATATAGATGTTTCCTTAAACTGCAGTGGTCGAGTATTAGTTCTGTCACCAGCCTAATCTGTTGATTATTTAAACGCAAGATTGCACGGCTTAGTTTGCCGGATACTTTACTTAGTAATAGTTTGCTGTACCTGTGACCCGTAATGTTTTTCCAAAGAGTCTAGTGATCACGGTCTATTCACCAGGATATTCACTCGGGAATAGCAATCTTAGTAATGCCAAATTCTGGTTCCTGTTCAATAAATATGGTAGCAGATCCTTGTCTTGCAATTTGGTCAACTTTTACACCACTTACGATACAGTCATTTCAGTCCTAGAACTAACCAAAGAGTAGCCTTGCTTTATTTTGCCACGGCGATAACATTTTAAAGATAATCCCAGACCTGATTTGATGTCTTCTGATGACATACCATCGCTTTCAGCGCGAAGTAAGGTATCAATTTCATGTAATAGATTACCGTGGTGGACTACTCCAGTACCTCACTAATGTTGAGTCTGGGTATCGTTTCGTATATGTTAGCTCCTTTACCATAATCAGTTTTTGACCCTTATGTCATATGAACTCTTAGTCCAAATTTTACGAAATATAATTTGCTTATCACTTATAATTTCGACTGATACTTCAGCATTTATTTTAGATTTTAAACGGGATAGTAAGCTAAATGAGAAGGAGAATGCCATATAGTGCAGTAATTTTGCCACCAGAGGTCACACACAGTAGAGAAACATTTTGATAATAGAATTATAGAAGTCATTAGGCGTAATCTCATTTCTCCAATATCAACTCGATAAGTTAAAAACTTACCACAAGATGTTAAAAATAAGAACAAAAAATTGAAATAGACGGTAACTCGAGAGATTTTTGACTTTTTGTTATGTAACTTACTACCATTATTTTACTATAAAGAATCACTTCTCCAAGTATTTGCATTATCCGAACAACCTGTGTAATACATACAAACAAGAGCAAATATTTGCAAAAAAAATCACTTTAAAATCATTCACATCTGCGGTCTCATATTTCTACACATCTCGAATTAAAATCTTTTTAACTTGGTTGGATTGGACACAGATTACTTAAAAAGATGATTTTATTCACTATGGACGTTCTTGATTTCAATAAAACATTAAAAATTTCAGAACACAATTTCAAATCGTTGCTGTTGTAGGACCATATGCTATTAAACCGATACAAAATTAATAAGACAAATCTAGAAAGTAATCTGAAAAGGGGCTTGATTTCTTCTTTTTATTTAATTTGGATAAAAAAATTGTAAACTAAAATAGGGTATTAACAATATAAATTGTTGATTAAACATTGAAATTATTTTAGCTAGTTTTGACCGAGTGTAATTGAAAGAATACACTTTTGATACCGTTTATCTCTTCAAGTCATATGTATTCTTCAAATAATTTTTAGTTCAAAATGGGCAGCACCTTTAACCCTAGTTTAAACAAGATTTTATCTTAAATGATTTGGTTATGACGTTATAACAATCCGGTATATTCTGTATATCTTTACTCAAGATTATTAAAATTATTAGTTAAATATTTGTTTAGTAATTAATTGCCTTACTTACTGCATTCTTCAAAGTAAATTGTACAGGTTATATGAGATATAAATGAACAAAATACAAAAAACAAAATACACACTGAAGTACATCGGAACATTTTGTTACTAAATTTAGTAAAATTAGGTTTCGACTAAGAGCTACTATCAATACACGAAATAACTTTAGTTAAAAATTAATTATCCACTTGTAAATCACACGCAATTTAAGATTAATTTAAGATAATAACCATTTTCAATAATAAGTACAAATAAGTACATCTGGCTACTCTTTCTTGTTTATTCTAAATATTATAATTTAAAGGCGAATTTTTAACACTTTTGTCAAAATCTTGAACTAACCTAATTTAACTAAGAAGGAAGATACCCGAAGTATCCGGCTCCGATTTTGATAAAACTATAATATGCTATAGAGGACAAGAAAATAAGGAATAAGTATTTTTTTATCAGCGGAAATTCATTCCAAGGGGTGAAAACCACGCCTAAACTTCGCAGCAAAAAACAGCTTTTTGGAAATATCTCAAGTCCTAATTAAGATATCTTTACAAAGCCAAATGAAAATAACTTTTTATTTGAAACGGACAAAAACTATGGGGGTTCCACCTCCACATATATAATTTCTTATTTTTTATAAGCGTAAACCTGCACTTTACGTGAAGTCTTTTAAACCTAGAAATTATAAAACTAAAGGGAATTCTCTGAAAATATTTTTTTGTGAATAACATAAGTGAATAAAATTAAGTGTTTCAAGATTTTCGAAAAAAAAAACTAATAAAATGGGGTGGGTCACCATAAACACTTTTGTTTTATATGTCAAGTTCTAATCGAGATCTACAAAAAATAAAACGAAAATTAATAGTTATTTGAATCGAAGTAAAATTAACCCCACGGATTTGATCCCTTAATTTTTTTAAAGATAAATGTAAACTTCATTCATGAATTTTAGTTGTAAAAATTATCAAATTAAATGGAATTCTTCGAAAATATTTTTTTATGAATAACATAGGTGACAAGATGGACCCCGCTCGAAAATGTAGGGTTATTCCAAAACGAAATTGTTGCAAACCTGAATATGGTAGAACAGATGGGAAATGAAAACGATTTAAAGGAACTGAATACTCTATAATACGAGCAATAAAAGATGCAGAAGAAATACTGCTCAAAAAAACAAAACGAAGGATGAAATGCTAAGTGACGAAGACAAATGTGGAGAAAGTATTTACGTCCTGAGAGAGATGAACGAAAACATTTCAAAAGCAATTCGAGCCAACTCACGCAAATATGAGACAGAAAAGATCAATATAGTTATACAAAATAACAGAAGCTTAAAAGTGTTTAAGCAAAATCTCTCTGAAGGAAAGAAACATGTAAGTAAATTAAAGGACAAACATGGTAACTTGACAACTAATAAAGAAATAATACTTACTATTGTCGAAACATTCCACTCAGAACTGTACAAAGGAGACGAAAACAATACTATAACTTCGACATATCCCAAGGTCTTGAATCAAGGCTCAGAAGACATTTCGGAGATCACGATAAGTTAAATTAGTAAGGCAATCAAATAAATAAAAAACAGCAAGTCGCATAAAGAAGACGGGATACCCACTAATCTGAACTCTCTTAAGACCCTCTTTAATGAATATCTTCTCAGAAGCACAACATCAACGCAATGGAACAACGCGATTATTACAGTCGTACATAAGAAAGAAGATATTACAAATCCAGCATACTACAGACCCATTAGCCTGCTGTCCCATAAATACAAATTATTTACGAACATCATTAATAACAGATTAGGCTCAAAGTTAGATCTGTACCAAACAGGAGAGCAAGCTGTATTTTGATCAGGATACAACACCAACGATCATCTACCAACGTTAAAATGTCTGATAGAAAAGTCAGTAGAGTATAACAAGCAATAGCATGCGTTAGACTTCATGAAACGACAAATACCTTCAGAATAAATAGGGATGTCTGTCAAGGCGACACTATCTCCCCTAAATTGTTTAACACTGTACTACAGTACATGTGCAAACAAGTAGACTTCGACAACCTCAGTCTAAACGTAAATAGTGAAAACCTGTGCCACCTATAATTCACCGATGACATAGTTCTAATGTCTGACTGTACAAGAAAAGCCATGACAATGCTGGATAGACTAAAAACTGCCTCAGAATAAATGAGTTTAAAGATAAATATATCAAAACCCCAAGTAATGACAAATCTAACAATTGGTGGAGGCATCTATCTTCACGAAAGGCAAGTCGAAGAGATCATGTCCTACAAATATTTGGGACATGCAATTAGCATTGGTAAAGATAACCAGATCTGGGAACTTACCAGAAGAAGAGATTTATCGTGGACAGCCTTTAGTAAACTAAAATACATTTTTAAGACAGATCTATTAATATGTCAGAAAAGGAAGGTCGTTGATCAGTGCGTCTTGCCCGTTCTAACTTATTGTTGAGAAACTCTAACGAAAAAGGTTCTTAGCAGGATAAGTGTGAAGCAACGTTCAATGGAGAGGATAATGCTTGGACTGTCCCCGAGAGGTAACGTTCCGCAGAAATATCTCGAAGAACAAAGTTGGCAGATGCTGTAGACAGAATAGCTATCCAAAAATGGAATTGAGTTGGTCACATCGCGAGAGCCATAGGTGAAAAATGCACTAGAAAGATAATTGAATGGAGACCACGCCAAGATGCATTTAGGAGCAGAGGATGCCCTCCGACAAGGTGGCATGACGATTTAAAAATAATCCACACCAACTGGAAACTGACAGCGCAAGATAGGAGGTTATGGAAACAATAAAGGGAGGCTTATGTTCAGCAGTGGACTTTGGAAGCTGATTAATGATGATGATGATGATGATGATGATGAACATAAGTAACTAAAGTTGAATGGTTTATGGATTTTTACAAAAAAACTTTTAAAGGGGCTGAGTAAACCGTTTTTTTATATCTTATATCTAATCGAAATACTTTACAAAACAAAGTGGAAGTTATTTGTTATTTGAACCGAAGTAAAATTACATATGATACTTCATCCCCAAGGACGCAATCCCTTATTTTTATAAAGGTAAACAATATTGTTATTATTTTACAATTTACGATCCTTAATACTGCAATATGTTCTTTAAAATATACTGTGTAAATAAATTTTTGCATTAACACATAAGTTTATAATTCTTACAATTCACATCAAATATTACCGTATAAATATTATCAATTAGACACACGGCGTCCTAAAAATTAACGTTGATATTAGCTGCTTATTTTATTTATAAATATACTATTTGTGTATTTTCTAAATTTGGAAGTTAATCTATTAATTTAGGATTAAAAATATGAATCGAATTGATATTTATCATGAACTTATTTTGCTTCATTGCAGATTAAAAATAAATTGAACTTTGTTTTTGTGGATGTTTCTCTATTAGAATTTTAAGTTCTTTTCTTACAATTTTTTCGAAAACCTTGAGACGCGTCAAATTTAATTTATAATGTTTTCCATACAAAAATATTTTTAGAAATTTTTACAATTTGTGAATGCATATGTGAATGAAATATAAGGCTTACCCTTAAAAAAATAAGAGATGATATTCGCGTTGGTAAACATAGTCTTACTCAGTTTTAAATAACTAGTCATTTACAATTCGTTTTGTGAAAATTAGATTTTGAGATAATATATATATATATATATATATATATATATATATATATATATATATATATATATATATATATATATATAGGGTGACTCACCCCCATTATTATTTTTTTTTGGAAAGCTATGAAAGATTCCGTTTAATTTCATAATTTTTAGAATTAAAATACGTTAAGGAAGTGCAGATTTATCATTATAAAAATAAGACATCATATCCGTGGGGATGGAACCACCATAGTTTTGCATATTTCAAATAACAAGTGAGTTCAATTATATTTTGTAAAGATCTCGATTATAACTTGAGGTATAAAACAAAAGTATTTGGAGATGCTCACCCCCTTTTATTAGTATTTTTATCGAAAACACTGAAACACGTTAACTTTGATCACTTTTGTTATTCATAAATAAATATTTTCTAAGTCCATAATTTTTAGAATTAGGATACGTGAATAAAGTGCAGGCTTACCCTTATAAAAAGTAAGGGATGATAAGCATGGAAGTGAAACTATAAGAATTTTAATTCGTTTGAAATAACAAGTAATTTTCACTTCGTTTTGTAAAGATATTTTAATTAGAACTTGAGATATTTCCAAAAAAACTTTTTTTGAGATTGGATTTCAGGCGCAGATTTCACCTCGTTAAAATGAATCTCCGCCGATAAAAAAAAATATATAACTCTTATTTTTGCGTCCTCTATAATATATTATAGTTTCAACAAAATTGGAACCGGACACTTCAAGTAACATAAAACAAAAAATTACTGAACAATAATTACAGCAAAAATTTTCGCACTAGATAATTTAAAAATTATAATTAATTAATTTTCTTTTTCTTTTTGGTAGTCCCAAAAATAAACAGCTGCTAACTTTTTTAACAACAACTTAATCGTTTATCAGTTACTCTTATAACATGTCAATAAGTTGATTTTGTCCATGTAAAGTAGAATTTTTGTAAGCAAGGTAACAAACAGTTTTATTGTCAATAAAATATTGGTGTCAAGGTTCAAATTTCGGTATAAGTTTATCATTAATTTTACTTTTTAATATCTTTTTCTTTAAGGATCTCTCATAGATTCTTTAAATGACAAATGATATACTTAATTTGTCGATAAATACAGTAAAAGATTTCTCATTATATAATTTAAAAATTTGATTTAATTAATTTTCTTTTTCTTTTTCGTAGTCACAAAAATAAACTGCTGCTAACTTTTCAAACAACAACTTAATCGTTGATCAGTTACTTTCATAACATGTCGATAAGTTGATTTTGTCCATGTAAAGTAAGATTTTTTAAGCAAGGTAACAAACAGTTTTATTGTAAATAAAATATTGGTATCACGGTTCAAATTTCGGTTTAAGTTTATCATTAATTTTACCTTTTAATATATTTTTCTTTAAGGATCTCTAATAGATTCTTTGATTGATAAATCATATGCTTCATTTGTCAATAAATACAGAAAAAGATTTTGCACTATATTTAAAAATTGGATTTAATTAATTTTCTTTTTCTTTTTGGTTGTCACAAAATTAAACAGCCGCTAACTTTTTAAACAACAACAACTAAATCGTTGATCAGTTACTTTTATAATATGTCGATAAGTTGATTTTGTCCATGTAAAGTAAGATTTTTTAAGCAAGGTAGCAAACAGTTTTATTGTAAATAGAATATTGGTGTCAAGGTTCAAATTTTGGATTGTTTATCATTAATTTTACCTTTTAATATCTTTTTCTTTAAAGATCTCTCATAGATTCTTTAAATGGCAAATGATATGCTTCATTTGTCAATAAATACAGAAAAAGATTTCGCACTGTATAATTTAAAAATTGGATTTAATTAATTTTCTTTTTCTTTTTGGTTGTCACAAAATTAAACAGCTGCTAACTTTTTAAACAACAACAACTAAATCGTTGATCAGTTACTTTTATAATATGTCGATAAGTTGATTTTGTCCATGTAAAGTAAGATTTTTTAAGCAAGGTAGCAAACAGTTTTATTGTAAATAGAATATTGGTGTCAAGGTTCAAATTTTGGATTGTTTATCATTAATTTTACCTTTTAATATCTTTTTCTTTAAAGATCTCTCATAGATTCTTTAAATGGCAAATGATATGCTTCATTTGTCAATAAATACAGAAAAAGATTTCGCACTGTATAATTTAAAAATTGGATTTAATTAATTTTCTTTTTCTTTTTGGTTGTCACAAAATTAAACAGCTGCTAACTTTTTAAACAACAACAACTAAATCGTTGATCAGTTACTTTTATAATATGTCGATAAGTTGATTTTGTCCATGTAAAGTAAGATTTTTTAAGCAAGGTAACAAACAGTTTTATTGTAAATAGAATATTGGTGTCAAGGTTCAAATTTTGAATTGTTTATCATTAATTTTACCTTTTAATATATTTTTCTTTAAAGATCTCTCATAGATTCTTTAAATGGCAAATGATATGCTTCATTTGTCAATAAATACAGAAAAATATTTCGCACTGTATAATTTAAAAATTGGATTTAATTAATTTTCTTTTTCTTTTTGGTAGTCACAAAAATAAACAGCTGCTAACTTTTTAAACAACAACAACTAAATCGTTGATCAGTTACTTTTATAATATGTCGATAAGTTGATTTTGTCCATGTAAAGTAAGATTTTTAAAGCAAGGTAATAAACAGTTTTATTGTAAATAGAATATTGGTGTCAAGGTTCAAATTTTGGTTTATGTTTATCATTAATTTTACCTTTTAATATATTTTTCTTTAAGGATCTCTCATAGATTCTTTAAATGGCAAATGATATGCTTCATTTGTCAATAAATACAGAAAAAGATTTCGCACTGTATAATTTAAAAATTGGATTTAATTAATTTTCTTTTCGGTAGTCACAAAAATAAGCAGCTGCAAACTTTTTAAACAACAATAACTAAATCGTTTATCAGTTACTTTCATAATATGTCGATAAGTTGATTTTATCCATGTTAAGTAGAATTTTTGTAAGCAAGGTAACAAACAGTTTTATTGTAAATGAAATATTGGTGTCAAGGTTCAAATTTCGGTTTAAGCTTATCATTAATTTTACCTTTTAATATATTTTTCTTTAAGGATCTCTCATAGATTCTTTGAATGACAAACGATATACTTCATTTGTCGATAAATACAGTAAAAGATTTCGCACTATATAATTTAAAAATTGGATTTAATTAACTTAATCGTTGATCAGTTACTTTCATAACATGTCGATAAGTTGATTTTATCCATGTAAAGTAAGAATTTTTAAGCAAGCAGTTTTATTGTAAATACAATATTGGTGTCACGATTCAAATTTCGGATTAAGTTTATAGATAATTTTACCTTTTAATATATTTTTCTTTAATCTTTTTATTTTCCTGAATTTTGACTACATTTTTACATGCGAAGTACAGTTTTTTGTACGTTACTTTGCTAGGAATTCAGCAGATTGTGAGTGTTTGTATTTATTTCTATTTTTTTTTTTAACTTAGTTTTACCTTTTACCTACTATTCTAATGTAATTATTCCTTTCATTCTTTCATTGGAAGCTTTCTTGAACTACATTTGATCAGTTCCGTAGATTTTACTCTGTGGGTTTTCTGTAACTATCAAATTTGCTTTGACAGAAGCTATATTTAAAGTCCGGCCAACTTTTCCCACGATCTAATCATTGGTGTAGCTAGGGAGTTTTCCTAGGGAAGGCAGTTAGTGAGTTGATCAATCACCGTAAGGTTTAAATTTCGGTAATGCCAGCCCCCCCCCCCCCAAAAAAAAAAAGCTTCGAAATTCAGAAAAATAGACTCGCCTGCCTGCTGCATTAGAAATATAAATGCCGATGCCCCTCCCCCCTCCCAACCGGTCGACAACTCGCTTTCGCGTGTTCGCTTGTCACACTGTACTGTCTGTCAAATGGGGTCAATCTTTTCTTTGCTCATGTGATATTGCCGCCTTCTGAAAGAGAGAGGCAGGATCCGCCCCTGATTAGAGACCAGCTGACTTTTTAGAGCAATTGACAAATTTTGGAAGTAACGAAGCAATTTAATGAGAGATACATAAGTGATGTCTTGTAATAATATAGTTCATTGACTGTCCTAATTCAAAATGGCGCATTCCTCAACTCTGCAGTGAAGCTGAAAGTCTGACAATGCAGCTGAATTTAAAATAAAAAGTGACCGTTGGCTATAGAATAATTGATATTTAAAAAATAAAGCAAAACTATCAAAATTTAATATTTATTACATACATTAACAATACAAAAATAAAAAAACATACTAACAAACATAGACATTTTCTTGTCAATTTTGTTTTGTTGATTAAGTTTTAGTTTTTTACGTTTTCTCTGAACTGGTGCAAGATTACCTTAGAAGTGGCTATATTTTTCATTATTTCATACTATTGCATGCTAAATGTAGTGCTTAAGATGGATTTAAGCGTAAGATGGGACTACAGTTTGGAATCGACAGGTTTCTTGATTTTTTAAACTTGAAATGAATCTCAAACCATAAATAACTAATAAGATATTGACTCTTAAGTTTTAATATATATTGACTCTTAGGTTTTAATGTATCCGCAAACCAAGATAGAAGAAGAGAAGTAAGAAACCAAGTAAACAAGGAAAATAGAATCTCAGGAAGCCTGGCGGATATAATATGGCACAACACATACATGAGCAAGGACGCAGAAACAAAAATCTACAAGACCTGTATTCGACCGATAATGACGTACGCAATAGAGACGAGAACTGACAACACAAAAACAAAATCAATTCTAAGAACTGCCGAAATGAAAGTACTAAGAAGAATATCGGGATACACATTAGGAGATCACATACGCAATTCAACAATACGCGAGGAACATGGAATGCAGGATATAGTAAGATGGGGACGGAAGCGCAGAAGAGCCTGGAATGAGCACGTAGGAAGAATGGCGCAAAATAGGATAGCGAGAATCGCCCGAGATGGAACACCGGAAACCAGAAGACCAATAGGTAGACCACCTAAAAGATGGAGAGAGTCCTGGGTTTCAATATCAAATGAGATGAATGATTGAGTTGGAAAAAACAGACTGTAAGCCTATAACAAGAGGAAGAAGAAGAAGTAGAAGTTTTAATAACGTTTTTTGGTTCAAAATAAATAATTTGGTATTAAATCAAAATCTTTCTATGGCCATTAATGACTGGCCAAAATTTCCAAACGATTAGATTATTTTTCAGCTCTTTTGTACAATTGTTAACTAAATCAGGCAATTAAAATTTTGCTAATTAATAATAAATTATTTATAGGAAAGAGATTTTCAAAAAAAAAAAAGAATTGTAGGTTTTTTGAAGTTCTACATTTTATCTGTTGATATCAACGACGTAGAACTTATAATCTGATTTTCCTATTTATCGATTATTTATAAACAAATCACAAGCGCCCAAGAGTTCTCAATGGAATCTTATATTATCCGGTTGGGTATCGGTATTTCGAAAAAAAAATCCCATCAGTATTGAATAAAATCGCTGAAATAGCTTAATATTACCGCGTCACTAGACAATTCTATTGTATATAAAATGTAAATATTTTTTTTAATTTTTAAAACAAATATAATTATCGTTTTTGTATTTGCAGAAATGAGTATGTAATTGTTTACTACCAAATTGATATTAAATTATATTAATTGAAATAAACTGATATTTCCATTTAAATATTTTCTTACCGGCCACTTCTCTTTTTTATAGCTTTGATACTTACAACGCGTAAAAGGATTTGCTTCTGTCGCGTATCCCACTTTACCTCACTCTTTTTTGGCAAACGGGGGTTTTCGAGCATAATAAAATAATAATCTGAGAAATTGGATTGAATCTTTTTCTCAAGATAAAATCAATGAAAACAGTATCTCTCTTCAATATTTTCGATTTTTCTAAAGTGGGTAATGAGTTTCGTAGGGTGAGCGGTGCCCACTCTTGCTCCCCCACCTTAACTAGGCCCATGATTCTAATATAATTTTTACCCTTGCCGATGCTGTTCTTTGGGCTTAGTGACATTATAAACTCCCCATTAACGCACCGCATGCCTGTGTCGTGACTTGCCTTGCCATCATCGGTTCGGGATGACATTGAGTGTATGGGGACCCCAAATTTTCAGAAAAGCAATAATTGTTGAAAGAGAGAAATATTTTTTGTTTGCTTTACCTATTAACGCACCGCCTGCCTGTTTCGTGACTTGCCTTGCCATCATCGGTTCGCGATAACATTGAGTGTATGGGGACCCCAAATTTTTCTGCAGAAAACTTATTCAGTACCCATTCTACGTCTGTAGTGGCCGACGGAAACCATATTTCTTTTATTTAAAAATAACTAATAAGTTACTTAGTTCATGTTGAGCTGAAAATGCTAATGATTATTGAATCGATTTATTGTACAACTCTGTATCAGCCAATAGCATGAAAATTTAGAATCAAGATTATTTTACCTTTAACTTCAAAAGTGACATCTGCTTGACTTGCCCAATTTTGCATTTTAGGGGTGAAATCCACCCCTTCTGCAAGAAATTGAAAAAAATGCAAATTTAAGCATTCTATGGGTGGAAATCTTATTTAGTTAAGTAGAATAAATATTTTTTAACACTTTGAAATATAATTTATGATTTCCATCAATTTTTCAACCCTTAAAAACCATCCCTTAAGTCGAAAATCATGGTGAAATTGTTTTTAAAATATTAAATAAAATGACACATTAACAGTGCACAAAATATTTGTTTACTACTTACGATATAATTTATTGATATACTGTGAATTTTTAACCCTTAAAAACCACCCCTTATCCTGAAATCAAAGAAAAAATTATTTTCTAGCAACTTTAATCGTTTTAATTGTGCATTTATAAATTAAAATCGTTGTTACTGAATATAAAAAAATTATTTATTTATTGTGAAATTTCAACCCTTATAAACCACCCCTTGTCGTGAAATTAATAAAAAAAAATACTTTTTAGCAGGTTTGGCAGCTTCAATTGATTAAAATCTTATTAACTGCTTATGAAATATTTTATTTATTCATTTCAATTTCTCAAGCCCTCAACGGAAGTATACTGGCATATTACAATGTATTATAGAAGAGATGTGTGTGTACGAATATATAGACACACATATATTAATCTAGTCTATAATGTAAATTCCAATACGCTTCGGACCATATGTTCAAAGTGCTCCTTTTTTTTCGCTTCTTCAATCTCAGATATAAAGTAATATTATATATATATATATATATATATATATATATATATATATATATATATATATATATGAAATAAAATGCGAACAGTATGTGCAAACTTCGATGGTGGTGGAATAGGATAAATTGTGTTCCTTAGCAATTTGTTCTGTGCAACCTCTAACGCGGAAAGGATATGGTGCATTTACTGTTCGCCTTTTATTTCATATATATATATATATATATATATATATATATATATATATATATATATATATATATATATATATGAAATAAAATGCGAACAGTAAATGCAAACTTCGTTCCAACCATATCCTTTCCGTGTTAGAGGTTGCACAGTTTGAACAAATTGCTAAGGAACACAATTTATCCTATTCCACCACCATCGAGATGATGGCCTACCTGTACCACCATACCGAAAAGAAAGTTAAAATTTACCCTCCCCGCCACAGTGATACGGCAGAAGTACATGTTTCGTCTCTACTAGACTCATCAAGGTACCGACATGCACCTGGCTGTGCAAAGGGCAGATCGGAAGGAAGCATGCAAATACTGAACGCGACTTCGCCGACCTCCCGCCAGATGGCATATATATTTTTATGTGGCTTTCACGGATTCCTCCATGTGAGATGCAATAGCAGTGGACATATCCACATTGTGGATATATCCACTGCCATGCCATTTCTAAAAGCAATTTTGTTAATAAACTATTAAGTAATAATAATATAAAGGAAAAAAACAGTATAAAATGTAATATTTAATTGAATATTTGCATGATTTTCTTTACAATTTTTTGTAAAAATTTTGTTAATAAACTGTTAGATAATAATAATATAAAGGAAAAAACAGCAGAATATGTAATATATAATTGAATATTTGTATGATTTTCTCTATAATTTTTTGTAAAAATTTTGTTAATAAACAAATTAATAATTAGTATGACTAAAGAAATTGTTACTATCATATAAATTAATAAAACATCAATATTATAAATATTACTTGTGATGCATAAGTTTCCCTAAAGCGCCAATGAATAATGCGCCTGAAGTATGGCAACCCGCCGACAGCGGCCTGCAACAGCTATTTTCGATTAGATTCGGCCCAATTTTCGAAGGTTCACAGATCGTATGGAAGCGTATTTCTTGGGTCCAAAAAATTCATAGGTAAAATACAACTATCAAAAAGCATCTTCTGCAAATTTGAGCCCTTAACATTCATTTGCCACGCCATTATGATTTTAAAAAAAAACTCTTTTTCATCCAAAATTAAAACTTTTTTTTGAGATCGGAAATGATACATCTAAATCCAATGCACGCTTTAAAAAAAAATTATCTCCATCCGGTGAAAAACCATAGCAATTTTTTTGGGACAAAAATTGGTTTTTGCAAAATTTCTCAGCACACGATTGAAAAAAAAAATGTTAATAGATCTTCAAGATATAAAACAATACAAACAATTTCCATTAAAATTGAGCATTGTATTTTAATTAGGAAAGCGGAAAATTTAGGTTGAATTTTTAACTTTGACATCGAATTTCTCCGAAAATAAAAAAGTCACAGATTCCGGGTTTGACATACTTGTTTAGAATGATAATACCTATATTTATGTTAAATTTTAAATCAATAATTTTTTAATAAATGCCTTTTTTTAAAAAAAAAAAACGTAAATTTTTTCGAAAAAAAAATATATCTCGATAACTAGTGGCGCCACCTATAAATTATATATATGAGTCGATAGATTTTTTAATTCTCTACAACTTTTGTTTAAAATATTTTTCTATACAACTTTTACTTTTCGAGATAAACTCAAAAAACCGAAAAACGTGGTCCGCCATTTTGTTTGCACAGGTCTTTCACAGTTACTTTCGAGATATGTTTTATAGAATGCCGAAATGAACACATTTCAGTAAAAAAACCAATGTTACATTTTTGTTACTGACGAAAGTCTATTTTCCACGGAGTATGGCTAATTTTGTTTATTTCGATTGTGAAATTTTGAAGTACAAAAAAAATGCATTATGATTAATTAACAATGATAAATTAATTTTTAATTGCAAATCATAAGATCTACAGAAAATAATTTTTTTTTACATACTGATAAACTGATATGATTATTTTTGGATATTAATTGCAGACGTCTAAAAAAAATATGATAAGGATTTTAAACAAAATGTTATCATTAAACAGCCATAACTTTCTGTTCTAACCCTTTAATTTTAAGCTTTTAGCTCAAATATATCCAATCAACTTTTAATCATAAAACATAAGGAGTTCTCTGTAATTTTGTTCGCTTAAGGCGGTAGTTCCCCCCCTCGGGGCTTATTTTGAAGATTTTTTTTTCATAGTAAAATAAATTTTATTAAAACAATATTTTGATACATGAAAATTGACGTTTCATACAATAACAGGAAATTTTGTTTTGTGTTATCATCATAAGTTTCGATGCTACGGCTGCCTGAAGTTGACCCTACTTAAAACCGGTTGACATGATATCTCAAGTTCAATGCGTCTGAAACAAAATATCAAATTGATTATTAAAAAGTTCACTTGTCGCTATCGTCCCTACTATTATCAGGTAATTTTATAAAAAAAAAATGGCGGACTCTTGAAAATTTCGACTTGCTTTTTGCGACTTAAATTGTTTAAATAATATATGAATTAAAATTTTTTTTACCCAAAAAAACTTTAATTGAGTACCGTTCGACGCGCTCGAGACCCCTACTTTGTAACACGTTTTTCGACATGTTCTAGAAGTTTCTAGCCAAAATAATATTTACTACATCATTTCTACATAAATTAGTTACAAGAATTTGTACTTTTTGGAAAATCGATTTTTTGAAAAAAAGATGGGGGACTCCCGTCATAATTCTTATTGTTTTGATGATTAAAAAATGAAACTAGATTACTCATTTATAATTAAATTTCAAATTAGAGCAAGTAACTTAAAAATAAATATTTTAAATGTTACCAATAAAATTCGAAATATATTTGAAAAAGGATGTCCATCTATTGTGAAATCAATATGTCTGTTTCAAGATAGAAATGAACACTTAAACACTTGATTCGTAAATCTGTGTATTTTTAAAATATTTAAAATATAAAATTTTTATAAAAAAATTAAACCGACTTCTAAAAGTGCGTTAAAAAGTGAAAAATAACTAGAAATTTTTATATGAAATTGAAATTTTTAAAGTCGGCACCAAACTAATACCTGACAAAATGTGATTCGCAAACAGATTAAAAATACTTTATTTGTAATTGCTTTCTTACCATAATTTGTATATATTAGTAGTTATTTATTTCATTTAGAAATAATTTGGCGCCGACTTCAAAAATTTCAATTTCATATAAAAATTTATAGTTATTTTTCACTTTTTAGCGCACTTTTAGAAGTCGGTTCTTTTTTTTTTATAAAAATTTTATTTTTCGATTTTTAGTTTTGAATTCATTATGATATTCATAAATTATTTCAACTAAGTGCTAATCGAGATTAGTGTACCTCGCAATAACTCAAAGGTGGCAAAAAAGTACCCATTTTATCCATAATTGTAAATCACCCTAAAATGAACCACTAAAAATTCTTTGATTCTTAGAGTTCTCCAAATACCTATCTTAAATTTCCAATTCATTTTAGATTGGTAATATAGGCCCCAAAAACTTCCAGTATCGATATTTAAAGAATTTGAGACGTAAATTTCTTAGCCCGATATATTTTATATTGCATATTGAGTTTGTATACGCCCCAAGAACCCCGCAATAGCAATTTTAGATAAAGGCGAAAAATGTAAAATTTTTAGTCCCTCATATTGTATCTTATCAATCTAATAGTTGTAAAAAATTAACTTCATATTCGTAATAAACCACCCCCAACCCCCTAGTATCAATTTTAGATGAAATCCAGAAATTTAAAATTTCTAAACGGTCATATTGCATCTGACGTATTATATTTTCTCAAAATAATTTTATATTCGCTATTTACATCCTCAAAAACGATTCATTTCCACATTTGAACAAAATCGAAAAATGTAAAATTTTTAGTCAGCTATATTGCGTTCGCCATATTGAATCCAGAAAAAAAACTATTAAATTCATAATTTACAGCCTCAAGCAGGCGCGGATCCAAGGGGGGGGGGGGAGCGATCGCCCCCCCCCCCCAATAGTTTTGAGTTCAGGAAAATATACCCGATTTTACCTCTTATACTATAGTTAATTCAAAGACTAGAGAGAGTAATAAATCATTTTTTACCCTTTTTTCTTCGCAAACTACCTGTGTTCTTTAGTTCGGTGTCTTTGGCAAAATATGTCGGATATATATATATATATATATATATATATATATATATATATATATATATATATATATATATATATATATATATATTTCCTATATATAATCAAAAATACCGGTCTTTAATAATGGACTATTTGGGTTGGATAACAATAGATATTTGGAAGTGAAGTGTTAAAAAGGATTTTAATCCTTGTCACAAGCGTCGAAAAGAGGTTTATTTTATCGCTAAGTATTTATGGCATAGAATATTATTTCGGTAATAAATTTAAAATAAAAAGTTTTTATATTATTATTTTATTTCTTATGATTTCTTAATAAATCACATACAGAACAAAATACAGATAATTTTGACATATTTAACACAAATCACAACTGTATTTTTATTAATTTTGGCATAAAAACCGTTTTAGGCACATTCAGACTAAAACGTAGCCTTATTCTTTCAAAAAATTCGAAGTTACAATTTAAATACTTACAAAATACTCATTGTCAAAAAGAAAAGAAGTTAAACATATATAAAAAAATACATTCGTCCATATAATATTAGAATTTTTTTTTAGGGCTATCGATCATTTTATTATCAATTAAAAACATTTTTAGGAAATTTGACGTTTCAGTTTATTTATTTCTTAAATTAAACACTAAGAAGGGATTCAAATGTAATTAATTTTTATATGTTACAGTTAATATTAGACCTACTTATTTTTATTTCTGTTGCACTGGCATCTTAATTTAATTTCATTTATTATATGAAATATCCGATAGGCTTACAAAAATAAAATAAACGTGTTAATTCTACACGCTTAACAAAAAGACACAAATATAATAATAAAATAATAAAGAAATTACGGCTAATTGGAATTAAACATATATAAAATTAAAGAATGGGACACACTAAAATAAAAATATATAAAAAAAAAATTAAAAAAAAATATATAAACAACATTAAACAATAAAACACAACAAAAACAAATCGTATCTAATTCGTAATCAAATTCAGTGAAGCTATCGTCGCTCAATTAATTAAGTTTCCACATTTTGTTTTATTCTTTTATTATATGGATATTTCCCAATTTTCCGCAGTAACTTTGTTCAAAAAAATCTTTCAAAAGTTCAGTTAAATTACTAATTTTGTACAATGTATTATTTCAAGCAACTCTGCCTTTTACTTGAGAGAGATATTTCCTTCTCCAACGGACAGTTTCCGGACGATCTATAAGAACAGATTTCCTATCTGGTTTCAGCTCAGTTCTTTTAATTTCAGGTAAATCCCGATCTTCATTGATTTTAGTAAGAATTTTGTTGACGGATGGGATCTGCTTCTCATAATAAAATGTATGTACAACTCCTTTTATTGCAGTTTTCATCTCTTCTTCCAACGAGGTTTTTCATCTGCCTGTGATCGAATGGGGGAGTACGAAACATTCCAGTCGTTTTTTCTCCTTCAGTATTCGGTATATAGTAGATTTTCCTGTCATGTTGGAACACACCTCAACAGAGCTTTTAACATTATTATCTAGATATTGATTTCTTAGGGCATCATAAGCACTCATCGTAATAAGTTTTTTATTGAGGAAAAATGCCTTGGTTTAACGATTTTGGAATAAATATAGAAGTGGAGGCCATATTTTTTCGGTATCTTACTAACCCCAAATAATATATAAAAACAAGCACAAACAAGATAAATCACTAAGGACACACTGTAAGGTGTACTTTTCTCGCTGACAGAAATAAAAATGAAATATCAGAAATTTTATTATTGCAATAAATTTATAAAAGCTTATAATATTTAAATATAATTAGATTTACGGCAGTCCTTCGTTACCTGCGGTACTGGAGCAAGTACATTGGGGATTTCGGTAAGAGGTTTATTTCTCTCTCTAGTTCTTGAATAGAGTATAGGAATGTGTATGCTTGCGATCGCCCCCCCCCCTCTCCCAAGAGCTCTGAGTTCAGGAAAATAGAACCGATTCTGCTTTTTATATTAGGAATGTGTATGCTGCTGACACTCCCTCCCCGTTGACAACTTGTTTTTCTCGCGATACCCGCCCCCCAATAGCTTTGAGTTCAGGAAAATAGACCCGAATCTGCCTCTTATACTAGGAATGTGTATGTTGCTGGCATCCCCTCCTGTCCAAGAGCTTCAAATTCAGAAAAATAGGCACGACCCTGCCATTTACACTAGAAATGGGAATGTCTCCGGTGTCTCCAATTTTTTTAAATAATATTAAATTTGTAACGTGCTATCATATCAATTTTTAAAAAAATCGGACAAAATTGATTTTTTCGTCCGCCTTATTGAATCCACCTTATGGAATTTTTTGAAAATTATTTTAGAATCGTCATGTGTGACCCCGAAAATCGATTTTTTTGTCCGCCATATTGAATTTTTTTAAAATGTTTTGAAATCGTTATGTGCAACCTCGAAAACTCCCCCATACCAATTTTGGAGAAAATCGGACAAAAATTAATTTTTTTGTCCGCCATTTTGAATTTTTTAAAAATAATTTCAGATTCGTTGGGTACAACCCTGAAAATTCCTTCATACCAATTTTGGAGAAAATCGGACAAAATTAATTTTTTTGGCCGCCATATTGTAAGCGCCATCTTGGATTTTACTGCACCAATTTCATCTAAAAAAATATGAAACCACCGCAGCAACTTCTTGAATATAACGTAACGCGTTCAGTATTTGCATGCTTCGTTTCGATCTGTCCTTTGCACAGCCAGGTGCATGTCGGTACCCTGATGAGTCTGTGGCGGGGAGGGTAAGTTTTGACTTTCTTTCTCGGTATAGTGGTACAGGTAGGCCATCATCTCGATGGTGGTGGAAAAGGATGAATTGTGTTCCTTAGCAATTTATTCAAACTGTGCAACCTCTAACACGGAAAGGATATGGTTGGAACGAAGTTTGCATTTAATATTCGCATTTTACTTCATTCCTATACGGAATCCGTGAAAGCCGCATAAATATATATATATATATATATATATATATATATATATATATATATATATATATATATATATATACCAATAAATTTTCATTTAGTTCAGGTTCGAGGTTTTGCATCTTATTCTGCATTTTACGTGTCGAAATGTAATCAACCGGAAGTACCTGTATACGCCCTCTAATTTTTTAACGTTAAAGTTGAACATAATAGCACTTAATATATAATCTGAATGAATAATGATTTATTACGTTTAATTTATAAGTATTCTGATGAAATTTTAACCCAGAGGCCTGAAGTAACAATGTTATCAAATTCCTTGGAATCTTAACCTAATGCTTGTCTAACATATACTTAAGTGGTTTTTAGCCTATACTTAAAAGACAAGAACTTTAATTTATATAACTAAGGTCCTGTTTATTATAAACTCAGAAGGTAACCGTTTATATTTCAGGAATAACAAACAAAAACAAGCATATTTATCATTCAAAATGATTTTATTGTTTTTCAAAACATTATCCACGATAATCAATACAATTTTGCATGCGTTTGAACCAATTCAAAAACCATTTTTGCCACTGTAAAGATGGTATCCCAAAATATGGTTTTTGAACGAATCAATCCTCTCTTCCAGTATCACAAATCACTGATCATGCGGTTTTTCTTCATGACGGAAACAAAAAGAAATCACTGGATGCCAAATCACAGCTGTACGGCAGATGACCCATCAATTCCATGTGTTGAGTACTTAAAAAGTCACTCGTTTGATTTATTGTATTTTCCTCAATTCATCGAAGACAAGACGAGAAACAAATGGTTGTATATCATTCAAAATTTCTAAAATTCTCTTAAAGAATGGTTCTTCCGAAAAAACAGGCGACCATTGGCCTCGAAATGCTTCGTGCGCGAGCAACTTTGGTCACTTTTGACTAATCATGGAAGACGCATACATTAAAATGCTGTTTATTTTCGGACTTATAAGCGTAGATCCAGACCTCTCACGATCTTATAAATATTTTTTAAAGCACCATGATTGTATTTTATGGCACAATCCTTTTTTTGAGCGATTGCCGAACTATGTAGGATTCAACATGAACAAAGCTTCCTCACGGCCAAATGCATATGCAATATACTATATACACTGGTGTTTCTGACGCCCAGGGATGCTTCAATCATACGGTATATCACGTGATGATCTTGTATTATCAGTTCATGCACAGCATCGATATTTTTTTGCATTACAGCCGATTTTGGACCACCTTTACCAGAATGAACTACGGCCACGATTAAATTTACTTAATCAGCAATATACAGTAGTTTTTGTAGGGGATTCATAACCATATGGAAGAATTAAATTTATCAATGTGCTCTTATTGAGATGAATCAACTTAAAAGTTGTGAAAAATAATCGCACGGAAATGTTCAGGAGTTAATTCAATTTTTTGGCCAGGATGAAGTTTTGACAATACTGTAAACAACACAAGTAGCGTTCGTATATCAAAACGTTCTGAGTACGTCTACCGTCTAAAATGTTAAACTTTACAATGCCAACACCTAGAATGCCAATGTTGCCAGGTCCCAAAATATGAACGCTTATCCTCATAAAAACTGACAATATGCTTCACAATAAAATTTCATATTTTGCTATTTTGCAGGCACATTTTGTTAATTACCCCACAGACAAACGTGAATAAAAATTTCTAAAAAATTAACAACTTTAACAAAATCTTCAAAAAATTAATGTAATGCTTGTCTAACAGAAACGACCAGTTTTTAATTTATATTGAAAAGTCAGACATTTTAATTCATATAAACACGGTCCTGCTTATTATAAACTATAGACTACTAAGTATTTTGTGGTTCATTAACCTAGACAAGTACAGAATAAAACATTGTTGTTTGCCTTGTTAGAAGTTTAAGTAAAGTGAGAGTGAGTAAATTGGTTTAGAAAATAAATTATTTCATTTAAAAAAATAAAATTGTGAGGAAATCTAAAGAGCATTTTTAAAACACAAGTACTCTTTGATTTATACTAAACATTGCAATATATTTTTTTGTTATTATACCTCATGACGAAAAAAATTAAGATATAGAAATTCTTTTAGTGGAATTTATTACATGATATTGTATTTACAATGCAATTTTTTTGAAGGAGAAATGTTACTATATTATATTTATTAAATATTAAAAAGCACATTTCATTGATCAATATAGGTATTGTGTTATCAATATTTACCAGCTATTATTCTTGCCTTGTTTAGATACAATAATTAAAAAGAGATAACACGTAATGTCGGATCCACTGGTGATTATTTGAATATGCCAGTGTTATCATTATCGCAAAAGTAAACAAATATTTTTATAACCAAAATTAATTTTGAAGCAGTATTTTTATGGCGTGCAAATTCGAATATAACTTTATAAATAAGAATTGTTCTAGAAAGAAATCCCTTTAGAGTGCAGTTTTATAATGTTTTGTAACAAGTGCAACTTTCTACGTGCATTATGCGTTCGGGAATTTCCAAGGTACAGGCCGGTAAGGGTCGCTTTCAGCAGCAATACAGAAACTTCAATAAAGGGAATGGCAGATATACCGTCTCCGAAAGGTAGGTGTTTTAATATTATATTAAGTATCAACTATGGAAGGATAATTAATAATAATAGGGCTTTTTCTACGAAGATACTCATTTTTAACGAATATCACCCCATTTATCCCTTCCATGATCTTACTTAAAAATATTAAAAATTAAACGATTGTGTTAAATCTTAAAATTTAAAAATCACACCCTTAAAACTCCTAAAATTTAATATCAGGTTGATAATTACCTATAATTAAACAAAAATTAATTTAAAACAAGCATTCACAGTACAAAATATAAAAGGTTTTTTATCAAATTAGATCTACATGTTTGTGGCGAACTTAATATAATATGTTTAGAATGGATTTTTCTTGTATTTTCGACACTATTTCATTGCATTAAAAAAAAATTTTAAATGAAAAATAATGATACTAGACGTTTCGATAGTTTATGTCGTGCCATTGTCAAGGAAGACATTTACACGAAATAGGCAGAGTATTATTTTACCGATCCATCGACCAAACACCAAACCGCTGAGTCGCGAAGCAAGGGCGAAGGGCGGCCCACCAAAGTTCGAGCGACAGTCGAAAATCAAAACGATGCTCATTTCGTTTTTCAATTCTCGCGGGATCATCCATAGCGAATTCGTGTCCCCAGGCCAAACAATGAACGTACAATTCCACAAAAGTGTCGTGCAGTTAGATTGTGTCATATAGCATTCTATTAATATATTTAATTCTACATGTCTGGTATTCTGTGTTGCAAAAAAGTCGACTGTGCAGCGCTTCTACAAAAGTAAAGGAAAAGAGAATTTCATAATAAGGATATTCTATCTCTCAGTCTGTAGTGACACATAAGTATGTCACTGGCTGTATTCTTTTGAGTAATTATCAATTGATCAAAGTGAAAAAAGTGTAACTGATAACTTCATGTTCTTTTGAATATGCATTTACTTGTCATTAAGTCGAAGTGTTCATGATTACTTCAAGTGATACATCTGAAAGTGATAATGACTCAAAAGAATAGCCCTACTGTCCTAAAAGAGATAAGGAAAGGAAATATGCTTACATAATCGGGCCTTTGAGGCCCGGTTCTGTAAGCATATTTTTTGACAGTCCCCTTCCTTATCTCTTTTAGGACAGTGACATACTTATGTGTTACTACAGATAACAAAGATGGAAAATCCTTATTATGACACTTTCTTTCCCTTTACTTTTATAGAATAGCAGCCCTGCTATTGATTATTTCTTTCGCTAGGAAGACAGGTATCAACACCTGTCATTTTCTATTAAATCGTATAATCTAACCTCATTTCTTGTTCTGAGGAGAAGAATAAATAGCCGAGTGGTTTTTTTTTATATTTCTTGTATATTTAATAGATTAAATTTATAAACATACTAGCTTTTCCCTGCAACTTCGGTCACGTGAAACTTTGGAACTAACTAATAAATACAATTGTTATAAACAAAAGCCGCCATATATACACACATATATATATATATATATATATATATATATATATATATATATATATATATATATATATATATATATATATAGATTAGCAAAAAAAAATGAGATTTCGGGCAGAACTGTTATTAGATATTTGTGAAGGAAACCCTGAGTTAATAGCTAACAAATTTGAAGGACTAGATGGTAAAGCAAAATAGCCTATTCGCAACTTCTCATACACAAAGTGTGTCGGTCAGAAAACTAACAAATATTGACACTGACAGCGAATTAAAATAAACAGTTACTAGATATCACTAAATTTATACTGTTTTTTTTTGATAGTACGATACCCGAAAACACCCGAAATATAGGTGATAGAAACATAGAATTCCAACAAACGCTATCATCGCTTTCGCCGATAGAAATTGATAGTAGAAAACTAGATGTAGAATTCTACATAACACGGAATCCTACTGCTGGATAGACTTTTGAAGCGGATTCGTGGCGTAAAACCGGAATTGTACTACACTGGTGGCTGGTTTCTGTTGCACGACAATGCGCCAGCCCATTCCGCAATACTCATCACACAACTTTTAGGCGATAAGTTGGTCTCCATGATTCATTATCCGCCCCACTCGCCAGATATAGTTCCGGCAGACTTTTTTTATTCCGTATATTGAAAAAGACGATGAAGGGAGAACGTTGATGCGGTTCAAAGAAATGTGACCAGGGCTCTGAAAATTATTCCAGAAAAGGAGTTTTCCAGGTCGTTCCAGCGACTACACGAGCGCAGCAAAATTTGTATACAACAAGAAGGGGATTATGTTGCAAACTAAATAAAATCTTTTTTCTAAACCCTTGATTTCATTTGGAAAAAAAATTAGTACCAGAACTTATTGAAAGAACTGTGTATATAACTGTATATACATACATATATATATATATATATATATATATATATATATATATATATATATATATATATATATAAAGTGGATGTTTTTTTTTTTTTTAAAACGGATGTAAAACAAGCCAAACTTGATTATGTTATTAGATATCCCTGGTTACGTTGAAAAGTATTAAATGAAATAGAGCTTACTTTAAGGTCTACTTCTCAGTACCTCATTTTTTCTTTTGTAGAGCTTTTTCATGTCTATTTACACTATCAATATGATCTCTTTTAGCAAAAAAATTTACATTTGTTTCCAGATTAGGAGAATTATTAATGTAAGAAACACGCCGTATTTTTTTAACCAATTACTAGAAAACACTTATTAAGGGTTCTTAAAATCAACGCTATGAATCGGTGTACAGAATACAAGAAATCTTTCGGTGTAAAATAAAATGGTGTCTAAAACTTATTTAAATTTGTATCACTAATAAATTTATAAAATCATCATTTAATTTTTTTAGGTTTGCCTCTTATTGGTACCACACTATCCCTTATTATGGCCGGTTCAACTCCAAAACTACACCGTTATATTGACAAAAGACACAAGCAACTGGGGCCCATTTTTACGGAAAGTATCGGACCTGTACCATGTGTGTTCATATCGGATCCTGAAGCCATGAGGTCTGTGTTCGCGCATGAAGGTAAAATGTTAGATATAATTTTCCATCACATAAGAATTAATTCAGACTTGTTTAATTGCAGTTAAATTATAATGTAGATTTTGAATTTTTGTTTTGAAAAAACAACCATTCTTAAATGCGCACCATCCACTTCTTCACAATCATTTAGCCTCGAACTGAAATTGTCAACTACTTGCTCGAACATCGCTCTTGAAATCGCATGCATTTAGTCCTTATTTTTAGGTAACTCGATAGAATAAAATCAGCAGGTACTAAATCTGTACTCCGCGGTGGCTAGTTGATGACCCCTAGGCAACCTATACCTCTTTCAGGGAATAAATCATGAAGAGCTGCCAAAGAACCATTTGTGACGTTGGAAATTGTTCCATCTTATTGGAAAAATATAATCCAGTTGTAGACAATCTGGTTTTGCTTTTCTGGAGCCAAAAAAGCCCGGATCGTATGGCAATAACAATCGGAATTAACAATCTGAGTGCGACCAACGTTATTCTCAAAAAAATAGGCACGATTATTTCTTGGCATAATATGGCAGCCCAAACGACGAGTGTAGGGGTTTCTGATGCAGTTCCAGCGGATTTTCAGGAGTCCAATATTTACAATTTTGTTGGTTTATGTGGCCGTCAATGTGGAAATTCGATTCATCAGAGAACCATATATTATCGAAGATCCTAAAACGGTGTTTCATTGTTCTGCAGAATTTGTTTAGCTAGATCATCGAGATTTATTTCCTGCACAATAACAATTTTGCAGATGTGGAAATATAAATCTTTGCCAATAATGCAATATATCGTGGATCTATGCAAATCTAGAGAAGCTGGACAGAGCCGTAGAGACTGTCATGGATCGTCTTTAATATATGAAAACGAAAAAAATTTCATGTGAACATAGATCCACAAATTATTTATAAGGGGCTACCGTATTGAGTTTTTCAAAAATTATTTCAAATTCGAATTTTATGTCTTCCAAAACTGCACCTCTGCCTATTTTGGACAAAATCAAGAGATATAGAATTTTTATTCCGCTATATTAAATCCGCGATATTGAATTTTTTTAAAATAATTTTACCCTCAAAAACCCCTCTATAACAATTTTGGATAAAATTGAATTTTGTTTAAATAACTTTAGATTCGTTATGTACGACAGCGAAAACTCCCCCATACCAATTTCGGAGGAGATCGGACAAAATTTATTTGTTTGTATGACATATTATCAGCGCCATCTCGAATTTTATAGAATCAATTGCAGCCTAAATACTATGCGACCACCGCAGCAATTTCCTGGACATAGAGCATAAAACTTTATTTAAATCGGTGCAGCCGTTCCGGCGTACGACATACATACATAAAAAACATAGAGGTCGAAATTAGAACCTTTTTATAGAACTAGCCTAAAAAATGGCATTTATTGATTTTAGTTGGAATACTAAAAAGATATCAAATTAAAACCCGTGTTCGAGGGCCACCTTTAAACGGCTATAGCTCTTATGACTATGCAGAACTATGTTCATGTGAATTTTTTTTGTTTTCATATGTTTTTCAATCTCCCTTCAAAGTACAAGTACCGAATTTTAGGACACACCGTATATGGACCCTACCACAAAATCAGTATTTATATGCGAAAACTTAAGTTACGGAACTAGATACAAAATTAATTTAATTTATTTTACTTTTGTTATTTATTGCCTTCTTATTTTAAATAAAAAACAGAGGATTATCAGTTTTTATCACCCAATTTACATATCTAGTGATTTTATTTTAATGAATTTTAATAAAAAATCTAAAATTTTATAGCCAGAGTCACTAAGAAGATAAGTAAAATTTATATCCGATCTAGTTGCCATGAAATTTAAATCTGATAATCGGTCAGTTTTGTCTTGCTTATGACATTATCATAATTTATATTAGTTATGTCAATAAATATGCCTTTATATAGAGAAATTCAGGATAAGAATCTTGCGTTATAGCCTTGAAATATTTCAGGGAAATAGTTATATCCCGAAAACAAATAAAGTTCTCCATTTTTGCCGGTTACTGTTTTTTTTTTGTCAATTTAAGACCTCACCTGTTAATTTAGGGCGGTTTTAAATTTAAACCATGTTAGTGAATCCGGCTGTTAAAGTTTTTTTAATAATTAAGTCTGGAAAAGGTAACGTGAAAGGTTATGAAGGTATAGTAGAGTTTTTCTACTATTTCTATCTAACTGTAATATACTACATTATTTGGTGACTTTTTTTATATTTAAATTATGTATTTTGTAGGTAAATATCCTGTCCATCTTCTACCAGAAGCATGGACAACTTATAATGCCCTTCACAACGTCTCGAGAGGTATATTTTTTATGGACGGTGAAGAATGGCTCCATTTTAGAAGGATACTTAATCCATTACTGTTAAAAGGAGATCAACCGTGGCTAGAAGATAGTTGTGCACCGGCTATAGACGCGCTATTGCATAAACTTAACGATATTAGCAAAAGGTAGAACTACTTAAAAAGGACTAAATTAATTAACACAAAAAATAAATTTTTCCTTGTAATTCTTTAAAATTTTTTCAGACAGGTTACATAAAGAACAACTATTTCCTGTGAAGTTCACTCTGATCGTCAGTCCATACGCGACTGCCTTGTATAGGTGACACTTATTACTTATAAATCACAGAACGGTGATTTTAAAGTGACTATTTTCTGCCCATATCGGTCTTGAAGCGAATAAATAATTTTTTAATCCGCTGTTTTTGTTTCTAGTAAATTCCGTTTCTCCATTCTTTTTGTAGATGTCACTTAACTGTTGCAAATATTTACCTATTACGCCTCTTCATACCGAAGAAAAAATTAAAATTCTCCGGTGCGGTCCCCAATTTTTGAAATTTTAAGCGTTGATTTTATTCATGAAATGATCTTTCGCTTTTTTGCCAACAACAATGAGTTTTGCTATACTATACTATACTATATATATATATATATATATATATATATATATATATATATATATATATATATATATATAATACTAGGCCATTTATATTTCGGGAACTGGCAACACTGGTATTGTTAGGTGCCATTGCAGAATTTGACAAATAGACCCTATTTATATGGTTTGTACTAACATAACAAAAATTTCATTTCGGCCAAAAGATGGAATTAATTCGCCATTTTAACAACTTTCGAGGTGGTGTATCTCAACAAGAATGCGTCGACGAATCTAATTTTTCTTATGGCGATAAATCACCTACAAAAACCACTGTATATCATATATATACACTATATATATATATATATATATATATATATATATATATATATATATATATATATATATATATAAATTCTCCTTAAATAGGTGGCGTGAAAATAATTACTCCCAGACATGAAGGATAATGATCGACGAATCTTACTCTGGTGTGATTATTTACACGGCAATAAAAAAGGATTTTTCTCGCCGCAATTATCATTAAGTGATTTTCTTCATAGCCACCATTGATATGCTCAAAAAGCACGATGGCGACAGGCGACGAGTCTTGGACCGGTGTATGAGCCTGAAAGTAAACAGCAGTTGACAGTATGGGTCTGCCATGATGAGCCAAACCAATAAAAGTAACTCGCACACAAAGCACTGCGAAGCAAATGGTCGCCTGTTTTTTCGAGAGAGCTGACATGTCACAACTGTGCCTTTAAAGAATAGTAAAAACTGGAGATGATAGGGCTATTCTTTTGAGTCATTATCACTTTCACTTCTATCACTTGAAGTAATCATGATAACTTCAGCCCAATGACAAGTAAATGCATATTCAAAAGAACATAAAGTTATCAATTTCACTTTGTACAGTTTGATCAATTGATAATTACTCAAAAGAATATAGCCGATGAATCATTCACCATGACAATTACTGCCCTCGATTCAAGAGTTTTAAGCTCGGATGCATCAAACCCTGAGTAGCTCCAAGCAAATTTGAATAAAGGGGTAAAAGTATTAATTGGAACAGTAAATAACCTACAAATTATTTTTTTTCGGAATTTGTGTTTTTAATATACATAGCGAAACATATTGAAGACAAAATGGTAAAAATATTATATTATTACTTATTAGTTTTAAATTTTGTCTGGTGTCATGGCATTTTCGGCCATAAATATTTCGCAATTCGTTAAAAAAACTACGAAGGTAAGTTCGATATCTTGTGAAATAATCTTATTTTTGTGTCTCCATTTCATGTATAAAATATTTTTTTAGCCAAAAATAGCATCTAACAATGATAACTGATAGCTGTTAGGGCTTTATACACCAAATATTTTTTTTGGTGCTTGAGGGGTAAGGGGAGAGCAGATCTGACAAGCGCCGAGGCATAATGCACTACTTGAATAAAGCGAGGGTTTCTTGCACCTGTACAGCTCCGAGCTGTTCATGCTAATGAATCGAGGGCAGTAAATGCGAGCTCCCACACATTGGCCCATACAAGTGACTCTTTGAGCACACATAATGTTTAATTGATGGATCCTTCGCCGTACAGCCCTGATCTGGCACCCAATATTTTCTGTTTGTTGGCGTACATGAAAAACAAACTGCGAGCAAAAAAGACGGTTCATACGTTCAAAAACCATGTTTTGGAAATTCCATCTTCACAGTGGTAAAAATACTGTCCGGATTGGTTTAGACGCATAGAACAACATATTAATAAACATGAAAAATATTTTAAAAACAAACATTTTTAATGATAATTTGATATTCCCGAAATACAAATGGCTACCCTCGTACATGTGATATAACGAAAATAAAAAAAAATTATAGTATTTTAACAAATCTGAAAAAATTGTTAGTATCTTAACTATGATTCAGCCAAAGTTTGATTATGGGATCCCAACAGACTTAGAAATTGTAATGAATTTCTTCTCTCAATCATCTAAAAATGTATTTATATATGACTGGATCTATTATACAACGAGCATGTAAATTCTGGAATAAATTCATTATTCAAAAAACGCGGTGGGTTTTTTAAAAAATCGTTCGGACACATTGCCTTTGTTTTTTTTTTTGGCACGAATTTATTATATATTAAATCATACAGGATCACTAGAAAGAAGTTATGCTATAGTTAACTTTGATTTATTAAATAGTCACCCCCAGTTTTGTTTAATCTTTTAGACCCACTATAAAATTCTGAATATTTTTTCCATTGCATGTCCTATAGCTAAATATAATTTTTTTCGATTTATTCATAGTTCAAACTCGAAATGAAGTTACTATTTCACTTAATATATCATTTAATGAAATGTTGAAAATGCCTTCCATTGGTTAATGTCACCTTCTGTAGTAATTAACCATATTTTTCATTAATAATTTAATTTTTTAAGTACTTTATATCAATTGGCTTAGTATGGAAAATGTTACTCTGAAGGAAACCCCACAAAAAGAAGTAAAGAGGGTTTAAGTCTGGAGACCTCAGCGGCCACTCAATAGGTCTCTTTGTTCCAATCTACCTATTCGTAAAAACATCATTAAAAAAAAAGCGCAAACTTCTGCTGCATAATGAGGTGGGACACCATCCTGTTGAAACCAAATATTTTGATGCCGTAAATCTGGGTCAGCAAACAGCGTCTAAAGAGTGGAAATAAGATCTTCATGAAAAAGATCGGCCCTATACCGATATTACAATTCCAGCCCACATATCTACTTTTTGCCTTTACTGAGTGGGTCCCCATATCATCCAATTTGGATTTATATCCGACCAATACCAATAATTTTGTGTGTTGACTTCACCATTTAAGCAAAATATAACTTCGTCCAAAAAACACTATTTTTAATGAAAATGGGATCTCGAGAACATATTTCTTGTAACAGTTCATAAAATGGAAGACGCTTGAACGACTTGCATTTTGAATGGATTATACTTATGAGTATGCAATATATTTAATACAGTTATTTTCGCAATATCCTCCCTACAGTTAATCTGATGATTATCTTGGACACCTAATAATAAGTCTACTTTGTTGTCATCACTAGTTGCTGATCGATTGCTTCTTGGGGCATCTCGAACATGACCTTGCCGATGAAATTTCTGCCCAATCTTACTCACTGTTGTAAATTGGCAGATTGGAAAATTTTTCTTGAAATGACTGACCCCTTTCTTTTTGGATTCTCACTCTGTCGTCATATCTTATCATTATAAGTATTTCTATCCTCTATGCCTCAGTAAGATTAATTTTCAGTTTAACTTGAAGTGCCTATTTGACAAAATGTGACAAAGGAACAGATGGTTGAATCAGTTATTATTACCGTATTTCATTTAATCAACATCTAATAAAAAAATATTTAAAATTTTGCAGGGAATCTACAAAAAAAATTAGGGGTCAATATTACAAGATCAAAGTCGATTATACCACAGCTTCTTTCGAGTGATCTTGTAATATTTAATATATTGGAAAAAATTCATGTGTCCGAGCTATTTTTCAAAAATTTCAGCGTTTTTGAAATGATGAATTTATCCCAGACTTTATGCCCTCATTGTATTTTCAATGTGGTTATATTACGAAAATGTTTATTATTATTTAATGATTAAAATAGCAGTAACGATAAATAACAAAACCGTATTCGGACAGCTCGCGTACAGAAAAAAAAATATCCAAAGAGAACACCTACGAGTGATATGCTTAGGATAGGTAAGCTTTGTTGTCATCTCCGAGAGGATCTTATACTTTACGGACGGGTCATATTCACATTATAAACACAAAAAAAAAATCTTAAAAGTCGGCTATTTTTTCTATTTCTTACTGCAAAGAACCACATGATGGTTAGGGGAAAGCACCAACAATCAGCAGCTAAAGTCAGTCTACATAAACCATATAAAATCCAGGTACAGACTCCAACACAACTTTATGAAAGGGCTGAGAAAAAACTAACGTCTATAAATTTTATTTTTTGTCAGTAATGAAGAACGATAGATATTTTCAAGGAACATTTTGAAATAATCCTTTAGAAATTATAAAGAAGCACTAATATTGCCTAACCATTTCAAGCAGTTAGTTTGTATGCACTATTTTCGCAGGTGTTTTTTCCTGTGAAACCTGCTGCCCCGACTGGCCGATCGTACAATTTGTAACGTGCGGAAACTAGCAAAGTTCAACTGCTTGCCAAAACAACTATATAACATTTACGTTTTAAGTTGTTTTATTCATCAAATAGTAACAAGTAGTTATATAATATACCCACATTGATACTATAGAGCATTAAGGAATGGTATTACATTTTCAGATAATCTAGAGAGTGCTATAATTCACCACAATATCGAAGGGCATCGAAATCCAATAATCAGATTTTGATTGCATGGTTTTTTCCGATCAAATTTGTTGTATTCGAAAAATTTTTTAAACTTTTTAAATTATTTATTAAAGGAATAAATACACAAAATATGGTGAAAATCCGAGACCCTGATATGATTTGACATGAAATTAATAAACCATGATTCACGCGACTTTAGCTTTTAATTTAATAAAGGTATATAACTCTACAAGAACTATTATTTGTATCAGAAAAACATCCACGTTCACTTAAGCAAGCTATTTTAGGAGAAACTAGCTTATATTGTTACAAAAAGCTGAATGCTTAAAATTGATTTAAAAATTATAATCACTCTTATCTTGCCTACGAACTACACCATGTTGAGTGGCTTATAGAATAATCTGCAGGTTTGAAAATCTGGTTACAACTATGAAAATTAATTTTTCCTTTTTTTATACCATATATATGAGATATTATTTCACATTCGCAGTGAAATTAAAACAAAAAATATTTCTTAACCGTGGTAGCTGGAAAGTTACAATTTTAAAATAAGCTGCTCATTACATTATATTAAATATTTTTGAGAATTATTTAAATGGTAATTTACCGCAAAGCCTCAATATTTTTAAACGCAATACCGTACGTCTGTTATCTCATGCAAATAAAGGAATAAATTTTTCTTTATATGGTATTTGACATTCCTATACTTATCTTAAAATATTCCGTATTTACAATCTATTTCAACATCATTGACCTTTTAAAATTAAATATTTTACTTTTGTTATTCACTGTTTCGAGATACTTGAAGAAACAATTGAATAAATATTTTGAAGCCTGTATTTAAACCCAGAAATAATACCTTATTTTATATCCTGACAAGTATTTAAAATGTTATTAAAACTTGTAGAAAATTCTGTACTCTGTATGCTGATTCGACCAAGATATAACGTCAAAATTATTTTTCTTGTTTTTTTTTACCAATATAGAATTGTATAAATAAGTTCATTCTTTAAAATCATTTCACACGTTTATTGGCTTATTTTAGTAATTTCCGAAAAATCCCAGGTATAACAATCTAGGGTTAAAGTCGAACTTTAAAATTTTAAAAGTCAATAATTTTATTTTTGAGTCTTAGCTAGTTTTACAAAATCCGACGACACTAGCTTGGATCCTTACTTGGCAATTAAAAATGATGGATCTTTGTTTTATTTCCTCATAAATTGTAAGTCTAAATTTAAAAGTTAGTTTTATGTTGCTAAAGCTATCGACTTTTATGGGTTCCGAGATACTCACGAACAATTTTTAATGACATATTTGTAGATAAAATGATATTAATCGAAACTCCATTTTGTGAAATTAAGACTTTTCTCGATGAAAATAGCATATTAGTAATGTAAAGTACTAAACAACCCTTTGCTTATCGCTTTAGTCCTCTAAATTCCAATGCACCTTCTCATGCCCAAATAGCACACTTCAGTCCACTGGATATCCATCGTTTATCCAAAGCTGGACATACTGGGTATCCATGGGATGTCCACAATTTGTCCACCAACATCCGATGGATATCCACTAGACTATACGTTTGTCCCACTCATGGACGTCTTTTTGGATTACATATATTGTCCAAGTATGGATCATTTTTGGATATTAATAGGACTAATTTTGGATGTCCATATATTGTACATTCTTGACCCGATTGTGGACATATTATCCGATGGTATTGTGCTTTTTGGATAAATAGGTCATAATCTATGGTTCCCTCTTCTTGACGTTCCGGTAACGTGAATGGTAGATATTTTCAGAATTTGCTTACGGTCCGAGAGCTTACAGTACCTAATTAATCTGCACTTCTGAAGACACAGACCACTCATGTCATCAAAACGTCGATAACAAGTAACCATAGATGGCCCTATTAGTCCCAAAAATTAAACAGATATAAATTACATTAGCGAACCAGGTAACAGGAACTGGATCCACATATTACACTTATTGATTACAATTGTCAAGTTTTTAATACATTACTATATAAGAATATAAAATTTTATAATTAGTCGAATTGCAAGTGCTACAAAATATAGCTTCAATTGATTTAAATTGTTCAAGCTGTAGAAGGATCGCTATGAATAAGTTATCTGGTTCCATAGTAATAGGTACAATTTCAATTGGGTAATAGAAAATATACCAATTATTTAAATAAAGACTTTTTATTTTTACAATAATTATTTTTTTCTAGATTTATTTCTGTCATTTAATCTCTTCTGCCATTGTCTAATCTCGTCTTCGGCTGTTTTTTATCGGCCCCCCATTCTTCTACCGCAGCTGAAAATTAATAAGGTTTAACATTAAATGATGCAGTATTTTATGGTTTTGTAGGAATTTAAATCTCTCTCTCTCTCTCTCTCTCTATATATATATATATATATATATATATATATATATATATATATATATATATATATATATATATATATAAAACCAAATGCATCGTTATTGCTTAGAGTGCTTAAACCACCAGGCCAGAAAAAAAATTTTAACACACTTTTTGTCTGGGTATTATCAGAACAAGAGGATCTAGAGTTCAACGTGTGAAATCTGACACCTAATTTGTTCTTATTATTTACGAGTATGACAAATAAAACAGACAGATTTTTTTCATCAAATTTTTATATTTAAGTGGTAACTGACCTATAAATAGTGAACATAAGTTCTTTAAAGGGCATTTTACTGTTCCATCATATGTATAATTCTTGGAAAGGCTATCTGTCATTGTTACAATAAAATATCTTTTAATAAGTTAATAGGTATAATTTCCTCCAATTTTCGCTAATTGTAAAACCTAAAATTATATTACTTTATTGAGATAATTAAACGTTAATTCCACATATGCTAACCTAAGAATATTTTTGACTTTAAGAATCAAAGTAAAAAAATATATATAAAATAATCCTGTAAATTAAGTTTTTTTTTTATCAGTAGACTCATACACATAAAGAATCATTACTCGAATAAGTTTCAGCTTTTATTTCAGGAGAAGTGTAATAAACTTACTGCATCTTTGAAGTTTAAATTGTCCTGAAGATCTTATGTGACTTGAGGCAGCTGATTATTTTCTTAAGTAAAAGGATAGTTGAACTCCTGCAGAAAATTCTTTGTAGATACTTGTTTTTTCCCTATAGGAATTTTATTTGGACCAATCTGTGGAAAATTCATCTAAAAAATAATTAAAATAAATTAAATTGTAAGTCTAAACCTAGAGTCGAACTGTCAAAACTTTATTATATATTTTTAAACAATTATACTGCACAAAAATACACATCAATGTAAACTTTTACTAGCGTTTAATCCAAAATAATCATAAAAAAATTAATATAATTATTCAAATTTGCTATAGCTTTTATTCCATTATAAATTTTGATAACATTTATTAATGCCAGCAATCTTATTAGACTGATTCCTCAATAATGACTTTGTCAGAGAGAATTTTCTCTAAAATTTACAATTTTATTATTACACAAATTTACAACTCTATCCGTGCTCCATTTTAACCAACAAGATACAAAATTCATTGGCCTATCAAAATATTTGCACTTATTTGTAGTAATTTCCATTTAAATAAGTAATTGTATGAAAAAGTATAGCTACAAAAGCTATATTTGAACATACGTGTTATGATACTGAATATTTTGTTCACTTTCAAATTTGTGCGAGTTTCATACTAAATTATCAGCTTTTCGTCGGCCATGTCTGTAGTTTCGTTCGGTAATTTTTGGTATAATTAAAAAAAACTATACTTACCTTTAACGGTGGCATCTTCTTCAAATAAAAAGCACACTTGATTTTAGCTCAACTAAAACTCCAAAGGTCTTTTTTAGCTCGACGTCAACACAATAATGGGCACAAAATATCTGAAGGGATATTTTGAGATCATGGCAGGTTAAGAAATGACAATTCTACAGGCCGATATAACAGTATCCGATTTTACCGACAACCCGAAATTTAATTAATGGACGTCTGATGGACTTACACTGGACATCCAGATATGGACGTCCATATAGATTACAGGTCATCACATCTAATGGACATCCATAAACGGTCCATGGACATACAGGACATTATATGTACCTATTCTGGATATCCAATGGAAATCTTGTGCTATCTGGGTGAAAGCTGCAGTGACTGTCAAAACAGAGTGGGTTTTATTCTGGGTCGCTACTATGCATGCCAAGAAGATACCACAATATAATATTCAGGATTTACTCGATATCTCGGTCACAACCAGAAAATATAGATAATATATTTAGAATGTTCTGATGACCAGCCAATCCAAAATTGAATTTAATTTTCGATATAATGAATATCGAAATTTTAGCAAATTCATCATTTTGGCACCACCTGCTATAAATAAAGCAATAAAACTGCAACATAACACACCTACTGATAAATGACCGTTTACTAATACTTCTATACATAAAAGGCACAAGAGATAAAATAGGCAACTTATTCCAAAACATAATATATATATACAACCTACAAACTACACAAAACAATAGTCCCATCCTTAAGAAACCCAAAGGACCAAATTGACTAGGAAAATCAAAGAGTGTACAAGATCGCATGTAGCACCTGCAGTAAAACATACATAGGCAACTGAAGAACATCGGTAAGGCTGGAAAAGCATAAACTCAGCATAAGAAATAAACAGACAAATCTGCATTTTCCAGCATCAGCTTGAGACAAGTCAACATCGGATATTACAAGCCAATATTAATTGGCGAGTCTCTCTCTTAACAAAAGGGCGGGTGTTCACAGTAAAAATTTGTATTTTTGCCAGATTCTTACTTATACTTTACTTATATTCGGAGGCTCAAAAAATGATAATTTTGAAAATAGAAAAAACATGCTGTACATTCTTAGCTACTGCAGTTATGAAAATTTTAGTTTTTAAAACTTAAAATCGAATAATTCTACCTAGAATTATGGCCAGGTTGAAAAAAATCGTTTCGAGAAAAACGCGATTGCGAACATGAAGAGAAATTTTTAATATTGACCAAATTTCACCGATTCCGAGCCCATAAGACAAGCCTTTTACTCCACCATAGTTCTTATTGTCGCAACTGAATGTCAAATATACGATTGTATAGAATTCTTACGTTGAGCATGTCGCCCGAGACATAGATGACTTCGTTATCTCTCAATGTTTGATTTGGTTTTTATTACATATATTTAAATATATGTACTTTTAGAAAATGCAATAAAAAAATTAATTTTTTCGACCTGACACGGTGGTGTTCTCGCTTAATTTTTAATATGGTTTATTTGGATGAATATTTTCAGTATTCGTCGTCCTATCCTTATACAGCAAAACTACATTTCATTTTTTGAGGCAATACAATTTTCTAAAACTCAATGATCCAATTCCCTATAAGACTCCAGACGAATTCTATATAGAACATTAAATATTGACGACTTTTAATGTGGGGTTTATGCCCGTATAAGTAGTACACTTAATACATAATAAAAACTTATTTTAAAACATTTTTTATTTGCCTCACTTTTATTCCGTGTTCTAAATTTGAGAATGGTAAATTTAATATCAAACACCCTGTATACAGTAAGTGGGAATATACATTGCGAGTTTCTTGGCAACAAACGAATTACAGATGGTATTTTTTTCATATTGATACAACAACTTAAGGATCTAAATTATCGAAATGAGTTATAGTGTGATAAACTTGAGCATCTAAAAATAGCTAAACAAAACTATAAAAATAGTACCAATAGTTTATTTTAATGGCATGATCTAGAAACAAGATAAAAGTATTATTGATATATTTCAAAAGTATGTAAGGGTTTGTTCAATTTGATGACATTATAAAGACGAACAATAAACTCAATATTGAAAATCACTGACAAAATGACAGACAAAAACACTAGTTTTAATCTGATATGGTTAAAAACACAAGAGGAATTAATAATCAGATTAAATGCAAATAATAATTCAAAATTATAAGGTTTGTTGAAAAATGTTTAGTTTTAATGTTTCCACAACGTTAATTGCAAAATATAAAATAATGAGGTCAGATGGATTTTCTTGCAGAGTTATTATAAATTATTTTAAATTATATAGGAACTGTGTGTATAATTATGTCTAATATTTTACAATATTTATCCTCCTAAATATCTAAAATCCAGTAAGAAATAAATCTATTTGCCGTGTTTAAACACTTACCTAAATGTATTCTCCTTTCAAGCAGAGAAAAAGGAAATAATATATAGAATACAAATACAACTCTGGTCCCCCTCTCCATATTCGTTTCGACCACCATATGGTCTCGTCAGTGGAGCTGTATCGAACCGAGAGCAACATTCATAGGAAACAACTGCTATAAAAAATATAAATTCCGAGATATGTCGGCAGGATATTAAACACCCGCTGACTTCGACGTCAAACTGAAAAATATCCCCAATCGAACGACATCTATACATTCACCGGAATAGTGCGAAATTTTAAAAATCAAAATTCCAGTAAGAAATAATGCTCGGCTTTCAGTTCGATACAGCTCCACTAACGATACCATAAGGTGGTTGAAACGTGTATGCAGAGAGGACCAGAGTTGCATTTGTAGGAAATAAACTGTTTCTATATATTCTTTCCTTTTTCTCTGCTTGAAAGGAGAATACATATAAGCAACCATATAAACACGGCAGATAGATTTATTTCTAATTAAAATTTTGATTTTTAAAATTTTGCACTACTCCAGTGAATGTATAGATGGCGTTCGACTAACGATATTTTTCAGTCTGATATCGAAGTCGGCAGATTTTTAATATCCTGCCGACATATATCGGAATTTATATTTTAAATAGCAGTTGTTTCCTGTGAATGTTGCTCTCGGTTCGATACAGCTCCACTGACGAGACCATAAGGTGGTCGAAACGTGTATGGAGAGGGGGCCAGAGTTGTATTTGTAGGAAACAAACTGTTTCTAGATATTTTTTCCTTTTTCTATGTTTGAAAGGAGAATACATATAGGCATCTATTTGTCAACCTAGTTGAACGTATATAAAAATGACGTATTTTAAGTCTGCCAATTCGAATATTTATAATTTTTATAATTCTTTTTATTTTTAATATGAATTATTTTCTCATATTAATTTAAATTTAAAATTTCCAAATTATTTTTTATTTTTAGTGGTAATTACCCCCGTATGGAACAACTATTGTACGAATGGTCTTTGGAAATAATAGTGTCAGTACTAATAGGTCCATCCCATTATTTAATAAGTAAAAATAGGCTAAATAAGAGAATTAAACATCTGGCTTCAACTATACATTTAGTATTTGAAACTAGTTCAAAATTAGCATTGATACCATCAGGGTTTGCATCAAAATATAGGATTCCAAGGTAAGATTAATTGTGAAAAATGATTACAACTTCATTGAAAATAAATTTAAACGATGTTATAGAATTACCTGACAATGTGCATTAAAAAAATTATACGTTTTCTAGATGTTAAGCATTTTAGATTTCACAGTAACGTGATCTTTGGTATATAATTATTATTTCGCCATTTTTTATAGACGACAATGATATTTTAATTACTTATTTTCTAAATAATCCTCATATATTAGACTACCATTATAATTATTGTTCTTAGCTTTCCCTAGATTGTATTTATTTTAACTGTTTAGTGTGTAGTGTTTGACGCAGCTGAATTATGTGAAATCTTGTAGTTGTTAACATTATTTAATATAATATTTTTACTATTTTATAAATATTGAATGCAGAATACGACAAGCATGTGTTCTTTCTCCCCTTGTTTTCATTCAATACTACGAGACAAAAATAATGATATCAGAATTATTATTCATCTAGTGAATACTTATAATTTGCGATATGCCGATGATACCGCAATAATTGCCAACAGCCCTGAAGCTCTACAACGCTTAATCAATAAAATCACAATTGAATGATATTAACTAGGGCTTAAAATGAACATAACTAAAACTAAGGTGATAAGCATAAGCACAACTCCGATGGAGGGAAACAGTATACGATAAACTAATATAGATAAATAAATTTAAATATGTTGCGAGCTGGATAACAGCAGATCTGGAAAGAGGCGTAGAAATACCTAGCCGAATACAACAGGCCCAAAAAACATTCTCAACATAAACTATTAATCAATCAAAACCTCAGTCTGGAAGTACGCTATCGTATTGTGCTATTAAATGGCGTAGAGATACGGACACTTAAGGCTGCCTCAGTAAACAGATTAGAAGCACTCGAGATGTGGATATTCAACATTGCTACAAATCCTATGAACTAAATGTGTAACCAACACTAAGGTTCTAAGACGCATGAACCGAAAAATATAAATGCTGCAAATCATCAAACGTTACATCAAGCACCAGAAAAGAAAAATTTTAATAGATCGCACGAAACACTCATTGCTGAAGAACTTAAAAGAATGGATTAGCCGCCCATGCCTGATTTAGACCGGCCAAAGACAAGTCAATTTGTCCAAATTGTCGCCAACAATTCATTAATGTAGATTGTACCTTAAAAAGATAAATATGTTAGTTAGTTTACTGAACTTTAATATCACAATGGGGAAAACGGTTGGTTTTTAAATTAGTGCAGAAACGGATAATGTTTTAGGTTAAAAAACTTAAAGACGTTAATACAAAACAACTAAAATTTATAAAAATAAGGAAAATTTTGTTTCGTTTAGATATTTCATTCTTTTAGATGGAAAAAATTTGAAAATACTGTTACGGATGCTCTTAAATCTACAGCTGACTTAGTAGACTTACTCTCAACCAAATATGTCAAGGAAGGTGAAGGACTTTTAGGAAAATTAAAAGGGCAAATGACATCAAACGAACTAGCACGGATAGTAACTGATCTAATACTTGCTGCCGGAGATACAACCGCCTACTCCATGGAATGGTTGTTGTATCTTATTGGAAAGAATACTGATATACAAAAAAAACTTAGACAAGAACTTATTATATGCAAAAATGAGGTAGGTTGAATTTAACTAGATTTATTATACCTATCAGAAATAGCTCCAAATACTGCAAAATAAACATATACAGATATAAAATCCGAGTTGAAACTAATATTTATAAAATGGAAGTAACACAACGCCTACTTACTCTTGATGAACCAAAAAATTTAGTTTCAATAAATATATATATATATATATATATATATATATATATATATATATATATATATACATATATATATATATATATATATATATATATATATATATTTCGGTATTCTCCGAAGAACAAAGTATCACTTAATTTTTATTAATTAAAATTATTAAGTAATTAATAATAGCATCTCCATTACAGTTTTACAAATATTATTTACGTTAGTCACACTCAGTGTAGTCCCCTAAAATACGAAACAGCGCCTTAAATATCATTTGAAGAAGAACCACTTCACCTGTTTTAGTTATTTTTCAGCTCGCCACCTCAACCTCTAAAGGTTTAGTTGAAAAAGGGGGCAATTAGCACTAAGTTCTAAAGTCCTTTGAAGATCTATAATAATGCCTAATATTTTTAATTTGGCACTATAATTTTCTAGTTTTACACCAAAAAATTATTTTAATTTGAACTCGTCGCATTGTATTTTCGGACTCTAGACTTTCCCCATTTTTCTAGATTTTTAAATAACACATGAAAAATCCAGTGGAAAAATGATGTGGTTCCGTGTTTTCAAATTTTAAGGAAGAGTTAATCTAAAGCTTCAAGACTATGAAGTTCTTTCGGAGTCATTTTCAAGATTAAAAACCACTTAAAACCTATTCTGAACCCAGGAACAATAAAAATATCATGAAAACACAAAATTTTTATTAATCTCGAAAATGTAAAAATAAAAGTGAAGTAAAAATTCTAAAATTATATCTATGGTCCAAAAATTCAGATTAATAGTAAAAAATTAAACTGAATACCTTCATGAACATTAGCACATTAAAATTACTGGTTGAAAGTGGGTACTACATTTTATTAAAAACTGTAACTGGTATCTATGTACAAAAAAGTTCCCACATTCTTCATAATCAAAATAACCATATCCTGAGTTTCTGCGACAGCTCTACCTGTGACCAAACTAGTGTAAAACCTCTCGGCATCTTCGTTGATGAGAAACTTTGTCAGGTGTTGCAAATCATTATACTTTGCTAAATAAATAGGACGGGTCCATTGCCTACTTACAAGTGTGATGGGAGGTTCTTCCCTATATATTTGCCTCTCTTTAGTGGCACTCAAAATATGGTATGCTGATAAAATGCCCCAAAAAATGAAGTGAGATTGTAGATATATTGGGATAAATTTGAGAATATCTTCAAACACCGAATCGGTCTTCAAACACCGAATTGGATTGGACATTTTGTACTTCGATGCCAAATACTTCGTCAAAATTTGAAAAAGTTCATCTTACAATCTATAACAATGAACGGTGAGGGTTTGCGTCTGCTTTAAGCAACTACTTCCCTCCATCCTTGAGGTAATTATTTTGGTCGACACAAGAGTCGCAAAAACTTATCAGTGTTTTAACTGGTTGTGGGAAAATTTCTATGACAAAGTGGTCAATTATAAAAAATCGTGTCATTCATAGCGAGGATACGAATGTTGAGAGAAGAGAAGCTCATCTGCCTCTTGTAATAGACATTGTTGGTAATTACAATAGGCGTGAGTAAATTCTTCTGGAAATCCTGGATATGACCTACATTGTGTCCTCCATTTTTTCAAATGAAGTTTATGTTCTGCCTCCAACTTAAAAAAATATCTCTTCTTGTTTTCTCATTTAACTTCGTTGGTTGTTGCATTCCGCAAAGTGTTGGTTAAAGAAGGATATTCAAATTTGAACGAATCGTGCATGCTGCAAGTATCTTTTCTGGGGAAGCCAAACAAAATGATGAAATTTCGTGCGATAGTTGGTTTGAGGGTTGAATTTCATAGTAAATAGAAGCCAATTTAACAATGATGAGATTTTTATCAAAATACAGACTGTTATTTTCTTTTAATAAATCAATTAATGATATAATAAAATCATTCGTAAGTGTAACTGTTACAGTGGATGCCTTTCTAGACCTATGCATAGTAAATTGGCTCACGCTTAAAAAGAAACAGAGCGTTTTCGATGAGTAGTACCTCTTTCTAATTATGGTCAGGTGATAAGAGTATCCAACGACGTTTGGTGAATCGAGATTAGCTCCGCCATTAGAAAGAGAAATACTACTAATTGAAAATGCGCTATCGCTTTATAAGCATGAGCCTACTTGCTTCTATAGGATCAATAGTCCACATACTTATCTTTTATGTCGATGGGTTTATGAACGTTTGCCTCTGCTGCCCCTGAAACTTACACTCATCAAAACCAATGACTTTTGTATATTTTGAACTCTTCTAGCTGTGATTCCATGAATAGCTAAACATGCCTTGCAGCAAAATAGAGTCTTGGACAGTATCTTCATCTTTTACCTGCGTATGCAGCATTTTATTCACTCGCATCATCGTTTGAAGACCGGCGAAATAAAATTGGAGAAATTGCTATCCTGTTTATTTTTCGTACTGATGTTATCGAGCTCATTAATACATCTTCTTTGGTTTTCGACAAAATGGAAGTACAATAAACATTTACATGCACAGTTGTTGCCTGTTTCATGAAATGCCAGTCGGAACATCTTCGTACCATCCTTCATTGTTCCGTGTATTTTCCTTTTTTAGGTTAATTTTTTCGATTCATCCCTTTCACATCCTTTATCACAATCATTTGATACTCACACTCTTTATTGCCACTGTACCACGATGATGCGGAAGAGTACGTTTAATACGTTTCATAAAAACATGAATGAACTTATAGCGGCTAAGAATATGTTACGTTAATCACAGAAAATAGTTTAGTAATAGAGAACGGGAGAGAACTTTGAAATGCTATAGAGATGGAGTCTCATTGTTATCCCACTGTTTAATGTTTTCAAACAGGAATTTTAGTGGAATCTAATTATTTTTCCCCTATGCTGTTTGGTGTGTTATTAGTTTATGTCATTAGCCATAAGAAACCGTCGACATCTCAATTCCGACAAAAAATGGAACTTCATGGTTTTCCCACTGGACCCCTCACATAGTTGTGCTAGCATTTGGTAAATTTTTAGATCCAAATAGGAAGACTCTACAAAAAAGTATAAATAGTTCATTATTGAGTATTTTTAATCGTTCCAAAAATTAATACCGAATTATAGCGAATATTTTCCACGTCATAGGAACACCACAAGTGTTTCAAATTATGGGAAAAATATCCCCGCACATGAATGATTCGATAGATATGTTAAATCCCATTTATGTAAGAAGTAAATCCAAGTTCCAACGCTATGAAACAGTTCTAAAAAACATAAAAACTGTATGTTTGCTTCCTTTATTGTTTCACAACCAGGCAATGGTAATTTCTGAAGTACTTGTATTATTATGTATAATTTATTCCAAAAAAATGTCAAAAAGTATGCGAAATAAATATATTTTCCATATTCAAGCTCGTAACTTAAAAAACTAGGTTCATTTAAATTGTTATTCTAAAGCCCCTCTTCTTCAAGGAAATTGTTCTTATTCAACAAATTTTTGTTACCTTATATAAAAAAATATATATATAATTAATGACATAAATTTTGCTAACAAAGAAAAGTTCTAGAATTTCGATAGCCTAACAGAATAACAAAAAAGTTCTGGCTAATTTAAAAGCTCAAGTAACCAGCCATTCTTTCATTTATTACGACCTTAGGACACAATATACAAGTAAATTACTCATCGCCCACCATACGGTTCCGTAAATGACCGCACCGAAGGACGTTACCTTGTATCAATATATACAAAGGATATTTCTTTTCATATGTCCGTACAGTTCAAATCACGTATAGTAAACGAAGACCTTTGTAGTACTTAAAATTTTCAGGGTAAGAAGCTTACTTCGAACGTTTACCTAAAAAATATAGTTAAAGAATCTCTTCGATTGTATCCAGTAGCACCGTTTTTGACGAGAATATTACCCGAACCTGTTACAATAAGAGAATATAAGATACCTGCTGGAACAATACTGATATTGTCTATTTTTACTACTGGAAGAGATGAAAATAATTTTCAAAATTCATTAAAATTTGATCCAAATAGATGGACCAGAAATGAAATTAGGAGTGGTATAGCTCAGTCCGCTGCGTTGCCTTTTGCAATTGGATCTAGGTAAGCTTTTTTGTATTTTTGAATACGTCGATGTAGTTATTCATGACCAAAAAGTATATCATTAGATAATACCACACAACATTAAATAATCAGCTATATAAAAATATTTCGAAGGGAGGTTTGAGGTGTTATAAAATGTATATACTGTGACGATATATAATTACTTAAATATGGCGTAGTATGCAGTCTCTAAAAAGAAATTTTACAACATTAAATGTACAATTAATTGAAATTAATTTAATTATTTTGAAAGTTACCAACCAAAAATTGTTAATTTTTGGTTCCTAGTATGTTCTTAAATATATTTGGGGATAACTAATACATACTGTATTAGGAGTTGGAGTGAAAATACTATATTCTTTGGTAAATCAATCTTGATCAAAAATACAGAGAAGCAATGTAGAGCAAATTCCATAATTTAGTATTTGAAGACACAACCGTTCAATATAAAAGTTCCACGACCAAGAACGGGAACGTCTGTTCCATCTAGAGCTAACTGAATTTTGAATATATCCCTTTAGCCTGAAAAAATTTTTTTGTGTTGCAAGAAATATAACATAATTTACGGAAATAGCTTCAAACATCCATCAACTGAAAGCTTTTCAAAATTGTCTTACTGTAAGATAAACTCACGTCTTCTATAGAAAAGGAATCAAATACCTCATAAAAACTACAGAAGTATAGACTTAAAATAATAAAATGTTATTTTTTACAGTCCTTTGTTGGATTGGTCTTTAAAAACATGATATGATGTAGCTGCTTTTAGTTAACTATATACCATATGCTAAAAAATTATCTAACTCAACTCAAAACCCTGATATTTTGATCATCAGCTGTTAGTTAAATACTACCCAAAAAAACGCGACCCTTTTATTATTTAAAAAAACCTAATAGAAATCATACAGACTTAAAAATTGAATTTATCTATGTGTCAGTTTAAATTAACACGAATACTGACAGTGTATATTTAGTTAAGGAGTAGTTTCATATTTAAATAACGATTCAATAAAACAGATAATTACAATACACACTTATTTTCATATTTCAGATCATGTATAGGTAAAAAGTTAGCGGAAACTCAACTACAACAAACTTTAGGAGAAATAATATTGAATATGGACGTTCAAGTTGATAATTCCAAGGATGTTGAAGTTATCCTTAAAATGGTAGCAGTTCCTTCGGAGCAAATTAAATTTAGAATAAGGCCGATATAATAGTTAAATGCCATTATAATAATGAAAATAAACAAAGGACCCCAACATTATGGAATATCGCCTAGGCTAAATTTAGTTAATCTCAATACGCTGTTATTTCAATACTTAAAACACAATCATTATTACTATAACTTTATTTAATGTCAAGAAGGAATAGTCGCGAGATATCAAAGTTAAAAATGTTCTGCATCTTTTAGGTTATATGGTTATTTCTTATAAACAAATGACTAGATTTAGTTCTATTTTAAAAAGGTTCATTAGTATCGTAAAATTAAATATGAGAGTTGTGGCCCTCGAGATACACAGTTCAAAAATATTTTAGTTTATAAAGATCTTAGGTTCCTTTTATATTTTTATATATTTATACGGGTATTCTTTCACGGAACTACTATATACGTTATGTTACATAAAAAAGGTCTTAATCTACCCCATAATTATATATATATATATATATATATATATATATATATATATATATATACACGTTAAGTCACATATTGTCACGGGTGTGATGTGTAATCGAAGGTTTTCGGGCATCCCGTGTATGTGCTGGTCCCTCCCAAGACTGTAAGGCAGCTGACGTTTCGGTGAAATCTCATTAACCATTTTCAAAGCTCACTGTATTTCGTTCGCTCATAGACGTCCGCATATTTGATACATATATATATATATATATATATATATATATATATATATATATATATATATATATATATATATGTTTATGCGGCTTTCACGGATTCCTCCGTATGAGATGCAATAGCAGTGGATATATCCACATTATGCCGTTGTAATGGTGAAATCACATTCAGCAAACGTACAACTTTATGCAGCTCCGTGTACGAATGAAGTAAAATGCGAACAGTAAATGCAAACTTCGTTCCAACCATAGCCTTTCAGTGTTAAAGGTTGCACAGTTTGAACAAGTTGCTAAGGAACACAATTTATCCTATTCCACCGCCATCGAGATGATGGCCTACCTGTACCACCATACCGAGAAGAAAGTAAAAACTTAACCTCCCCGCCACAGTGATACGGGAGAGGTTTCATCACTACAAGACTCATCAGGGTATCGACATGCACCTGGCCGCGTTCAGTATTTGCATGCTTCTTTCCGATCTGTCCTTTGCACAGCCAGGTGCATGTCGGTACCCTGATGAGTCTAGTAGAGACGAAACATGTACCTCTGCCGTATCACTGTGACGAGGAGAGTAAGTTTTGACTTTCTTCTTGGTATGGTGGTACAGATAGGCCATCATCTCGATGGCAGTGGAATAGGATAAATTGTGTTCCTTAGCAATTTGTTCAAACGGTGCAACCTCTAACACGGAAAGGCTATGGTTGGAACGAAGTTTGCATTTACTGTTCGCATTTTACTTCATATATATATATATATATATATATATATATATATATATATATATATATATATATATATATATATATATATATACGGTATCAAATATGCGGATTTTCGATGACTGTTAAAAGAACATTTAATTGATTTTCCTCAGTATGAGCATGTTTTTTTTTTCCGAGTATTTTTGTTGTGTGCCACGCTGCCGGTTCTTTCTTTGAAAACGATCCATGAGTTTCTCACATGTCCTTCTAACGTCTCTAGGAAAATAGCGGTTAAAACAGTCTTTTCGCTAATAGCGCATTCATGTCACTTGCTCCCAAAACAATAATTATATCAACTGTCTCGGCTTATGCAAAATTCGTTATTTAAAATTTAAACTTTAAAATGTTTTTTTATAAAACAAGTTAAAACAATACTCTTTACCAGTGACAGAAACACGATAAATATTTGATGTTTACTTCTTTCGTTTAATACTCGTGGCTAACTAGATATCAATAGGTTAACGTATTTTTCTATATAATTAATAAAAACGAATATACTGAAAAGACTAGATGGGATAGATATAAGAAAACTTTAAGAAATACAGGGTATTATTTAAAAAATAAAAAAATAATTTAAATTTCATCAAATGCGCAAAATTTTAACAAACACCCTGTATGAGATAATTCGTTAGGCGCTATATTAGACCTTTAATAGTACACTGTCAATTTTGTGTACTATAATTGGTGTAGATTGATAGATATAGATATAGAAAATTTGGTGAAGTAAAATTCACAACCAGATATGCTATTATGTGGATATTTCTTTGGGTAATCCAAATATGCAAAGATACACAGGGATCCCATTAAAAAACTATTTTTTTTTAGCGTCACGCGGTCATGAAACACCATTTATAAATGAAAATATTTTAAGATTGTGGAAATCTTCATATTATGCAATTTTTATTAAATTTTTTTAATAAGGCAGTGTATTTTGTCACACTATTACACCACCCTATGTATGCAACTCAACATAAAAAAGAGGAAATATATAAAGCAGCTTACATTAAAAAAAATAATGGAATCGTCAGTAAACTCAATGTTGAAATACCTAAATCTTTGGCAATCACTACTTTGTAACATCAAAACATTGAGGTGTCTACAGTGAAGCGAAACTTCACGTATCAAAGGACACAGTCCTTATATGAGCTTGTAGCCTTAAGACAAAACATCCAGTTTATACTAAGTAACCAAGAGATACAAGCTAACCGAAACGTCGTATAAACAAACAAAAATATAAACAATGCAAGTCCGACAAACTTAGTCAATCTTCAACATTATTTATAATCATAGATGTAAAAGTTATAAAATAGTGTTAAATAATAAATCTACTACGTAAATAAGTTTTATTCAGTTACAACTAAATCCTCACCTATAGTAAAATGTGTTTAAGCTCAACCCTGCATGAGAAAAATACGGTGGTCATCCTTGAACCACTTCTGATTTTCTTAATTATGCTTGATTTGTTGAAGTTTCACAAACAAGTAGCAAAACCAGTACTTTTTATAAGTAAGCAATAGCCCTATAAGTATAGTTGAAATACTGAATAAACTTGAAAAATATATATCATTACTGACAGGCCTGAATGGTTCTGATTTAGATAACTTTTGTTAGTTGGTACCACCTAGGTATAAACTTCAGGATTAGAACATTAGACTTCCTTCGCCATGAATGAATAAATAGATAGGAGCGGTGATGCACGATCTTCGATTCTTAGACCTCATTCGGCCCTGCACATACCATCATAATTGCAAGCCATTCGAGGCCCATCACCTTTGCAAATACAAACAGCCTCGTTATCTAACCTTACCAAGGAACTCAGAAATGACTCCGCCAGTCCATTGAGTGTTTTCATGTGTTGCATATTTACATTTTAAAAGTATTAAACATTTCAAAAATCATTGGCCTGATGTACAAAATAGTGTAGTAACTAATTGACCTCTCTGATTATTGTATACAAAGTACTAATTACTTTCACTATCAATAATACTCATCACTATTGTATCATATTTGTATCTTACATGTAATGGATAATTTTAAACAACAATTAATATCTAACATACAAATATTTGAAAGTCTAAATTCACATTAGCAAGAAATGGAAAATAACAATGATAAAAATAGTATTATGCAACTAACTTTTTGCACATAATAAGACTGATATTAATCTAGGGACCAAAAATTAAAGTTGGAAAAAAAAATATATTAAAAGCTGTTTAAACAAAACACCAAAAGAAAATCTATTTTTAATTAAAAAATATAAAATTATGTAGAAAAGAAGCGAAATTATGCCAGAAAATTTACACACAAAATCCTTCATCCATGTCACTATCTACTTCCTGAGACTCAATGACACTAATTAGCATATGTTTGGGAATTTCACTTCCTCTTATTTGTATGTTATAGCACACTAGTTCCATTTTTGCTAGACTTTGTCTTAGAACATAAGCTTTACGCGATATTTCTCTATTGCCAGAATAAGACAGTCCTAAAAAAGAAAATATTTATTTAGATTAATATTTTTCTGACCCAGAAAGAACTTTAATATAAATAAGTCGTCATTTAACATGTCTCTGAAAAAATATATATCCCGAGATAACCAGCCTCTCGCCCTTCCAAAAAAGTAGGTGATCCGATATATAACAGTAGAAATAGCAGTAGCTATCGTATTTGGCAACTTGGATAAATGAACATAATCAAAACTGAAGCCATGACCAACTCCACGGACTTTATGCATATAGAGGGTAATTTTCAACGTTATTTTAAAGTGATCATACAGAAGTTTTAACTCTTGCGACAATTTCAGGCGGAACCAATTTGCAATTAGGTTTTACAAATTAAAGTAATTTAATTTCATTACATTTAAAAAAAAATTGTAAAAGTGATAATAATTAAAGGTTATATTTAATCCCTTCAGTCAGGTTGGAAGGTCTAAAAGGACTGGCGAGTATTCTGGGTAAAAACTTTGGTGCCACCTATTTTGGAGGAAATTACTTTTGTGTATAATGGAGCATCCTCCCTAATATCTTCACCACGTCTTCAAAAACAAAATGGCTCCTGCCATTAAATAGTGGTATGACTCGTTCCTAAAACCCCAAAAAATTAGCGCTGTTGTCAGATTGCAAATATGATTTGCGTGAAATTGTCCCGCCTCCACGTGGTCTTTGCTGGACATTTTTTAATTAATAAATCGAGGTCAGTTTAGGTTAGTTCAGCCTAGTTTCAATTTTTACAACTAACCAAAACCAATCTAAACCTGATGAATAACCTACCCGGATAAATCTTGTTTATTCAAATATTTAATCACTGCACGATTTACTAATTTTTCCATTTTTAAAAAATACAAAATACCTCTGTAACGCTGTAGAAAAAAAAACTATTTGACATATCAATATAAAACTTCACATATGTTTTTCTGGCAGACGAACGAATTTAACAATAAGGAAAAATATTGGCTAATGGGGCGATCTATGTGTCAGATCCAAAACTTATTAACTAGTCTAGTGTATTGGTACTGCTTACTTTTTTTCTTTGAATAAAACTTACGATACTATTTAAATTAAGGGTATCTTTCTCAATATTATACATAGCGCTATTTATTATATACAAAACTAATAATTTTAGTTTTTTTGGTATCTAGGGAATTTTTACCAGCGATATAAATAACAACAATGATCATGAAAATACCTTCATACAGTGTTTTAAAATGGTAACTTAATCCTACTAATAAAGAGAAATATATTACTTCATTTTGGTTATAAACATACCGAAAATAGCGTAAGAAATGGAAGAGGTAGAAGGAAATTATTTGAATTTAAATTTTGTAGATTTTAACAAGCGACACTGAGCTTTAAAACTTCAAATTTTTTTACGAATGAATCATCTTTCGCCAAAACAACACCGACAAAAAGCTCCAGCGCTAATAAGAATCGGTGAAGTGATCCCTTTAGACGCCATGCTGGGGGTGTCAAATTTTAAAAACGAGACCTACAAATAAAAATTTATTTTAAAATAAAAAAGAGTTTTTATTTTAATTTAAGGTAGTGTGTTATTTGCTAGCTTTACTAGAAATACATTTAAGCGCCGGTTTTGGTTCTATAAATCATTTAGTATTATTAGACAGATATTGTTGAGTTGATAACAGTTATTTTAAAAAAACTACTATTATGCCTTTCAATAATTTTAAAGTTTGTTACCAGGTCTGTATAAAATTGACTCGAGCTCTTACACATTTCGCTTAGGCATTCAAACTAATAAAAAATTCAAACTACAAAATATTTCCTTCAAATTGAAAAACTAAAAAAAAATGGTTCACCCTTTTAAAATAAACTGTAGAAGCAAGTAGAAAAACGTAGAAAAAGTAATATATGCTCAGCTTAAAATTATAGAAAAACTAGTATGTAAACTTTAATATTAATGTTGACCAAAAATAATAACTTACCCAAAAAACCTGTGTTAATGGTTCTAACAAAATTGCAAGTCTTGAAACAATCGCTGATATTTCCAAATCCCAACGTATTAATACATTTTCTCATTAGCTCTCCCGTAAAATCGGCTATTCCCAAAATAAAATCATACTGGCTAAATAGTAGACTAAATGGCTGCTTCTCCTCATCTTCATATTGAAAATATTGATTAACATTAAGCCAACCATCAAGATTATCATTTTTTATAAACTGATAAAAACACAAAGCTTCAATAAACTCTTGCATTCCGCTAGTAAAAGCTTTATGATATAAATATCCATCATGACACCGCAATTCTGTTGCAATTGTTTTGAAGTGATTGTTACATAAATTTATAAGCCTCATATACGCATCCTCCAGTACAGAGTCCTTTTTCGAATCACTAAAAAATATATAACTATATCAGGGTTAGCTCTAAGGCCTTTTTTAAATACAAATTACAGATTCCTAAGTTTATCCAAATTTTAGGCTGGCATTTCATATTAGATAATATTTAAATACTCACATGTCAGTGTTTATACTATGAAGTAAAAAAATTATTCTTTTTGATTCAATTGTTATATCTCGACTAACTTTAACTATCCTCTCATATCGGTCATGTTTGTCATCCAATTCCAAAGTAAAGGCTTTAAACATTTGTATCACTCGATTATCCTCATCTAAAGTTTCCAGTACTTCTTTTGCCTGTTTTCCAACCGTGAACTTATTTTTCTTTGAGCGGTAATGACCTAAAAACATATACTATTCACACATATTTCAATTCAATTACATAGATTTAGTCCTTGATAAAGTAAGAAATTTTACAGAACAAAATGAAAACATTTCTGTGAATTGTGCCAATTCCTAAATATTTGTACCGGGTGGCCAGATAGAAAAAGACGCTGGCTATATCTAAGAAACTGTCAACAGCACACCGAAAAAAATTATTTATGGTAAAAGCGACCCTAAAAAAATACCGGAAATTATTTTCAAGTTCCCACCAAGGTCGCTAGGGAGCGTAACAACTATGATCAATTAGAAAAAAAGGATATTTTTCCATAATTTCTCCGATGAAGTTGTATGGAGAATATTTGAGTCTAAATCTTAAGAAAATTTGAAACACATTTCACACCTATTGAAATCTACCTTTTTTCAATCAAAGTGCTGATGAGGTTTGACCTAGCAGAATTGAACAAACTTAGGCTCATTAAAATGGGCTTTTCTTGCTTTGTATTCTCCATTGTAAATTCTGATACGGGTTTTTAACAGTGACAGGTAGAGGGCGCTGTTTGACACCTCAACAATTCTTTTTAATTTTAAATGTCTCTTTTTATTTAATTAAATAGAAGACGAAAATCCTCAAGATACAGTGAAAACGCAACGTCATATTTCTTCTCTAACCAGAGATATTAACAACATTAACAGGCAAATTACAAAAAAAAAAATTCCCTATTTCCCATAGCTGTTATGCCCACTAGCGACCATCGTAGGAACATGAAAACAATTTCCAGCATTTTTTCAGGACCACTTTGATCATAAATATTTTTTCCCGGAGGCTTTGACATTAAACATTAAAAATATAACCGGTGTCCTCTCTTATTTGGCTACCCGGTTCATACACAGTTCACTCAAAAAGTTCCGAGCCTAATTTTTTTACGAGTTTTCAACATAATCTCTTCCTCGTTCTATATAAATTTTGCTGCGCTCATATAGCCGTTGGAACGACGTGAAAAACTCCTCTTCTGGAATAGCTTTCAGAGCCCTGATCACATTCCTTTGAATCGCCTCAAGGTCTTCAAACGTCCTCCCTTCATCGCAATTTCCAATTTAGGGAATAAAAACAAGTCTGCCAGAGCCAGGTCTGGCGTGAAAGGTGGGTGATGAATCATGGAGACCGACTTTTGGGCCAAAAATTGGTGACGGGTATTGAGACATGGGCTGGCGCCAGTCACTGGTTCCGGTCTCACGCAACGAATCCACCTCAGAAGTCGATCCAGGATACTTTTGTAGAATTGTGCGTTCACTGTTTGACCCGACAACACTAATTCGCTATGGATAATCCCGCGAGAATCGAAAAACGAAATGAGCATCGTTTTGATTTTCGACTTTGTCTTTCGAACTTTGGTGGACCACCCATCGCTCTTGCCTCGTCACTCAGCGCTTTGGCATTAGGTCGATGGATCGTATTAAAAACACTATGATTCATCGCCGGTTACAATTTTCTTTAGAAAATGTTCATGCGTGTCTGCCCAAATCGCGTGAAGCTTTCACACGGCACTTTTTCAGCTCTTTCGTTAAAAAAGTGCGGAACAAACTTCGCACACACTTTTTTTTCCCGAGAACATCGTGCAAAATGTGATGCACACTTCCTACACTGATGTCGAGTTCCCCTAATAACATTTCAATCGTAATTCGCCGATTACGAGGCAGAGCGACGCGCTTACGTTCGACATTCTCATCGGTAGTCGAGGTTAAAGGGCGCCTCTCTCATTAATCGTCTTCCAGCGACTGTCAACCATTCTTGAACCACACATATCACTAGAAAACCTTGCTGCAGCTTAAACAATCCTCATCATACCATATCTCAGGAAAGAAAGTGGTCTAAAGAATGCACCAAACAATTTTTAGGTTGTAAATCAAAAAATGTTTTTTTGTAATCTTGAAAGTCTACATAACACTAACTACTGGGCCTAATCAAGTATAAGAAGCCACACGGGGAAGAGGACAGGGAATATCTTTGAAAAAATGCTACTAAACTTAATTTGTTTGTTTTCGATTGGACGAAATTGGAATTTTTTAAGAATTCTTTATCAAATTCAACAATTTTTCTAAAAATTTTAAATGAAGTGTTACATTTATTACACTATATTTAAAAAAGAAACCCAATAACGCATAATTGGGGTAAAACTTCATAGATAACGTCTCTCAATGGATGTAGAAAAAATAGTATTAGAAATGGGAAAATGCGATCAACACTTGGATATAAAATAAATTGCACTTTCCAAACTTACAATATTCTATATTCAAAAATGTAAAATTCTATCCAACCAGAAGTCGAAAGTCATAAATTCTGGTCACTTCCTATCAAAGTATAAAATAATTTATTATTTAATGCAAAAATCTTGGTAAAAATAATTAAAATATAATGTTGCATAATTCATCACAAGATAAAGTTCTTTCCAATATTTAAAAGTTATAGGCCGTAATATACTTATCAAACAATATCATGTATAATGCTAATAAAGAATATGAAAAAATCTATCTCAAGCTGAGCATGAACAAAAAATTTCTAATACATGCCAAATCATTTCTTATTAATATGAACAGAAATGGATATTGTTGTTTCAGGAAATAAATATTAAATATTATATGCCACAAAGACACTGAAAAACAAGTTTAAATATTAAAAATTCAGTTTAATTTTTAAAAGTGCAGTAATAAACTACTTAAAAGACAATACATTTAATAGGTAAAGTTAATTCGATACACTAAAATTTGCAATTAAAAAGACGTTGATGTGTGGTAATAATGGTAATGTTTATACGGCTTTTACGGATTCCTCCGTGTGAGATGCATTAGCAGTGGTTATATCCACATTATGCTGTTGTAGTGCTGAAATCACATTCAGCAAACGTACAACTATATGCAACTCTGTATGTAAGTGAAATAAAATGGGAAACAGTGAATGCAAACTTCGCTCCATTATATCCTTTCTGTGTTAGAGGTTGCTCAATTAGAATAAATTGTAATAAAACACAATTCATCCTATTCCACCACCATCGAGATAGTGGCCCACCTGTACCACCACACCGAGAAGAAAGTCAAAGCTTACCCTCCCCGCCACAGTGATACGGCAGAGATACATGTTTCGTCTCTCACTAGACTCATCAGGGTACCGACATGCACCTGGCTGTGCAAAGGACAGATCGGAAGGAAGTATGCAACACTGAACGCGGCTTCGCCGACCTCTCGTCGGATGGCTTATAATGTTTATACGGCTTTTACGGATTCCTCCGTGTGAGATGCATTAGCAGTGGTTATATCCACATTATGCTGTTGTATTTCTGCCGTATCACTGTGGCGGGGAGGGTAAGCTTTGACTTTCTTCTCGGTGTGGTGGTACAGGTGGGCCACTATCTCGATGGTGGTGGAATAGGATGAATTGTGTTTTATTACAATTTATTCTAATTGTGCAACCTCTAACACAGAAAGGATATAATGGAGCGAAGTTTGCATTTTATTTCACTTACATACGGAGTTGCATATAGTTGTACGTTTGCTGAATGTGATTTCAGCACTACAACAGCATAATGTGGATATAACCACTGCTAATGCATCTCACACGGAGGAATCCGTAAAAGCCGTATAAACATATATAAGCCATCCTACGAGAGGTCGGCGTACGCGTTCAGTGTTGCATACTTCCTTCCGATCTGTCCTTTGCACAGCCAGGTGCATGTCGGTACCCTGATGAATCTAGTGAGAGACGAAACATGTATCTCTGCCGTATCACTGTGGCGGGGAGGGTAAGCTTTGACTTTCTTCTCGGTGTGGTGGTACAGGTGGGCCACTATCTCGATGGTGGTGGAATAGGATGAATTGTGTTTTATTACAATTTATTCTAATTGTGCAACCTCTAACACAGAAAGGATATAATGGAGCGAAGTTTGCATTCACTGTTTCGCATTTTATTTCACTTACATATGGAGTTGCATATAGTTGTACGTTTGCTGAATGTGATTTCAGCACTACAACAGCATAATGTGGATATAACCACTGCTAATGCATCTCACACGGAGGAATCCGTAAAAGCCGTATAAACATTATAAGCCATCCGACGAGAGGTCGGCGAAGCCGCGTTCAGTGTTGCATACTTCCTTCCGATCTGTCCTTTGCACAGCCAGGTGCATGTCGGTACCTTGATGAGTCTAGTGAGAGACGAAACATGTATCTCTGCCGTATCACTGTGGCGGGGAGGGTAAGCTTTGACTTTCTTCTCGGTGTGGTGGTACAGGTGGGCCACTATCTCGATGGTGGTGGAATAGGATGAATTGTGTTTTATTACAATTTATTCTAATTGTGCAACCGCTAACACAGAAAGGATATAATGAAGCGAAGTTTGCATTCACTGTTTCGCATTTTATTTCATATATATATATATATATATATATATATATATATATATATATATATATATATATATATATATATACATATATATGCACTGGTGTTTTTCCGGTTTTCAATTCGTTCATCAATAGAAGAATCTTAACGACGTTTCGCCAACATTTCAGCTGGCATTTTCAAGTGATGCTTCCTCAACGGCTGCTCGGCTTAGAAGCCCACTTCCAAGAAGTTTATAAGGCCCAACTCCAAGGAATAAGACAAAAATACAACGTCTTCAAGAATATGAGACGGATATAATGAGAATAATAAATTTGACCTACCCAAAATACCCCGAAGAAATAAAGCAAGAGTTAGCAGTAAATAGTTATATTGAAGGTTATGTGACCCAGAAACAACTCAAACTTCAAGAATAGCCCAGCTGAAGAAAATTTCCGAGGCTCTTGCTTATGCCCTTCAGTTTGAGATAGACAAACAGACCACAAAAAACCAACAAAAAATCATAAGAAGAGTCAACTTTTCCTGGGATTACCGCAAGACCAGAAATTTTCAAGAGGCTAATGAGCGAGTTGCAAGAATTTTTGAACAAACGAAAAAACACATGGCGACAAAAGCACAACCCTTCGTAGCAGAAATTAATTCGTTGTTGGAAGTGTGGCCAAGGGGGGCATGTACAAAGCCATTGCGCTTGCAGTACTGTTTCTGAAAGAGATCCTGATGGCTATCGGCTCCATATTGCTAATATAGGTGATGAAGTTCATAGGAGGGACTTGGAGAAAGTCTTTGCTCCTTATGGTGAACTTAAAGAAGTCTGGTTAAGTAACAGTATCCCCTGGTTTGGATTTGCCGTCTACAAAGATAAAAAAAATGCTGCAGTTGCCGTCAAGGCTTGCAATGAAGTTGAAGTATGCGGTTATCACATTAGAGTGATGCCAGACTGAGAAGAAGATGTCACGGTCGCCGGTACCATTTGAATAACATGAATTGTTACCAGTGTGGATACCACGATCACACGGACGACCACTACGGAAGACATAAACGGACTAGGGAAAAACTGAAATTAAAAAACTATCTGAATATAAAAATATCAATAATTCCAAACAAATATTAGAATATGGCAAAAGTTATTCAAACAAAAACAAAATCTGAATTATTCACAACATATTTTTAAAAATTAGATTTGTAAAGCAACGATCCCAATTGAAACTAAAATTGCTTTATGATAGGGGAAAATAGAAGCAAGTTAAATAAATGAAAATCGTCAACACTATTAACAGACATTAACAAAGCCTTCGATATCTTGTGATACCAAGATTTATTGTACAAACTATATCAAGCCGCATATATGAAACAGTTAATTCATCTTCCACATAACCTACTAACTAATCATCTTTTGTCAGTAATAAGTCAGTGAAAATATTTCACAAGAATTCATACCCAAGCAAGGTCTTCCACAAGGATCACAATTAACTCCATTTTTATATAATATATACATCAAGAGAGCAATGTTATATAGTTGTCATTCAAGAACAATTTAAGCAGTGTGATTAGAATCGTGGTCTTACTGGAAATAGTAGTCATTGGCCAGCCCAAACTTTTCTGCACTAAGTAGTATATTTACTTTTAAAACATTTAAGTATACATTTTTATTTATTATTCCTTCAACTATTACCAAATACCAACCCCTAACGATGACATATGGCCTCAGTCATTATATCTCCACCTTCATGCTTAACAGTTTTAATAGTATTTTTAAAATACAGTGCTTCCTCCATTTTTCTGATTGATGTCATCGAATCCAGATATATTAAAATTGTTCTTATCAGTAAACATTACTTTCTTCCAGAATTCCATATCATGATTTAAGTATTCTTTAAAAAATTTAGCATCTCTTCTTCATTAATTATACTAACAATAGACTTCTTTCTAGCAGTACAAGATCTTAATTCACCATTTAGAGTTCATAGTACAGTATCTGCATAAAAGGCTTTTGATGCAATTTTTGTATTTCTGTGGCTATTTTAGAGTTAAGCATCTGTGGGATGCATTGGATTGAATAAATCAATGTTATAAAATACAGAGCAAAAATATATGACTGGGAGTTTCAGTTGATTAGTGGCAAAACATAGAAAAAGTAGCAGTTTATGTCAAAGTGTCTTTAACACTTACTCGATTTAAGAGGTTACCCTACCAAGAATTAACTGGTAGATTAAAATTGTTATCTTATTTCATTTAAATGCCCAGTAGGTATTTAAAATACATAATTTTTCTTTATAATTTGTATTTAATAATTCTGTAATAGTTTTCAAAAAATATGTTATTTGTTTGCTGTTATTAAACAGGTCAGGTGTATTATATTATTGATTTTATCTGTGGTTAGTATTACACAAGCTTTTCTTTTTAAAATTTTAAAAGTAGTGGTGAGCTTAAACTTCTGCTGTCCACTGTATCTAGAAAGGTGAATGGTTTGTAACTTTATCAAATAATTTAATTCTACAAGTCTAATAGGCAGGTGAAAAAGTGCTAAAATCTAAAACTAATTGGCAAGTACAAATCTTTGAGTCCTGACCTTTACTTCAATCACTTTTTTAAGTTTATTTACATAGTCGAGTTTTTATAAGGAAAAATAGTGTATATGTACACAATAAAAAATTAATCTCGCAACGAAAATTACTGAAGTTTAATATTACCTTTAAATTTGGACATGATGTTTAACAGTTATATGAAAATGTAAATACAGACACGAAACACAACGAATTATATATTGCAAAACAAAACACGAAAAATGCGAAAAAACAACCAACCGGTAAACGATTTATTTAACCTATGGCTATCGATAGAGATTTGTAAGACGGATTTTTAATCGAGAAAACATGTGTACTATTACTGAGGCCGAGTCCAGAATACAAGAAATGTTAAATCTAAGATACTACATGTAGTACATATCCTGCAAAAACAAGCACTTTGCTAATTTGTACCGCAACAATTTCGGTTTGTCTTGCATACGTGTAAGTCAAATCTAATTAAAAATATTCATCAACCACCGTGGAGATTTCAAGTGTTACAAGGCGATATCGAGAAAACCGTTTTAATAAAAAACTAGTAAAGTAATAAGGAGGCAGCAGGACAGAATTCAGAATATTTTTGCCAATATCTCCTCTTTACATTTTGATTTATGACAAGTAGCAACCGTGAAATATCAAATGGAAAGGTATTTTTTTTTTAATTTTGATTCTTTGTTCAAAACTACTTTTGTACGTCGAAAAATTTCACAATTCCTTCGCAGTGGCCCAGTTACATTTTTTTTAATAAGAAAAAAATCAAATCTAGCATCATTTGCATTAAATTTAAATAGCTGAACCCATCAGAAATTACTTAAGTGATGTCTAGGTCAGCTTGAAACATTGGTGTCAGAAGAGATATGGTTTCAGCAAAATGATGCTCCGGTACACTTTGTACAACGAATCAGTGATATCCTTAATTACGAAACACGAAATATTAGAAACGTTATTTACGCGTTAATTCGTTGAAATGACTGTGGCGTAAAAATTCTATATTGTCGTCAACGATGGTGCTAACTAGTTCATATGGCGAAGGCGCAGGGAACGATAGAAATTATTTATTTTTAAATGAATAGTAATCATATTTTGACGTTTTTTACTTTTGTCGTATTAAAATAAATTTATTAATATAAATAAATGCAACAAAAACATAGAACGGCAAAACAACTCGCACATATGAGTGATTCAAAGCTTAAAGAAGGAATGTTCGTTGGGCCGCAAATACGAGAACGTTTTAAAGACAAAAATTTTGAAACTACACTTTAGAGAAAAGGAAATAGGGCATGGACTGTAATTTAGCTACTTCTGCTAAATTAATTATTTATTTATTCAATCTTGTAAGAGGACAAATGAATTACAACGTGCTTCTCAGAGTGAGTCCACACGATACCAAAAATTTCGGCGGCAGCGTAGCGTAATAAGACATATGTCAAATTTCAAGCATTGTGATTTGTTAGATTTAAAAAAAGACAAAGACCGAAGATTTCCCGCCTAAATCCGCCTTTTCCAAGGTCATTACGCCAAATCATGTTTAACTTTTCAGCGGACTGCTTTCAAAATGGTAGAAACTGATTATTTTCAATATTTTGTATGAAAACATAACCTATGTTTTTTTTTAAACTTTGTTGTTTTATTTATATATTTTATTTAGCGAGTTTTGAAATAATAGATATTTATGAATTATGTTAAATTGTTTTAATTTATTAAAAATGCTTGTTACCGAAGATCATTACTGGTTGGTCCTCAAAAAAAAAAAAAACGATTTTTGTTCATTTTTTTATTAATTTTATAACAATTGCAATAATACAGGTATTCATTATATAAATTAAAGCTTATGAAATAAAGGCCATTATATAATACAATTTCTATTCAACGACAATCTGTGATATCGAGACGCTAATCCACAGACATGCCCTTAGCTATGGTTACCAGATCAAATAATGAGTTTTCCTGACAATATCCCTAATGTTTCTGTAAATATCCGGACATTTTATCTGAATGTTGTATGTTAAGGCAGTGAGATTTTCAAAATTTTTGCAATCAAAGCATCACATGCCAATATCGAGTGAGTATTCTCATTAATGGGAGCGTAGTGGACTAAGGAGAGACAGACTGTCTATATTGTTATAAGCTTTGCCTTTCGCTGCCACCAATGTTATAACTTTGCTAGTTCGATGAATTCAAATAAATCTTCTAATATTACTTTTTTAATATTTTATTATAATGTTCACTAAATCATGAGGTAACAACAGTTTTTGTTCTTACTTACTAATTTAATCTTACTATTGTAGTTTTTTGATTTTAGTTCCTCTCGTTTCAATGTTCATGTCCTAGTTACATTCTATTCTGAATCTACATTATATATTTGACAGTCATAGGCGTACTAACAAATATAACTTATAACTATTTATTTACATGATTACTGAAATGAAAAAGTGTGTATTTATGGGACGATGACAATATAAACAAAACTAATGGTCTCTGTAAAAAGTAAAGTTTTAGAGTTTCGGAGATTAAGGCATGCTTTTGTTTGAACCTATTAGAACATAAATTTACTTAAGATATAACTATTTCTTAAGGGAGTATTAAATATTAGACTATAATTATCTATTAATCCATAAGAGTAACTTAAAAATATATATACTAATTTAATAATTAATAATTTGTAGTAATAGTTGGTTTACAACAATGTCTTCTGTTAAGGTTCTACTCTAGACACAATTTAACTTAAAGAACATATCATGTGAAGAATATCATGAAATAGTTGTAAAAGTCCAGCAATTGCCAAAAGAAACATCAAACAATAAAAAGTATGAAACTAAATTTATTAATATACTAAATTAACAATTCACTCATTTTGTTAACGTTTAATCAATTTATTTTTTCTCACTAGAATGATTAATAAATATTCTTTCATTACTTATATTTTCCTCTTTTAATTTCAAAAAAATACTGACAATTACAGTTTTTTCCTGTTTCTTCCTAACAAGGGGCTAAAATTTCAGACATGTCAGGAAAATTCCTGTAGTCTAGTAACCCTACCCTTAGCAAATTTTATATAAACCTATTATAAACAATTAAAAAGTAAAAATTAACATTGATGGAAATTTAATAACAGAAATCCAGTTAGTGTTATACGTAATATATTCTTCGAAAAACTACAAACAATTGTAATTATTAAAACAATTGTTAAAATGACACTTTATATTGAAACTCTCGTTTTTGAACTCCTTGGCAATTCTTTACCAGGCAGAAGTGGCAAACTTCGGAAATAAAACTTGTTTTAAAGAGTCTCATATTATTGCACAAGTAACATGACTAATTTCGAAAACACTGTTTACCGACTCGGAATTCGCACTGTTGCTTTCACATGCTGATTTCATCAGCTAAATATCACAATGTTTTTTCAAACCTAGTAATAAGTGTATAGCTGTACACATTTCCATAGCATGTTTCCTAATTATTGGCCCAACAACAGCTTTTCAAACTCACCAAGAGTAACAGGAAAAATTTTTTAAAAAATCAGGATCAATTTTTCGCATTTCTTGAATTAAATCATTAGTATGTCCAAGCCTTTCTCCAATGTTTTTCTCAAAAAACAGATCGGACCTAGTAGCAACGAATTTTCCGTTTTTTTAATAAAGAATATATTAATAATATCCTTATCTTTTGTAATTTTTTCTTTAGTTTTCTTTTTCTACATAACAACATTGCTGCAATTATTTTTTTTATTTTCTTTCATTTTAATTTATACATAAATAAATATTATCAAAAAATCAGAAAAAACTTAGGTTACCACAAAAAAAACATTACGACTGCACGACTGCACGATACAAGTTCCCCGTGTGGACGAGACATTTTTAACATAAATGGGCGTAATACGCCTACGCCGAAATTTTTGGTATCGTGTGGACTCACTCTCACTAGACATCTTTATTCTAACTGGCTACATATACATGGACGTACATTTATGTATTTTCTTAAATATCCTACATCCCTCTTTCTTTAGATGAACTATTAGTATAACTACAACTATGTAACTAAATTAATCATACTCATTTAGTCTTGGAGGAGGTTTTGATATGCGTCCTGATGACGTTATGCAAGTTTTTTTAATTATTTTATTCTCCAAGTCTGAATCAGATGACTCCTTATCACCAACTTCAAACTCTATACATTCTTTATCATAACTCTTCTCCCTAATATTTTTACGACTTTGTCTTTCCTGATTTCTAATTACACTTCTTAATGTTCCATTATTTTCACTTATAACGTTACTTTCACTATTAACACTGCTATTATCTAAATTATTTTTCTGCTCATCGTTCTGTCCTAACTCTATATAATTTCTTATTTCCTTCCTTTCAATATTATTTTCTTTCTTTTTTGCCGATAAAGAATGGCTTTGTGAAAAATTATTTTCATTTTCTGTAAATGGTTTTAAAAATCTACGATTTCTTATAATTACAGAGCCATTATTTATTTGCACCTTATAACATCTGTTTCTTACACTTTTTAATATTTTCCCTGGAAACCAATTACCTTTAGGTTCTACTTGTATATACACATTTTGACCTACACTTAATTCAGGTAAGTATCTAGTTCTATTAGTATTATAATATTTTTGTTGCATTCTTTGATTTTTTTGAATAATATTTTTATTATAGGTTTCAGCTATTTTAGGTTTAGATTGCATTTTTGTTATCATAACCTTGGTTCTTATTTTCCTTGACATAAGAATTTCAGCAGGAGAAATATTTTGATATATAGGAGTTGATCTATAATGAAGAAGAGCTAAAAAAATATCTTTTTTATCATCTAGAATTTTTTTAAACATTTTTTTAACTGTCTGTATATGTCTTTCAGCCATACCATTTGATTGTGCATAGGTAGGTGAAGATATTATGTGTTCAAATTCCCAATCTTTAGTAAATTGCTTAAATTCTTGTGAGGTAAATTGTGGGCCACCATCACTAACTAAAGTTACAGGAATACCATGTCTAGCAAAAATATTTTTAAGATTTTTAATAGTTGAACAACTTGTTAAATTATTCTTAAGATCTGCTACTTCAATATATTTTGAATAATAATCAATTACCAAAAGATATTTACGACCTTTTATTTCAAAAATATCACACCCCAATTTATTCCACGGTAAATCTGGTATTTCATGTGATTGTAAGGGTTCTTTATTTTGAGAATTCGCATATGTTAAACAAAGATGACAATTTAAAATTCTTTGTCTTATTTGATCAGTCATTCCTGGCCAAAATAAAGAATCCTGTGCTAATTTCAAACATTTATTATAACCTAAATGACTATAATGAATTCTTTCTAACATTTCTTTTTGCATTGATGTGGGAACTACTATAGATCTATTTTTAAAAATTAAACCATCCGAAATTGTTAAATCTATTTTAAAAGGACAAAATATTCTTAAATGATTCTTTATTTTTTTATTACAATTTGGCCAACCATTTAAAAAAATTGCTTTCAGATCTTTTAAAACTGGATCTTTTTCAGTTTCTAATTTTAATTGATTTATTTTATCTGGTGTTGCATTTAATTCCATGTTAATTGTACACACCTGACTTTCAATATCCTCATCAAACTCATTTATTTTATTATTTATTAAAAATGCACGTGATAAAGCATCTGCCAATAACAAATCTCTACCCGGTTTATACTGAAGTTCAATATCAAATTTTTGAAGTTGTAATAACATTCTCTGTAATCTTGGTGGACATTTACACAATTGCTTTTTAAATATCGATATTAAGGGCTGATGGTCTGTTTCCACCACCACTCTTTGACCAAAAACATATTGATAAAATTTATTTAAACCAAAGCATATTGCATATAATTCTTTTTCAATTTGTGCATAATGCATTTGAGTTTCTGTTAATGCTTTTGAAGCATAAGCACAAGGTAAATTGTCCTGCATAAGACAAGCTCCTACACCTGATTTTGAAGCATCTACTGAAATAACTGTTCTTTTATTCATTTTAAAAAACTGTAAAACAGGTTTCGTAGTTAAGATTTCTTTTAAATTTTGAAAAGCTTTCTCTTTGTGCTCATCCCAAATAAATTCAACATTATTTTTTAATAGACTTCTTAAAGGTTCAGTTTTAATGGAAAAGTTTTTAATACATCTGGATACATATGTTAGCATACCCAACAACCTTTGCACATCCTGTTTATTTTCTGGTCTTGGCATTTCTGAAATTGCCTTTATTTTTGAGATGTCTGGACTGATACCTTTTTCGTTAATTACATGACCCAAATACTTTATTTCTTTTTGTCCAAATCTACACTTATGTAAATTAAATTTAACATTTTTTTCTCTTGCTACTTCTAATACCTTTTTTAATCTTTCATCATGTTCCTTTTTATCCTTACCCCAAATAATTAAATCATCTATATATATATCAGCACCTTGTATGTCACTAAAAATATTTTTAAAACGATCTTGAAATATTTCGGGCGCACTTTTTATTCCATATGGTAATCTGAGAAATTTGTACCTACCAAATGGAGTTCCAAAAGTACACAACTTTGCACTTTCTTCATCTAAAGGTATCTGATAAAATCCATTTGTTGCATCTAATGTACTAAAAATCTTGGCACCTGCTAAATTACTTGAAATTTCTTCAAAAGTTGGTATTTTACAATGCTCTCTTTTAATTGCATTATTTAAATCCTTGGGATCTAAACAAATTCTAATGCTACCATTTGGTTTTCTTACCAATAATAAAGCATTAACCCAATCTGAAGGTCCCTCAACCTTTTCTATAATTTTATTTTTTACTAAATCCTCCAAAGAATTTTTTAATGATTCCATCAATGGAAAGGCCACCCTTCTAATTGGTTGAACAACAGGATTACTATTAGGTTTTAGTTTAATTGAACATTTTTCTTTTATACACCCTGTACCACTAAATACATCTTTAAACATTTTTATCAATTCTATGTACTCTTCGTTTTGTATTGTATTTACAGTATCTATTCTCTTAATTAAATTTAGAGAAATACTTGCATTCAAACCCAAAATTGCTGAAGTATTACCTTTTACAATATAAAACTCCAAGTCATATATATTATCATTCTTAAAACATTGCAAAATACATTTACCAACAATATTTAGATTATTACCTGTATATGACCTTAATACAGTATCAGTTTCTATAATAATTTTATTTTTTAAACCAAGCTTCTTAAATAAATATAAAGAAATTATATTTACCATAGCACCTGAATCAATCTTAAATTTTACATTTTTGTTATTTATATTTAATTCTGTAAACCATTCATCTTTATTATTTAAATTTTTATTTATACTATCAATCGAGCCTACGAATAAAAATGAATCATTTTCAGAAACACTTTCATTATCATTTTTAATTTCATGTATTTTTTTATTTTTCTTTTTTAAAAATTTATTTTCAAAATGATTTTTACCTTTACAATAATTACAAGTTTTACCATATTGCATAACATTTGTTTATTAAATGGTTTTTACCACATCTTGTGCAATTATCAATTTTTTGTTTATCTTTGTTGGTATCTTTTACCATATTCTTTTTATTTTTCTTTATTACATCTACCATACCTTGTTCTGTAGTATTTACTTGATTTCCTCCCATTGATGCACTTCTTTCTTTTGCGATTTCTAAAATTGTACACTTTTCAATGGTTTTTTCTAACGAAACACTATCTTCCTCCTGTAGTAATTTTTCTTTTATATTGATATTGTTAATTCCACAAATGAGCATTGTTTTAGTTAACTCATCCTGAAGATTTCCTAACTTGCACTTCATTGCCATTTTCTTTAATTCTGTGACAAATTGTTCTAAAGTTTGTCCATTTGCTTGTTTGTATAAAAAAAATTTATACCTCTCATAGGTTAGATTTTCCTTAGGTAGAAAATGCATTTCAAATTTATCTAGGAGGCATTTTAATTTATTTTTTTGATTTTCTTCAAATTGAAAAGTTGTAAAAATTTTGAAACCTTCCTCACCAATGTAGTGAAGTACTTGAGCGCATTGAATTTCTTCTGATTTCTTGCTAATTTCGCTAGCCACTAGATAATTCTCGAATCTGGATCGCCATACCTTCCAGTTTTCCGCCAAATTACCCTCCATTTGCATTTGAGCAATGCCTCTTTGGTCCCCCATTTTATTTATTTTTCTTAATTCGGCATTCACTAAGACAATTTATTTTATCTCATTCTTTTTTTTTTTTTTTTTTTAACAGACTGCGCCATGTAATTTAGCTACTTCTGCTAAATTAATTATTTATTTATTCAATCTTGTAAGAGGACAAATGAATTACAACGTGCTTCTCAGAGTGAGTCCACACGATACCAAAAATTTCGGCGTAGGCGTATTACGCCCATTTATGTTAAAAATGTCTCGTCCACACGGGGAACTTTTATAGTGCAGTCGAGCAGTCGTAATGTTTTTTTTGTGGTAACCTAACTTTTTTCTGATATTTTGATAATATTTATTTATGTATAAATTAAAATGAAAGAAAATAAAAAAAATAATTGCAGCAATGTTGTTATGTAGAAAAAGAAAACTAAAGAAAAAATTACAAAAGATAAGGATATTATTAATATATTCTTTATTAAAAAAACGGAAAAGTCGTCGCTACTAGGTCCGATCTGTTTTTGAGAAAAACATTGGAGAAAGGCTTGGACATACTAATGATTTAATTCAAGAAATGCGAGAAAGTGATCCTGATTTTCTAAAAATATTTTCCTGTTACTCTTGGTGAGTTTGAAAACCTGTTGTTGGGCCAATAAATAGGAAACACGCTATGGAAATGTGTACAGCTATACCCTTATTACAAGGTTTGAAAAAACATTGTGATATTTAGCTGATGAAATCAGCATGTAAAAGCAACAGTGCGAATTCCGAGTCGGTAAACAGTGTTTTTGAAATTAGTCATGTTACTTGTGCGATAATATGAGACTCTCTAAAGCAAGTTTTATTTCCGATGTTTGCCACTTCTACCTGGTAAAGAATTGCCAAAGAGTTCAAAGACGAGAGTTTTAATATAAAGTGTCATTTTAACAATCGTTTTAATAATTACAATTGTTTGTAGTTTTTAGAAGAATATATTACGTATAACACTAACTGCATTTCTGTTATTAAATTTCCATTAATGTTAATTTTTACTTTTTAATTGTTTATAATAGGTTTATATAAAATTTGCTAAGGGTAGGGTTACTAGACGACAGGAATTTTCCTGACATGTCTGAAATTTTAGCCCCTTGTTAGGAAGAAACAGGAAAAAACTGCAATTGGCAGTATTTTTTTGAAATTAAAAGAGGAAAATATAAGTAATGAAAAAATATTTATTAATCATTCTAGTGAGAAAAAATAAATTGATTAAACGTTAACAAAATGAGTGAATTGTTAATTTGGTATATTAATAAATTTAGTTTCATACTTTTTATTGCTTGATGTTTCTTTTGGCAATTGCTGGACTTTTATAACCATTTACATGATATGTTCTTTAAGTTAAATTGTGTCTAGAATAGAACCTTAACACAAGACATTGTTGTAAACCAACTATTACTACAAATTATTAAATTACTATATATATTATTAAGTTACTCTTATGGATTAATAGATAATTATAGTCTAATATTTAATACTCCCTTAAGACACAGTTATATCTTAAGTAAATTTATGTTCTAATAGGCTCAAACAAAAGCTTGCCTTAATCTCCGAGACTCTAAAACTTTACTTTTTACAGAGACCATTAGTTTTGTTCATATTGTCATCGTCCCATAAATACACACTTTTTCATTTCAGTAATCATGTAAATAAATAGTTATGTTATATTTGTTAGTACGCCTATCACTGTAAAATATATAATTTAGATTCAGAATAGAATGTAACTAGGACATGAACATTGAAACGAGAGGAACTAAAATCAAAAAACTACAATAGTAACATTAAATTAGTAAGTAAGAACAAAAACTGTTGTTACCTCATGATTTAGTGAACATTATAATAAAATATTAAAAAAGTAATATTAGATTTAGTTGAATTCATCGAAACCAGTGATAAACTAAAAGCAGAACTAGCAAAGTTATAACATTAGTGGCAGCGAAAGGCAAAGCTTATAACAATATCGACAGTCTATGTCTCTCCTTAGTCCACTACGCTCCCATTAATGAGAAGACTCACTCGATATTGGCATTTGATGTTTTGATTGCAAAAATTTTGAAAATCTCACTGCCTTAACATACAACATTCAGATAAAATGTTCGGATATTTACAGAAACATTAGGGATATTGTCAGGAAATCTCATTATTTGATCTGGTAACCATAGCTAAGGGCATGTCTGTGGATTAGCGTTTCAATATCAGAGATTGTCGTTGAATAGAAATTGTATTATATAATGGCCTTTATTTCATAAGCTTTAATTTATATAACGAACACCTGTATTATTGCAATTGTTATAAAATTAATAAAAAAAATGAACAAAAATCGTTTTTTTTTTTGAGGACTAAGCAGTAATGATCTTCGGTAACAAGCATTTTTAATAAATTAAAACAATTTAAGATAATTCATAAAAATCCATTATTTCAAAACTCGCTAAATAAAATATATAAATAAAACAACAAAGTTTAAAAAAAAAACATAGGTTATGTTTTCATACAAAATATTGAAAATAAACAGTTTCCGCCATTTTTAAAGCAGTCCGCTGAAAAGTTCAACATCATTTGGCGTAATGACCTTGGAAAAAGCGGATTTAGGCGGGAAATCTTCGGTCTTTGTCTTTTTTTAAATCTAACAAATCACAATGCTTGAAATTTGACATATGTCTTATTACGCTACGCTGCCGCCGAAATCTTTCTTATCGTGTGGACTCACTCTCACTCGACATTTTTATTCTAACTGGCTACATATACATGGACGTACATTTATGTATTTTCTTAAATATCCTACATGGACTGTCTTCAAAAATGTATTTTATGTAGCAATTTCCTAGGTAACAAGAAATCGGAGAACCACAAAGATCTAGTTGAAGAATGTATCCAATCTTACATTATGTTAGTTTGCAACATATCACTTAAACTCCATATTATTCACTCTTAAATGGAATTCTTCCCTGACAATTTAGGTGCAGTTTTAGACGAACATAGCGAAGGATTTCACCAGGAAACTGTTCAGATGGAGAAGCGCTATAGTGGAAAATAGACCCTAAACATGTTAACGGACTACTTTTGGACCTTTAAACGTGAAACCGATCCCGGCGAATAAAGCGAAAAAAGATAATAAAATAATTTATTTGATTGTACTATACTTTTTTCAACACAAAATGAAGTATATTTTGTAAAAAAAAAGTGATTTTTTTTTTAAATGTTTGAAAATTTATTAGATTGCTTATGGCTTGGGTTTCTCATATTTTTTATTCTTATCTTCTTCTCTAAAAATTTATGGGTGTTGGCTAAAATTCAAGCTAATATTTGAATTCAGCACATTACATTAGACAGAAAAAGCCCAAAAAAATATCAGGGAGCGACAAAATATTTCAAAATGCAGAGCAGTGTAATTAAGCAATCATTTTAGAGATATTGTAAATATTTTGTTTTATCTGAAACCACTTAAAAAAACAATTTGGTTTCTTAATAAATTTGATTTTCCGATGAGTGGGTAATATAGTACAATGTGAACTTGTGGAATTAGATAAAATACTGTCATTTGATCGAGGTTTAAGAAAGATGAGGGAGGAGTACTGGTCATGTTATACTTATTTTCTTCATAAAATGTTCTTGTTTAGAGATATTTGTAGATTTAGCTTTAAAAAATAACAAAATACTAATCCCAATCAACCTGATCTTTACTAGCAGGTAGTCGCTAATATAAACAGATTTACATTATTGGTTTGTGCTAACTACCATACTAAATCAATCGGTTATATAAAAACAAATTGCCAATTAAGTAGAAAGATGATAACTCACTGTTAAAATAATCGCGATAAAAAAAAACAATACATTTTACTCATACGTCAAAAATATGGAAAGGTCCTAATAACTCTTCAGAAATAAAAGTACCTTGGTTTACAACGATATATTTGGTGGTGATATTGACCTCAATCCAGTGGTCAAATTAAGGAATTATTTCAAGATCAATTGAAAAAAGCCTATTTTTATCCCGGATCCAGAAAAAGTAGGAAGTTTTACATTCAGGAATCTGATCACTTTAGGGGTCAATATAACGCCAAGAAATCATTAACAACTTAAAGGATTCATTGACGTAAATACCTCGTAGTAGGTAATATAATGAAAAATTATTCGAGTTTAGCGGTCAAAGAGAATTATCGCATCACACCTTAATTTGTAAATAATACAGAGCTTATGTTCATACACTTAGCCTTTTAAATACCACCGGTAACAAAATTTAGAGGACCTAGATTGGACAGTCTTGCAGGCCATTCGATTTCGCCCCTTCAGCCCATCCACACATTAAATGTTCATATAGAAGTGGACATTATAATGCGCCGGAGCCCCATCATGCTTCAACCGACCAAAATTTCTATCAAAATTAAATATTTGTCCAACAAAAGAAGAGAGAATTTAAATCCTGAGTAAAGACATCTAAGTCCTTTGACTTTTTTACCGGGGGTATTAGAAAGATCGTGGGCATAGATAAAAGCCTTGTAGTTACCATGAATTTAGAGAAAATTTTAGATTATATTTTCTATATAACTATTTTTAACATTTTTTATAAATCAAAATTTCTGTAAGAAATAAAAAAAAATCTATCTGCAGGGTTTAAATAGTAGGCGATATTTTTCAGTCTGACATCGAAGTCGGCAGGTTTTTAATATCCTGGCAACCTGTCTCCAAATGTATATTTTATATAGCAGTTGTTTCCTGCGAATGTTCCCTTCGATTCGATACAGCTTCACTGATGAGACCATTAGGTGGTCAAAACGCGTATGGAGAGAGAGAGAGAGAGAGAGAGAGAGAGACAGAGTTATATTTGCAGGAAATAAACTGTTTTTATATATTTTTCACTTTCTCTCCGCTTGAAAGGAGAATAACATATAGGCAAAATTTTTTTTATTCAGTTAAATGATCTTTAAAATTCCTTAAATTAGATCAGTTTTCACTTCGAAGATACCCCTGTAGAAGTAGCATAACGTCAGAACTAGAGCCCGGTTCTTTAAACGCTGAATAACGTAATAATATTTTTATTTATATTTGGAAAAGTGTTGATAAACAGTAGATATTTAATTTCTTGGTACAGACATACCGATTTAATGCTATCCTTTTCTAATTGAATTATTTAAACGAGTATAATCGGTACGTCAATTCTGAAGACAAAGCATGAATATACGGTTGCCTAAATAATTATTATTGTTATTTTCAATATGTAAACAATATCTAACAATATTTACCGATAAAAACAAGTTTTTAAATACTTTTTTTGTTAATATTAGTTGTAAACTTCGCGTTTATATTAATTTCTAACACTTAAAAACACCGAAAAAAGTCACGACAAGCAATTAAACTGAAAGACAAGATAAGTAAATATGTTTATGTCTGTCACACATCAAAAAAGCGTCTTCCCCATCGACCATAAACAGCCTTCAAATAAATCTATTGTTGTTTAAATCTAGGGTATGATCACAGAGTTTTCATTTCTTATCCTTCCCTTTTAAACAGTTAACAACTTACAAGAAGATACAAAATATATAAATTCCTCTCCCTATAACACACTGTCATTAATAAATTATTACTTACAATTTTTATCCCGTAATCCTTCGGGTCTTACTATTTTTTCAATTTCCTTGCGATTTCTTGAGAGTTGAAACTCGTGTTCATATTTCACAACATTTTCACCTCCATATTCATTCGGAAATTTTAAAAAGACCTAGACCAGATCTAGTTACCATGAAAGTTTGATCTTCTAGTTGACCAGTTTTGTTTAGAACTAAAGATAAAAACCAAGAGATAAAGCATTGGAATTGGTGATAAAAATAGTTGTTCCTCGAAAGTAAACAAAGTTTTCTCTTTTTCTGGCTTACTAATAAAATAATATGACTTTATATCCTTGTGTTTTCGAGGTTCAAAACCGGATTGACTTACAAGGGTACTACCTCAACCCGACCTCACCGATTTTGATCATTTTTGGATATATTTGTAGTACTTGAAAAAGTAATAGATATGTATTCTTTTTTATCGGCTGACATCCACTTTTAAGGGGTGAAATTCACCACCAAAGACGACCCTTAAAATTCTTTTTTTTTAATATATCTTAGCATCTAATCAATATTTTTGAATAAAATCAAGGGGAAAATATTCGTCATAAAAAGTCACAATTGTGAGGTGTAGTTATGACAAAAGGGGCTGCAACCCCAAAGTTATATGTTAAAAAATTACATTTTTACTATAAACTTGTCTTTTACCCATCGCAGCTTTGCCCGCAAAATATTTGTTCTATCGTATAAATAAATGGTTTATAGATTGTAGAAAAAAGTTTCGCTCATATATTTAGGACTTAATTATGTTTAGAATAATAAAAACAATTACTCGTCGCGGCTTCACCAGCAAAATATTTGCTTTATCGTATAAATAAACGGATTATAGATTATAGAAAAAGTTTCGGTCATATATTCACAACTTAATTATGTTTAGATTAATAAAAACAATTATTCGACTGAAGTAGTTGAGTGCACAGTAATACCGTCCTGCAAATCATGTGATTTTACACATATTTTATCATTTTCACCCTTTCTAATAAAGATATCGCAATATTCTTTCCTATTGTCAACCTATACCATATCATGAATGTGTGTGCGAAATTTCAAGTCAATATATTTAACCGGTTAGACTGTACATTGATCGATCAGTCAGTCAATCATATATATTAGGGATATCGGGGAATGAACTCAAAAGAATTATAAAAAGCATTTTTGTTAGCAATATCGATTTTTAATGTTGTCGTGTTTCGGGATTTTTCAAATAAGCACCCCTAAATATCGTTAAGAACCCCTAATAATGAACCACATACAAGTGGTACAAAAATTTTTTTTTAAATCATCCAAAGTTTAAAGCGAATGTAATTTATAAAAAATACAAATATATAATTTTTCAATGATAGTATCCAAAGTCTCAAAAAATTCACCCCCAAAAGTAAATACCCAATGTAACATGAGGTCTAATTAAAATTCTTTAATAAAACAAAATATGAAATAAGTCCTGTATGATCTAATAAGGAGAAAACTTTTTTACCATACTAATATTCACTTGTAAGGGGTGAAAACCACCTCTAAAGTTAAACTTTGCAATTTACTTTTCCATATGCATCAGCATTTAATGGAGATTTTTTAATAAAATCAAGTTAAAAAATATATCTCTTAAGAATCCTAATCGAAAAGGTAGCAGCCCTTATTTTATACTGTAAACGCCAACACTGATGATCGGTATTGTTAACAAACATACTTTTTATAATTTTTTTAAATTCATCCCTCGATTTAAAAAAAAAATATTCATAAAAATGTAGTTTTTTTTACATTTCTGGCTCTTACGAGAAATATTTTTCCTCTTGGTTTTATTCAAAAATATCCATTAAATGGTATGGTGCATCAAGATGCATTTTAAGGGTAAGGATGGTTTTAAAGCCTTAAAGAAATGTTGGTATATTGAAAAAAATAATGACTTATTTTCTTTTTTTTTTTTATTTGTATTAAAGAATGTTAATTCGAAGTCGTGATGTATTAGGTATTTACTTTTGAGGAAGACTTTTTTCACCCTTTTGGTACTATTATTCAAAAAAATATATTATATTTACATTTGTTATAAATTACATGCGCTTTACACATTGATGCCCTTTAAGAAAAAAAAAATTAACTCTTATATGGAGTCCATCAATGTAAGAGGTAGTTAATGATATTTAGGGGTGATGATTTGAGGAATCCCGAAACACGCCAGCACTAGTGATCGATAATGTTAACGAAAATGCTTTTTATATATTTTTTTAAGTTCATTTCCCTATATTTATAACAAAAATATTCATAAAAAATGTAGTTTTTTTTTAAATATAAAAGAGGTATTGTAACCCCTTTGATAATAAATACACCTCTCAACTGTAACTTCTTATGACGAATGTTTCCCATTTGATATTATTCAAAAATATTCATTAGATGCTGAGATATATTGACAAAAATAATTTTAAGGGTTGACTTTGGGCCTGAATTTCACTGAGTTGGGGTGGTTCCTTTGTTAGTGTTGCACTTCTTTACTGTCAACTTAACAGTTTTAAAGTTACATACTTTTAGTGAATTAGTTTTACTAATGATAAGTGTTAGTGAATTAGTTTTACTAATAATAAGGATATTTTTCATAATAACCACCTGCAACGAAGTATTTGTATCAATAAAACATTAAATTTTTAGATAATTTCTAGCTACTACTAAAAAGCCCACACACCTCGACGTCAAGTTTCTCACTCTTTCTAAATAGAGAGTCAAAAATATGGGTTCCAATTTACAAGTTGACTTTGAAATGATTCATGAGTCAAATTCAGGATACTTTGTGTTCAATGTTGCAACTTTTGTCCAAAATACTTTTCTCAATAACGCTTCATGAAGAGACACTATATATATATATATATATATATATATATATATATATATATATATATATATGTGGATTCATCTAATAAAGACGCCAGTTATTGTGGATATATTTTAATTATCTAATTACTATCAAATCCAGAATTAATTACTAATAATTTTTTTGTTAGTACGGTCTTATTGACCTATAATTACTATCTAACAACATTAATCAAGAAAACATATACAGAATTTCTTTTTAATTCTAAAATCAATGGCTACCCAAGAAATTATAATAGATCTAAATAACAAAAAACTGGGAGAGTATACAAAAGAGGAGAATTGGGAGAAATATATAAAACATGTGAAAAAGATCTTCTCCAAGTGAATAGAAGCCAAGAAAATCAAAAGTTCTGATTGAGTAACTATTATGTCACCTCAAAACTGTTAGCGAGAAGATGGGACATTTTTTACAGTTACGCAGGTAATATTTTTAAATATTATTTACTTTTCTGATATTTTTCTAATTAAATAAGAGCAGACCAGATCTACAAATAACCAATTTTACTTTTATTTCTCTAAAAAGAAAAATTTTGAAAAGAGCAGTCTTTACAAAAGATGTTTCCAATTACTAATAGTTCTTAAATTTATTATTATTTTTTTAAATATGAAATAGCATTTATCGTTTTAATTAAATCTAAATACAGGATATCGTTTCATTTAAAATATTTTTTTTATTGAAAACAATTCATTTCAACTGCATAATTGATAAAATAACAAAAACCATTTCAAGTTATAATAGTCGTATTGCAAGTATGAATAGTTTACCTTTTAAATTTTTATGATTACTATTCAAACAAAAACCGAATTATTATTGCAGATTAGATAGAAAATAGTATAATAGCAAAATAAAATATTTTAAGCACACACGAACCACTTCAAATCACAAGTTATATTATTTTCGATTATATCAATAAGAGATAGAGTTTTAAGAATACTTGGAACATATTTGAAGAGTACAAAAATTAATATTTAATTTTCATGTCAATTTTTAAATAAAAATTCAAGTTTTGGGATGATTTGGAATAGGAACTAGATGCACTAGATTAAATAGCATAGCACCGTTTGTAGTTCAAATCTATTTAGCTCTAGCCTAGTTTCTAGGATATTTTCCTAATTTTCATAATGATTTAATAGTGATAAATACTTGTATGGAAAATGTATTAATGAAAAGTTTATGACTGGCTCTAAGTGACACAGGAAGCAAATATTCAGGACATATATATATATATATATATATATATATATATATATATATATATATATATATATATATACATAAAATTATTTTTCCTTATCTTCGGTTAATTTGAAAGGAAAAAACTCAAGAATTAAAATGATGCTTTTTTGGAAAAAAACCGCTTACCCAACTATTCAATTATTAACCAAAATAAGGTAAGTTTGAGTAAATTACAATATTGTAAACTATATACAAAAATATTTCTCCTTTCTTCGAATAAAAAGAAACAAACATATTTGATAATATATAATTCGCTATAAAACTCAAGTGTCAAGTGACTCTTGAAAATAGAATCATAAGTATTCATTTTAAAATTTAGTACATGAATTTTTGGAAATACAACACGTGTAAAAACTGTTGGATATTTGAAATAATTGATAAATCAAATTTCTCGTTATGCATAACTATGTATAAATTATACAAGAGAAATCTGAGGTTTTTTAGCAATTTATAAAAACAAAAAATCTGGACTGGGGTTCTGATTATATCTACTGTTCATTCAATCTGAATCCACGGTCCAGGAAATCCCATCACGTCAGGGATTTGCCATTATCTCAAAAAATCCCCAAAATTAACCTTATTAAGCATTATTGACTCTATAACCCCATAACTATGTTACTGAAATCATTACACTCAATCTCCCATTGCAGAAAAGCTTATCGTGGCCCCAGTTCCTTTAAAGTATGGATATTGAACCTCATGACTCAATAATCCCATAACCCATGATTCGATAATCCTATAAGTATGTTACTGAAACCATTACACTCATTCTCCCATAGCGGAAGAATTTGTCGTGACCATAATTTCTTTAAACCATGGCTATCGAACCTCATGACCTCATAACTCTCATGATTTCAGTAACATGGTTATGGGGTTATAGAGTCATGAGCTTATGGAGTCATGAAGTTATGGCGATATCGGATTATGGGGTTTTTGGATCATGGGGTTATCAGGAGTAGACGAATATTGGTTTTGGGTTAATAGCGTTCAATAATGTTTAATAGTCTGAGTTTTGGGGTTCTTTGAGGTTATGGCAAAACCATGACATAATGGTTTAATGGACCGTAGATTCGGATTCAGCGACCCCGAAAACATATAGCAAACATAGTCCGAACCCAAGCCCAGAATTTTTTTTTGTGTGAGTGTGTAATTTTTCTAGAAAACAAAACAAAAACATACCCGCAAAACTTTTCCTGTGTCACTTTAAATTTCATCACCTCTACAGAAAAGAATATTTAACATAAAATTATACACACAGGAACCAAAGAACTACAAAAACCTAGCTGGGAACTGAAATAGAAAGGAAGTAAGTATTCACCATTCAAAAATTGTTTCCGCGAGTTAAAGTTATTAATCTTAATTATATGGTAACAGTGCCTAACCGGTGTCAGATTGAACTTGTTGGGATCTGGGATTAGTTCAAGAATTATGTTTACAAATAACTATCACAAATTTCTTTCGCGCCACCCTTTCATTAGTTAGTGTTTAAATTAAAATATAGAAAAGCTAATTAAATTTGGCAGCACTGTAAAAATAATTTGTTGTAAGCGGACTTTTCACATTGATATGTTTTAACAATGGGACAATTTTATAATTTTTTTTTTGGTTGTTTTTCTTTTAATCTGTTCTTTTCATCATAAATTCCGAGAATCCACCAGAGAAAATCAGATTCTTATTTTTTGACTCAAATTTCAAAAAAATATCAGAAAATAAGGTGTGTTTTTATTACTCGAAATAACTACAGTGAAAAAAATTACATAAAATACAATTTTACGTTCACTAAACTTTGTTAAAGAAAATTACATTTTTTCTTATAGAAAAAGAGCTTTTAAGAAATATATGTGATTTGTAAAATATTTTCCATTTCTAGTAATAATACTTAGGCCAGCTGAATTAGCATCTCGAAAAAAATTATTGCTAGTAAACTTTTGACTACGTAGAAAGCTTCAAAATAATAATAGTGATTATGTAGTATCTTATGTCTCATTTTTTTTTTGGGGGGGGGGGAATTTATTAATTAACAATTAAGATGTGAAAAACAGTTTTTTCGAGTTCTAGGAAAAGTTATTGTTTTTCAGTAAAAAAGTTTGAAACAAAAGTTGTGCGCAAAATGAGCTAAAGCTCATCCAAATCAGATAATTTGTTTATTAGTTATTACAAGAAAACCTGCTAAAACGGCTGTTTTTTCAATAATTAATAAACAATAGAAAAATATATTGCATTAACTTTATACTACACCGAAAGGAGCCTCTTGTTGCATACAACAGATGTGCACAATTTCAAGTAAATATATTCAATAGTTTTTTGCACAGTGAATTTATTTATAACTTTTGCACCTACTGCTGAGAGTCAGAAAGTGAGCAGTGGAGGGGGGCGTTCTTTCAACCTGCGGCGTGCGGAAAAAAAGGTGAACATAGCAATAAACAAATTGTTGAACTTTTATACGTTTTATGCATAATTATAATTTAATCGTACTTACATTGTATAATTTTTAATTATATATTCTCAGCGATCTAGAGATCGTACAGTGATCTGCGAGTGCGCAAATGAAAGCTAGGGACTTATACTAACAATAACAAAAAAAAACAAATTAATTATTGATTTTAAGTCGTTGAAATAGATAGACAAATTTGTGGTTAGTTTTTCCGTTATAAACAAATAGAATAACTCTTCGACAACTGTTGATATCGAAATGCCGATAAGTGGACGTGATAGGTGAGATTTTGGCGTATATTTAGAAAAAAAAGAAATTCTGTACGACTGTAGAAGCCGAGATAGAATTTTTCTTTTCAAAAATCTCTGTTGCGTTGTTCATTATTAAGAGATTATTTAAGTAGGAACTCATAGGGAGATGGTTAAACTGTTGTATGCAGCAGTGTTCAACTCAATTATTTCAAAATTGTAGATGTTGCAATTGTTTAAAGTTTCACCTACTCAAAAAGTGAGCAGTGACACGGACGCTTCGCATTCATTCCGCCGGAAAAATTTGGATTATCTCAGCGAATATTGGTCGTAGACTCTTTAGTTTTCTTTTTTTCAATCCGTAGTTTCTCGACGAGACATTAATATTGGATGATATGTTTTTGTAATAAAATTATTTTTAAACATAGCAATAAACAAATTGTTGTATGTGCTTTTCAAATTACGAAAAAATGTTACAGTGGTCAACAGTATACTACTAATTAGGAATATTAAGAATCAGATTGATTTTTAATGTACCAATAATATTTATGGAGTTATAGCATGAAACAAAATGCAACTGTCATTTGTCGCTAAATTATTGGTTGTACAAGAAAAACACATATTAACTTTTTGTTTATTTTATTGGACGATACACATACAAAATTTTTTACTAACATAAATATTTTTTGCTTAAATCTATACAAAATATTTATTCTGTTCTCCGTTTCTTAGACATCGATAGACACTCATTTTCGAAACCCTTATCGGTTTCATTATTATCATTACAATTATCAACATCATTTATATGATTTACAAGCCAAACTGCTTCGCACTCCCTCCAGGTACACAAAGATACCAAAAGTATGAAGCTCTGTGGGAACCCTTTCCATGTTATCGGGTCCTAGGTGACGTGGTCTGCAGTATTTCCCATGAACTTTTGGACAGTTCGCGCGGTTGCTAGGAGAGTTGCTTTCTGCATCGGTTTATACAGATGCTCACTAAGACTCAGTCCCTTGATGTTTGTAGGAGGTTCTTTCGTATCTCTCCAGTTGTTAAGAGTATTACGGAAATCGTTTGGACGCTGTCCATTGCCCATTGTCTTCGGATTTGCACCTCCAGATCTCAACATCATTATCACTATCATCATTATTACTCTCATCTTCATCATCACTCTCATCATTGACATAATTATCATCATCATCAATATAAACATTATTGTCATTATCATAATTATTTTCTCCCCTATTACTTTCATCGTCTTTGAATGAAATTGGATAATCGCTTACAGTATAATCGTCAAGTGTAGTTTATTCTACATTTCGAAAAATAATAATACTATCAACAACATTAAAAATCATCAATTTTTAATATTCCTAATAATTAGTATACTGTTGACCACTGTAACAATTTTTTCGCAATTTAAAAAGCACGTAAGTACGGTAAAATTATAATTATGCATAAAACGTATAAAAGTTCAACAATTTGCTTATTGCTATGTTTAAAAAAAAATAGATTTAGAAACATCCATTGTTCGAATTTGAACCGTCCGAATCAAGTTTTTTTGCCGCACTCCGCAGGTTGAAAGAACGCCCCCCTCCACTACCCACTTTCTGACTCTCGGCAGTAGGTATAAAAGTTACAAACAAATTCACTGTGCAAAAAGCTATTGAATATTTTTATTTGACATTTTACACATTTGTTGTATGCACAAGTGGCTCCTTTAATTGCAGTATAAAGTTAATGCAATATATTTTTATTTTGTTTATGAACAATTGAAAACACAAGCATTTTAGCAGTTTTTTTCTGCAATAACTAACGAACGAATAATCCGATTCAGATGGGCCTTAACTCATTTTGTAGGTATGCACATAACTTTTGTTTGAAACTTTTTTACTGAAAAGCAATAGTTTTCCTAGAACTCGAAAAAACTGTTTTTTCATATCTTAATTGTTAAATAAAAAATTTTTACCAAAAAAGAAAATGAGACATTAGATACTACATAAATACTATTTTCATTCTGAAGTTTTCTACGTAATCAGAAGTCTACAATAAATTTCAAAATCACCTCATATGAGGCTAACTCCGCCGGCCTAAATGTGGAAATAGTACGGGACGGTATTATGATCAGAGTAAATCTTTTTTTATCGTAATTTTAGAATACCAGATGAGATTTATTATTAAAGAAATTAATCTTAGTGAAGCAAAAGTAATTGAAGGTTTTTGGTAAAACAGTTATCCAGGATCGGACAAGAAACTTGCAGAGTGGATTGAATTAAATAGTGGTATGGTCTTTACCTAAAATTCAATGATTAAATGGTATCACGTAGTCACGTTTTCATGTCTGGGTATGTAGAAAATCAAGCAATAACGCTAAAAATCTAATTAATGCTTGAAAATTTAAGGTAATCAAATGAAATTGATGGATTTATTTTTCAAAATAATAAAAAATTTCGGAGAACCGTTTTATATAAAATATGCCTAGACGTCTATAAATAGTTCAAATTGCTATAATATAGCGGATATTCCATTTAAAAGATAAATGAAACGTCGTAATTGGATTTCTGCTAAAGGACGTGTATTTAAATTTTTTAAGCCTTCAAACATAATGGGTACTTAAATAAGATGCCCACAAGATGTGTTGACTGTGTTGCATCAAAACAATGAAGGTTCTAATGCTGGTAGATGATTAAGCACTCAAAATACACATCAAAATGAAACATACGTTTTTCGAAGAAATATTTTTTTATGCTTTATTGCAGAAAAAAAAAATTAATTAATAAAGCTGGAAAATAAATTGAAAAAGTAATAACACTAAACTTGAAAAGAATAACAATGCTGGCTGAATTACGTTATCAAGAGGCTATAAAAGAACAGAGTATCCATAAAAATTTTAGTACATCCAAAACTTCTATAAAAACGCGCAAAAAAAAACTATAGCGTTTTAGGCGGCACAACAAAGTCTCGTTGTCCACCACGCACGCCTTCTTCCTTTAAGAGATGCATGTACTCCATAAAGAATAAAATATAGAGCGATTTATTAAATGAAAAAGTATCCTAATATCTTAGGGACGAGTCCATTCACGTAAGCGCTGTTACTGAGGTTCTGACATTATTTGATAAGCAACCGTACCCATATTTCTGCACGGAATCTAATCTATACTTTTGTCTAATAGCCAAAGCATAACCTCGGTAGTCGATAGAAAAATTTCATTTTATTTGTGTAATTAGCTGGGGTATTTAAATTCTGGAATTTAAGTTTGTGAGCTTTTTTTGTTCATATTTATTTCACTTATGCCTGGAAAAAAAAGGTTGTGTGCCTGGATGCACTAACGAAGATTCTTTTAAAAATGATCTTTCTCTTAGATCGGATCCAGAAATATTTAGACAGTTGATACATGACATAAAAAACCGCACTATTATCATTAGAACCTTCCACAATTTATAATTGCTACAGAGTATGTGACAAATTTTACTCCAGAATGTTTTGTAGAAAGAACAAAAAGTGATTTAAAACGAATTGGTATTTCGACCATATATTTGTCTAGTAAGTAACCTAACTTGTAATTTTTTACCGATTTGTAGATAATAAAACTAATAGCTTATAAAAAAATTACAAGTTTTGCTAAAATAATGTATAATAAATTCAAATAGATTTCAGTATTAATCTTTATAGCTTTTATAAGTATTAAAATATTTATAACCATGTTTTAGATGTTGAATCTCATGATATATTTCATTCTGGAGAAACCATAGATGATTTATTCCAGCCATCAATATCTAGTGCTGTCATAGAGAAAAATGAATATCCTGAAAGCAATATAACACACACATCAACCTCGGAGGAGAGTGAGCATACTCAGAAGAGCCCGTTAAAGAAAAACTTGAGAAAGAAGAGCCCAAGCATCAGGTACAAAAAAAATTTTAATATTTTTATGTATCAATAAATTCTTCGAAGTTACCATAACAGTTTAATTCTGTTATTCAATATTTTAATTCGTAAAACCTTGTAATTTCTATTGGCTAACAAGTTTAAATATACTTAGTATTTTATAAGATTTGTTTAATATATTATTCATTCGTTTTTTCAGGTTAATTCAGTTGTAAATAACCTTCAGAAAATAATGAGAAAAGTCAATGAATCTACATATAACTTTATTTTGTGTCAGATTAGCAAGCAAACCCAACTATTAAAAGCCAGAAGGTACACATTATATGAAAAAAAAGAGCCTTAACTCTTTTCAAATCAAGTGGAAGAGCATATAAATTGTTATCAAAAATATTTGCCTTACAAGGTACGTATAAAGTACTGCCTCTTAGGCCATGTGTAAATGACATTATTCTTAATTCATTTGAAGAATCTGTCTTCAAAATGAAACCTCTTAAAAGGTATTGTTCACTGATTTTCGAGGAGATGGTTTTTTCTACGAACATTCAATACTTCATATTCCCATGTATCAAATATGGCAAATTCTTCTGCCCATGTTCTATTGTAAAACACAGTACTTGTTATACAACCTAAAAAATAGAATATGGGCAAATATGAGTGAATATGGCGATAATTAGGACTTTTTTAGTTATAATTAGAATTAATTCAAAATTAATGCCAAACGGATAACATTAAAGCAGTATTTAGACCAAAGACTATTTGTGTACTTGAAGATGTAAAGTAAAAGTAGTAAATACATAATTTAAAAAATTTCTTTGTAAAATACAAATACATATGCAAGCATTACACAATATGTTTTTTTTCTCCCTCTGTAAGAACATTTTATATTTTTAATTTTCTGGCATAAGAATTTGTCATATATTCGTTTCTAATATCTCTCTTTTATAGTTTTATTTAAAAAGCTTATTTAACGTATACCGGGTGTCAACGAATCTATTAGACAAGTCATAATTTTTAGAGTATTATGTGTATCAAAATGAGAATTGGTACAGGTAAATGGTTTTCGCATATTTTCCACTTTCCGGCCACTTCCGGTTTCACCGGAAATGACCCCGGTTTTGAATTTTTAAATGGAATACCCTGTATATTTTAACATTTTTGGATTTCTGAGACAATTCTAGATCAGAATGTGACATTTTAAAAACTTTTTACGTCTACTTCATTTTTTTAGAGCCACTTTTAAAATTGCATCTAGGTGGCCATGATCGGACGCAAACTAATCTAAGGGCCTTAGGTGATGTCAAAAAAATACAATCGCAAAGTTTTAGTTACTAGTGTGAAAGACAGGAATAAGACAAGTTGACAAAATTACGTTTTCATTTCTAACTATTAATTTTCAAATGGCGACCCCTTTTTGACAACTACTTTTCGAAAAAAGCATTCTTTGACGAATCTAACGGTACTAATTTATTTGCGATTGGATTAGACATAAGAACAGAAATTAAATATTATTAAGCAAAATACTGGATAATTTATTTACTTATGACAAGTGCGCCATGGACAGCCATGATGCATAATAATTTGCAACTGTTTTTATCAAGTCTTCTTTGGAAAACAAAGCACTCACTTAAGTAGATAATGACAGTGACATAGGCACTAAGAACAGACGTAAAAGTTTCTTAATTTTCGTTAAGTTTAGTTTAAATTTTCGTTAAAATAATGTATACTCAAAGTGAAAAAGTGGATATGTTATTAATATTTGGAGAGTGTCATAAAAATTCAAGGAATGCTGCCGAGTTGTATGCTCATAGATATCCGAATCGGCAACATCCAGCCCATCAGTATTTTCCGTATGTCGAGACTCGTTTTAGGCAAATAGGAAATCAAGAGGCGGAACAGAGGTTTATCATAAATGAAGAGAGTGAGATTAACGTATTTGCTATGGTTGAGATTGATAAAACAGTTTTGTTAAGAAAAATTAGTCAAGAACTGCAGATAAGTTATGAATCAGCAAGAAAAATACTGAAAAAGCATGGATATCGAGCATTTAAATATCAGTTACAGCAACTTTTGTATACTGAGGATGGCGAGAGATGGGTAGTCTTTTTTGTGATTGGCTGCTTCAAAATCATACAGTTAACCCAAATATTATCGATTTTATTCTATTTTCCGACGAATCCCGATTTACAAATAATGGTTTGTTCAATAAGCAAAATACTCGGTACTGGGCCCAACAAAATCAACATGAAATGAGAGAGGGCAATTTTCAAGAAAGATTTGGCGTCAATGTCTGGGCTGGTATCGTTGGAAACCAAATAATTGGGCCAATATTGTTTCAAGGTCAGTTAGCAGGGGTTAGATACTTAGGTTTTCTTCAAAATGAAATCAAAAATCATCTCAATGATATACCTTTAGCAGTTTTACGGCGAATTTACTTTCAACAAGATGGAGCACCGCTTCACAATACTAGAGAAGTTCTTAATTATTTAATAGAGTATTTTAATAATCGAATTATTGCAACCAATGGTCCGGTACGGTGGCCAGCCCGCTCACCGGATCTTACTGTGCTCGATTTCTTTGTCTGGGGATATGTTAAAGAAAGGGTTTACTATGGAGCAGGCCCAGCTACTCTTGAAATATTAGAAGAAAGAATTTTACGGGCATTTAGAAGTATAACGCCCCAAATGCTACAAAACATGTTGAGAGAAACAATTGAACGAGCTGAAATGTGTCGTGAAGGAATGCACTTTGAACATTTACTACACTAAACTTTTTAACAAATTCAGCTACTGTACTTTCAAATATTTTAAGTGCGTCGTCTAAGTTATTTGTTTATTTTGTTAGTTTTTTGTTAATTTTGTTAAATTTTTAATCCAATTCCTGTCTTTCGTACTAGTCACTAAAACTTTGCGATTGTATTTTTTTGACATCACTTAAGGCCGTTAGATTAGTTTGCGTCCGATCATGGCCACCTAGATGCAATTTTAAAAGTGGCTTTAAAAAAATTAAGTAGACGTAAAAAGTTTTTAAAATGTCACATTCTGATCTAGAATTGTCTCAGAAATTCAAAGATGTTAAAATATAAAGGGTGTTCTATTTAAGAATTCAAAACCGGGGCCATTTCCGGTGAAACCGGAAGTGACCGGAAAGTGAAAAATATGCGAAAACTCTCCTCTTCACATAATATTTACCTGTACCAATTTTCATTTTGATATACATAATACTCTAGAAATTATGACTTGTCTAATAGAGTCGTTGACACCCGGTATATAACAGATTTTTTTACTTATTACTCAAGCAACATATTGCCTGTAGTCCCTCTATATGGTATGCTTTGTGGTGTACTCCAAACTTTTATTTATTTATCCTTGCAAATTATACGGAGTTTTACCATTTTTCACAATTTAATTTAAAAAAATAAACCTTTATATATAAAATAGCATTAAAATTGATTAGAATCAAATTGAAATCACGAGTAAAAGAAGAAAGAAGTGCCAATTGTCACAAATTACAGCAACATTACAGGGTTATATAGATAATCTGGAAAAGTTATAATATTACAAAGTTGTTCGACAAATATTATAAGAAGCAGCCAAGGAAATTTGTGTTTCCAAGGATTACATCATTTAATATCTTATGATATTTAACTAACTAAAAAACTTTTTTGTTAACAAGGGAGATCGTATCTTGACAAAATACACCAGTACTCATGTTTACATAGGTCCGAAATTTTGGATAGGGTTTTTCTTCTCTGTGATTGTCTCTGTTTTAACCTAAAATCTCTTGGACAGTAACAGATATTATAGTTTGAACAAAAGATGACTTAACTGGCTTCACGTCACATGGCAGACGTCTTTTGATGAGGGAGATGTTAGTGTTTGAAATTTAAGTAGTTAATAAATATTATCTTTTGGATTATTTGAACAATATTTTAACATTTTCTAGGTCGACAGAAGGCTTTAGAAATTTTAGAGGAACATAAAAAGGAGGTCTATGCTAAGATAATCACAGAACCCATGGCTAAAAAATAGCTGAGAACGGATTCTATAACTTTGTTTCATTAAGGATCGGAAATCGAGGTCCAGAAATAATTTATGGAAGATTAGTTTTCGAAAAATTTGGCACGTATGAATATATTAGGGTCGAAAAATAATGTAACGAAATGTTTTAATAAATTAGATTCATATTTTAATTCTGTTAATATTTTATATTACAAATATATCAGATATTATTTTGTATTACTTGACGACAGTAAAATTAGTCGGTAAGATAAGAGGAAATTACATCGATTAAATAATTATTTAAATTTTTTATTGTTACCGTTGTACAATAGAAATACCACACTTATTTATATAACCTTTTTGTAATATATCAAAAATTCTCGTTCTTGGTAAATGTTTAAATATTTTATAATATTTATTATTAAAATACACATAAGCAAAAAGTGTTGAAAAATTAAAAAATATATTGAAAATAATAAAAAGTCTTATAAAGTTTCATCTTAATAATCGATAACAACTTTAAGACGTCGGTTTAGAACATCAGTGTTCTCCCAAAAACTGTATTATGAAATCTAGTTATATTTAAAACAAAAACTTTTTGGACCAGGTTTATCGACACTAGATAGAAACAGCGTCCTTTTAATAATTATAAAAAAAGATGTTACTAATTCCCTTTTCTTAAATGGCTAATATGAATAGTCCTACAACAATATTATCTAAGTAAAAAACATATTTAGGTTACATAAAAGTTGTTTTCTTTCCTTACTAATGTTAAGCCATCCACTGACCATATTAACTTATTATCTACGAAATCTAGACTATAGAAAATTGAGCTTTTAATCAAATTATTGGTATAACAGGCAAGAAAAAGTCTCATATTTAAAGCATTACTACTTCACTATTTTGTAAATAATAAACTTCAGATTATGGTACTGAATTTTTAAATAACTGATGCTATCTAGCTTGAAAAAATTGTTGATTGTGCTTTATAATTAATATAATTTTTTTTAATCTTAAAAGCTGATTTCCAGAACCTATGAGCCAATTTGGCAACAGTTTATCTTTAATTCTAAATATATTTCCAAAAAACAAGCATTTTTTTAGAGCAAAACTGGTCTTAATTATGAATTAGAAAAAAACTGTATGCTTTTATATTATTTTTTTTTATGAAAATATTTTCGCACTTTTATTAATTTCATTATAATTCACACTAGCAAAAATTAATGGGCGATAAGTACGGATATCTTAAAATCTTTTTTTTTTTTTAAATATGGGTGTCAACTGGCGAAGGTCCACTTCATTATAGAAAGAAAGTTCAAGTTATGTGTAAGTGGATTAATGTTACTATACATACCTTACTTTCTAACATAAAATTTTACTACCCCTACGAGGTATTACCCACATACGACAAAATGTTTCTGAAAAGATTTCACTGAAACGTTTCCATGAAAATTTCCAGAAATATTTCGCAAACATTTCAGTAATGCGGATAAAACATATCCATGAAAGGTTTCAGTGAAATCTTTACGAAAACTTTCTATAAAATTTCATGAAATAAACCCAAAACGGTAAAATATAGTATTTCATGAAATATTACAGAAACATTAAGACAATATTACATTGAAGATTTCATGAAATCCCTCAAAAATAAAACATGAAATGTTTAGAGAAACCTTTTTGAAGCCTTTGCAAAATATTTACTGAAGGCTTTCATAATAAATTTAAAAGCAAGCTAAGATATGTTTCGGAAATATTTAATGAATTGTTTTCTGAAACGCCATATAAACCATCTTCCGAAAGATTTCAAGAAACCTTTTCGAAATATTTTCGCAGTGTTTCTCAGCTGCCTTTATAAGTGCGACAAACCGGCAGCAAAAGAGATTTCCAAATGATTTCATAAACACTTGAGAAAAGTTTTATAAAACGTATCATAAACCTTTTCAGAAATATTTCGAGAAATGAATTCGAAACCTTTGCGAAAGATTAACTGAAAGCTTTCATGATGAATCTAAAAACGAGTCAAGGTATATTTCGGAAATATTTAAAAAACATTCCATGATTTGTTTCCTGAAGCGCTATTCAAACCATCTTTCAAAAGCTTTCAAGAAACCTTTTCGAAGTTTTTTCGTGTGTGTGGTTCTCAACAGCCTTTATGAGTGCAAGAAATAGGCAGCGAAAATATTTCCAAATCATTTTCTAAATATTTCTAGAAAAGTTTCATGAAACGTATCATAAAGCTTCTCAGAAATGTTCAAAGAAACGTTTTTGAAACCTCTGGAAAATATTTACTAAAAACTTTCATGATGAATTTAAAAAGGAGTCAAGATATGTTTCGGAAATACTAAAACCATCTTCCAAAAGCTTTCAAGAAACCTTTTCGAAGTTTTTTCCTGTGTGTGGTTCTCAACAGCCTTTATGAGTGCAAGAAATAGGCAGCGAAAATATTTCCAAATCATTTTCTAAATATTTCTAGAAAAGTTTCATGAAACGCATCATAAACCTTCTCAGAAATGTTCAAAGAAACGTTTTTGAAACCTCTGGAAAATATTTACTAAAAACTTTCATGATGAATTTAAAAAGGAGTCAAGATATGTTTCGGAAATACTAAAACTATCTTCCAAAAACTTTCAAGAAACCTTTTCGAAGTTTTTTCGTGTGTGTGGTTCTTAACAGCCTTTATGAGTGCAAGAAATAGGCAGCGAAAATATTTCCAAATCATTTTCTAAATATTTCTAGAAACGTTTCATGAAACGTATCATAAACCTTCTCAGAAATGTTCAAAGAAACGTTTTTGAAACCTCTGGAAAATATTTACTAAAAGATTTCATGATAAATTTAAAAAGGAGTCAAGATATGTTTCGGAAATACTAAAACCACCTTCCAAAAGCTTTCAAGAAACCTTTTCGAAGTTTTTTCGTGTGTATGGTTCTCAACAGCCTTTATGAGTGCAAAAAATAATCAGCGAAAATATTTCCAAATCATTTTTTAAATATTTCTAGAAAAGTTTCATGAAACGTATCATAAACCTTCTCAGAAATGTTCAGAGAAACGTTTTTGAAACCTCTGGAAAATATTTACTAAAAGCTTTCATGATGAATTTAAAAAGGAGTCAAGATATGTTTCGAAAATACTAAAACCACCTTCCAAAAGCTTTCAAGAAACCTTTTCGAAGTTTTTTCGTGTGTATGGTTCTCAACAGCCTTTATGACTGCAAAAAATAATCAGCGAAAATATTTCCAAATCATTTTTTAAATATTTCTAGAAAAGTTTCATGAAACGTATCATAAACCTTCTCAGAAATGTTCAAAGAAACGTTTTTGAAACCTCTGGAAAATATTTACTTAAAGCTTTCATGATGAATTTAAAAAGGAGTCAAGATATGTTTCGGAAATACTAAAACCATCTTCCAAAAGCTTTCAAGAAACCTTTTCGAAGTTTTTTCGTGTGTGGTTCTCAACAGCCTTTATGAGTGCAAAAAATAATCAGCGAAAATATTTCCAAATCATTTTTTAAATATTTCTAGAAAAGTTTCATGAAACGTATCATAAACCTTCTCAGAAATGTTCAAAGAAACGTTTTTGGAACCTCTGGAAAATATTTACTAAAAGCTTCCATGATGAATTTAAAAAGGAGTCAAGATATGTTTCGGAAATACTAAAACCATCTTCTAAAAGCTTTCAAGAAACCTTTTCGAAATTTGTTCGCAGTGTTTCTCAACAACCTTTATGAGTGTAACAAATAGGCAGCGAAAATATTTCCAAATCATTTCCTAAATATTTCTAGAAAAGTTCCATGAAACGTATCATAAACCTTTTCATAAATGATCAGGGAAACGTTTTTGAAACCTTTGGGCAATATTTACTAAAAGCTATCATGATGAATTTAAAAGGAAGTCAAGATATGTTTCGGAAATATTAAAATCATCTTCCAAAAGCTTTGAAGAAATCTTTGCGAAATATTTTCACAGTGTTTCTTGACAGCCTTTATGAATACTACAAATAGACCGCCAAAAAGATTTCCATATCATTGCCTAAACCGCTCGATAAAAGTTTCACGAAACATATCATAAACCTTTTCAGAATTATTTCTATTTTTCATTTGCTATTTAAATAGATTTAAAGAGATTTTTCTATTTAGATTGCATAAAATTCCGAGAGATGGTGCAGCTTGTATTGAGCTTGCTGTTTAGCTTCATATAAGCTGTTTAAAATATTCACTTTTATTATGGTGCGGTGTATTTGGCTGCTTTGTACTGATAAGAATCAGTGAGTTGAAAGCCGGCCTACTGATGGAGGTACACTACCAATGAGAAAAGTTTCCACCTTTTTCTGGAAGTTTCTTATAATCTTAAGAAGTGCTTTTTATCCTAACTAGAACAAAGCACACTTGTTCTTATAAGTTTTTTTCATTTGGATTCTTCTAAATATAAATTTCAAATATATAGAATATCTCAAAAAAATTTCACGAGGCAAATGTTTGCCTCCCTTAATCAAAGATTTTTTAAAAGCTTTTGAAATGTTTCTGGAAACATTTCTAAAAATTTGCGTCAACTTTTCCAGAAGTATTAAAAGTAGCTCACATTAAAATATTTCTTAAATCTTCCATAAATATTGCAGGAAACGTGTATTATAATATTTATTATTATATTATGCAATATTGTCGAAACTTCTTTGGAATCCTTTCCGAAACATTTATTTCGGTGTCATATCGTCATGTCTGAAATATTTCAATGCAATTTTTCTGAAACGTTTAGACGTTTGCATGAAACGTTTCTGAAACATTTTGTCTTATATGGGTAATCAAAAGAATCCAAAAACAATAGAGTCTTAAAGCCTGACAGCAAAAATAAAAACGAACAATTATTGTTTTGTGGATTACTTAACACCTATATTTTAAATCGAATATAGAACATAGTTATCTATTCATTTTCCAACTCCAAATATGCGGTCGGTACCTTATGGTAATACGACAGAATCATCAAATTTCTCACTCAAAAGAAAAAAAAAATTATGTAAGACGATGACGTGAATCTACATTAAGAATTCCCCACTTAAATTAATATATAGTCTGAATTAGGGCCCGTTGTGTGCCCAATGAATAACGTGATAATATTTTGTAGCCCTATATAGAGCCAGTTCTTTTATTTCTTGGTACAAACACCAATTATATGATATCCTTTTCCAATTGCATTAAGTAAAAAAGTATAACATACCAATCGATACGTCAACAGGATAAGCAAGTAACCCACTTCTGAAATAAAGTGATAATAAAAGTGATAACAAATCCACAAACATACTTAAAACCTCGACTCTAGTATAAGTATATAAACTGAATATCAAGATTTTAAATAGATTCTTAAGTTTTATATCCACTGTGAAACAAGTATTCGAAAAACAGGTGAAAGCAAAAATAATACATCAAAAATTTAAGGTTTAAGTAATTTTATTGGAAAAAAATAAGCAGCCGTAAGTTTCTCAAATAATAAAATAAATGAAAACAATAAAAAACAGTCATTAAATAAATAAAAAGTTAAATTCCCAGTAATAAACTAAAATTTAGTTCTATTACGAGTTACTTTTTATTATCGTCATAACTTGTCTCTTTATATTAATGTAATTACCTAAGGCTAGAATTTGAGTTGTCCTGTTGGCCCTAACAGCTAATTAACTTCCATGAAAATAATAACGATGCAATAACCGTAGCGTGGCTATTATTAACAAATCTTAATATTAACAATAGTTTCGCCAAAAATAGTTGTTTCCATGAGAATCATGTAAATGCTATTGCTGAAATGAAATAAATAATTCTTGCCTTAAAAAATGAACATGTTTAATTTCAACAATTTCCGAATAAAATGTTAGCTTACGATTAATATTAAACTAGAATATAACATATATATATATATATATATATATATATATATATATATATATATATATATATATATATATATATATATATATATATGTTACTGAAGAATAGCATGACTAAACCCAGTCATCAGTAATACAAGTAATTTGATCTAGGCCTTTAGTTCTATGTATTAAATTTATAATACTGGCTACACGGACTAGTTGCCATTATAATACAGCAATATATATATATATATATATATATATATATATATATATATATATATATATATATATATATATATATATATATATATATATATATATATATATATATATATATATATATATATATAAACTATAAAACTAACGTTGATAATAATTTAAGTATTTTTGTACAACAAATATCAATTTATGTTCAATATATTTTCAAAAAGCAATAAAATATAAAAGAAAACAACTGAAATACTATTCTTGCAAAATATGTATATATATATATATATATATATATATATATATATATATATATATATATATATATATATATATATATTCGCACACTCATTCGTGATATGGTATAGGTTAAACATAAGAAAGGATTTTGCGATATCTTTATTAGAAAGTGCACTCAACTAATTGAGTCGAGTAATTGTTTTTATTATTCTAAACATAATTAAGTCCTGAATATATGAGTGACACTTTTTTTAAAATCTATAATCCATTTGTTTATACGGAAAAACAAATATTTTGTGCATGAAGCCGGGACGGGTATATATATATATATATATATATATATATATATATATATATATATATATATATATATATATAGTAGAGTACCAGAACAATGGTATAACGTACAAGTCGTACTTCTCTTCAAAAAAGGGGACACAACAAATATAGAAAATTACCATCCTATCAGTTTTTTAAACCACCTATATAGACTATTCACCCACATCTTGACCAATCGCCTGACCGAAAAGCTTGACTATTACCAGCCTGTGGAGCAAGCCGGCTTTCGACGTAGATTTAGTACAATAAATCATATCCAAGCCCTATGTACAGTCCTAGAAAAAACCGAGGAATATAATATTCCTATACACGTGGCATTTGTAGATTTTCACAAGGCCTTTGACTCTATAGAAACATGGGCGATCTTGAAATCACTTAATAATGCTAGAATTGACTCCAGGTATACCACTATCATACAGAACATATATAAAAACGCAACTATACAGGTTAAAATCGACGAAGACACAAAAACCGAAAAAATAAACGTTATGAGAGGTGTGCGTCACGGAGACGTCATCTCTCCAAAACTATTTATGTTAGCTTTGGAGGATGTCTTTAAAAAACTAAATTGGGATGAGAGAGGTTTGAGAGTCGACGGTTCTTATCTTAGTCATCTTCGTTTCACCGACGATGTTGTTGTCATGTCTAGCAACCCAGAAGAGCTAAAACAAATGCTTCAAGATTTCAATGAAGAGGCGAGAAAAGTGGGACTTAAAATGAACTTGGGGAAAACTAAGTTAATGAGCCCTGACGCAAATGTACAAATAGAGATTCAAAATGAAATCATAGGGAATGTCCAAAAGTACATCTATTTAGGTCACGTCATGAAACTGGGCAAAGAAAATCAAACGGCGGAAATAACAAGGAGAATAGGGCTGGCATGGGCTGCCTTTGGAAAGTTGCAGTACGTATTAAGAGATAGAAACACACCAATCAACCTTAAACAGAAAGTGTATAACACGTGTGTCTTGCCTGTTGCTACTTACAGCATGGAAACGATAACACTAACCAAACAAAACGCAAATAGGCTCCGACTCACTCAACGCTCTATGGAGAGACAAATGTTAGGAATCTCGTTACGGGATAAAATATGAAATCAAGTAATAAGATCAAGAACCAAAATAGTTGACGTCATTGAACGCATATCACGACTAAAGTGGCAATGGGTGGGGCACATAGCTAGACAACAGCCCGATAGGTGGACGAGTAAATTACTGCAATGGCGACCGCGAGAAATGAACCGAAATCGTGGCAGGCCACAACGCAGATGGGTAGATGATATAAGACAGTTTTCTGGAAAAGACTGGCTCCAGAAGGCGAGAGACAGATCCCAGTGGAGGACCATCGGAGAGGCTTATGTCCATGGGCTGAGAAAGAAAAAGAATAAGAAGAAGAAGAAAAAGATATATATATATATATATATATATATATATATATATATATATATATATATATATATATATACATTTGCCCGCAAATGCCCTACAGTGAACTTTGAAAATGGTGAATGAGATTTCACCGAAACATCAGCTGCCTTACAGTCCTGAGAGGGACCCAGCACATACACGGGATATCCGAATATATATACACTGTTTAACAGTTAAAAAATACACAAATTTTTGTTCCAAAATGAATAATGTAAAGTAAAAAAAAACTAAAAATGAAATAATTAAGATACAATTTTGACAAATTCCCGGAACTTAATTGCTACATCTTATAGACCAAAAAGGGTACCAGATCTGGGATATATGGGTTACAAGCAAGAAGAGAAATGATTTTTACCTTTGGGGAAATACCCAACAGTATTTTAGGCAGAAAGATACGAAGTTTAACAATGTGCAGGTGAGATAAAAAAGATAGTTTACAGAGGGAAGCAGATCTACATTTATTCCAACACCTGATGGCCTTCAAGGATCAAAAGGTTCATCTAGATTGGTTTGGGAATAACAAAGTGAACTAACAACTGGGGCAAAGGATAACAGAGTGGGTAGCAGCACACTAAGGCATACATGGAAGTGAAAACAAGCTAGCGAGAGCGGGCTCATCAACTCAATATGTTGGTACAGAACTGGCTTTTCGGGTGCCAAGGTGTGCGGCACAAATAGAAGTCAAATTTCACCTGAATAAAATGAATCTTTACAAGAGAGTCTCTGCTGCAGGCGATGTTGTCAGGTCGAGGAAACGGTATTTATTCATACCTTAAGGAAGAGGGAAAACATTTGTTGCTTTTTGGCTGCCTGATAAGATCAAAGAACTACTGTCTAGTATACGAGTGTGGTGGTGGTAATTTCGACCTTGTCTTGGCTCTCGTGATATATCGTCCCCCAAAAGAAAAAAGCTCCTCCAACGCCACTTACCACTAAAAAACAATGTAGTGGATAAAATGAGAAAATTGGGGTATATAAGTTATAGTTTTCGTTCTTTTTGTAATGGTTATTACAAAGAGAAAATATATTAACTAATCTATAGGCAAAAAAAAATGAAATTTTCTATGCGATAGTCAACCATTCAATCACCATTGATGTAGTCAACGTATCGTAGTGACATCAGTAGTGGCGTAGCGAGGGGTCCCGGTCTTGGGAGGGCCCCGCTCACCGAAAAAAAACTTTAAGAGTTCAATTTAATGTTTGAAGTTTTCTCCATTTAGAAGACGGGTAAAATTATTCCCATTTAAAAAAAAATGGTAATGAAATAAAAACGCTTACTCGCACTTCATTTGTTGTGGAATTGCGACTTTTGAGCTTTTTGGATGCTTAAAAAAGGAATTACGCGTCTTTTGAAGACGCTGTCTCTGCTTTTCAACCATTCAGAAAGCTCCAAAACTCGGTCCTCAACAGATAAAGGTGAGAAAAACTTTAAAAAATTCAGTTCATGTCAAATTTAAATATGTGTTAAATTTCGAGATTTCGAAATTTAGAGCTTTTCAAACGTTCAAAAAAAATAGTCAGACAAATTCATACATACGTCATGACTTGAAAACGAATGAGGATCAAGTGACGAAATATTGCGATAACTCTTAAAAGCACAAAATATATCAACAAATATATAGAAAGCGTCATGAAATAGTAGACTGTGGTTGAAAGTTTTCATTGCTACTCGTAATTGGAGGCCTATTTGAATAAAATTCATAATATTACACACTTTAAAATATTTTCATAAATATCAGATAATGAATTCAAACGCAGTCACAATTAAAAGGAACAATTTTATTTACTTTAGGACTAAGCCTGGAACATAATTTCAAATTCGAAGTAAAATTACAGCTTATACTGCACTATCTTTTACTTATTTAAAGAATACTTATACTAATATTATAAACAATACACAATGCGTCCTAAAAATCTTGCACCAATTCCACTAAAATTAAGGCAATATACTACAAGAAGAATGCATTACAAATAAAGTCCTTTAGAATACAAAGAAAATAAATATCAGTATTTTTTTAAAATAAAATTATCAAATACTCTTTACTGAGTAGATTGCTGGAGAAAGTAAATAAGCAATGAATTTTGAAAAAGAGCTCATAGCTATTTTTGAGAATAGTCGAGAAAAAGTGCATATAAAAAATAGAAATACCTAATGCCATACTTTTAAACAGTCGACCTATAATACATTTTTGGGGTTGATTTTGGATCTTTTAATTTTACTTACATATTTTTGTATGCGCTTAATATAACTGAATGTAGTAAATTTTTGTTCAATTTAATTTCTAAAAATTTAGTAACTTTTCATCCTTTCCTTTTGACCAGATTAATTCTTCTGTACCAAAAATATAAACAACATTTAATAAAAAGTTTAACTGATACTTTGTGTGTATCGGTAGGTCCGCTACAGTTAATTAAAGAAAAATGTAATTATTGAGATAAAAAATTTTTAAACTGACACAACGGCGTTATTAGAAAAAATAATCTAGTAATAGAATGACTAACTACAAAATTATGATAAATACTTTGGTAAATTCTCTACACCTAATGTTTGAGAAGCATAAAGCATTTTCTTTTCTTGGAAAAAATTCTGATCCATCTATGATATACTGGAATATTGTTCTAAAAAAACAAGTTCAATGTTTAGATATTTTGTTTTAAATATATTACAAAATGATCAATCATATTTATACATTTATATAAAAAAGAGGAATCCTGTTACTAAAAAATTGAACCAAGCCGAAACAAACAAGTAAGATGTACTTAAAAACATACCTTCCCAATTGGTAGTAATAGAAGACATTTCTCAGGATTTATCTATTTTACGTATTTTCATTGGAGGTATGTATTCGGCTTGTTGATTTTCAGATAAAAGAAATAAATGTATTTACATCGTGGCTTATATTTTAAAAGAAAAAATCTATATTATATATTCATGTTCATTTCAGTTTATCCCTGAATCTATATTTTTGACATTACTTTTAATTTTTTAGAAATTTATTTTTAACTCCTGTTTTAGAGTCTTATACAAGAGTTCCATTTAAAAATGTCTTCCACAGACAAGATGGCTTTTATAAGTAACTTCGTAATTAAGACTGTTCAACACAGGGTTCTTATTGTGTTTAGCCATTTTTCATTATCTTATATCAAAATCCTTTGAATTCGGAAATCGATATCGGCCACTATACTAACTGTACTTGCCTGTACAGTTTAGAACTGAACACTTTATTTTGGATATTTTTTTTCTAACATTTTTAACATTTTTAAAACATAAAAAAATTACTCGATAAAAGTAAAAAGACAATCACTTTCACAAAAATTAGGCACGTAGACGTAAATCGCATAGAAATTATTTAACTGCTGTTTGAAGCAACGTTTACTTGGTACTGGTAGCACCACGCGTGACTGGAAGGCCAAGTTCAAATACTCGTTTGGTCCAGTATCCTCGAAAGTGTGATGTGAATGGTGATGTGAACTTTCACTTCATACTTTTGACAGTAAAAGCCGTATTCTTGAATAAGCAATGTTGTTAGATATGAACGTGCTAAAACCCGTGGATTACAAAGAATAAAATGGATGACAGATTGAATTGAGCTGTCAAACGGAAAATTTCAATTTCCGTAATATGCTTTATCGCTATTTTAAGCAAAAAGTAGTTTTGGTCAAAAGTAAAAAAAAAATAGTGTTGTTGTTATTATTGTTGTGAAGTTATAATCATTTAATAACCAAATACTATAGACAAAGCCGTTAGTCAAATATTTAGGTGTAAATATAGGTCACAAAATTATCTTAAATTGGCACTCTAGAACTGAATAAAAATGCATACAAATAGCCAAATACTTTAGGAGTCTAATATATAAAGAAAAACTGATATCAAGAAAAACAGCAACTCATATATACAAGACAATATACTAATGTCAATTGGAATACATGCCCCCTATATACAGAAATTACAGAAAGCACTGGTAAACCTTTAAAGGGTGGAAATTACAACTCTACGTAGTATGATTAAAAGCGATCATCCCAATCCACTACATAAACCATCCAATCAGTTATTTATTGTATGAATTCTCAAAATATCTAGCCTCGTACTGCAAGTCTTGACAACTAAGTTTGAAAAAAAAACCTGAAACTTAAACAATGATAGAGAAACTGTTTAAGACCAGCGATCGAAACCAAAGACTAGACAGAAGACGTCCATTAAAGATGCTAATCTCACATTCAACTTTTAATATAGTTTTTTTTTTATTTTGTAAAGATTTGTAGAGGCTTGCAGATCAAATGTACTTTAAAAAAGTTTTTATGCTGAAGGACCCTGTTGGTCTGTAGGGTTCATATCTATATGTCCCGATATATTATAATCATAGTAATATTTATTTAACTGTAGTGTAGTATAGTGTTTAACACAGCCTAATTAAGTGAAATGTTGTAGCTAACATTATTTAAAAATAAATGTTGTTACTTACTTCAATAAAAATTTCAGATAGCTTACAAATTGTTATTTCTCAAATTTATTATAAGTTGTGTGGTGAAAAGAATTATGTTAGACTTAACTATTTAGAACCAAGATACTCCACTGTTATAGACACAAGTATTTATGTTAAATTCATAAAAAGAACCAGCTTTAGAAAACATTTTTAAATAGCACACTCATACTATTGAGTTATGAATAGAATCTCCTGTAATAATTTTGTATGTCTGTAATCTCAAATTTATTTGAAATTTTTAATATATATTCAGCTTTCTTAAGATTCGTCAATATATTGCTTTTTTAATGACTAGTTATTTTGAGCAACCAAAAATAAAATGAATTTTTTTGATACTAATCGTCAAATATGTCATTTAGCGGCTGACATTTCATTTGCGCATGTTGCACTGTTCACTTGCTTTCCACTGGGCGAACAGGGATATGAACGATGAACGTGTCAAAAATACACATTCGCCACTTTTCACTTCACGTTCCCTAGATCGAGGATTAGGCCCGTGATGTCTTCTAAAAGAATGATCTTTGGTTTTAATAAGAAAATGCACCTGGCTGAGTACAATAGCACTGGTTTTTTTTGTCTACGCTAATAGTAATTACTCGTTACTTGGCCTATGGTAGAGGACTACCAAGTTAAACGTCGGGCACAACGCACTCGAGCGTTTTCAATGAATAGAAACTATTTTTCTAATGGCGGTCAGATGACAGGGATATCCAATGACGTTTTAAGCCTTAGCCAACTTTCTTCTATAAAATCCGCAATCTATATACTTAACTTTTATGTCTATGCAGGCAACTAAAACATAAACTCAATATATTTCAATCTTATAATTACAAACAAAAAAATTACCTTTTGACAATATTTTGTGAATAAGTCTCTTAAAATGGAAGAACTCTACAAATTTTTTACCGTGATCACCTTTCTTTTCAACGAAATTAACAATAAACAAGAAATCCGTTATGGGTTTACCTGCTACTATCGATCTTTGGAAAAATTACAATTAGTAGTTACTAACAGTTACCCATGATTTCCAGATCTAGGAAAATTTCCCTAAATCTAGGAAATTTTGCGACTTACATGGAAAAAGGAGCTTATATTCAACTTAGATACAATTGTCAATAAATAATACATATTTTCTAATTATTATATGAAAACTAGTAAATGTTTTTATTACGCGTTGACATACAAAACAGCTTACAAATCTTGAACGTAGTTGAATATGTAACAAGAAGTTCCGGTGATACCCCGTACTCCTCGGCTTTTAGTCAGTGAACTACCAGAGAAACCCAGAGCGCTTTATGTATCATGCAATTTTAATAATTTCCCGGAGTGAGCTATCAGTACATTCCTTTCATTGTCGTTATTTGTGTTCTATAAGAAAAACCGAAAAAAGAAATCTGAAAATTATTAAGAAGACATAAAGTGTCCTGGATACAAAATAAAAAATAGAACTGTAAGTATTTTGTCAAATTCCTACTTACATATTGTTTAATAGGATAATTGTTTTGTTTATTTGGCATTGCAGTATATATAATTTCTTTTTTTCGTGGCTATAAATTATTTATTTACTTAGAGCTACAAAAATTAGCTCCCCTAATGCTTCTACATATAAAGATCATCAAGATATGGTATCGTTACCATCTTCCTCAGAAGAAAGTCAACATGCTCTGGTATTGGAAACAAGAAAAGATGTATCATTTGATATATATCTATGATGGCGAGGGTTCTTGACAAAAATGGCATCAACGATATTTTCTTAAGTTTGCTGCCAGTGCTAAATGGTACCGCTAAAGGGGTTATATAATTCAGTTACAAATTTTTCCGCGAAGTTTTCTATTGAATATAAAAAAATATATGATTGTATTTGTAACTGACTGTGCAAGTGTCATGATAGGTGTTCATAATATTCTTTCAACCAAGTTTAAACCAACATTCCAGATTTTGTTTTTAATGAAGTGTGTATCACATTCATTTAGTTTGCGAACTAAATACTCAATTCGTTTGAAGAACTCTGCCGGGAATTACACCCTTATTTACAATACAGTTTTGAAAGGCAAACTGAGTTTTGAAAATTTCAGGAATTTGTTAAAGTTAAGACCCATAAAATATTACAACTTTCCCAAACTAGGTGGAAGTGTTTAGTTATTGATTAACGTCGCATCTCTCTTCTAAGCGTCATAAAGAAAATTATTGCACAATATGACGCTTTAAAAATATATTTCATCCAAAGAGTTTTAATGGCAAAAGTAGCATTGCCACAAAATATATTAAGCTTTATAATTCTTCGGTAAAACTATATTTGTACTTTTTGGAATTTGTGCTGCCTTTTTTTAATGATTTAAACGTAGAAATGCAGTTTAAACATGTTAAAATTCATAAACTATATATAAAGATTGAAACTGTTTTAAGGTAACTTCTCGACTGCAATTTAAAAAAAGATTATTTCGATAGAACTTTAATAAAAAAAATAGAATGTAGAAATCCTTTTTTTTTTCTTGAAATTGAAAATATTTATTTAGGTGTACATAGTACTAGCGCTATGTGCTAATGACGCAGAACTACTTCAATTCAGAAAGAATTATTTAGAATTTCTTATTGAGGGTTGTTCTCAAACTGTTAAAAATTTGACAGCACAAATAAAAGCACTGAAATTTTAAAACAACTTTGAATTATATCAGCAGATGCCTTCATTTCAAAAACATATGTTCAATTGCTCCTTTGGCCTCAAATTTCTTATTCGAAAGAAGCATCTTGAATGAATTAGATCAAGAATGGCTTTCATTAAGAAATTTCGAAAAATTTTCAAACACTGAGTCAATACAAAAATTTTTTTTAAAAATACCTAAATTAAAATTGGGCGATGATATTTTTTTCTAAATTTTCTGTTTATTTATTTACACGACCCTACAAGACCAGAGTCCCTATTATTAGACAGAAAAAAGAACAGTGCTATTTAAATCCCAATATTATACACATAATACAAACAATACAATAAATATAACATAGTCTATAAATCACTCACAGACAATTGTAAAAAAAACTTGACAACAGAATAGTTACAGTAAAATATATCATATTTGTCTTTCAGGCGATCATAAAGGGAACACATCGAGTATAATGGGGGAATTGTAATACATTAGTTCTTGGTTTCGGCAAATAGGAAAATACTGGAAATCTAGTTATTCCCTGAACATGAAAATGAATTTTCCCAAGCAAATCAGTTGCCAAATCTTATCATTAACCAATTTACACAAAAGGGGTACGCGAGCCCCATTACTGCGATTTTCCAGAGTGGTGCAATTAAATCTTGCCAATAGGCTTTCGCGAGGGGTAGTAGCCAGTGGACAAAAATCCATCCGATTTAATTTTTCAGAGTGTACATGATATATTTCAATTTGCCTCGTATAAGAAATTAATATAACGTACTTACGATCTGGAGTGACCGAAATTCTCAATCTCACTAGAAACCCTAGAGTCTTTAATATAGTTAACCTGCCTTAGAAAAGCACCGTTGACCCCATAACTATGCAGCATAGGCATTTTACTTCCTGAAAATGACATAACATTGCAATTGTCTACGTTTAGAAGCAGTTTGTTTTTTAGACACCAAGCATTTAATTTCATGAGATCCGGTGTAAGGCACAAGCAATCGCTAGGGCTCCGTATTTCTCGGAAAATCTTTAAATCGTCTGCATATAGGAGGCAGCTGTTATTCTACCTACATGTGATATTATTAATAAAAACGTTAAAAAGTGAGGGACCTAAAAGAGACCCTTGAAGAACACTTGACATTACTACAAAATTACTAGATCTATGACCACGGTATTCAACATAGTGAGAGCGGTTTAATAGGTGGCTCAGATTCAACAATTCTGCAAAAGTCCAGTGGGGCAAACACCAAGTCATGAAGTCGTTTGTTGTGACTTTTTACATTATTAAACTGATAGAAGTTATAGAAATTATTAACAGCATGTAGTTTTGGATTGTCAACTAATTTCCGCAGACATATATTCGGGAATATTAAAATTACCTCAAAACAATATTCTCGAAACGCTATTCAAATTCAGCAAAGCATTAATATTTCTGAATAAATCGTTGTAAGCCGTGAAACTGAGTGGTATGTAAATAACAATTACAAAAAAGTGTAAAAATTAGCTTTGATAGATATTTCTAAAATATCCACGTCGGGTAGGTTGTCAGATTAGATTTGTATCAATTATTGTTGCCGAAAAACTTTTATTTAATGCAAGGAGTACACCCCCTCCCCTCTTAACATTTAGTAGAACCATTCTACGATAACAACGAAAGATTGAGTAATCGGAAGCGGATAATTCAATATCAAGAACTTGTGACGACAACCATGTTTCCGAGAATGCAATGAGATCATAATTGTAACAATAAAACGCATTAAATACTGTATGGGTTTTAGTATTGACTCGACGGACATTTTGAAAATGGATCGTAAAATTTTTTCGACATTCGCTGGATTCAAAATTCCCTTCAGACAATCTACCGGAGCCACTAAACTAGTAGCACTAACATTACTAATACTACAATGAAGGATTCCACTAGTGGCACGATATTTGCTACTGTCTACCAAGTATTTGAGCCCTGAATCCAGACAATTTACTCTTGTAGATTGTAGAATTTTGTCAGTTATGTCCCTGCTACATTTAACTGTTACCGATGAAAGGAATTTTTTCACATATAAATTTAAATAAAATAGAAATCCGTAACAGACTATTGCTGGACACATTGTGTGGGATTTCGCGTACTAAAGGTTTGTTAAAGTCAAGCAATTGTTTTAATCTCTGTATAAGCCCACCATAAATTTTGAAAATATGATATGTTTATTTTATTTAGAATAGGTTAGCGTTTAGATATATTAAGTACTCACTTTTATATTTTTTAAAGTTTAGATTTATTTGAAAATAAGTTAACTTAATCAAAAGTTATTAAAACTATAATTCGCTATCCCCTTCCCCATAAGAATCTCCAATTTAAGACGATGTAGGGACCGAAATCTCTCTATTTTACGACAACCGGAAAGGTCACCACCACGCACGGATTTCTGAAAATAAATGGATGACAGGTGGTAATGGAGCTGTCAAACGAAAAATGTCCGGAGTATGCTCTGCGCCATTTTGGGTAAAAGTGACGTTTTGGCACGTCAAATTAACCGTCAAAAGTCAAAAAATAGTGTCATTGTTGTTATTATTGTAAAATAATCTTTGTTTTTCCTTGGATTAAATTTATTTTAAATAACTTAATAACCAAGTAATATGCACCAAGCCATCAGTCAAATATTTAGGTGTAAATATAGACCACAAAATTATCTTCAATTGGCACTTTGGAACTGTTAAACAAAAAATGTACACAAAGGGAGTCTAATATACAAAGAAAAAGACATATCAAGAAAAACAACTCATATATACAAAGCAATGTACTGACTTTAATAGGAATACATACATCCTATATACAGTAATTGCAGGAAGCCAGCGCTCATAAAACTTGAAATGGTAGAAACCACTGCTCTATGTAGTATTACTAAAATCCATCGTCCTAGCTATCCACCAATCAATTGTTGTATGAATTCACTAAACAACTAGCCGATTATTGCAAGACTTCCTGTCCTGACAAGTAAGTTTGAAAGAAAACCTGAAACTTGACCGGTGATAGAGGAACTGTGTACGACCAGGGGCCGGAACCATAGGCCAGCCCGAAGACCCCCCATTAATGATACTATTCAACCTTTAATATACTTTTTTTATTAGTTTGTGAAAATTTGTAGGGGCTTGAAGACCAAACGTGCTATAAATAAGCTTTTTTATTCTGAAGGACCTCGTTTGTTGGCTTGTAGGGTTAAAATTTATATGTCCTAATAAATTAGAGTCAATAATATTTATTTAGTTGTAGTGTAGTATAGTGTTTAACACAGTCTAAGGAAGTAAAATGTTGCATTTAACATTATTTGAATATAAAATTGAATGTTATTTATTTAAATAAAAGTTTTAAATATATTACAAATTGTTACTTCTCAAATTTTTCATAAGTTGTGTTGATGAAAACAATTATGCTACACTTAACTGTTTCAAAGTAAGATACTCGACCGTTTGGGGATATAGGGACACAAGTGTTTAATATTAAATCCATAATTAGAACTAGTCATAGAAAAACAATTTTTAAACAGCACGCTTATACTATTGAGATATGAACAGAATTTAATGTAATAATTTTGTATGTCTATAATCTCAAATTTACGTGAAATTTGCGAAACATTCAACTTTCTAAGGAAATTTTAATTAGAAAATACTGAAAATAACGGGGTACTACCTAATTAACATTTCAACTGATTTTTCAAAAAATAAATCGTTTTGAAGAAACGGTTCGTCAACATATTGCTTTTTTTAAGGACTAGTTATTTTTAACAACCAAAAATATAATAAAAATTTTTAATTTGTTTTTACGAACGACCAATAGTATGACAGACGTCCACACATAACAATCAATTGACACAAATTGGATAAGTTGGGTAAGGTTATAACGTAATACTGTCATTTTATCTCTTTCTACCATTCGTTTCGTTCAACTACTTATGTCGATGAAATTTCGGAAAGGTATACAAATTGCTTCAAACTTGTCGGTGGGAGGTAAACGATTACGTTTAGTCCTTATAATTTTTCAGTGGCGACAGCGTATTCACTGTTATTATAACTTCACCTTACCCAAAATGGCGCATAGCATGGTCCGGACATTTTCTGTTTATTTGACGATCAGTACATATACTTTATAAGTGCGTGCCACCATGCAACCAAAATCAGGCGGTTGTTTACTTACGAGCGTAAAAGTGACCAATCACATTGCTGCGACGTCACTCATAGGGTGTCTATTTGTTAATTTCAAATAGCGCGCCAAACACGTGAAATACGGTGCGAGTAAAGAATAGAAGAGGAATGTAAAATGGAGAAGAATTCTGTCGTAAAATAGAGCGTGTCGTAAATTAGAATATCGTAAATGGACATTCCAGTGAACTTGCTTACGGAAATCTTGGGAACTTTTTGTAAAAAATCTAGAAAAATGAAAAAAAATCATCTGGCAATCCTGACTTATATATCAGTCGCAGCTTCGCCCGCTCTTTGGAAATGGTTATAATCACAACGCATACCCTATAGAATGACCACAGCCAATATATTGTGAGAATAATTGCTGTTATTATTAGCACCGACGTGGATTGACTCACAACTAAATATTGAAGGCGAGCTATTTAAACGTTGGGCAATAAATAAATTTAAAATATAAAAATATAGTTTTAATTTGTTAGTATAAAAATCTGTTACATATACATTAAATAACCTTTTTTTATATAGAAATATTAAATAGAGTTATTAGAAACGTATATACAACAGATTCATATACCAGCAAATTAAAAATGTACGATTTCCTTACAGAGGGAGAAAAAAACCTAATATGTAAAGTATCATATGTATTTGTATTTTTAGAAAGAAATTTTATAAATTATGTATTTACTCCTTTTATTTGACATTTTCAAGTATACAAATAGTCTTTGGTCTAAATACTACTTTAATATGATCTGTTTTGCACTTATTTTGAATTTATTCTGATTATAACTAAAAAAATCCTAAATATCGCAATATTCACTCATATTTGCACATACTTTATTTTTTAAACTGTATAAAAAATACTATCTTTTACAATATAAAATGAGCGGAAAAGTTTGATATGTTTGATACATGGGAATATTGTGACAGAACTTGATCGTAGACTCTTGCCAACTGAATATATTGTGGTAACATTGGCCATTTTGTCTACAATCATTTTGCTGATCTATATTAATTTGTAGCTATTTTAATAACCCTATAATTAAATTTTACAGTAATAAACACACTCTGGAAGTCTGGACGTCCATTTTCTCTCTTACAGCTTTAGTTCCAAACAACTACGGTTATTTAAGCTTACCACAACCATAACTCAGAACTTCAGGACACAGGCAAGGCTGCTAATTAGCTGGTCAGATGACATCTCTTGTTTACAACTCTCACAGCAGTACGTCCGCGAGTTCAGTGGTGTGAAGGTTTTTAATTAAATTAAATAAAACAAGTTTCTCAAAACACGTTGTCTATTAACAAAAGTAAATAGAAAACGAATTATTTACAGTGAGAAACTTAAACTAATAACAAATAACAATTACGAAGAAACTAACATAATTGTTCTTATTGGCCGCTCTATTAACCAAAAATGTTAAATCCAATTTTGACAAACACGTATAAATAGCTTTCTAAAACCATAAACAGAAAAAGAATAAAACGCGAAAAACAGCTACTTATATTACTTAATCAAATGGTATTGCAATGCTCGAGTAAAACAACACACGATATTCCCTTAACTTCCCAAATTAAATGAAAAATAAAACAGAACAAAGAAAACTTTTATTCCCGACTCCCGTTAGTACCCATATTACCCCGTGGATACCTGTAAACGTCAATTTGAGTCTCGAAATGTAGAAGGCGTTAGCCCTTCTATACCACATACTTAATTCCCAAATTGGCCTCTGAACGTCTTAATCATAATTTTTATATAAAAAATAATAAAACAAATTAATCTATGTCTTCCTATAATGAAAATAATATATTCTTGTGAATAGAAAAAACAGTTATTATACAAATTCTTGGTACAAATTGTCAAACGATATATTATAGTGAGTTTACTTGATAATTCTTTTGTTTCCTAATAATGGAAAAATCGTTCAATATTTTAATACATTTTGAAGGTATTTCATACAAAACATGTTAAAAATCTCCCTTATCTCTTCGGTTTCATTTACATAACCAGGCTAGGATATCTTCGACAGATTTACAGACAAATCTTAGACAGGGTCTTTTATTTTATGTCTTCATAAATTGACCTAGTTTATATATTTTTAAGAAAATACTTAAACGACAAAGATAATAAAAGTCAAGTTCGATAACTGATTTATTTTTCCCTTAGACTTTCTTGGGTAGTAATAAAGAAAAATATATACTACCCTGTTTTTACGGGAAAAACTGTTCATAGAGTGATAGAGTGATTATTTAATTACTCATTTTAACAGAATATAGTTTACATTGAACAGCGTTAAATAATTAATATTTGTTCCATTACAATATGAATGCTCGAAGAAAGAGCCAACTTGTCGAAAATCAATAAACAATACTTTTTAAGAGGTTTCATTTGTGAGACAGCTTCTTCAAGTGAATTAAAAATACTGTAAGTAATAGCCCTAAGAGGCGCATGCTTAAAATCCTCGAAAGACAAATATTTTTGCTAACAATTTATAGTCTCTTCCACTTGATTTGATTAGAGGTAAGATTAAAATATGTTCACCTAATGTTTACCTTCTGGCCTTTAATGGTTGGGTTTACACTCTAACCTGGCACAAAATACAGTTATATGTAGAATCACTGACCTTTCCCATTATTTCCTGAAGGTTATTTGCAGTTGATATTTTTTCAGCCAAAGAAAGCCTTTGCTGATATGATGTAACCCGTTTCTGAAGGTTAGAAACCAAGTAATTATTTGGCTTTTAGTGTAAATTCGACTTGCCTGGTGACTCGTACTTGTGCTAAAACTACTTTGTAGGCTTGTAAACCTGAAATAACAAATTAATGATATATTAAACAAATCCTATAGAATAGAAAAGTATTCTTATATTTCTTAGCCAATAGAAATTACAAGCTTTTACCAATCAAAAGATTGAATAACTACGTTATAGTAATTTCGAAGAATTTATTGATATTTGAAATAGAATAAACGACGGGCTCTTCTTTCTTTATAGGTTTTTTTTAGTGGGGCTCTTCTGAGTATGTTCGCTCTCCTCCAAGTTTGGTGCTTTCAGGACATTCAGTTTTCTCTATGACAGCACAAGATGATGGCTGAGACAAATCATCTATGGTTTCCCCAGAACGAAATACTTCATGAGATTCAAAATTTAAAACATGGTTTTAAATATTTTAATACTTATAAAAGTATAAAGGTTAATACAGAAGCCTATTTAGATTTATCTAAATTAGATTTTTCTAAATTTTTCATAAACCATTAGTTTCGTTATCTACAAATAGGCAAAAAATTAAATGATTACAAGTTAAGTTACTTTTCCGGCAAATATAATGTTGGAATACCATTTTGTTATAAACCCCTTTTTGTTCCGTCTAGAAATCAGTCTAAAAAACATATTTGTCACACACCCTGTAGCAATTAAAATTATGAAAGATTCTAATGATAATATTTTCGTTTTTTTATATTATGGATTCACTGTTTAAATATTTCTGGATAGGATCTAGGAAAACGATGTTCCTTAAAAGAATCATCACTAGAACATCCAGGCACACAACATTTCTTTCCAAGCATAACTGGAACAAATATGAAACCATGCAAACTTCGTGAATCTAAACATTCCAGCTAAACACACAACTAATATCAAATATGGCAACCGAGGTTACGCTTCGTACTTTTAGACAAAACCATAGATCATGTTCTGTTCAGAAATATGAGTACGGTTGCTTGCAGGGGCAGATCCAGCCTCTCTCTTTGGGGGGGGGGGGGGCGGTGATATCAAAAAAGTACAGTATGGCAAGCGAAGACAAGTTGTCGACGGGGGGGGGGGATACCAGCAACATTCCCATTTCTAGTGTAAAAGGCAGGGTCGGGTCTATTTTCCTGAATTTGAAGCTCTTGGAGAGGGGGGGGGGCGGTCACAAGAAAAAATAAGTTGACGAGAGGGGGGAGGACGCGAGCAGCATACACATTCCAAGTATAAGAAGCAGAATCGGTTCTATTTTCCTGAACTCAAAGCTCTTGGGAAGGGGAGAGATGATCGCAAGCATACACATTTCTATACTCTATTAAAGAACCAGAGAGAGTAATGAAACTGTAACCGAAACATCCAACGTACCTGCTCCAGTGCCGCAGGTAACTGAGGACTGCCGTAAATCTAATTATAATAACAATAAAATTTCTGATAGTTCAATTAAATTTCTATCAGTGAGCAAAGTACACCTTACAATGTGTCCTTAGTGATTAAATTGTTTATGCTTGTTTTCATCTATTATTTGAGATTAGTAAGATACCCAAAAGATATGGCTTCCACATCTATATTTATTCCAAAATCGTTAAACCAGGTCATTTTTTCCTCAACGAAAAACTTATTACGATGAATGTTTATGATGCCATAAGATATCAATATCTAGATAATAATGTTAAAAGCTTTGTTGAGATGTCTTCCAACATGACAGAAGTTAAAAAATCTACTATGTACCGAATACTTAAGGAGAAAAAACGACTGGAATTGTTAGTGCTCCCAAGCCACATTCGATCACAGGCAGACGAAAAACCTCGTTGGAAGAAGAGATGAAAACTGCAATGAAAGGAGTTCTACATACATTTTATTATGAGAAGCAGATCCCAACCGTCAACAAAATTCTAAGTAAAATCAATGAAGATCGGGATTTATCTCGAATTAAAAGAACTGAGCTCTGGGAATTGCTCAGAAAACTTAATTTTTGCTGGGAAAAACCAGATAGGAAATCTGTTCTTATAGATCGTCCGGAAAATGTCCATTGGAGAAAGAAATATCTCTCTCAAGTAAAAGGTAGAGTTGCTAGAAATAACACAACATACAAAATTAGTAATTTAACTGACCTTTTAAAAGATTTTTTTGAATAAAGTTACTGCAGAAAATTGGGAAAAATCCATATAATAAAAGAATAAAATAGAATGTGGAAACTCTATCTCATGATCGGTGAACCAATTATAATTAATTTGAGCGAAGATATCTTCACTGACTTTGATTACGAATTAGATACATAATGTTTACCAGCATAAATACAATTTATTATTTAAATTTTCTGTAATATATAAAAATTAGTTACATTTGAATCCATTTTTAGTGTTTAATTGTAATTCTGCAGATGGTTTAAAAAATAAATAAACTAAAACGTCAGATGCCCTAAAAATGTTTTTAATTAATAATAAAATGACCGATAGCTCCAAAAAAATTTTAATATTATATGGACGAATTTATTTTTTTATATATGTTTCACTTCTTGTATTTTTGACAATAGGTGTTTTGCAAGTATTTAAATTATAACTTAGAATTTGTTGAGAGAAAAAGGCTACATTTTAGTCTGACTGTGCCTAAAACGGTTTCTATGCCAAAATTAAAAATAATAAAAATACAGTTGTAATTTGTATTAAATATGTCAAAATTGTTTTTATTTTCTAATGTATGTGAATTATTAAGAAATCATAAGAAATAAAATAATATTATGAAAACTTTTTATTTTAAGTTTCTTACCGAAAAAATATTCTATGCCTTAAATATTTAGTGATAAAATAAACCTCCTTCCGACGCCTATGACAAGGATTAAAATCCTTTTTAACACACACTTACAAATATCTGCTGTTATCCAACCCAACTAGTCCATTATTATATAACTCATTCCTATGAAAAATATATGTATCTAACAAATTTTGCCAAAGACACCGGACTAAAAAACACAGGTAGTTTGCGAAGAAGAAAAAGGGTAAAAAACGATTTATTACTCATTCAAGTTCTTGAATAAACTATAGTATAAAAGGAAATATCGGATCTATTTTCCTCAAGGCTCTTGGGGGGGGGGGCGATCGCCCCCCACCGCCCCCCCCCCTTGGATCCGCGCCTGGTTGCTTGTCAAGTAACGTCAAAGCCTTGGTACCGGAGCTTACAAGGATAGACCCTAACGTTTTTTAGATACGTGCTCATTTAAGAAATCGCGCTCTCTCTCTCTCTCTCCCTATATATATATATATATATATATATATATATATATATATATATATAAAATGCGAACAGTAAATGCAAACTTCGTTCCAACCATATCCTTTCCTTGTTAGAGGTTGCACTCGCTCTCTCTCTCTCTCTCTCCCTATATATATATATATATATATATATATATATATATATATATATATATATAGGGAGTAGTTATAATATAGAAACAGCCTTTAAATCAGGAAATGTACTTAGAGCTCATTTAACAAAAACAAAACCAAAAAGTACCGATAAGAAAAAATGTGTTTACAAAGTTCCATGTGAGTGTGAAGAAATGTATATTGGAGAAACCAAACGATCACTAGAAGTTGGAATTAAAGAACCTTAAACTCATACACGAAAAGGAGAAACGTCTATATCAGGTATTGCAGAACACGTCTGGGATAAACAACACCATATAAAATGGTCTGAGGCTGCGGCAATATATATGGAACCCAACATGAAAAAAAGAAAATTTATAGAAGCAGCTTACATTAAAAACAATAATGGAATTTTCAGTAAACCGAGTGTTGAGATACCTAATCTTTGGCAACCACTACTTTGTAACATCAAATCATTGAGGTGTGTACAGTGAAGCGAAACTTTGCGCTTCAGTGGACATAATCCCTATATAAGCTCGTAGTCTTAAGACAAAACATTCAGTTTATACTTGATAACGATTAGAGATACAACCTTATCGAAACGTCGTAAAAATAAATAAAAATAAATACAATGCAAATCCAACAACCACATTTTAGTCAATCTTCAACATTATCTAAAACCTTCAAACATTCTACTTGAAGTTGAAGCAAAATCAAACTCGAATTTTAATTATTTAAACTTTTAGAAAGTTATAATATTTAGAATTGTTATCCATTTATCTCAGAAATCGAGCTATAAACTTTAAATTTGGTATGATAATTCAAAACTATAATATAACCTTTTTCACATCGTAGGCCTTACATGATCTATTTTGTAAACGTTGTTAAGAAATTAAGAAACTAACAATTATTGCTGGCTCATTTTGAAGGTTATTTCATTAAGAAGAAATTGTATTCCTAACTTTTTTCCCTATATCGCTTACCTTTCGATGTATAAATCGAAACATGAAGAAAAAAATGATGTTCCCATTTTAATTAAGGTTGGTTAAGCTGGTTCAAAATTCAGTTTCCTTTTTAACATATTATTTATAATACTTGAGTGAAAAAACACTATTTTCTTAAGTTTACCTTCATTTGTTCATTACTAAGTAAATATGAACTTTGGCCAAATTAACAGTAGACCCCTTTACAAATTAACGCAAAACAAAGAAACCAACAAAAAGCAAAGCATTTGTTGCATGCACTGCCAAATTAAATTAAGGTTACCTACGCACGATGTCGCAGCGATCGTGCCGTGAAGATATAACCTCACAAACGTTCTCGACCATTCATTAACATGGTCTCATTTTAACACTGGTCTAAAATTACAATGAAAGGTTCAAGTTGACTAGTGTAACAATACGTCAACTAAGCACCGTTAAAATACAAGAATAAGTAAATCATCTTATTTTATTAATTTTTTACCCATCCGACACAAATAAAAAATTTTGTGTATTTGTAAACGCATTTTCGCCTTACCGATTTCAAAGTTTTAAATCTAGATTGTTTCCTTTAATTTTCCTATATAAATGTTTGTCTGTAACATATATAATGCAAATCATAAGAACATTATCAGTAAAACAAAAACACCTTTTATCCCATATTTATCCACAAATTTCACGAATCTGAGAGTTCTATGGAGTCTATAATTTACTATGTAATATTAAAGCATTTTCAAAATTACTAAACTTTCCAGTAAATAGATGTCTTAAATTTAGCAAAAATATGATAAACATGGCAACACAGGTTTCGACTTGAGGGCTATTCTTTTGAGTCATTATCACTTTCACTTCTATCACTTGAAGTATTCATGAGCACTTCAGCCCAATGACAAGTAAATGCATATTCAAAAGAACATGAATTTATCAGTTTCACTTTGTTCACTTTGATCAATTGATAATTACTCAAAAGAATATAGCCTTGTTGATATCTCTCATTTGTCACTGGCCAGAGGCACATCATTCAAACGTTGTTGCTTTCAAAGAAAAAATTTCCTAGAATGGATTATTGCATGTTAACTTCAAAAAAATTGGAGGAAAGTTTCACGAAACTTTCTAAAAATATGAAAATACATCTTACCCGTTAGCTTTCATGAGGTGTGCAGTAGGCTTTAAAAAATATATATACTATATAAGAGGCTTACACAATGGATTAACGAATCTTTAATGGAAATTTCTATTCGAATTTGCAGCAAATTATCCGTAATGATTCTAAGGTTATTGAACGATTATAGCCCAGATAGCACAAGATTTCCATTGGATATCCAGAATAGGTACATATAATGTTCTGTATGTCCATGGACCGTTTATGGATGTCCATTAGATGTGATGACCTGTAATCTATATGGACGTCCATATCTGGATGTCCAGTGTAAGTTCATCAGACGTCCATTAATTAAATTTCGGGTTGTCGGTAAAATCGGATACTGTAATATCGGCCTGTAGAATTGTCATTTCTTAACCCGCCGGCCCGCCATGATCACAAAATATCCCTTCAGATATTTTGTGCCCATTATTGTGTTGACGTCGAGGTAAAAAAGACCTTTGGAGTTTTAGTTGAGCTAAAATCAAGTGTGCTTTTTATTTGAAGAAGATGCCACCGTTAAAAGTAAGTATAGTTATTTTCAATTTAATTTTTTTAATTATACCAAAAATTACCGAACGAAACTACAAACATGCCCGACGAAAAGCTGGTAATTTGGTATCAAACTCGCACAAATTTGGAAGTGAACAAAATATTCAGTATCAAAACACGTATGTTAAAATATAGCTTTTGTAGCTATACTTTTTCATACAATCACTTATTTAAATGGAAATTACTACAAATAAGTGCAAATATTTTGATAGGCCAATGAATTTTGTATCTTGTTGGTTAAAATGGAGCACAGATAGAGTTGTAAATTTGTGTAATAATAAAATTGTAAATTTTAGAGAAAATTCTCTCTGACAAAGTCATTATTGAGTAATCAGTCTAATAAGATTGCTGGCAATGTTATCAAAATTTATAATGGAATAAAAGCTATAGCAAATTTGAATAATTATATTAATTTTTTTGTGATTATTTTGAATTAAACGGTAGTAAAAGTTTACATTGATGTGTATTTTTGTGCAGTATAATTGTTAAAAAATATATAATAAAGTTTTGACAGTTCGACTCTAGGTTTAGACTTATAATTTAATTTATTTTAATTATTTTTTAGATGAATTTTCCACAGATTGGTCCAAATAAAATTCCTATATGAAAGCCAATTTGTACCAAATTAGAGAGGATATTCAGGTAATCTTAAATAGGGAAAAAACAACAAGTATCTACAAAGAATTTTCTGCAGGAGTTCAACTATCCTTTTACTTAAGAAAATAATCAGCTGCCTCAAATCACATAAGATCTTCAGGACAATTTAAACTTTAAAGATGCAGTAAGTTTATTACACTTCTCCTGAAATAAAAGCTGAAACTTATTCGAGTAATGCTTCTTTATGTGTATGAATCTGTTGATAAAAAAAAAACTTAATTTACAGGATTATTTTATATATATTTTTTTACTTTGATTCTTAAAGTCAAAAATATTCTTAGGTTAGCATATGTGGAATTAACGTTTAATTATCTCAATAAAGTAATATAATTTTAGGTTTTACAATTACCGAAAATTGAAGGAAATTATACCTATTAACTTATTAAAAGATATTTTATTGTAACAATGACAGATAGCCTTTCCAAGAATTATACATATGATGGAACAGTAAAGTGCCCTTTAAAGAACTTATGTTCACTATTTGTAGGTAAGTTACCACTTAAATATAAAAATTTGATGAAAAAAATCTCTCTGTTTTATTTGTCATACTCGTAAATAATAAGAACAAATTGGGTGTCAGATTTCACACGTTGAACTCTAGATCCTCTTGTTCTGATAATACCCAGACAAAAAGTGTGTTAAAATATTTTTTCTTGTCTGTTGGTTTAAGCACTCTAAGCAGTAACGATGCATTTGGTTTTATATATATATATATATATATATATATATATATATATATATATATATATATATATATAGAGAGAGAGAGAGAGAGAGAGAGATTTAAATTCCTACAAAACCATAAAATACTGCATCATTTAACGTTAAACTTTATTAATTTTCAGCTGCGGTAGAAGAATGGGGGGCCGATAAAAAACAGCCGGAGACGAGATTAGCTGAAGAGAATAAACGACAGAAATAAATCTAGAAAAAATAATCATTGTAACAATAAAAAGTCTTTATTTAAATAATTGGTATATTTTCTATTACCCAATTGAAATTGTACCTATTACTATGGAACCAGATAACTTATTCATAGCGATCCTTCTACAGCTTGAACAATTTAAATCAATTGAAGCTATATTTTGTAGCACTTGCAATTCGACTAATTATAAAATTTTATATTCTTATATAGTATTGTATTAAAAACTTGACAATTGTAATCAATAAGTGTAATATGTGGATCCAGTTCCTGTTACCTGGTTCGCTAATGTAATTTATATCTGTTTAATTTTTGGGACTAATAGGGCCATCTATGGTTACTTGTTATCGACATTTTGATGACATGAGTGGTCTGTGTCTTCAGAAGTGCAGATTAATTAGGTACTGTAAGCAAATTCTGAAAATATTTACCATTCTCGTTAGCGGAACGTCAAGAAGAGGGAACAATAGATTATGACCTATTTATCCAAAAAGCACAATACCATCGGATAATATGTCCACAATCAGGTCAAGAATGTACAATATATGGACATCCAAAATTAGTCCTATTAATATCCAAAAATGATCCATACTTGGACTATATATGTAATCTAAAAAGACATCCATGAGTGGGACAATCGTATAGTCCAGTGGATATCCATAGGATGTTGGTGAACAAATTCTGGACATCCCATGGATAGCCAGTATGTCCAGCTTTGGATAAACAATGGATATCCAGTGGACTGAAGTGTGCTATTTAGAAGGCTTTTTTGAAAGAATCAATTTGGACTGATGGAAGCTTTCTTTGAAATCTTACTGCAAAATTACACTAAGCTTCAAAGTTTGCTTATTTAGTAAATTGCAATTCTTTTTCTTTAGAGATTGAATGTTATCTTCCAGAGATTTGCAGAAAGGTTTCACAAAACTTTCTGAAAATATGTAAATACATCTTAGATGTTAGCTTCCAAAATGTTTACAGTAAGGAAAATATATAAGAGACTTATATGTTATTTTCATTAATTCTTAATAGAAGCTTACATTCGAGTTTGAGGCAAATTACGCATCAAGGTTTTAAAAAAATTACTGGACGATTACACAAGGTTTTCTTGGAAAATGCAGAAATCAGTTAATAATAGTAATTTCAAAAATTGATCATCGTTATCTTGACATCTTCAGAAACATATAGTATCAGAAAAAATAATACTTACGTTTATTTCTTGTTGCAGCATAAATCTAAATTTTGGTTTAAAGATAAAATATTAGAAACGAAATATTTTCGTTGTGCGTAAAGTAACAACATAATTTAAACAACACCATAATGAATACCAAAGAGATTATGGTCGAAATCAAAGACGAAGAGCTTGAAGAATTATCTCAAATGTATAAACATCATGAAAATGATCTACCACAGGCCTACAGTTTTCTTCAAATGTGTATTAAAGCAAAGAAATCTGGAAAGTCCGATTTTGTTACTATTATGTCACCAAGAAATTGTTGGCGAGAAGATGGTACATTTTTTGCTTTAATGCCGGTAAGTAAATTTTCAATATTTGTTTTAGACTAATATAATTGCTTAAATACGGCACTGAGACTTTTCTGGGGACGCCGTATGGAATAAAGCTTGTGTGAATAATTACACAGGGAACAACAAAATTTTTTGGTCTACGGCCGTAGTTTTCATAGAGAATTCATGTTCAATCAGGTTAATAGGTACTCTAAGTGTTTTTATTTTATTTCAATTTACTCTAGTTGTCATGATAAACTGAACTATAAAAAATATAATTTTTTTACTTACTTACCCTCGTTAGCTTATTTTATCCTACGTAAATCGTTACACAGGTTGTAGGCGAGCAAGTCTCCCCTAAAAATATGCTTAGAAACTCAATGTTTCTCTCAATTTTTCACATTTCTAGTCCACAAAACCTTTTTATTAAATTTATTATATTTTTCTGAGTAATTTTTCTTAATAAATTTTTTTCTAGTGGGCCGTTCTCAAGAAAAAACTTACAAAAAAAATAAAACCCGCAGAATCCATTCGAAAGAACTTTTAAGATAACATACGTTAAAATAATTACTTTCTATCCCTTGACAGTTCTTTAAAAAATGCTTTCTTTCCGAGATATTTGCGATTTTATGTAAAAAGATGACGAAATTCGTCATTTTTGGTAATTATTTTCTCGAAAACTACTAAACGAATTGAAATTCTGAAAAATGCATAGCAGTCTTTAAACCTTCAGCTCTGACAGAGACTTTTTTGATATGGGCAAATTGAATTTGTGACGTTGAAAGTGAAGCTCAAAGATGATGGTTCCACTCGTACAGGCGCACACGTGGCGGGCGTTCTTCAGTCTCTTTCTATTCTTACCTTTTCAATTATTTTATTGCAATGTATAAAAGCCACAAATTAAGTCATTTTTCTCCATAAAATCAAAAATATCTTGGAAAGGAAGCATTTTTCTAAAATTTGTCAAGGGACAAAAAGTATTTAATTTAGCGTGCTTTATCGAACTGATTCCGTGCATTTTATTTTTTTGTAAGTTTTTTGTTAATACTGAGATAAAAAAAAATTATACGGAAAAGAAATTGGTCAGTTCATTCTCTTCTTAGGGGGTGAACCGCAACGGAAAAATATAAACGATAAACGCGTATGGAGAAAGGACCAGAGTGATATTTGCAGGACATAAACTGTTTGTATATATATTTTTCATATTCTCTGCCTGAAAAGAGAATTACATATATAACAAACTATAAACGATTTTATTGAAAAAGCCTATCCAGCATATTTTGGAAAAAACAACAGGAAAATATTAAGTGGGTAAAATTTGCATGGGGGTCACTTCTTTATTGGAACCAAGGCGGATGGAAAGGGCTTCCATTTGGAGTGCTGATGGAACATGGAACGAGCCTAAAAATCACTTCGATGATTGTTACTTTTGAGCCGTGAAAGTAAGAGGCATGAACCAATATAAAAAGCGCTCATGGACTTATCCAACCGTAGCATCGACTAAGCCACCAACATGGCATAATGAAGACTTGCCTGTATCAATATTTCCTGCCTTATCAAACGTGGACAGTGATTATATTGAAATGTTAGATACACAGGGCGAAAGCATCAGCGAAAGTGAACTTGAAGGATGCAATCCTACACTGCAGGGTTTATCTCAAGATAAACCAAACGACTTAATTCGATATTTAATTTTATCAAAAAAATTAGCCGAGCTTTTTGCATGAAGGAAAAATACTATTTTTAGCTTAACATGTCAGTAACATCGTACAGGGCTAGCAAACAAGTTAATCTTCCATATTTTATTAATTATAATAGTATTTCGATTCGAAAAATCCTGACACAATGCAAAGTACCAGATAGGTGGAGAACCAGCACAATAATGCTTATGTTTAAGAAAGGTGACAAACAAGAACCAGGGAACTACAGGGGTATTAATCTACTGGACACAACTCTGAAACTCGTTACGAAAGTAATCAAAAATAAAATTAATTCGGTTACAACACTGGAAGACGAACAGCAAGGATTTAGATCAGGAAGGTCCTGCGTGGATGCAGTATTTATTCTACGACAGATAGTCGAAAAATCTCTAGAATACAATAAACCAACATTTTTATGCTTTATAGATGTAACAAAAGCATTCGATCGCTTAAAGCTAGATGACGTAATCCACCTGTTATATAAGAGAAATATTCCTATCAATATAATTCAGACCATCGAAAACATATACGCAAACAATAAAGTTCAGATTCGCACTAACGGTAAATTATCTACACCCATACCAGTCAACAGCGGTATTAGACAGGGAGACTCGCTTAGTCCTTTATTGTTTAACATGATAATGGACGAAATAATAAAGGAGGTGCGACTTTGTAGAGAATATACAATGGGTGATACAGAAATAAAAATTCTCTGTTACGCTGATGACGCTGTGATATGTGCCGAAAATGAAGACGACCTCCAGAGATTGTTAAATACCTTTAATCTTACTTAGCCGAAAAAACTAAATGTATGACAACCTCAAAAGAACCCCTCCGATGCAAACTAGAACTAGACGGTCGAATAATACAACAAGAAATGAGTTTCAAATATCTAGGAATCGACATAACTAGTTATGGCAACATCGAAGATGAAGTAAGAGGGCAGGTGGCCAAAGCAAACAAAGTGGTGGGTTGCCTCAACGACGTGATCTGGCGAAACAAACACTTACAACAAGAAACAAAGGTTCGGATCTACAAAACCACAATTAGACCTATTATGACATACACCTCAGAAACACGGCCAGAGACGACAAAAACGAAACAACTATTGGAGACTACAGAAATGAGAATACTTCGACGAATAACAGGAAAAACGCTACTAGACAGAGAAAGAAGCGGTAACATCAGGCAATCATGCAACACAGACTGCATTAATGAATGGGTCCTACAACGTAAGACACAATGGAACAAACACATAAGCCGAATGACAGAGGATAGACTGGTAAGGATCGCACGAGATAAATCGCCTAGTGGTACACGCAGTAGAGGTCGACCGCGGAAAAGGTGGAGCGATAATTTAGTCCAGAATGAGGAAAATCGAAGAAGGAACAGGTCAGGGACCTATTATAGTAGGTAGAAGAAGAAGATAATAGTATTTTATATTGTATGGGATATTCTTGGGCTTTTAATGGACCTTTCAGTATATTGGCCTGAAGATTGACAACTCTTCATATATAGCTCAAAAAAGTTTCATATATGCGTTGCTGCATAATAAAAACAAATTAGGTTCGATACCGATAAGTCATTCAACGAAACTTAAGGAAGAATATGAAAATATCAAACTTGTTTTTGAGAAAATTACGTATGTTCAACATCAATGGTCAGTTTTTTTAAATGTTTAAAAATGGCAAATTTTTATTGGGTTAGCAAGTTGGTTACAACTAAATATCTCTGACTGTGGGAAAAGATAACATTGTGCATAAACCATCGATATCTCGAAAAAAAAAAGATTTTCCCACCATTTCATATTAGATTTGAGCTTAATAAACAGTTTGTGAAAGCTTTAGATAAGAAACGTGATTGCTTTAAATATATTTGTCAATCGTCTCCTGGTCACAGCACGAAAAAATTAAAAGTAGGATTCTTTGATGGACCACAAATCCAGTCTTAAGAACAACAATGATTTCACAAATCAGATGACGTAAGTTGAATCGGAAGCATGAAGAAGCTTCGAATCTGTTATCAAAAACTTTTTGGGAAATCATAGATCTGCAAATTATTCCGAAATAGTCGCCAAATTGCTTATGAAAAACTCAGGACCAAGATGAGTATCAAATTACATTTGCATAGCCAGAACAGGGGAATGGTACCATCAGGATATAAAAACCATGGAAGAAAGATATGGGAGACGGTGGGATCTCATTTGATGGTAGACTACTGTTGGATCTTACTAAGGGACTGTCTTGATAAAAAAAAAATATAGCAGACAGTCACATACAAAACGTCTTTCGTAACTTATTTATATGAATTTGAGTTTATTCTAATCACTGTATCATTTAAAATATGTTTCCATTAGAAAATAAAAGTTTTTGAATATATTCATCATTTTTATTTCATTTTTTACCCATTTTCAATAACTTGGCTATGTTACAAAAAGTAGAGTCAAGTCAACAAATATATTATTATTTTCGTAGTTAGCAAACCGGAATTACCCAAGATCGACTCCAAAATTCTACCCCGTAGATTCATCGTTGCACTGTGTTTTTTGAGTTTACACATTTTAAGAGCTAGACCGTTTTCTTGAATTATTTAGAAAAAATTTGGTCGTGTTTTCATGGACAATACAGTATGATGTAGGCTTTTATTGTAACCCCTTTATATGATTTCATTTAAGCCGGATATGGAGTGAAATATTTTCATCATACATCTTAATTTTGCGCTTACACACAATTTTAGAATAATATATGCACCAAAATCTTCACAAAAAAATTATCCTTCATTTAATACAGCCGACTAAACTTGACATATATATCGAACATTCTGAAATAAAGTGCATATATTTAATTATCTTTACTCAACTTGTATGACACCAGTAATTAACATTTTTATATATTGCAGCATTATGGACATGATATTTTCATACACAGTCTAGATGTATCGGGAAGAAATGTAATAGATGGATTACTCAATACTCAGAAATTCAAGTATCCTGGAAATCAAGGAAAGCCTTATACCGAATTTTTCTGCATTCATGAAAAGCTTTATCCGAAAATTGTGGATATTTTAACTAGTCATTTCCATTTAGAACTTTTAAGTGAGGATACATGTAACATGTACATGCTAGAAAAAGAGAAAGCACTAAAAGCTGATATAAGGTTAGTTCTCTTATGTTTAAAAAATGATAGAAACAAAGCAGGTATAATTAAAATCAGTAAAGCTCAACGTTTTTTTTTTATTAAGAAGCATTGAAGTTAAATCAACATAATTGTTTTGAGGAATTCATATATTCAAAGTTAGTCTGCTTTTCACAAGTGAATATTTTCATATTACAAAGAGATTTTAAATTAAAACGGAGATGGCACATACAAGAAAACTCCGTCCAAAATTCCTGAGTTTGGAGAATATTTAGTGTTTCACGCGTACTCGTGTAGCCACGGTAACCGTCGGGTAATGATCTGCACTATTGCATTTTTGTAAGAAAATATGAAGTTCTAAGGATTTAAAAAAATTTTAGTTTTTATTAACATGTTTTAATTATCTAATTACTATAAAATATCAAATAACATAATTTCTGGAATGTAGAAGATTTTTTGATCAATAAGCAATTGCTTTTACCTAAAAGTCCGTGGTGTAAACCTATAATGTTTGTAAAAAAATAGCTAAAATTCATATCATTATAATTTCTCCAGATTAACGACATAACCTGGCAATATTGCTTATCATTAGTAATTATGTTGTAATTTGTGGCAGATGGCGCTTCTTCATTTTCTTTTATTCGTCATTGCATTTAGATTTCAATCGATTTTTAATGCCATTGTAAAGCCATTTGTTTGTGTTTGTGATATAAAATGTGAACAATGGTAAATGCAAGAATAAATAAATGCGTGGAGTATACTAAACTCAAAAAATAGGAGATGTGATATTTTTTCTTTATGTATACATATCAATTTTTAACAAAATTGAAAAGTAAAATTCGTTATAAAATTTTAGCTCTAAAGTATTTTATTTGTTGTATAAAAAAAACTAGTCCAAGTAATTAAATTCCTTTTATAAGTAATACTCGTGTCTGTGGACGAGAAATAGGCCCTTTTATGTCGTTAATTTGCCACAGGATGGGAAGTTGTAGACAGGGTCAATACAAGAATGTCTTATCTAGTTTTTGACGCTAAAATAATCTGTATTAACAAATGGCGGGAGTTCAAAGTTGATATGTTTTCGTTTCTGCAAGCTAGAATATAAAGTAACTGAATAAGCATATATGGTGTTTCTAAAAATCGTTTATCAAAGTCAAGATTCACTTGTAAAATTTTTAAATTGTCAACTCCTAAGAGACCATCAAAGACACTGTGAAATTTAAATAAATAGAATTTTAGGTTTTTATTTAAGAGAACTTACTTACGGTGCTAACTCGATTCTTATTGAGGCGTATTGTCAAAAGTTTCATTATTTTCGTAATGTTCTTCATTAAAATTTTGTTGACTTAGGTTATGATAAGTTTAAGTCAGGTTGAGTTACAGTTTCGTAATATTCGTAATTTGATCGTTCCTCGAAAAAAAATTATGGTGGATTATATTTTGGGTTTGATGGGCCAGGTAATGGCTTAAATCTAAATGTTTTTACATGGGACATAGGTGTCGGTCGTGTAATTTACTTTAGTTGATTTGGCTTAAAAACAACAGTTTTGTTACCAGGGGCGGATCCAGCCTCTCTCTTGGGGGGGGGGGGCGGTGACATCACAAAAGTACATTATGGTAAGCGAAAGCAGGTTATCGAGGGGGGAGGACACCGGAGACATTCCCATTTCTAGTACATTATGGTAAGCGAAAGCAGGTTATCGAGGGGGGAGGACACCGGAGACATTCCCATTTCTAGTGTAAATGGCAGGGTCGTGCCTATTTTTCTGAATTTGAAGCTCTTGGAGAGGAGGGGATGCCAGCAACATACACATTCCTAGTATAAGAGGCAGAATCGGGTCTATTTTCCTGAACTCAAAGGTATGGGGGGCGGCTATCGCGAGAAAAACAAGTTGAGGAGTGAGTGTCAGCAGCATACACATTCCTAATATAAAAGGCAGAATCGGTTCTATTTTCCTGAACTCAGAGCTCTTGGGAGAGGGGGGGCGATCGCAAGCATACACATTCCTATACTCTATTCAAGAACTAGAGAGAATAATAAACCTGTTACCGAAATCACCAACGTACTTGCTCCAGTACCGCAGGTAACGGAGGACTGCCGTAAATCTAATTATATTTAAATATTATAAGTTTTTATAAATTTACTGCAATAATAAAATTTCTGATAGTTCATTTTTATTTCTGTCAGTGAGAAAAGTACACCTTACAGTGTGTCCTTAGTGATTTATCTTGTTTGTGCTTGTTTTTATATATTATTTGAGATTAGTAAGATACCGAAAAAATATGGCCTCCACTTCTATATTTATTCCAAAATCGTTAAACCAAGGCATTTTTCCTCAATTAAAAACTTATTACGATGAATGCTTATGATGCCCTAAGAAATCAATATCTAGATAATAATGTTAAAAGCGCTGTTGAGATGTGTTCCAACATGACAGGAAAATCTACTATGTACCGATTACTGAAGGAGAAAAAACGACTGGAATGTTTCGTACTCTCCCATTCGATCACAGGCAGATGAAAAACCTCGTTGGAAGAAGATATGAAAACTGCAATAAAAGGAGTTGGACATACATTTTATTATGAGAAGCAGATCTCATCCGTCAACAAAATTCTTACTAAAATCAATGAAGATCGGGATTTACCTAAAATTAACAGAACTACGCTCAGGAAATTGCTCAGAGAACTTAATTTTTGATGGATAAAACCAGATAGGAAATATTTTCTTATAGATCGTCCGGAAACTGTCCGTTGGAGAAGGAAATATCTCTCTCAAGTAAAAGGCAGAGTTGCTTGAAATAATACATTGTACAAAATTAGTAATTTAACTGAACTTTTGAAAGATTTTTTTGAACAAAGTTACTGCGGAAAATTGAGAAAAATCCATATAATAAAAGAATAAAACAAAATGTGGAAACTCAATTAATTGAGCGACGATAGCTTCACTGAATTTGATTACGAATTAGATACGTAATGTTTACTAGTGTAAACACAATTTGTTTTTGTGGTATTTTATTGTTTAATGTTGTTTATATATTTTTTTTATTTTTTTAATTTAAGAAATAAATAAACTGAAACGTCAAATTTCCTAAAAATGTTTATAATTAATAATAAAACGACCGATAGCCCCCAAAAAAAATTTAATATTATATGGACGAATTTATTTTTTTAAATATGTTTAACTTCTTTTCTTTTTGACAATGAGTATTTTGTAAGGATTTAAATTGTAACTTCGAATTTTTTGAAAGAATAAGGCTACGTTTTAGTCTGAATGTGCCTAAAACGGTTTTTATGCCAAAATTAAAAATAATAAAAATACAATTGTGATTTGTGTTAAATATGTCAAAATTATCTGTATTTTGTACTGTATGTGAATTATTAAGAAATCATAAGAAATAAAATAATAACATAAAAACTTTTTATTTTAAATTTATTACCGAAATAATATTCTATGCCATAAATACTTAGTGATAAAATAAACCTCTTTCCGACGCCTATGACAAGGATTAAAATCCTTTTTAACACTTCCAAATGTCTATTGTTATCCAACCCAAATAGTCCATTATTATAGACCGGTATTTTTGATTATATATAGGATATATATATATATATATATATATATATATATATATATATATATATATATATATATATATCTAACAGATTTTGCCAAAGACACCGAACTAAAGAACACAGGTAGTTTGCGAAGAAAAAAGGGTAAAAAAATTATTTATTACTCTCTCTAGTCTTTGAATTAACTATAGTATAATAGGTAAAATCGGGTATATTTTCCTGAACTCAAAGCTCTTGGATCCGCGACTGTTTGTTACCGGGTTTATCAAAAACTTGTGAATTAGTAAAGTACTTTTGTTGCGGTGTATTAAAATTAGATCTGATATTAATAGACTCTGATGGAAAATTGGGCCTAAACATATTATAGGATGTTTGTATGTTAAATGAAAAGTTTGGTCTTACTATGGCGTTTGGCTGAAGAGGTTAATAAAATTATTTCTTTGGATTGGTTTAAAATTATTATTTTTTGGCACAAAAGAATTTGATTTTGCTTGGTTTTGGAAGTAATGAACGTTATGTTCTTGTGTTGCTTGCATTAAACTATTTGGACGCATACACCGTATTGTACTGCCAAGAGGCTCTTTTAATCCAGGGGCAAGTTAATTATATAATATATTATATAAACATAATTTTGCTGCATCGTCATTTTGGTGTGAACCAACATAAAAACAATATAAAAGATTTAAAAGATGTAGTATCTTATCATAAAATTGACTTGATTTTTCACTTGGTAACTGTTTCATCATTACGATATCTTGATTTAAACAAGTCTCATCTCTGATCAGCAAAATTTCGTCTAAGAGAATCTTTGAATTCATTCCACATACTTACATTTTGAATATTAACAATAATTTCAGCTTGGCCAGTAAATTTCCCATTTAATGAATTTATAAATAAACGTTGTGAAAGCATTCAGCATTAGTTTTGATGGTATCATAAAACGAATCTATTAACGTTTGACAAGTAGATAAATATCGGTTTAAATCATTAGAATTTCCTTCAAAACTCGTTACACAGTTTAGTTACGCTGATTTAAATTGTGACATTTTGTTACTAATTAATACTTCTGTAGATTGATTATTATTGTTTAAAATATTAAAGTTTTTGCTAAAATTTAATATTTCTAAATTATTTTCAGAAAGAGAGTCAGTTGAAGATGTCCTTAAGTTAAATTTTCAATGAGATTATCTATTAACATCAAATCAATAACACTTACATTAGAATAAGCAGACCTCTTATGGTCATTTCTATAAGAGCAAAGCTTTGGTTCCACGATTTGTGTCTTTCTCAATATCTTAATTCTTGCGCAAATAAGCAATATTGATCCTATTTTCCGGTAATCGGTTGATTGAAGGTTATCCACAGTTCCGCTAAGCACTGAGAATTTTTCGATTTCCAAGAAAATTCACTTTATTTCAAGCACCACCACTAACGTCACAACACTTGGTTCTTTTTGGTCAATTCGTTAAAACCAAAAAATCAATCGATGGATTCGTATTGATTTCCGAAAATCTGACCCGACTGCGCCCGTTAACTAACTAGACCTAAGATAGACCTTTTTAAAAACTAACTTTTTTTCTAATATTACAAAATTAATATTATAAGATTGATAAATTATGGCTTTCAACTGATTGACTAAACTTCTCATGGTTGGGATGACATCTGAGGTTCCATGGTCAGTATTTCCCAGGAATGGGTGATGAGATAATTCAAGTTTTCGCCAACTTTGAACCCACGTCATCTGTTAATGCAGATTATTTCAGCGTCAAGGACTTATATTTTATTCCTGTATTGACTTTGCCTATAACTTAAAACACTTTCCATCCTGTAGCAGATTAACATAATGAATTTAGTGTATAGACTGAAACATAAATTGTCATATTTACGTTACACTGAGGCAGTTCAAGTGATCTACAAATACTTTCTATTTTCATGTTAATTGAAAAAAAAAATATTATACTTCCACCCTTTCATACGACTAACACAAATTATATTTTTAACCGATTTCTAAAAGAAGGAGGTTTTCAATTCGTCCACTATGTATTTTTTTATGTATGTACACCGATTACTCCGGAACTGCAGCATCGATTTGAATGAAATGTTTTACTTAATATTTATTTATTTATATATATATATATATATATATATATATATATATATATATATATATATATGATATTTATATAGGAAGTTGCTGCGGTGGTCCCATATTTTTTAGACGAAATTGGTGTAGTAAAATCCAATATGATGCAGACAATATGGCGGAAAAAATTAATTTTGTCCGATTTTTTCCAAAATTGATATGGAGGAATCTTCGGGACCCTGCCCAACGAATCTGGAATTATTTTTAAAACATTCAATATGGCGAATCCAATATGGCGGACAAAAAATTTTAATTTTGTCCGGATTTATCCAAAATTGGCGTGGGGGAGTTTTCGAGGTCGCACGTAACGAATCCAAAATATTTTGAAAAAATTCAATATGGCAGATCCAATATGGCGGACGAAAAAATACAATTTTATCCGATTTTCTTCAAAATTGGTATGGGGGAGGTTTCGGAGTTGTACATAACGAATTCGGATTTATTTTTAAAAAATTCAATATAGCGTATGCAACATGGCGGATAAAAAATTTATTTTGTCCTATTTTTTCAAAATTGATATGGGGGAGTTTTTGGGATTGCACATTACGAATCTGAATTTATTTAAAAGTAAATAAATATGGCATCTTCAATATGACGGAAAAAAAAAACCAAGATTGCGGATTAAAGTTTCTACATCTCTCGACTTTGTCTAAAATCAGTATTGGGGGATTTTTGTTAGTGTTAATTACGAATTTAAAATATTTTTTGAATAACTCAATCTGGCGCATTCAATATGGCGTCCTGAAAATTTTACATTCTTCGATTTTCTTCAAAACTGATACAGAAAATATAAAATTATTTTAAGAAAATCTAATATATCACATGCAATATGACGGTCTAGAAATTTTAAATTCCTAGATTTTATTCAAAATTGGTACTAGAGGGTTTTGAAAGGTTTATATTTAGATTAGATTAAGACGTTGAAATGATTTTTTTGAAATTCAATACGGTGGATCCAATATGGTGTCTTGAAAATTTTACCTTATTAGTATTTTTTCCGATTTGGTATTAGGGGATTTTTAGAGTTATGTATTACGAATATGAAGTTTTTTACAGCTATTATGTTGATAAGATCCAATATGAGAGACTGAAAGATTTACATATTCCGATTTTGTCTAAAATTGATATTGCGGGGTTCTTGGGGTGTATACCAACTTAATATGCAGTATAAAATGTATCGGGCTAAGATTTTACGTCTCAAGGTCTTTAAATATCAATATTGGAAGGTTTTTGGGCCTATATTACCAATCTAAAATGAACTGAAAATTTAAGATAGTGGATTTACTATGACAGACTATATATTTGTTTGACACAATTTCATTGGTATTTGGAGAACTTTAAGAATCAAAGAATTTTTAGTGGTTCATTTTAGGGTGATTTATAACTTTGGATAAAATGAGTATTTTTTTGTCACCTTGGAATCATTGCGTGATACACTAATCTAGATTAATTAGTTCAAATACATAATGAATTCAAAACTAAAAATCGAAAAATAAAATTTTTATAAAAAAATTGACCCGAATTCTAAAAGTGTGCTAAAAAGTGAAAAATAACTATAAATTTTTAATTGAAATTGAAATTTCTAAAGTCGGCGCCAAATTATTTGTAAATGAAATAAATAACTACTACTATATACAAATTATGGTAGGAAAACAATTACAAATAAAATATTTTTAATCTGTTTATGCGAATCTCATTTTTTCAGATATTAATTTGGCGCCGACTTCAAAAATTTCAATTTCATATAAAAAATTTATAGTTATTTTTCACTTTTTAGAGCACTTTTAGAAGTCGGTTCAATTTTTTTTATAAACTATTATTTCTTTATAAGTGCATATGAATTTGAGTATGGGAAATAAAGTCCCTTCTCAATTAAATGTCGGCTGAAAATCATATCATTAACCGCCAGAGTTTATTTTTTCAGAATTCCATCTGATGTATACATTAAAGAAATTAATCCTAGTGAAGCCAGTATTATAACTAGTGTTTGGCCAGGACGATTTCCTGGTTCTGAACAAAGATACAAAAATCTGCTCGAGTTGAACAAAGGTTATGGTATATATCTGAAATCAAACAATCAATTAGTCTCATGGGTAACGCTGTCCTGTCTAGGTAGGTAAATTATTACAATATCATTCAGTATCACACATCAATAATTTATTAAAGGATACATTAAAATCCGGAAAATATGCAATATAAACCAGAAAAATAATTGTAACAAAAAGTAGAAAAATATTGTTTTTGGGCTTAACCCGTCTCTTAACAGAATTATTTTATGTTGGTCTTTAGCTAGCACAGATTACACAGTTTATTTTTTTCTAATCTCAGGTGTCCGTTAACTCTCTTGAGTATAAAAAATTAAGTGTTTCCCTCATACACATTTTCATAAGAACCTGGAATTTTGCAAATTTCTTGTTTGTGAAGGTAATCATAATTTGGCGATCTCAGAAATAGTCTAATTTTTCTATGTCATGAAAATAGTACGAATGTTATACAGGAAGTTCGGATAATACAAAAGGATACTTAGAGATATGTTTCTACATGGTAAAATAAAGGTAGTAAGTCACATTACAGAAAGTCGAAAACTTAATATTTCTTCTCTTAAAATTCAATTTGTTTTATTTTTAACATCTTATGGTTAGTTTTTAACATTTCAAGAAGATATTTAGCACAGAGATTATGTTTCATGACTTCTGTTAAAAGGATGTTTTTCTCCTATGTCACCGGAGGTCATTTTACTTAAAATTCAAATTCTATTTTTCATATACCTTTTTAATTTTGAGAGTTATTGAAACACAGAACATGCCATTTTAAAGAATAAAGAATACCTAATAAAAAAGTACTCCTTATTCTTATTAGGATATGCGTCCAGATAAAACCGCCGTACTTCTTATGCATTTCCATTCGCTCTCCCATAGCAAAAATACATTATTGTTCGAATATTCTTGAGCCATTTTTTAACCTAATAAATACCATTAATTTTAAGGTTTTTTCTAATTTCACGTGTACTAAAATACAAAGAAGACTTTACCTATTAACTATTTTCTATAAAATATTTTTTTTTAAATATTTGTGAGATTTAACTAAAGTACCCCGCATAAAACTAATGGAAACGGCTCACCGATTCATCTTTAGCCAACCACGTGTTATGCCAATCATCTTAAAAATTTACTTGCTTAGTGGAAATTCTAAAACGGCATAAAAGTTATTACTTTTATGCTTTTTATAAATGATTTCAAGCCAAACGGCTTCGTACTCCCTCCAGAGAATATTGACTCATACCAGGTATACACAGGAGCGGATCGAGCCTCTCTCTTTGGGGGGGCGGGGGGGCGGTGATATCACAAAAGTACAGTATGGCAAGAAAAACAAGTTGCCAACGGGGGGGGGGGGTGCAAGCAGCATACCCATTCCTAATATAAAAGACAGAATGGGTTCCATTTTCCTGAACTCAAACCTCTTGGAAGGGGGGGGGGGGGGGCGATCGCAAGTATACACATTCCTATACTCTATTTAAGAACTAGAGAGAGTAATAAAACTGTTACCGAAACCTCCAACGTACCTGCTCCAGTGCCGCTGGTAACTGAGAACTGCCGTAAATCTAATTATATTTCATTATATGTAAATATATTTTATAAATTTACTGCAACATAAAAATTCTGATAATTTAATTTAATTTCTGTCAGTGAGCAAAGTACACCTTACAGTTTGTTCTTAGTGATTTATCTTGTTTGCGCTTGTTTTTATATATTATTTGAGATTAGTAAGATATCCAAAAGATATGGCTCTCACCTTTATATTTATTCCAAAATTGTTAAACCAGGGCATTTTTTCCTCGACGAAAAACTTATTATGATGAATGTTTATGATGCCTTAAGATATCAATATCTAGATAATAATGTTAAAAGCTCTGTCTACTATGTACCGAATACTGAAGAAGAAAAAACGACTGGAATTGTTAGTATTCCCAAGTCACATTTGATCACAGGCAGATGAAAAACCTCGTTGGAAGAAGAGATGAAAACTGCAATTAAAGGGGTTGTATATACATTTTATTATGAGAAGCAGATCCCAACCGTCTACAAAATTCTAACTAAAATCAATGAAGATCGCGATTTACCTGAAATTAAAAGAACTGATCTCTGGAAATTGCTCAGAGAACTTAATTTTTGCTGGGAAAACCATATAGAAAATATGTTCCTATAGATCGTCAGGAAACTGTCCGTTGGAGAAGTAAATATCTCTCTCAAGTAAAAGGTAGAGTTGCTAGAAATAACACAATTAACAAAATTAGTAATTTAACTAAACTTTTGAAAGATTTTTTTGAATAAAGTTACTGCGGAAAATTGGGAAAAATCCATATAATAAAAGAATAAAACAAAATGTAAGAACTCGATCTCATGATCGGTGAGATAGAGGAACCAATTTAAGCGAAGATAGTTTCACTGACTTTGATTAGGAATTAGATACGTAATGTTTACTAGTGTAAACACAATTTATTATTTAAATTTTTGTTTTTGTTGTATTTTATTGTATAATATTGTTGATATGTTTTTTTTTTATTTTTTTTATATATTTTTATTTTAGTGTGTCCCACTCTTTAATTTTATGTATATTTAATTCTAATTGGCCGTAAGTTTTTCATTATTTTATTATTGTATTTGTGTCTTTTTCTTAAGCGTGTAAAATTAACATGTTTATCTTATTTTTTTGGGGCTATCGTATTTCCATATAATAAAGTAAATTAAATTAAGATATTAGTACAATAGAAATAAAAATAAGTCGGTCTAATTTTAACTACAACATAAAAAAAAGTAATTACATTTGAATCTCTTTTTAGTGTTTAATTGTAATTCTGCAGATGGTTTAAGAAATAAATAAACTGAAACGTCTAATACCCTAAAAATGTTTTTTATTAATAATAAAATGACCGATATTCCCAAAAAATTTTTAATATTATATTGACGAATTTATTTTTTTATATATGTTTACCTTTTTGTATTTTTGACAATGGATATTTTGTAAGTATTTAAATTATAACTTCGAATTTTTTGGAGAGAATAAGGCTACGTTTGAGTCCATTATTATAGACCGGTATTTTTGATTATAAAATTTCTAACCCATTCCTATGCAAAAAATATATGTGTCTAACAGATTTTGCTAAAGACACTGGACTAAAGAACACAGGTAGTTTTCGAAGAGAAAAAGGGTAAAAAATTATTTATTACTCTCTCTAGTTCTTAAATAAACTGTAGTATAAGAGGAAAAATCGGGTCCATTTTCCTAAACTCAAAGCTCTTGGGGGAGGGGGGCGATCGCCCCTACCGTCCCCCCTTGGATCCGCGCCTGGGTATACAAAGATACCAAAAGTATGAAGCTCTCTGGGAACCCTTTCCATGTTATCGGATCCTAGGTAACGTGGTCTGCTATATTTCCCAAGAACTTTCGGACGGTTTGCGAGGTTGCAAGGAGAACTAGTTTCTGAATCGGCTTACACAGATGCTCACAAATGCCCAGTCCCATTATGTTCTGCGAGGGGGTTTTTTGGGTTCAGTCCTGTTGTTGATAAAATTATGGGAATCGTTTGGACCCTGTTCATTGCCCATTGTCTTTGGATTTACACCTCCAGATTTCTGTATTTGGCGATCTTTTTGTTGTATTTTGGCCTCAGCTTAGGTACAACAATATCGATTAGTGTAGTTCGCCTAGAAATTTTATCTGTTAGTATAATGTCTGATCTATTATGAGCAATTGTCTGATCCGTCAGAACCGTTCGGTCTCAATATAACTTGAACTGGTTGTTCTCAAGAATTTGTATTAAGGCACTTTTCCTACCTGTAATAGGTTTAACTTTTCTGCTAATTCTTGGTGGAGTATCTTAGCAGCTGAGTCGTGTTTTTCTTTATACTAGGTTGCGGCAAACGCTTGGTATTCTCCAGTTATGGGCTGGATTGTCTCTGATGTTCGTCAGCCCTATCTATTTTGGTCAGCTTCTATTGAGCGATCTTTGATGATGAACTTCCGATAGTTCTTCGTCGGAATAACCTGGACTTGGATAGCTAACAAAAAGCCCTCCGTTTCCGGAAACATCTATCCTGAAATCAACTAGTAGTTCCACGCTGAGTTGTCGACATTGTCCTGATTGACCTCATTTGAATTTGAAACTTCTCTTGGTCTGTTTGGTGGTGAGAAGCAATATCCTATTCCCTCAGCTGTAGCGGCGTTGAATTGTCTGCCTCCCATATTGCTCGATGTAGTATGGAAGAGTCCGCTAACCTATGGAAATATGAAGCTAAGTTTATTTTTTGTTGGTCGAGCTGCTTACCAATATCCACCAATCGTCTCCCTCCTTGATGTATTGGAAGCATTGTAAGTTCAATAGCACTCCGAGGGTTATGTTTTTGTGCTTTTGTTAGGAGTATTCTTATTTTTCTTTGCAGGTTTTGGATGTCTGTCCTGCTCCATTTTCTACTATTTAGGTTAGTTCGTAATACCCTTTCAGCATCAAATGAACTACTTTCTCTCGAAATTTGGACCGAATTTGCTGATTAGCCTTTTCCATTTGTTTTATTCAGGGTCCTTTAAAGGCAGGTAACGTGATTTTTTCCTTCCATTTGATAAACTGATTTTACTGGTAACAAAAACTTTAATTTCAATTTGCTCCTAAACGTGTGGTTTTCGACTAGAATAAAATCCTTTTTTTTTATTAACTAGTCTTTTATCTTTAAAATAGCATATCCTTTTTGCAGTAGTTGTCGAAAAACAATAGATACGTGAAAAACAAAATCTGAATTTCACAGAAAGTGACCTCAATGATAGACGTCATTAAGCCTCTGTGCCAAATATCAACATGATAAGTTAAAAAGCTAAACACAAGATGTTAAAAATAATAAAAAACTTGAACTTTAACAGACTGTTAATTCAAGAGGTATTAAGTTTTCGACTTTTTATTAAACGAATTATTACCTTTATTTTACTAGCTAAAATCACCTCTCTAAGTATCCTGATGCATTATTCGAACACCCTGCATATCGAAGAAGTTCTGCGATTGTGGTTCTATTGTCACGGTTCGATTTTGCGTTTTGGTTCACTATGGCCAATTCATTTAATTTAACCTTATTTTGCAAACGCTGTCGTTATGGGCAAGACAGTATCATTTTCCTTAAGTATTTCCCGGGGATTCTCTGTAGAAAAGCATTTTATTAAGTAAAGTTTCGACTAATTTTATTGATCATTATTTTGTCTTACTTTGATATTTCACTACGCTGTGCTTAGGTATTTTCTTATCAATGTCGAACTTAATGCTACCCTTTTGTATTCAGGTAGATCTTGTTTTTCCCCCTGCCATTTATATTTACATTCGTAAGGGATTATGTATATTGGGTTGCAGAAATTTTTATTGATGTATTAATATATATTTCTTGAATTTAAAATAACTATTGGGATACTTATTAGATTTATTATTTTTGTTTTGAGGAGACAATGCTAATGATTAACAAATTGGATTAACTAACAAATGCATTTCAGCCGACTGTTGTTGCCCAGTAGTTTTCTTTTTAAGCTGTAATTTCTTTCACACATGGTAATTGAACGCACCTGATGGAAGTCGATTAGTGCGTAAGCTGGGCCATGGTTGTAAATGGAGGCCATTTTACCTTGATTTTTGACTTTTCCCTGGTTTGATTCGGCCAAAGCAGCTGTAGACTGTCGTATCAATTTCCAGTTGCCAAATTATTGGGATTCTGAGATAGAAAGTCGAAAATTATCCTGGTAATTTTGTGAGTTTTGGTGTACGGTATTTTTTGCCAGATTGGCAGTTATGTTTTTTTTTACCGGTATAAACCTGGAGACAGGAATTTTGGGCAGTTTGCACATGTCAACGAAGGGATCAGTCTAAACCACAAGACGTCGGTGTCTATGCTCTGGGTGTTAACATCGGAGTCCACCCTACCGGGCAGAATACTGTCAACTGCCACTCCTTTTACCGAGCGGAAAGCAATCATTTCCTTCCTACCGGATCGCTTCATCCTCAGTGGATTTGTTAGGCTGCAGCAGATCCTTGCAGTTAGAAGAGTTTATATTTTCATCAGCTATTTTTAAGTAAAAAACAGTGTAGCACTATGTAGGGTAAAACGACACCGTCTATTATATAAGTAATTTTCATTTCACCAATCTTGTGAAAGCTTCTGTGCTATATATTGGAAATACTTTTTAATGTTTGAAATTATTATTTCTTTTTTTTTTTAACTTAGCACGCACATTATCGCTTATAAATATATTACATATAAGCAAACACCCATTTCGATTAATTTGTTATCGGATTCCATCACTGTGCACATATATAATATAAAATATATTTTTAGGTCAGTTGTCCGCACTCCAAACATTAGAACAACACAAAAAGAAAGGCTATGCAGTTCTAACTACCAAATATATGTGTAAAAAGCTGGCTGAAAATGGATTTAACAGTTTTGGTACGGTCATTATTGGAAATAGACCTTCGGAACTCCTTTTTGAAAAATTGGGATTTAGAAAATTGGGGCTATGTAAATACTTTGGAGTACAAATACCATAACCATCATTATTGTTTGATCAAGTGCTACTTTTTTAAAACATTTTTTTTGTTAAACAGTATTTTGTATACTAAGTCTTTAAAACCATTTGTATTATTTGTTATAAGACATCCTAAAAACTGTTTTTCTTTTGTTATAATTATAAAGTAATTAAAATGTGCTACATTTAATATTTTTTTAATGAAAATTAAACTTATGATAGGGATAGTTACAGGCAAAACAGAATGAAAATCCAACATAAGAATTGATTAAAATGCTTTTCTGTTTCGGTCTATTAAATATTCAGTTAATCGTAGCCGCGGTTAATAATTTAGTCTGTAGTTGCAACAAAAGTCCCTTGATTCGGTTTTCGACTAGTCCAACGTTCCTCAACCTTTCAGCATTTGTGATCTAACTTTACAAACCAGTAAAAAGCACGCCCCTCTTTTTGCTTTTTTTTGGGTTCTCACAAAATTAATTTTAATTGCTTTTTCTTTGACCTTGATGCAGTATCGTAGGTTTAATATCTATCGATAAGTTATGCCTCTCCTTATGGTAAACAGCCCTTCCTAAGATTGAGAATCGCAGGGCCAGTCAAAGCTAAGTTTAACTGCAATAAGTTCGTACCAGTGTACCTCTCAAGCCCCCTCTTGAAATAAGCTCGCACATATTAACAGTAGAGTAGAAATTTCGAGTTTATAATAGAAAAATTCTTAGGGAGACGAGATTCAGTCTCACTAGGAAACGATATATGGTCAGAATAGTCTTTGTGGCTTATCTCAAGCAAAGCAAATCAGGATCGAGAGAGAATTAGGCTCACGGGCTATGCATTGAGCTTAGGCTTATGGCAAAGAAAAGATATGTGCAGGTTATTTCAGGTCGATGTTCGTTTTATCAAATACATATGAGTAGTAATTCACATGAAAATATAAAGTATATAGTAAATTTGTATTTTCATTAGAATTACTTGATATCAAGTTTCATTTTTACAAAATTTATGAATACTGAACTAATTGGCTAAGAATAAAGAACTGTGAAAATATCAATTAAAAAATAGAAATGAATAATTAAAACTTAATTTTATAAATCTAACAACACAACTATAATCAATTCAACCTTCAACTAGTTAAATGTCGAATTAAGGAAATTCTGACCTGTTTACTGGACCTATTAGCAACTTCCAAAATTGAATGAAAACCCTCCTGTTAAAAATCGAAACAGGTAAATATTTCAGTTTTTTATTAAGCAGCTTGGTCAGTTCTCAAGTTTAAGTAGTTTCGGCTGTAAAATCAACATAAAACTTAACCTATAAAAATATCTTTCCTTCTATCACCACATACAATGAGGACATAGAGTGGCTTTTTTAAAAGAATTTTCAGATCCATCGATTTTGTTTTGTTGGTACGCATTTTTTCCAATATATTAAATTATACAGAACAGCTCGAAAGAAGCTGTGCTATAATCAACGTTGATTTGTTAAATAGTGACCCCTCATTTTTGTACACTTTTACACTTGCTGCAAAATCCTGAACATTTTTTCTATTACATATCCTACCTAAATGTAACTGCTTTCGATTTATCGATAGTTAAAACTCGAAATGATGTAGTAACAATAATTCATTTATCATTTTATTAAATGTTAAAAATACCTTTCATTGGTTGACAGTAACTTCAGCGATTTAAAAATTAATTCTGAAAATGTAAGACCACTTTTATGACAAATAACACTAAACAATAAATTTTAGTTTATTTGTTGTATCTTGTACGTATTTTTGTTAATTTTTGGGCGCTGAACATAAAAATTACAATGAAATTAAAAACTCAACAAAATAATAAAAAATACATACTTTTACACTTGTAGAGACACTAAATATCCTGTCCTGTTGCTTTTCTTTTGTGAATCCCTAACAAGAGTCCAACAGTAGTCGGCAAGCATGGAATCATTTCCTGGTACCTTTTCTCCGTTGTTGAATATATCTTGATGGAAGCGTTCGCCGTGCTCATCATTTACAGTTCCGCAGTTGTTAGGAAAAAAGTCCAGATGTGAATGTAGTAAATGGATCTTTAGAGATATATTGCAACCCACTTTTGGATATGATGACAGCATATTTTCAACAAGATTAATGCTTTTTTATTTCCGAAGAAATTAGTGACCACGACGCAAAAGTCATTCCAAGCATTTTTTCAGTAGCTGATAGAGTGCTGTCAAAATGTTTGTCTTTCAGAATATTTCGAATCTGTGGCCCAACAATTTTGCTTCACTTAACCTTGGGAATTTCTGACGCACATACTGTAAAGCTGGCCCATCTGTATCCAGTGCCTTAACAAAGTTTTTCGTTAGGCCATATTTGATATCCAGTAGTGACAACAAAATCTTTTTAGCGTCTACCAATGTCATGTGTTGAACATTCTTACCTAACTCTTATGATTGTCGGACAGACCAGTCTTTTCTCTTGTAATGAAATGCCTTTGCCCGACTGTCCCATTCACACAAAAAACAGCAAAACTTGGTGTAGCTTAGCTGCAACCCAAATAAAAGTGCAATCACCTTTAAACCGCCACAGATCTGCTATTGGTACCAATTTTTTTTTTTTATACTTGTCAATAGGTACTTCATATTGTCGTATGATTCTTTCATGTGAAATGCATATCCAACAGGAATAGACGGTAAAATATTTCTCATGTGCAATAGTACTGCTCTTAAACTCAATGTTGAACTGTCTATAAACAATCTCCATTGCTCTGGCTTTTGACAGAACTCTATCAGATATTGAAAAAATGCTTGGAATAACTTTCGCCTCGTGGTCACTAATTTCTTCGAGAATAAAAAATCTGACAATTACGTCACTCTTGTTGAAAATGTTCTGTCATTGTATCAAAAAATGGGTTGCAATATATCTGTAAAGATCCATTTTCTATACTCATTATTGAACTTTTTTCCTAGCAATTGCGGAACTGTAAGTGATGAGCACGGCGAAAGCTTCCATTAGGATTTATCAACAATGGAGAAAAGAGACCAGGGAAAGTGGAATGCTTCCATGTTTGCCGACTTCTGTTGGACTCTTGTTAGAGATGCTTCAGAAACAATTCACAAAAGAAAAACAAAAAGACAGGATATTTTGTCTCTCTACAAAAGTAAAACTGAACTTGTGCTTGAAAATTACAACTAAGTTTTCAATTTCATTGTCTTTTTTGGATTCAACGCCCCAAAATTTACAAAAAAAAATGACATTAGAACAACACAAAAAGAAAGGCTATGCAGTTCTAACTACCAAATATATGTGTAAAAAGCTGGCTGAAAATGGATTTAACAGTTTTGGTACGGTCATTATTGGAAATAGACCTTCGGAACTCCTTTTTGAAAAATTGGGATTTAGAAAATTGGGGCTATGTAAATACTTTGGAGTACAAATACCATAACCATCATTATTGTTTGATCAAGTGCTACTTTTTTAAAACATTTTTTTTGTTAAACAGTATTTTGTATACTAAGTCTTTAAAACCATTTGTATTATTTGTTATAAGACATCCTAAAAACTGTTTTTCTTTTGTTATAATTATAAAGTAATTAAAATGTGCTACATTTAATATTTTTTTAATGAAAATTAAACTTATGATAGGGATAGTTACAGGCAAAACAGAATGAAAATCCAACATAAGAATTGATTAAAATGCTTTTCTGTTTCGGTCTATTAAATATTCAGTTAATCGTAGCCGCGGTTAATAATTTAGTCTGTAGTTGCAACAAAAGTCCCTTGATTCGGTTTTCGACTAGTCCAACGTTCCTCAACCTTTCAGCATTTGTGATCTAACTTTACAAACCAGTAAAAAGCACGCCCCTCTTTTTGCTTTTTTTTGGGTTCTCACAAAATTAATTTTAATTGCTTTTTCTTTGACCTTGATGCAGTATCGTAGGTTTAATATCTATCGATAAGTTATGCCTCTCCTTATGGTAAACAGCCCTTCCTAAGATTGAGAATCGCAGGGCCAGTCAAAGCTAAGTTTAACTGCAATAAGTTCGTACCAGTGTACCTCTCAAGCCCCCTCTTGAAATAAGCTCGCACATATTAACAGTAGAGTAGAAATTTCGAGTTTATAATAGAAAAATTCTTAGGGAGACGAGATTCAGTCTCACTAGGAAACGATATATGGTCAGAATAGTCTTTGTGGCTTATCTCAAGCAAAGCAAATCAGGATCGAGAGAGAATTAGGCTCACGGGCTATGCATTGAGCTTAGGCTTATGGCAAAGAAAAGATATGTGCAGGTTATTTCAGGTCGATGTTCGTTTTATCAAATACATATGAGTAGTAATTCACATGAAAATATAAAGTATATAGTAAATTTGTATTTTCATTAGAATTACTTGATATCAAGTTTCATTTTTACAAAATTTATGAATACTGAACTAATTGGCTAAGAATAAAGAACTGTGAAAATATCAATTAAAAAATAGAAATGAATAATTAAAACTTAATTTTATAAATCTAACAACACAACTATAATCAATTCAACCTTCAACTAGTTAAATGTCGAATTAAGGAAATTCTGACCTGTTTACTGGACCTATTAGCAACTTCCAAAATTGAATGAAAACCCTCCTGTTAAAAATCGAAACAGGTAAATATTTCAGTTTTTTATTAAGCAGCTTGGTCAGTTCTCAAGTTTAAGTAGTTTCGGCTGTAAAATCAACATAAAACTTAACCTATAAAAATATCTTTCCTTCTATCACCACATACAATGAGGACATAGAGTGGCTTTTTTAAAAGAATTTTCAGATCCATCGATTTTGTTTTGTTGGTACGCATTTTTTCCAATATATTAAATTATACAGAACAGCTCGAAAGAAGCTGTGCTATAATCAACGTTGATTTGTTAAATAGTGACCCCTCATTTTTGTACACTTTTACCCTTGCTGCAAAATCCTGAACATTTTTTCTATTACATATCCTACCTAAATGTAACTGCTTTCGATTTATCGATAGTTAAAACTCGAAATGATGTAGTAACAATAATTCATTTATCATTTTATTAAATGTTAAAAATACCTTTCATTGGTTGACAGTAACTTCAGCGATTTAAAAATTAATTCTGAAAATGTAAGACCACTTTTATGACAAATAACACTAAACAATAAATTTTAGTTTATTTGTTGTATCTTGTACGTATTTTTGTTAATTTTTGGGCGCTGAACATAAAAATTACAATGAAATTAAAAACTCAACAAAATAATAAAAAATACATACTTTTACACTTGTAGAGACACTAAATATCCTGTCCTGTTGCTTTTCTTTTGTGAATCCCTAACAAGAGTCCAACAGTAGTCGGCAAGCATGGAATCATTTCCTGGTACCTTTTCTCCGTTGTTGAATATATCTTGATGGAAGCGTTCGCCGTGCTCATCATTTACAGTTCCGCAGTTGTTAGGAAAAAAGTCCAGATGTGAATGTAGTAAATGGATCTTTAGAGATATATTGCAACCCACTTTTGGATATGATGACAGCATATTTTCAACAAGATTAATGCTTTTTTATTTCCGAAGAAATTAGTGACCACGACGCAAAAGTCATTCCAAGCATTTTTTCAGTAGCTGATAGAGTGCTGTCAAAATGTTTGTCTTTCAGAATATTTCGAATCTGTGGCCCAACAATTTTGCTTCACTTAACCTTGGGAATTTCTGACGCACATACTGTAAAGCTGGCCCATCTGTATCCAGTGCCTTAACAAAGTTTTTCGTTAGGCCATATTTGATATCCAGTAGTGACAACAAAATCTTTTTAGCGTCTACCAATGTCATGTGTTGAACATTCTTACCTAACTCTTATGATTGTCGGACAGACCAGTCTTTTCTCTTGTAATGAAATGCCTTTGCCCGACTGTCCCATTCACACAAAAAACAGCAAAACTTGGTGTAGCTTAGCTGCAACCCAAATAAAAGTGCAATCACCTTTAAACCGCCACAGATCTGCTATTGGTACCAATTTTTTTTTTTATACTTGTCAATAGGTACTTCATATTGTCGTATGATTCTTTCATGTGAAATGCATATCCAACAGGAATAGACGGTAAAATATTTCTCATGTGCAATAGTACTGCTCTTAAACTCAATGTTGAACTGTCTATAAACAATCTCCATTGCTCTGGCTTTTGACAGAACTCTATCAGATATTGAAAAAATGCTTGGAATAACTTTCGCCTCGTGGTCACTAATTTCTTCGAGAATAAAAAATCTGACAATTACGTCACTCTTGTTGAAAATGTTCTGTCATTGTATCAAAAAATGGGTTGCAATATATCTGTAAAGATCCATTTTCTATACTCATTATTGAACTTTTTTCCTAGCAATTGCGGAACTGTAAGTGATGAGCACGGCGAAAGCTTCCATTAGGATTTATCAACAATGGAGAAAAGAGACCAGGGAAAGTGGAATGCTTCCATGTTTGCCGACTTCTGTTGGACTCTTGTTAGAGATGCTTCAGAAACAATTCACAAAAGAAAAACAAAAAGACAGGATATTTTGTCTCTCTACAAAAGTAAAACTGAACTTGTGCTTGAAAATTACAACTAAGTTTTCAATTTCATTGTCTTTTTTGGATTCAACGCCCCAAAATTTACAAAAAAAAATGAATTTTTCATACAAGATACAACCAATAAACTAAAATTTGTTGTGTAATTTAATCAGCAGTCGAAACGAAAGCCCCTTGATTCGATTTTCGACTAGTCCAGCAATTCTTAAACTTTTAGTATTTGTTATCCCAAGTTTTTTTGGGGTTCTAACTAATTTTATTCTCTTTTTCTTTGGCCTCGATACACTATCGCAGGTTTAAATATTTCCCTATAAGTTACACCTCTCCTATTGTTAAACGGTGCCTCCCTAAGGTTGAAAATCGCATAGCCAGTCAAAGCTAGGTTTAACTGCAATAAGTTCGTGTCAGCGTACCTCTCAAGTCAACTCTTGAAATAAGCGCGCACATGTTAACAGTGGAACTCATAATACAAAAATTCCTGGGGACACCATATTCAGTTTCACTTCAGTGACCCCTAAGAAAAGTTATATGATCAGAATAGTCTCTGTACTTTATATCCAGCAAAAGAAATCAAGATCGGTATAGAATTAGGCCCTCGGGAATACACTGACCTTAGGATGCAGGTTATTTTAGGTGCATAATCGTTTTATCAAGTAATAATTCACATGAAAATATAAAATATAGAATAAATCTTCAAACATACCCCTGTAGAATTAGCATATCGTCAGAACTAGGGCCCGATTAAATAGTTGTTTACATGTATTCTGCTTTCAAGCAGAGAAAAGGAAACAATATATATATATATATATATATATATATATATATATATATATATATATATATATATATATATATATATATATATATATAGTTTGTTTCCTGCAAATACAACTTATGGTCTCGTCAGTGGAGCTATATCGAACCGAGAGCAACATTCACAGGAAACAACTGCTATATAAAATATAAATTCCAACGTATATCGGTAGAATATTACGAATTTGCCGACTTCGATGCCAGTCTAAAAAGTATCGTCAGTCAAACGACATCTATACAATCACCCGTATAAAATTTTAAAAAAAAAAAATAAAATGTTATAAACAAATTCACTGTGCAATGAGAGGCTCCTTTCGGTGTAGTATAAAGTTAATGCAATATATTTTTCTATTTTTTATTAACAATTGAAAAAACAGCCATTTTAGCTAACCTGAACTAACAAATAACCCGATTTGGATGAGCTTCAGCTCATTTTGTATTTTTAAAGCGCATAGATTTTGTTTGAAACTTTTTTTACTGAAAAATAATCGCTTTTCCTAGAACTCGAAAAAACTGTTTTTTCACATCTTAATTGTTAATTAATAAATTTTCCCCAAAAAAAAGTGAGACATAAGATACTACATAATTACTATTATCATTTTGAAGGTTTCTACGTAGTCAGAAGTTTACTAACAATAATTTTTTTCCAGATGCTTATTCCGCTGGCCTATAACCTGCGTCTAAAATTAAACATTAGAATATTGGTACTTTTAAAATTAATTTCTGTTGCCTGGACTAGATATTTAGGAATAACAATTTTGACGTTTGGTTAATTTTATCTCGTAAAAATTAAACTTGTTTGTAATATATACATTGATGTAATTATTTTTTCAACAAATTGACAATACATATTTTATTCTTAAAGAGAGTAACGATCTTCGCTGGTTTAGTTTAGTGTTGTGATACCTAATAAGTGATTCTGGAAAACAAAGCTAACATATTGAATCGGTGGAACACAAATGAGAACATATTACATGAAAAGGTAAAATATATGCCTTTTTTACACCCAAATAAAAAAACAAATATCACTTTTCGATCGTGAGTAAAAAAAAAGAAATTTATTTTAATCTGGAACCAGCCTTGAAAATAAAAAAAGTATTAACAATTTTTAAAAGTAAATATATTCCTAAAAGAATCGTTATCAAGTATTCGGTCTATAAGGCTTTCAAATATATTTTTCTGTTAAATCTTTGTATTCCAACCTGCAATTTCTAAAACACTAAAATTTAATTTAGAGCCAATATGTTATATTTTGTATATAATTACAAGCTCTTAAAATCGGCTAGAAAGACGAAAGTTATGGGGATTTAAAAGGAACAACTTATTTTAGTCCACAGTATATATATACCCACTATTTATCAAACAATTGAATATTATCTAAGTTAAAAGCATATGTACGTTACATAAAAGTTATTTTCTTTCCTTATCCATGTTAAGCCATGTACTGATCACATTAACTTATTATTTACGAAATGTAGTCTAAAATTGAGCGTTTAATCATGTTATTGTTAAAAAATGCAAGGAAACGTATCCTATTTAAGGCATCACCACTCCACTATTTTGGAAATAAAAAATTATGGTACTGAATTTTTAAATACTTGATGCTTTCTCACTTAGAAAAATTGTCGATTGTGCTTTATAATTAATATAAAAAATTTTTTGTCTTGAGAGCTAGTTTTCTAGAACTTATGAGGCAATTTGGCAACAATTTATTTTTAATTCGAAATATGCTTTTGTAGAATTTTTGTAGAATAAAACTGGTCTTAATTATAAATTAGAAAACACTGTATGCTTTTAAAACCGACGTAGGATTATTACAATTTTTTTATTCAGATTTACAAGCCAAATGGCTTCGCACTCCCTCCAAGGATTATTGACTCATACCAGGTATACAAAGATACCAAAAGTATGAAGCTTTGTGGGGACCCTTTCCATGTTATCGGGTCCTAGGTGGCGTGGTCTTCTGTATTTCCTACAAACTTTCGGACGGTTCGCGCGGTTGCAAGGAGAATTGTTTTTTGAATCGGTTTATACAAATGCTCACTAAGGCCCAGTCCTTTGATGTTCTGCTGGAGGTTCTTTGGTATCACTCTAGTTGTTGATTGTATTATGGGAATCGTGTGGACGCTCAGATCTCTGTATTTGGCAATTTTTTCATTGTATTTTGGTCTTAGGTTATTGTTATTAGGTATAGCAATGTCAGCAATCAGTGTAGTTCGCCTAGAAATTTTATCTGTTAGTATAATGTTTGACCTATGTGAGCAACTGTTTGATCTGTTAGAACCGTTCGGTCCCAATATAACTTGAACACGTTGTGTCCTTTGATAATGAACTTCCGATAGTTCTTCGTCGGAATAACCTGGTCTTGGAAAGCTAACAAAAAGCCCTCCATTTCCGGAAACGTCTCTCCTGAAATCAACTAGGAGTTCGACGCTGAGTTGTTGATATTGTCCTGGATGACCTCATTTGTATGCCGTCCATGAAGTGGTTTCTGTAGCCAGGCTTGTAACTTCTCTTGTTCTGTTCGGTGGTGAGAAGCAATATCCCGTTCCCTCAGCTGTAGCGGCATGGGATCGTCTGCCTCGGATATTGCTCGACGTAGTGTAGCAGAGTCCGCTAATCTGTCGAAATAAGAACATAATTTTGTTGATCGAGAAAATGATCCTGATTTTTTTAAAATATTTTCTTATTACTCTTAGTGAATTTGAAGAGCTCATCGCAATAATTAGGAAACACAATATGGAAATGTGTACAGCTATACCCTTATTACTAGGTTGGAAATAACATTGTGATATTTAGTTGATGAAATCAGCATGTGAAAGCAACAGTGCGAATTCTGAGTCGGTAAAAAGTGTTTTTGAAATAATTCAGGTTACTTGTGCGGTAATATGGGACACTTTAAAAGAAGTTTTATTTCCAAAGTTTACCACTTCTACCTGGTAAAGAATTTTCAAGGAGCTCAAAGACGAGAATTTCAATTAACAGTGTAATTTTAACAATCGTTTTAATAATTACAATTGTTTGTAGTTTTTAGAGGAATACATTACATATGATACAAACTGGATTTCTGTTATTAAATTTCCATCAATGTTAATTTTTACTTTTTAGTTGTTGATAATTATATAAAGTTTGCGAAGGGTAGAGTTACCAGACGAAAGGAATTTTTCTGATATGTCTGAAATTTTAGCCTCCCGTTAGAGAAACGGGAAAAAAACTGCAACTGTCAGTATTTTTTTTTAATTAAAAGAGAAAAATATAAGTAATAAAAACTATTTATTAATCATTCTAGTAATAAAAAGTAAATTAATTAAACGTTAACAAAATGAGTGAATTGTTAATTTGGTATAGTAATAAATTTAGTTTCGTACTTTTTATTGCTTGATGTTGCTTTTGGTAATTGCTGGTCTTTTATAACCATTTCATGACATTCTTCCCATGATATATTCTTTAAGTTAAATTTTGTCTAGAGTAGAACTTTAACAGAATATATTGTTGTAAACCAACTATCACTACAAAGTATTAATTATTAAATTACTATAATATTTTTAAGTTACTCTTATGGATTAATAGATAATTATAGTCTAATATTTAATACCCTCTTAACAAGATGAAGTTATATCTTAAGTAAATTTATATCCTAATAAGCTCAAACAAAAACATGCCTTAATTTCCGAAACTCTAAAACGTTACTTTTTACAGAGACCATTAGCTTTGTTCATATCGCCATCGTCCTATAAATACACACTTTTTCATTTCAGTAGTCACGTAAATAAATCGTTATGTTATATTTGTTAGTACGCCCATAACTGTAAAATAATAATTTAGATACAGAAATAGAATATAACTAGGACATGAACATAGAGACGAGGAGAACTAAAATTAAAAAACTACAATAGCGACATTAAATTAGTAAGTAAGAAGAAAAACTATTGTTACCTCATGATTTAGTGAGCATTTTAATAAAATATTAAAAATAATATTAGAAGATTTATTTGAATTCATCGAAATCAGTGATCAACCAAAAACCAGCAAAGTTATAACATTGGTGGCAGCGAAAAGCAAAGCTTGTAACAATATAGACAGCCTATTTCTCTCCTTAGTCCACTACGCTCCCATTAATGACAATTGCTCGATATTCGCATTTGGTGTTTCGAAAAGTCAGGGATATTGTCAGGAAATCTCATTATTTGATCTGGTAACCATAGCTAAGGACATGTCTGTGGATTAGCGTCTCGATATCAGAGATTGTCGTTGAATAGAAATTGTATTATATAACGGTCTTTATTTAATAAGCTTTAATTTATATAACGAACAACTGTACTATTACAATTGTTATAAAAATAAAATTTCGAAAAATGCTAAGATTTTAGATAATTATATAAAGAATAGGTGAAAGCAAAAATCATATTCATATAGCGATCTCCTACTGAGAAAATTAATTTACAATCAACAACCGCCAAATCTACATATTCGTGCCCTTTTTCATATTTTTAATAGTACGTCGGCCAAAGAAAATGGATCGTTAACTTAAGATCTTCAAAGATGTATAGTATCAGCAAAAATAGTACTTACGTTTATTTTTTGTTGCAGCATAAATATAAAATTAAAAGTTAAAATACCAGAAACAAAATATTTTCGATGTGCGTAAAGCAACCATATAATTTAAATAACACCATAATGGATAACAAAGAGATTATGGTCGAAATCAAAGACGAAGAGCTTGAAGAATTAGCTGAAATGTATAAACATCATGAAAATGATTTACCACAGGTCTACAGTTTCCTTCGAACATGTATTAAAGCAAAGAAAACCGGAAAGTCTGATTTTGTTACCATTATGTCGCCAAGAAATTGTTGGCGAGAAGATGGCACATTTTTTGCTTTAATGCCGGCAAGTAAATTTTCAATATATGTTTTTAGACTAATATAATTTCTTAAATACGACATTTAGATCATTCTGTGGGAATGGATGGAGGGGTACTTCTGAAATGTATCATGTACAGGCTCATTTCTAATTTTGGGTGAACAATTATTATTTGAATTAGACCTTTTCGTCAGAGTTCGTGACACGGATCTGCATACCTTAAGAGCCAGAACATTTTTTTGAATGAATTGGAAACCATTTAGTCATGTTTTCACGGACAATATAGTATATTGTAACTTTTTTTTGGGAATGATCTCATTGAAAATTAATTTTGCAACCCTTTATATGATTTTATTCGAGCAGGAATCGGAGGGTTATGTTTTTTTTTCGTATGTCTTTATTTTGCGCTTACACAGTTTTAGAATACTAGATTTGCTAAAATTTTCGTAAAAAAATTGTCCTTCATATATATATACATATATATATATATATATATATATATATATATATATATATATATATATATATATATATTTCTTTCTTTATTTATTTATTTATGAAGGCCGATTACTCCGGAATAGCTGTACCAATTTAAATGAATTTTTTTGCGTTATGTTAAGGAAGTTTCTGCAATAGTCCCATATCATTTGGATCAAAGTTGGTTCAGTAAAAATTTTTTTCCAATTTTCTCCAGAACTGCTATGGGGGAATTTTCTGACTCGCATATCCGAATTATTTTTTTTAATTCAAAATGGCGGACTAAATATTCTGATATTTCTTAATTTTGTTCAAAACTGGTACTGGATGATTTGTTGGGGTATAAGGTACAAATATAAAATTATTTTTGAAAAATTTATTATGACGGACTAAAAATTTAACATCCCTCGATTTCGCGCAAAATTGGTACTAGGTGGTTTTTGAGTGTGCAGTTTAAGACTTTCAAATAATTTTCTTTTAATTCAATACGAAAGACTAAATATATTTCTAATTTTGTCCAAAACTGATAACGAGTGTTTTTGGGAGCGTAGATTATAACTTTAAAATTATATTTTTCGGATTCTTCCAAAAATTGGGTGCGGGGTGAACATTACGGATGTAAAAGAAAGTTCTCCAAACTCAAAAAGCTGAATGAAATATGTCGGACTAAAAATATACATATCTCAAGTTCTTTCAAAATCGGTATTGAGGGATTTTGGATACGTAAATTAAGAATCAAAAATTAATTTCTTAAAATTCAGGACACAGGATTTAAGACGAACTAAATTTGTACTTTGTATCCAAAGTTTTAAAAAAGCAGACAATACCTTACACAAAAAATATTCCTGATATTTTGCGAGACCCTATAGCAGTGGTCTCGTCATAGGTTAAATTAGGCAACCACAATACATATAGGCCTATATTATACCATTGTTATAGAGGTCTTCTTTTCTCAAAGAACAAATATATTTAGGTCACTTTATAGTTTGCAGTTTTGAACTTGTTTTTCTACAAAAATCATGTAGCATCTTATTAGTGATATTTAAGAATTGGTAACGTTGTGATTTCAGTAAAAGTTAGCTAGGAAGTGACAACCGTGCATTTCCGAGAAGTTTATCCTCTTTAGTCGACAAGAAGGGATATGCAACATTGCCACATTTTGAATGGAAATCCAACAATTTAAATTCTTTTATACTTGTTACAAAGGCATGTATATAACATTTTATTACTGATATTCAATCATTCGCAACATTGTAATGATGAATGAGTTGTGTCCTATCGCTGTCCATTGTCTAGTGTTTATTTAGTCAGACACGAGTAATTAAGATTTTTATATATTGCAGCATTATGGGCATGATATTTTCGTACACAGTCTGGATATATCGGGAAAAAATGTAATAGATGGATTACTTAATACTCAGAAATGCAAGTACCCTGGAAATCAAGGAAGGCCTTACACCGAATTTTTTTGCATTCATGAAAACGTTTATCCAAAAATTGTAGATATTTTAACTAATCAATTACATTTAGAACTTTTATATGAGGATACATGTAACATGTATATGCTTGAAAAAGAAAATGTACTAGAATTTGATATAAGGTAAGTTTACTTATGTTTAAAAAATGGAAATAAAGCAGGTACAATTAAAATCAGTAAAGCCCAATGTATTTTTTTTTGTTAGGAAGAATTGAAATTAAATTAAAATATTTGTTTTAAGAGATAATTTCATATGTTCAAAGTTGGTTTACAAGTGAATATTTTCGATTATTACAAAGAGATTTTAGGTTAAAACAGAGACCGGCACATACAAGAAAAACCCTGTCCAAAATTCCTGACCTGTGTAAGTATTCAGTGTAGCCATTGTAACGGTCGGGTAATGATCTGCGCTATTGCACATTTGTAAGAAATTTTACTTTTTATTAACATTTTTTAATTATTTAAATACCATAAAATATCAAATAACATAATTTCTGGAATGTAGGGAATTTTTTAAGCTATAAGCAATTGCTTTTATCTAATGCGTAACATTATAATTTCTCCAGATCAACTGCACAACCTGGTAGTATTACTTATTATTAGCCATTATGTTGTAATTTGTGACAGTTGACACTTCTTTTTCTTTTACTCGTGATTTCATTTAGATTTTAATCGATTTTTAATGCCATTGTGAGACTATTGGTTTGTTTTTGTGAACAATGGTAAAATCTTCGATCATACCCTATAGATTTAAACAACAATAGATTTGTTTGAAAGCTATTTATGGTCGGTAGGATGTTTGACAGACATAAACATGTTTACTTATCTTTTCTTTCAGTTTAATTGCTTGTCGTGACTCTTTTCAGTGTCTTTAAGTGTTAGGAATTACTATAAATAAGAAGTTTACAATTAATATTAACAAAAAGAGGATTTAAAAAATTATTCTTATTGATAAATATTGTTTACATATGAAAATAATAAAAATAATTTAGGCAACCATATATTCACACTTTATGTATTCAGAATTGACGTACCGGTTATCTATGATACTCGTTTAAACGATGCAATTAGAAAATGAAAGCATAAAATCGGTATGTGTGTACCATGAAATTAAATATCTACTGTTTATCAACACTTCTTCAAATATAAATTAAAATATTATTACTTTAATCAGCGTTTAAACAACCGGGTCCTAGTTCTGACGTTATGCTAATTCTATAGGGGTATGTTCGAAAGGTAAAACACTGTAAAATTTGCAAGAGTAAATAAATGTATGGAGTACACGCACCACGTAAAAAAAACAGGAGAGGTGCATGGTTGAATACAAAACTTTGTTGTGGCGCATAAAATGCAGTTTTTTCTGCACGTATGCATAGTAATTTTGGTATGGTTTGAATTAGTCTCGAAGGTCCCTATTAATCTAAAATCTCATTGTTAAAAAATTGCTTCCCTCCCTTGATCCTATATATGTCTCATAATCTGACATAGTAAAATTTGTTTCAGCTCTAAAGTATTGTATTTGTTGTATTAAAAAAAACTAGTCTTGTTAATAAAATTCATTTTAAATATTCACATTTACGTTATACCGAGACAGTGATAATGATCTAGAAATACTTTCCATTTTCATGTTAATCTAAAAAAAATCATTCTACTTCTACACTTTCAGACAACTAACACACATTATATTTTTTTCTTCAAGAGTGCATATTAATTTGAAAAGAAATAGAAATATTATGTAATTTTCAAATTAACTATAAACATTTTTTAATTTGATGATGAGTGAACTTTCTTCGCAATTAAATGAGTGCTGAAAGTTATATCATTAAGCACCACAATTTGTTTTTTTAGTATTCCACCTGATGTGTACATTAAAGAAATTAATCCTGGTGAAGCTAGTATTATAAGTAGTGTTTGGCCAGCACGATTTCCTGGTTCTGAAGAAAGATACAAAAATCTGCTCGAGTTAAATAAAGGTTATGGTATATATCTTAAATTAAACGATCAGTTAGTCTCATGGGTAACGCTCTCCTGTTTGGGTAGGTAAATTATTTCAATATTATTCTCTATTGCACATTAATAATTTATTAGAGTATACATCATTCCCATTTCTTCCACGCGAAAACCGGAAAAAAATAATCGTAACAAAAAGCAGAAAAGTAATGTTTGTATGCGTAGTTCATCTCTTAACAGCATTATGCTGGTCTTTTAGTCACCACAGATTGTACAATTTATTTGTTCTTGAATCTCACATATCCGTTAACGATACTGAGTACAAAAAGTTAAGTCTTTTTCCCTCATACACATTTTCATAAGAACCCGGAATTTTGTAAAATTCTTGTTTGTGATGGTATTCATCGTTTGGTGATTTCTCATACAGGGTGTTCGGATAATGCATCAGGATATTTAGAGAGATAATTCTGCATACAAAACTTCTCAAGTTATAGCCTGCCCAAGTTCAATTTTTTTTTTCTGCTTTAACTTCTTGCGGTTAGTTTTTAACTTATAAAGTTGATATTTAACACAGTTATTGGAAAAAAGCTCATGCAATTTTAAAGATAAAAGAATAACTAATAAAAAATGTAGTCTTTATTTGAGTTGATAAACTACTCCGTTTAGGAGCAAAGTGAAATTAAAGTTTTTATTACCAGTAAAATCAGTTTTTCAAATGAAAGCGAAAAATCGAGTCACCATACTTTAAATTTGAAATAGTTAAGAAAAGTTTTATTTGATATAAAACAGTTAATAAGTAAAATCTTCTTTGTATTTTAGTAGACGTGAAATTAGTAAAAATCTTAAAATTAACAAGAAATATTTCTTTCAGGAAATGCTTCTACATAGAACTGACGTAAAGGGTGTTTTTTTATAGAGGTATAGAACTTTTAAATGGAATAAAACAAAGATGAATTTTTTAAATTGACATGAAATTTACTTTATTCCAAATATAACCTTCTGGCATTATAATTTAAATATGACTTCTGACATATGACCGCCACGGCTGGCTCGGACGTAGTCTAATCTGGAGGTCCAATTTTCGATGACTTTTTCCAACATTTGTGGCCGTATATCGGCAATAACGCGGCGAATGTTGTCCTCCAAGTGATCAATCGTCTCGGGCTTATCGGCGTAGACTAGCGACTTCACATATCCCCACAGAAAATAGTCTAGCGGCGTTAAGTCGCACGATCTTGGAGCCCAATTCACGGGTCCGAAACGTGAAACTATGCGGTTACCAAACGTTTCCTTCAATAAATCAATTGTGATACGAGCTGTGTGACATGTTGCGCCGTCTTGTTGAAACCACAGCTCCTGCACATCATGGTTGTTCAATTGATGAACGAAAAAGTCAGTAATCATGGCTCTATAGCGGTCACCATTGACTGTAACGTTCTGACCAGCATCGTTTTTAAAGAAGTACGGACCAATGATTCCACCAGCCCATAAAGCACACCAAACAGTCAGTTTTTCTGAATGTAACGGTGTCTCAACATACACTTGAGGATTATCATCACTCCAAATACGGCAGTTTTGTTTATTGACGTATCCATTCAAACAAAAGTGAGCTTCATCGCTAAACAAAATTCGCTTATGAAAATCGGGATCAACGGCAATCTTGTTTTGGACCCATTCACCGAATCTACGCCTTGCTAGGTGATCGTGTGGCTTCAATTCTTGCACGAGTTGGATTTTGTAAGCACGCAAACCAAGATATTTCCGCGAAATCTTCCATAAAATGAATGGACACATATCCAATTCCTGTGCACGATGGCGGATAGACTGATTCGGGTCTTCCTCTACGCTACGCTCTACAGCAGCAATGACTTCTTCTGTACGCACTATACGACGTCTCTGTGGATGCGTATTATCTTTTAAAGTAAACGTGGTGCGAAAACGTTCAATAGTTAATCGAATTAATTGCTCTGATTATGTTGACCGTAAAATGGACGTAGTGCGCGATACGTATTTCGAACAGAACCATGATTTTGAAAATAAATTTGCACAATTTGGATGCGTTGTTCAGGCGTCAGTCTATTCATATTGAAATGCCAAACCAAACTAAACATAAATCACTTGACAGCTGACAAAATGGCCGCCAGTTAAAAAAGTGTTGCCAACTTAAAGTTCTATACCTCTATAAAAAAACACCCTTTACTTACACATTTTCATTTGCTCTTCCATAGCAAAATTCATGTCGCGATATTCAATATTTGATTATTGATAAACCATTTTGTAAATAATAAATATCGTGTTAATTTTAAGGTTTTTTAGTACAACACAAACAGATATTTATAATAATATAATTTATAACTTTTTTATATTAAGTAAAACTTTTCTTAAATATTTGCGAGATTTAACTAAATTTGAAGCATGGAAATTTTATTTCTTGCTTCCATTTGAAAAACTGATTTTATTGGTAAAAATTCATCAATTCAAATAAAGACTACCTATTATATGATGTACGTTACATTAATATACACGAGTTCATGTTAGTTCAGAGTCCTATTAACTTTATATGAACTAATCATGTGATACACTTTGATTTAATATTAGGCAGATGACACATTACTCAACCTCTTATGACACTGTAGTAAATATAGAGGGGGTTCAGATATTGCACTAGGATACTTGGAGAAGTTGCTGATTGGCCGCCTTGCTTCTTTTGCAATTCCATTTGCTCTCCCATGGCAAAAATGCAGGTTACGATTTTCAATATTTGAATATTCATGAGCCATTTTGTAAATAAATAAATACCGTATTAAATTTAAAGTTTTCGCTAATTTCATGTTTACTAAAATACAAGAAGATTTTCCTTATTAACTATTTTTTATCAAATAAAACTTTTCTTAAATATCTGTCAGATTTTATGAAATCTTGAAGCAGGGTAACTGATTTTACTGGTAATAAAAACTTTAATTTCAGTTTGCGCCCAAACGTTGTGGTTTATCGATTCAAATAAGGAATACCTTCTTTACCAAGTATTCTTTTATCTTTCAATTGACATGTAATTTTTTCCTATAACTATTAAACCAAAAACATATGGAATAAAAAAAATGTTAGAAAAACATTTTTTAAACAGAACGAAAGAAGTCATTAAGCATAGCTCCTGTACCAGATACCAACGTGATAAGTTAAAAACTAACTAGATGTTAAAAATAAAAAAAAAAATAACTTTAACAGGCTGTCAACTCGAGAAGTATGAAGTTTTCAATTTTTTGTTTTATGACATTCTACCTCTCTAAGCATCCTGACGCATTATCCGAGCATTCTATAAATTTAAGAACTTCTGCGATTCATTGTTGTTCTATGTAAAGTGAAACGATACTATCTATTGATAATTTTTTGAAAAGTAATTCTTATTTCACCAATTTAGTAGGTCTCCGTGCTATTTTGGAAACACTTAATAACGTTTTAAATTATGATTTCTTTATTTTTTAAACTTAACGCATACATTATTGCTTATAAATATATAAGCAAACACCCATTTCCATTCGTTTGTCGTCGGCTCCATTATAATTTACAAAACATATTTCTAGGTCAGTTATCAGCACTTCAAACGTTAGAACAACACAAAAAGAAAGGCTATGCAATTCTAATTACCAAATATATGTGTAAAAAGCTGGCTGAAAATGGATTAAACAGCTTTGGTACAGTCAACATTGGAAATAGACCTTCGGAACTCCTTTTTGAAAAATTGGGATTTAGAAAATTTGGGCTATGTAAATACTTTGGAGTACAAATACCATAACCAGCATCATTATTTTAGAAGTTGTTTGATAGAGTGCTACTATTATTGAAACAATTTTATTTTGTTAAACAACACCATTTTATAAACGGGTATTAAATATAGCAAGACATCCTAAAAAATTGTTTTTCCTTTGTTAAAATTAAACAGTAATTAAATTGTAATACATTTAATATTTTTTAATGAAAATTAAACTTGTAATTGGTATAGTTATACCCAAAGGCTGAATGGAAGTCAAACTTAAAAATTGACTAAAATGTTTTTCTGTTTCGGATTATTAAATTTTCAGTTAATCTTAGTCAGCAGTCGAAACAAAAGCCCCTTGATTCGGTTCATGACTAGTTCAGTCTCTCAATTCTTCAGTATTGAATATCTGTTTTCATACCAGTTTCAATCGCGCTCTTCTTGAAATGATTTTTTAGAGTTCTAATTAAGTTTATTGCATTCTCTTTTTCTTTGGTCTCGATACACCACCATAAGTTTAATATCTCCTTACAAGTTACGTTTCCATTGTTGTTAAATGGCGCCTATCTAAGGGGTGCCGTGCCCCAGAGTTTGGGAATTGCAGAGCTAGTCAAACCTAGGTTTAATAGCAATAAGTTTGTGAAAGCGCTCCTCTCAGATCAACTTTTGAAATAAGCTAGTCATGTAACTGTAAAGTAGAAATTTCAACTTCGTAATACAAAAATTCCTAGGGAGACGAGATTCAGTCTCACTTCACAGCGAACCCGGGGAAACGATAAATGGCTTATATCAAAACAAAAAAATACAGATAGGAAGAGCATTGTTGAAAATATTATATATATTTATATATATATATATATATATATATATATATATATATATATATATATATATATATATATATATATATATACACTCAGATTACTTTTTTTTGTTTTTATTTTTCTTGAACTGCTATTCAGATATATCCTTCTTTCTTTTTTCTTACGCTTTCGGTTCGATCAGTGAAATAAAAATTAATTTATTTCTTCATAGATGTTTTATTGTTTTTTCATAAACGTTTCGACATTATTATTGGTCTTCATCAGTGTTTGCTACAAACTCCAATTTACAATAGACATAGAGAATGACAACAGATTAAAATTTCCTGACATGACACTACACCATAATAAAAACAAAATAGACACCGAGTAGTATACAAAACAAACCTAATCTGGCAGATACTTAAATTATTTTTCACAGCATCCCATGCCCCGAAAAAAATCCGTTGTGGTTGGTTAGGCAGACCGCGCTATAGGACTCAGTGACCCTCTATATATGGACGGAGCAATAAAAAAAGAAAAACAAATACTTTTAAAAAATAGTAATCCATCAAAACTTATTAATACATTATTTAATTCAAAAAAGCAACATATTTTATCCAAAAAATAAATCCACAAGAAATAAAAGATAAACAGAATAGCACATATTTAAGTCTACCATATATACAGGGGTTATCTGAAAATTTACAGAGTTATTTCAAAAAACGTAACATCTCAGTTGCCCATAAAGGTGAAAATTTGTTGAGACAATTTTTTGGTTCTACGAAAAGCAAACTACCAAACAACCGACATACCCACTTATATATGAAATACCTTGGAACTTATGTCACAGGGTTTACGTAGGGCAAACCACCCAATATTTACAAAACCGGACGGACACGGATACGACAAGAAGAACACCACAGCGCTAACTAAACACCAAAACGAAAAAATATATACTTTCAATTTTCAGGACACGAAGATTCTTAAAATCGAATCAAATCAACAAAAAAAGGGAGTTTCTAAAAATGATTTTTATTAAGAACAACCCTAATGCAGTGAATGACAAAACAGACATAAAAATAATAAATACACACACACAAACACCTTCAAAAATAGTTTTATCTACATACTGAGCGCAGTTATTCCTAGTCTTAATAAAATAATATATGTTAAACTGTTATATTTGAGTATTTTTATTTGTAAATAATTTTAAAAATGCGATGATTTTTATGAAAAACTTTTAATATTTTGTGTATTTATATTTTGGAAATTGATATTGTTAGGTAAGTTTCACAGTATTTTAATTTTCACGTAAAACATTTGCTGACTATTTCGAAAACTGTTTGTAGAAAACATTGATGAAGACCAATATTAAGGTCGAAACGTTTGTGGAAAAAAAAACAATAAAACATCTATGAGGAAATAAATTAATTTTTATTCCACTGACCGAACCAAAAGCCTAAGAAAAAAGAAAGAAGTATGTATATATATATATATATATATATATATATATATATATATATATATATATATATATATATATGTTATATCGTAGATTTTCACGGATGATAGAATGAATAGTTTGGTTATTCCGGGTTTCAATCCGTTCGTTCAAAAAATCGTTTTCACGACGTTTCGCCAAAATCTCATTTGGCATTTTCAAGTGCAGTTCGTCTCGTTACTCGCTGAGAACTGATGAATCAGTTCGCTACAAAATTGTGAATATTTTTTCATATTTACATATCCTATACCTAGATGTAACTGTTTTCGATTTATCGACAGTTAAAGCTTGAAATAAAGTAGTAATAATTCATTTATCATTTTATTAAATCTTAAAAATGCTTCCCATTGATTAATTGACGGTAACTTAAACGATTTATATTCATTCTGAAAATTTATGACTACTTCTGTGATAATTAGCCACATCATAACAATTTGATAAAATGTGACAAAGGAACAGACCATTGAATCAGTTATGCTGGTAAAAAATTATTATATTTCACTTCGATATACAACAAATTGGGGAGTCATATTTAACAAATCCAAGTTGATTATAGCATAGCTCCTTTCAAGTCATCCTGTATGATTTAATATACTGGTAAAAGTCGACGGTTTCTAACGATTTTTCAAAACACCCAGCGTTTTTTAAATAATGGATTTATTCTAGATTTTTTTACTTTTTTTCCCACAAAATTAAAATCTACAATCGAAAATCGAGGTTAGGTTACACTGTCGATTTTAGAGTAAATTTATTATCAAAGGTGAACAAAACACTGGTTAGTTTTACCCAATACATCCAGTTCCTTGTTAAACCGTAATAGTCAACACTCCGAAAAATTGGTAGAATAATTAACCAAGCAGAAATTTTAGCATTCGATAGGTTTGTCTATTCAAAATTCTACACAAATTATAGCTATTGGTCCGAGTTCATTAGTATGAAAATATTTGAAAAATGAAATAATGTATCGTGGGGAAAAATGATGTGTAATATCTATCTCAACTTTACATATTCTATACACAAGTCTCAATTTCTGGTTTACATTTAATTAAAAATTTTGTGCTTCTGGTTCAAAGCCTATTTTAAACTTTAAATTTAACTTAGTGTTATCAGTAAAATTTGTATAGAATTTTTGAGTAGAATTAAAATTTAACCATTATACACTTCACAAACTGAAAGAAAAAACAGATTTTAACAAAAACTATGGAATATATTACTTTATTTAAAAGTGCAATCCAGCACTTCAGTTCAACATAAAATATTTAAGCAAATAGTTTAACGTCTATATTATATATTCTTACATGTAAAAAAAAATATGGTGATTCTGCACAATCTCGTATGAAATTTTCTCTTGAAATATTCAAATTTCATTTAATTTTAGAGCGTACGAATATTCTTAAAAAAATAACATGGTCTGTTAAATTATTTCGAAAGAAAACATTAGATAATTAGTACACAATTGAACATAATAAAATAAACACACTGTTGAATATTTATCGCTTACAATCATTCGGGACATAGGCGGAGATACGAACGTTAAATGAGGGCATTTGCCCCTTCTTCATAAAAGGAAATAAAAAAATACGTAGTAAAACATTATATTAATAATCTGCCAGATACTTAGGATACCATATAAGTTTTATTGCATAGTCACTAGACTCATGATAATGTCGATATATGGGTAGATTTAAAAATACAACAATAAGAATAATAGCAGTATACATTTTAATATTGAGCTCTATTTACATTTTTTACAAGACTTTTTAAAAAAATTGCTATGGCGATATTAAATCTATATAATTTAATAAAACCACAGTGTCTAGAAAAAATGTAACAAGGATAAGACAAAAATAGTTTTTTCAATTTCAATAGCAAAAGGTTACATATCTATCAACGAGAGGAAACAGTAAAATTGAGTGCATTGTTCACCACTTTATTCATGGGTATTTGTCAGTACGCAAACTTTGCTGCCTTTCGGTATTACATTTAATGACTGATGCTATAAAGGAATTAAATGAAGTGGTGTAAAGATATACTAAGAAATTTTTATTATGATCATTTAAATATTAATTTAATCGTTATATTGAGCGAAATTTGGCTTTAAGAGCTCTGGTCGCAAAACAATGAGAAGCTCATCCAAAAACAGTTGATAAACTGTCATGTGAACAAGCCTACTACCACAGCGTCCTTACGAAATCACAAAATAAAATGTCGGTGTTTCAAGATCAGTCAAAAAATCAGGATCGGAAAGGTTAATACCTATGTAGATCGATGTAAAAATATATTTTTTGTTTATATATATATATATATATATATATATATATATATATATATATATATATATATATATATATATATATATATATATATTTCTGTATTTCAGATATGATTCCCTCAAAGCTTTTAGCTAACGTTTCATCTTTTTAACATACAAGAAGTTTACAGGGCACGCTCAAAACCGCATGGCTCCGCCTTCTATACCCCGGCGCACACTCCAGAATGATTTGTAAATTCTTGGTGTGAATGAATCACTCTTGAATAGTCGACAGTTCTTTCTTTTCCCTGATGTTCCTGATTTTTTTTTCCATTACAATCCATGTACACATCCGGTCAGTAAAATCGTTCATACGGAGCTATTTCTATTTGAAAATTCTACATTGAACGAATAAAACCGATATAAAATTTTTTAATAATTCTTATATAATGTTGTTAATGTACGTGTCCCTGTGAGTGGTAAAATAGTATATACATAAAAAAGTCGGAGCCGTAATAGGAGAAAGTGGGATAAGCATAGTCCACCGGCAGATACTGAAGGAGCGAGTATATCTGCTAAGAAACTGAAACAGTCATGTGATGCTTATAATATAAACATGAATAAAGGATTCAGTTGTTGCATTAGCTACTAAATAGCTTCCTGAATTTTTGTTCATTCGTGGACTTCCGGCATCCAATCGTATTACTCTATCATCGATACAATCCATGTAGCTTCTGAAGCAGTAAAGTAAAAAAAAAACACGCAGATTCAGTAGAATATTTAGACTGGCTATGAACGCACGAAGAAACTTACTAGTGTAACCACGAAGGGCTTTAGGGAAAGATGGAAGTCGACGCCGTTATTGAAACGACGGATATAGAAAAATATTCAAAGGTATTTTGAGCCCAGAGCCCCATGAAAATGTAACTGGGAGAAAAATAGAACGTATCGATCACGTTTACAAGCGGCGTGGGAATTCATTCGAGTAATTTGGTAAAAATGAAAAAAGACTCGAGTGGAAAGGCAAACTAACAGGTAAACTGGTCGATAAATTTGACAAATATTATGGATTAGCAATTAGGACGAAAATGGATACCTGCCGACAGACTGTCATAACTTCTTGGTATACAAAAAGATATCTCCTCAGAGTTATTGCCCTAAAATATGAACGGCCAAACTCAAGACTTAGCACTTTCGTTTCTTTATTAAGATAACGTGCCGGATGTGGTCAACTGTATAATGAAAAACAAAATCAAATTACTCGGTAATTCTACTTATAGTGTAGACTAGTGTATTATACTTTTTCCTTATACCAAGAAGCAGCTAAAGAGACAACTTTTTACAATCGACCTTTCTAGGAGTTCCGGTTAGATGGTTTAAGTGTCTCGTTTCGAGATATGTAAGACTTCCTACTGCTAGTAGGCATTATTTTGAGAAAAAATAATTAATCTCCGATAACGACAAAACTTATCTAGTGACCTATGTATAATGTTAGAATTAACAAACAAAAGTTATATATCACCGATACTTTAATGTATCAATTACTGATTCTTGATAGGGTAAGGTGTCAACAATATATTTAATTATAAAATTTTTGAATAAATATTTTTTAGTGTTTACATATTTATCTTTTACTTTGATATATAGTCAATTGACAACTTAATTCTTCTAATTTAAAATTTATAAAACGCAATTTTTGTTTTAACCAAAAAAAATTGAGGCAATATTATTTTTTATTATCTTTAAGTAAATGTTTTAAAATAAATAATAAATAGCAATTTTAGAACAGGTTTATTAGGATCTAAGCACGTCCTTTTGTTCTGCCTGTTTTTAGAAGTTGTTTACAGAAATAAAAATTTAAAATTAATATTTCATGATTTTGTATAGCGCTACACTAACACATTAAAAATTTTGTGGTAAATATAATAAAAGTGGATCCAAAGAAAATATTAGAAATTATCATATTTTCTCTGGCTTAATAAAATTCAAATTAGATTTATTTCTAAAAATGAAATTGTATAAGAGCATGCACCAAAGTTTTTAAATTTTTGGTCCGAAAATATCTTAAAAGAAATTGAATTTTTATATCCTAATATCACGAAAGCTGTAGTTATCCTTTAACCTAGTTTATTTTTGATTTTACTCAAATAACGAGGTTTTGCGGAATCAGCAAGAAATATCATGTTTAAACAATATTAACCATAACAATCCATTGACAGCAATTAACTTTTTAGGAAGAAAGCATAATCACAAGAAAACTATCACCTACTATTGTAAATTTTAGCGAACAGATTAGGTGTATTAAAGAATAAAGCAAAAATTTCCATAACAATTATATTTAACAGTCCTAACATCTCTTAAAAATTGCTTTTAAGTCTTGTTTATTAAAACATATTTAATTAATGTCAAATACAAAAAATGAATAACTTCATTTTAACAAGTAAAAATAGCAAACGATCATCATATCTTTACAGTAAGGTTTAGATTTAAATTTTTGTAAAGGAACCTTTCTAAACTATATGGGTATTTAAAATATTGTTAAAAGTAGAAATTTTATGAATAGTACAGGAACTTTGATCTAATTTTACGGTCATAGAGCCGTTTCAAATTTATGAAACCGTTTGTTAGATCTAGGATACAAGAAGTTATAAAAATTAATTCGGCCAATTATATCCTGATGTAAAGGACAAAATAACCCATTTAAGCTACCATCTGTTCCTGTAATTCCGTATTGTACATACTTAAATTCAATCTTTGTCTATTAAATTTCAGTATATACTCACTCATATATACAAATTAATTACCGCGCGAGTCCAATTCGAATATGTTGTGTTTAAAAAGGTGGGACTGGTTAATCTCAACAACCTTGTGATAGCACTCAATGCTTCAACATGTAGTTTTTTTCAAAATCCGTCAAAATTGATTAGTCTCCCCATTATAGATTTTGACGTGCGTGTACTAGTAGAAAGCTTGAATTCTTTTTTTAATTTTAAGTTATTATTAAGTAATACAATTAGAAAAACTTGTACACTTGCAAATGAAAAATTTAAATATTAAGCAAAATATTAGATAGTGCTTAAATTCAATCAAAATGTTTTTATTTAAAACCTCGATAGAAAGGTTATTTTGGGTAAAAACGATGAAAACAAAATATACCACGTTTTGGACAAAGCACAAATTTCCAAGTTAATAGTTTTAATAAAGCAGTGAAGGACGGTCTAATAATTTCAAAACCATCCAGTAAAAATATCACTTAACTTTGGTGAAACTAATTAAAGAAATAAAAGTTTGTAAGTTTCATCCATGTTTGCTTTCAGAATTTTTTGGCATTGACTTTAAAGCCTATTGGAATGTTCAATTTTTAAGAAGACCATGAATATTTTACTTTTATCATGATAGTTTTCCTAAATTTAGAGGTTTAAATAACTCCTTCTACCCTGGCCCTTAACGCTCTAATCTTACCATATTTTCGTTGGGAGTTTCTTTTCACCTTTTTGTTAATAACTCATAATTCAAGTTAAATACAATCGATGAGAGTTTGGCTTTATATGCCATCACAAGGTTAAATTATTAAATTCTATTACTAGAAATGCATTAATAACTTTTTAATATGCAATCAATATTTTCTACTTTTATTGTGTAATTCATACACACTTTATAGTTTAGGCATCTTTACTTCAAACCTGTAGTATAATACACATTTTCGAATGATAGTCAGTATAAACGAGAACAAACATTGTTTCGGATTAAAGTCGAATTCAGAAAATAGACTTGTCTGTCTGCTGCGTCATTAGGAACATGAATGTCGCTCATACTCCCCCAACTCGCTTTCGCTTGCCATTCTGTATGGTCTCATATATAAATTTCGACCTTTTCTTTGCTCTTGTGATATCGCCCCCCCCCCCCAAAAAAAAAAAAAGAGAGGCTGGAAACGTTCCTGATTTGACGACTGGACATAAAATTTAACGTGTATTTCGAACATGGTTACGCAGTCTTCCCAAGCGGTCACCCACCCAAGTACTAACCGCGTTCGGCGCCGGTTCACTCCTGTAATCAGACGGGAACAAATATTTCAATGCGTATCACCGAATTTTCATAAATCATAAAGGGTTAATTTGGAACAAAGTTATTTTTTTGCATGCGCAGTCCTAAGTCGTTACAACTGACACTTCGAAAGAACGGAAACATTTTCTTTTCTAAAAATATTTTAAAACTGAGATTAAATTATTATGATATAATTTGGTTATACACAATTCCTTATTTTGTATATGAAGGTACTGTGATATCTACATTAGATGAAAATTCTTAATTGTTTTTGAGATATTTTTATAGCATTTTTAAAAGTATTATGTTTTGACATTTATATCACGATGACCCCTTTCTCGAGTGATATTGCTTGAATACTATCATGACCATTCTTACCTTGATAATACCTCTGGAACGTTCCAAATTTGAGAATAATAACCAACTGATGGATAAACATAGAAAATATTAAAATAAATATGAGCATCGTGATATTACGTATGTTGATGGTATTTTTAAATCTATTTAATTAAAATATTCCTTCTTTTTGATCAGCAGCTCAACAAAAACTTATTAAAAATCAAAAAATATCAAACGAGTAATGGAGAATTGCAGTGATCGCTATTTATGTTAAAAAACTTAATTTACTGATTACAACAAAGAAATGAAAAATAAAATAAAATGCTTTTTTATAGCGACATAATGTGCTTATCGTCTTTCAGTAGTATGTGGCCAAATCTACAATTGATACGATACAAAATAAGTCAACTTCATCCCAATTATTTTCAATCCACAAATCCTATCGGTTAAAAATGTAGGGCGAACATTTGTCCAATAGTTTGTTACAATAATGTTTACTGTTCACGCAGTTATCAGTTTACAGTAACTATCTTTTCGAAAACTCACAATATCATTTAACTTGTTAACTTTATACTTACTTAAAGGTTGAAGTTGCTTTTAAATTGTTCTATGCATTTTAAATACATATGTAAGTTGAATAAATTAATAGTTTAATGGCGCAATCGGCTAATCACATTTTAAACTATATTTAGCAGCTTTTGTGCTTTCTTTTATACAAAGTATGCGGCTTAAAGCAACTATACACGACTCAAATATAGGTTGGGGAATCTTTCAAACTGCTATTACAGGCCTGGCAGGCTTTAGCGCTTCTTGGATTTACTAAGGTGCACTTAGAACATTCTGCACCACCTACTTCCATAGGTTGTTCTTGGCCAACATTTCTGCTCTTACTACATATTTCACAAATATCATTTGCGTAATTATTTAGGTATGTACATGACTTGCATTCCCATTTCGAAGGTGAAGATACAACTAAAAAAGTAGTAGTTTTAGGCATATTTATCACTGAAACAGATCGAATTATATTTGAAGAAAAAGTAATAAAGGAGACTTCAAAAATATTATAGAAGATCCAGCAGAAAACAAATATAGTGGTGGGCAACTAATTAGAAATAACCAAGACAAAAGTAAAAATTTTATTTTAATGCTGTTCTTAAGAAACACATTTTACTTACTCCACCAAATTTCTCTATCTAAAAGTTAATATATATTGTGTATATTATTGTTCTCTCACAAAAGATAAAATTTCAAAAAAGCACCATGAAAGTAAATGAAGTTATACATATTAGAAATGAACTTCCTGCTTGAAAAATTTTTTCTCAAACCATAAAAAACACCTTGATGAGGCGGATCACCAAGGTAAACTGAAGTTTACTATAGACTAAACTGTAAATAACTGGAAGAAGCTATTGTACTCTGATGAAACTAAAATAAACGTGTGGAGGAACTTTTTTGGAGCGTTGTTGGTTCTCTAATGGGGACTAAAGGAATCTTAAACCAAGAAAAATATAAAAATATTATGGAAAACCATATTTTTCTTTTTGCCAAAGAAAATATGTGGAAGTATAAATAGAATAATAATTTTAAGCAGTTTCTTCAGGTAAAAATGGGTTCAGGAAGCCTTTCAGTTTGTATTGACAATTTAAAATTGCTGTTTAAGCGTATTTGAACTAGGATAGATTACAACTAATCTTGAATCTGACTAATTGCTGGATTCAAAGTCAGTTGTTGTTCTGGAGAAATAATTTAAGTTGTTTAAGAAGCTAATTTTCTGAGCGCTCGTTTTTAGGGTTCCGTACCCAGGTAGGAACCCTTAGAGTTTTGTCATGTCCGTCCCTCTGAGCCTTATAATTTCATTTTTCCATCTATTTCCCAGGCACATGCTTTAAGTTAACTCCAAAACAGACGCGAGGTTGAATTACCAAATAAATAAGATGGCCTCCCGAATATGGCGTATACCATTATAGTCGAAAATCCAAAATATCAAGTTTAATTCGACTGCGAGCATCTTACAAAATCGAATTCCCGCAATCATTTTACCTTTAAATCATTACAAACATTAAATGGGTTGAAATAAAATCTAGAAATATTCAAATCCGAGTAATGAAAATATAATTTCAATTATGCATACTTTATATTATGAGGGTAGCCATTTATATTTCAGAAATAACAAACAAAACTAAATATTTATTATTGAAAATACTTTTGTTTTTCAAAATATTCGCCGAGATACAACTTTGCATGTGTTGGAACCAATCCGGCAAGTATTTTTGCAACTGAGAGGATGCTATCCCACATCAACTACCTCTTCTGGCATAGAAAATTGTTGTTCATGCAGTTTGTTCTTCATGTACAGGAACAAAAAAAAACTCAATGAGTGCCCAATCAGGGCTGTACGGCGGATGACCCATCAATTCCACGTTTTAAGTGCTCAAAAAGTCGCTTGTTCGAGCCGATGTGCGAGAGCTAGCATCATCATGGTGGAGAATGATAGGTTGTATCAGGTTTGTTTCCCTTAATTCACAGAAAGAAGACTTTCAGCAACTAAATGGGTGCGTATCATTTAGAGTTGACTAATTTTCGACGGTAGGGCTGCGACATGATCAGTTTTTCTGCAAAAATAGGCGACTATTTGCTTCGAAGTGCTTTAAGCCTAAGCAATTGTTGTTGATTTTGGCTCCTCATGGACGACCTATATGATCGATTGCTGTTTATCCAAACTCCTCAGCTGTCACGATCTTATAATAAATAATAAAAATATCGTTCGAAAATGTCCATTTTTCGCCGAGATGAAATTATGAACTTACTGTAAACAACATAAATAGCATCCATATGTCAAAACGTGCCTAGTATTTATACTGTCTAAAATGTCAAAACGCTACAATAGATATTTCAGATGACACCTAGCAACGCTAGTTCTCAAAATATAAACGGCTACCTTCGTACTTCCCAATTCTCACCTATTTGAAAAAATAAATTAGGCATCTTCCATTTTTAAAGACATACAAACCTTTTTCCTTATCCTTTGACTTTTTTACTTCTACATTAATGGTACTTTTAGGGATATCTTTTTCGGACTTGTCTTTTGGCGCAGGCTTTGTTTGGATTCCAGCACTTGGAGCAGATTTTGCTGTTGTTTTGATAACTTTTATTGGTTCATTGGGAGTTATATTTTCATAAGAACTTCCTTGTGAATGTCTTCTCTCTTTAGGTTGGGAAACTTCTATAAAAATTTTTATAAAAATAACCAACACTACGATTATAATAAAAAAACTAACTTTCTACTGATCTTTGCTCCATTCTTTCCAAAGCTTCGGTCATTTTTAAAGGCCTATCGTTGACGGATAAATTGTTTATAGCCTCATCAAGATTAGTTGACTTAACTTTTTTAGTTTCTTTGCTGGGTCTTCGTTGCTTATCACTTACAGACAATCCTAATATGTCACCTCTTTCCCCTATATCTTTGCTATATCTAAAAAATATAATAACTTCATAAAAAGATATTTAACATTTTTTATAACAGCAATTTTTAGTGATTAATAGTTTTTTCTTAACCAACTACTCTATTGAAGGAAATGTATAACAGCCTTTTGGATAAATTACTATGTTTCATTAAGAAATATTTGGGTTGTCAGATCAGAACCGGATTTAAAACTATGGGAAACACGGGTAAATTTATATGAGGGCTTTCATCTAGAAATAATAACAAATTAATAATCAAAAAACAACTTTAATACGAAATTTCCATGAAGTTCTGGAATATTTGATTGTGATAATATTCAGCAAAGGAAAATTTTTTATAACCACATTATATTTCCCTGTATTATCGTTACTGATTTATTCGATCGGAGAAAGCATTTTTGGTTGTCACACATAGAGAGCGTTCTAGTTGTTGTGAAGGACTTCTGTTAGTGTCATGGTTTTTTTCTTTTGACATTTTATATCAGTCAGCTTTAGATTATTTTAAAAGTAAATTGTGCATAATTTTAATTGCTGCTGTTAATTTACGGTCAATTTTAACATACAGTGCGGAAACGAACATTTTCGGTACATTTTACTTTTTTATTTCCGAAAAAGAAGCTGCTGAGGCTCACAAAGAAATATGTGGAGTTTATGGTGCCGATAACCCAATACAATGAACGTGTCAGAATTGGTTTAAAAAATTCTGTTCTGGAGATTTTTCACCTAAAGATGATCAACGTTTTGGTAGACCTACTGAAATTGACAATCACCGAATCAAAGCCACAATTGAAGAGAATCATCGCGAGATTGCAGAGGGGTTAAATGTGTCGCACACAATAACTGAAAATCACTCAAAATGTCTTGAACTTACTAAGATGCTCGATATTTGGGTTCCGCATGCATTGAAAGAGATTCAATTAATATATTTGCCATAAGCATCTCACGCGCAGTGAAACCAACCCCCCTTTAAAAAGAAGCATCACTGATGATGAAAAATAGATCATCTACAGTACATCATTTGAAAGCGATCATAGTCCAAGCGTAATGAACCAACACCACATCTAAAGCTAAATTGTATCGAAAAAAGTCATGCTGCCAATTTGGTGGGATTATAAAAGTGTGGTGTATTTTAAGCTGCTTTCAAGAGGCCGGACAATCAATTCAGATGTTTACTGTCAATAAACTAATGAAACTGGATGAAGCAATCAAAGAAAAAAGGCCAGAATTGGCAAATCGCAAAGAAATTGCGTTCAATCATGATAATGAAATGCCATCATTCATCTTTAGTAACTCGTGGGAAATTATTGGAGCTTGGTTGGGAAGTGATGTCGCATCCCCCATACAGCCCTGACCTGGCACTAGCTGTTTACTATTTGTCTCGAGGTTTTCAAAATTCTTTGAATGGTAAAATTTATACAAATGATAATGACTTTAAATCGTACTTGCTCGAGTTTTTTGCTTATAAAGACCAAAATTTCTGTGTGCGGAATTATGAAGCTGCAACAAAGATAACAAAAGGTCGTTGACCGAAATGGAAAATATATAATTGATTAAAGTTTATTCCTTGAATATAAAACAAAAAACGAGTTTATTTCACACTACAAAACCGAAGTTACTTTTTGGTCAGCCTGAAATATTGCGGAAATCCTAGCTTCAACGGTTTTTAAGGGCTACATATTTTAAATCTTGAAATTATAACAGCAATAATCGACATCCCTCTTAAATTTACTATCATTTTAAATTCGCTAGCTATATTTATGTTTCTTTCTTGCTACAGGCCACAGCACATGATCGAACAACTCGCGGATATATATTAGTTTAAATGCAAGTATAACGAATAAATAGGGGGTATATACGATTATGATTGTGGTAAAATATTTTGTTATTTTACAATCTAATGTGAGCATAAATTTGGGAAATTTTAACATCGTTACACGGCCTCTAATAATAACTAACATAGTGGTGAATGTACGACAGATTGTACGGTAAAGTTATTTAAATTAATAGCGAAAAAAAAAGCAGCTGCAGGTAAAGATACTGGCGATTACTTTTAAACGAATAAGCAAAAACACACTGTCAAAATGGCAAAGGAGTTCAAAACTTTTCAACGGGAGAAAATACTATGAATTACCCTTGTCTCTCTAAGTTTCTATAAACATAGTCCCAGTCTTCTTCACTCCCAGGCTTTTCATCTTCTCTCATGCCTAATCCATTATTCGGAAATTCATCAACTCTATTAATTCTATCATTCTCATGAGTCGCGCCTGAATTTGTTCGTGATCTTCTTTGAACCCTAGAAGTGGTAGAAGCTCCATCGACTATATCATATCCATTACGGGATTCAATTTCAATGAGTTGCCCAGTGGGAACAGGATACCCAGGTGGTACCATAGGGAAACCATTGGTGTAGTAATATCCGTTTGGAGCAACAACCGCGGGTAAAGGTTGTTTAACAACAGGCATATGGGCATTACAAGGAGCGTATCCATAAGTACCATAGGCATTGGGACATCCATTTGTATGCGGGACAAAATAAGGTACTAAAAATAAGACTGGTATGAGTTCACAGCTTCACACTTACAAGATGAGTAAGAAAAGCTTTATCTTTTAACACCACATATATCATTTTTCTTTTATTTTGTCTTTTCTTGGGTTTAGGTTCTATATTTAATAAATACATAAAACTATTGACGTTTCGCCCTTTATTCAAGGCATTTTCAAAATTTTTGCCTCCTAAAAATATGTAATTAAAATACATCACATAAAAAACATATTTAACATTTTCGAAAAACAAACAAGACACTTAAACAATAGTCAAAACATTAAAATTTTTTAAAAATACTTAATTTCACCGGTACGCACCTTGACATTTTGGTGTTTTGTTTCTGAATAAAATTTAAATTTAACATCGTTTACTGAGGATACGTGGAATGCGAATGTGTTTTATTTTTTTAATATTTTTTATATTTTATAATGCATAAAAAAACAAATAAGGTATATGTTTGGTTTTATGTTTAAGAGGATATTCCATTTTTGATTCTTATTTGACTGGATCGAATACTTAATGTTTAAATTAGGTTTGCGTAAATGTGGCTCAAATTTCCCATATCTGTTCTGTCGTTAACAGTGTTTTTATCTTTTTTAATTGCAATCATTTCTTTTATTTGTAATTTTTGGTAATTCATATCTTTGTTTTTTATAATGGTACTGTTATAACCAAAAGTGTGTTTTTTCGTCCTGTGTGTGTTTGTTTAACGCTGTTGAGGCGTTTTTTTGTATATTTATGGCCATTTAATCTGTTCTTCAGTAATTGGCTCGTCATGCCTATATATTTTTTGGGACAATTTGTGCAAGGGATCGAATATATTATATTTGATTTATTCATTAGAGGAGTTTTACTTTTTAAATTTATGAACAATGTATTTAATTTATTATGTGACCTGAATTTTATTCAGAAACAAAACAGCAAAATGTCAAGGTGCGTACCGGTAAAATTAAGTATTTTTAAAAAATTTTAATGTTTTGACTATTGTTTAAGTGTCTTGTTTGTTTTTCAAAAATGTTAAATATGTTTTTTATGTGATGTATTTTAATTACATATTTTTAGGAGGCAAAAATTTTGAAAATGCCTTGAATAAAGGGCGAAACGTCAATAGTTTTATGTATTTATTAAATATAGAACCTAAACCCAAGAAAAGACAAAATAAAAGAAAAATTATATAATCTATGGTTCAAGAATCAAGAATATATATATATATATATATATATATATATATATATATATATATATATATATATATATATATATATATATATCTCAAACTCTATCCCGATATCAAAGTGTCTTTACTTACAAGTTAAAACCTTTTAAAATATGTAAAACAACGTAGCACACTAAGTATAACAGGAATTCAGTTAATTATGTGCTCTTTAACAAGTGGTAAAAAATTGACCTTCAAAATAAGTTTTCCTCTGTTTAAAAAATCTAAGATGTCAATAATATGAATTTAAAAAAAACTATATACTTGGCTATAGCCAGGTTTTAGTTGATAAGAGGGATATAACTAACAATAAATAGAAGTGAACAAAACCACATATAGAGCAAAATATTTCAGGAAGTTAAGATAACTGTAAAAAAATTACCTGTTGACACGGGAAGAGCTACGTGATTGTGACTAGGTGATGGTATGTAGTTATGACCGATCGGCATAGAGATTTGACTCGTAGGTGAAGTAGGGTTGTATTTATTCTCATAAGAATCAGTTCGCGAATTTCTTAATGGTTCCTGTGCGTGCTTTGAATGGAACTTATAAACTAAGTTTTTTATGCACTGATCAGGACTTCCAGGATAGTTTCTTCTGTACTCAAGAATTTCTAACCAACTAATACTGAAAATTGTAGAGACTTCTTCCCACATATGTTTTAAAATCTAAAAAATTGTGTGTTAAAGTGGTAATTTCCTATCAAATAAATTTATTATTTCAAAACAGAGAAAAATATATTCCTTTAAAAGTATCACCACTTGGTTTCAAAAGCAGAAATTAATTTATTTGTTTTGAGATTTCTGCCATGTATGTTTCAAAATTAGAGAGAAACATCAAATATTTATTACTTCAAATAATATAGTGCGCAAAACTAAACTTTATCTATTTAATTAAAAAAATTTAAGCCAATAATAAATATTTCAAAGTTTACTAAACAATGATCAGTGTAACCTTAAAGTTATAATTTAACCTGGAGTAACACTAACGCAGTTTCTATAGAATTTAAGTATCGATATTCCGTTGAGAATTATCGACCTATTCTTGATTATCTTCACAAGTAAGAAAATACTCAAAAGAGAACCTTATAAACCGTAATAAATCAATCTAATATTGTGCATATGTATATTTTTGTTACTGACCTGACATTCAACATAAGCCACCAAGCAGTCCCTGGAAATATTAGCAACTCTATCTGGGCAAATAGGTCCGTCTAAAGCCAAAATGCCGTTGCCAATGTGTTTATAACCCATTATTTCAAAAATCTTTTCAGCTCCTATCAAATTGGCTTCTATCTGATGTTTATAAAAACCGCAATAAGTCTGTAGGATTTAAAAAAAAAAAAGTTATAAATATATACTACAAAAAGTATTTTTGATCATGTAAAAAAAATATCACCGGCTCTGATTAAAATTATGTAAAAATAAAACTATACATGACATCCAATTCCTGTTAAGATGTACTCAACTAAACAATTTCAATTTTCTTTTCATTTTATACTAAGTAACCTGAATATAGGTCAAAGTTAAGTAAAATCCTATAACATTTTTTATGACGAATCTAGGAAGATACCATGTTTCTAATGGTATTTGTTCCATTCAGAAATAAATTATGGTCTTCATAAATAATGGAATCTGAACAATGAAGTAAAAATAGACTAATGTACAATTAATTTCATAACTTAAATATAATATTAATCATCCAACAAATGTGATTAAGTTAGTTACAAAAAAATAGATGAGAACTGAAATTAAATCAATTACTGTTAGAAAGATATGTATATGCCGAGGTTAAAACCGATAACGCTGACTAAGCAAAATAACAGCCCACCACATTATTGAATTCTTAGATTAGCTCCACAACGCGTTGTGTCACCTGATAACTAGATTCAATGAAGTTAAAGAGGTTAAATGGAAAGAAAATTCTATAAAATGAATTCGGTCGAGCATGTAAAGCAGCTATACTGAACTTGTGTAGTTACGAACCTTTTATAGAACATATATACAAAGTAATAAAAAGTTAATAATATACCGAAAGTAAAATCCCGGTCGAAACGGAATTACTGAATACAGACTTTTTAAAATCAAATGCGTTTTTATCTAAAACTGCTCCATCCGATGATATTGAAAAATAGAAATGTCAGCTATACTTTTCTCTTTAAAGATAGCATCAACTGTAAATTACTCCAGGTACGCAGATGTGCCCAATTAGTTTTGAAAATAAATTAATTCAACTTTATAAGAGTTGAAATATATATATATATATATATATATATATATATATATATATATATATATATATATAAAACAGAAACTTTAATCAGGAGCGTTTTTAGTGAATTTCACGTAGATGTAACTGCATTGGATCGGTCCAATCAGATCCGAATGCTATACTACCAAGTTGGTCATATACTACCAAAAATAAATTATAAGAGCTCATTGGCGTGACTCTTTTGGTTTGTAGTGTTTGCTCATTTGCAAAAATTTATATTTCTTTATATTATAAAGTAATCTGTGCGTGATAGGTAAAACGAAATAAAAATAAAATGGCAAAAACAGAATTGAACGATAAAATTTTGTAACAAATAGAGCAGCAAGTGATTTAAATGCGCTATGAAATACTAGGTCTCGTAAGTCTGTTAAATGTTATCGCATTTAACAGACGTTATTATGGTCAACGTTTAAAATCATGAATAATCTTAGATATTGATAAAAAATGTTCTCATCATGTTTGGTCAAATATCAAAAAAACCTTAACATGAACTTCGTTTTACGTTTTTTTTATTTTACACATTATGGTTGTTTAAACTTTTTATACCGATTATTTGGACGTTTTTAAAGCTGCTAAACCTCACGGATAAGCCAATTTAAAATTAGTGACTTAAAAACATTTTAATGCATTTGTACAAATGTTTTAATGATAACCAGTTCATATTTTAAAAGGATTTAGATAAAAACATAATTGTAATTGTTATCCTATTTTAAAATATTTAGAAAAAGCAACTTGATAAGGTACTGATACGTTAATGAATAATTTAAAAAAATGAAAACTGTAACATACTGTATAAAGGCTATATACCACCTTTCATGGTGACATTTGTGTTGAAAACATTTAAGAAATTGAAAAATTGTTAGTAAAGTAAATAAGAAAAAAAACATTTATAATTTCGTCTACCTTTATATTACGATATTCTTTTCGCCAAGGCTGCGTTAGCAAGTTCCCGGCATACATCTGTAGAGCATTCCATCCAGTTGCAGCTTTATATCCGCTAAAATCTTTCTTGTATGCCGCTGATCTATAAAGAACTTCTTCCGTTTCAGGCAAGGCAAATTTATGTTTATGGGGTACTACACACAGAAAATCAGTAATACAATCTAAAAAGGAAAGGAAGTTAATGATTTGAATTAAAAAGTAAACTTAAAATTGAGATCAAATACAAAAAAAGAACATCAAAAAAGAATCTAAACAATTAATAAATCATTTATTTTGAAACATTTAGATTGGCAGATAAATTACCAAGAAAAAATCATGGCATATTTTAATGAAAATGCCTAGATATACATGAAAATGTATGACGATCAATAGAAGTTGTTAGAAGTACCTGATATTATTGATAAATAAATACTGGAAGTCGATATTATTTTAATGAAAATATCTAAAGCATTTAGGATATACTGATATTTTCATTAGTTGGTAAAGTTATCCTCTGAATAATAGAATATAGTATTTTGTAAATGGTGGAAATACTCGATCATCACTTTTATTGGACTTTTAAACATTTTGAATACCATATCAAATTAGTTCATTTCTGCTTAAGAAACTTTTTAAAATATTGAAATTCAAAAAAGTACCTTTTTACTCTAGGATCTTAAAGTATATGGACATTATTTTTTAAATATTTATATGTTGCATAATGCATATGAATAAAATGTTAGTATACATGAATGTAGTATGAAAAAATAAAATAAATAATCTGCGATCTACATTAATTCAATTTGACTATTTTAGGTTGTTATCAATTTCTTAGTTTATTTATTTAGTGTCTACTTTATTTCATAGGTCTAAAAATAGTAGGTAAATATTTTCTACAGTTGTTAGTTTGCGTCAGTCACATCCTTTTAAATTCCTGATGACTCATATAATATGGTTCTAAAATGAGTTTGATGATATGCTCTAACTTTTATTAAAAATTCAATTTTTAATTTTTCAAGAGGTCAGTAGGAAAGAAGGTACTTACATGTTGCATAGTTTTTTAGATATACTATATAAATCTGATATAATCAGCCAGGTTTACTAAGAACGTTTTAAGTTTTAAACTACTGGCCATGGAATTTATATCTTCTAGTTAATTGGTTTTGTTTTATTTATGACATTGTTAAAATTTATATTATATATTTCAAAAAACAAACTTTTACCTAGAAAATTAAGGATAAGAACTTTAAGATAAAACCCTGGAATCGATAATAATAGTTGTCTCCCGAAAATCAACATTTTTGTCGGTTGGGAATAATTAAAACGATTTTTTAATTCTTGTATTTTCAAAGTTCAAAACTTGGCCGAGTGTTGTTGCACTTGTCAATTTAAACCCTTTACTATCAACTTTAACCTGTTTTAAAATTAGGTTATGTAAGAGAATTAGGTGTTTTAGAGCACTAATCGGTATTTTTACTTTAATATTTTCAGCAGTTTACATGTTTCAAAATTAACGTAGATATGTATATTTTCTGTTGCTAGAAAAAACACCTATTTATATGTTAACTAAAAAGGATTAGCTCAGAAAATTACAAAATTTGTTTAGCAGTAATTCCATTTACAAAGTTTTGTTAAAATTTAGGGATATAAAAACCGTTAAAAAAATTATTAAAATATTACATATTTTTAGGGTCTAAAATTTCAAAATAGGGTTGTTTTTAATTGATTAGGTAGAAAATTTGTTTTCAGCTATGGAATATCATAGTATATTAACTGCCATTTTCACTTTTATAGATTGTATTATTTATGTGGTGGAAAAATAAAAATATTAATTTTATATGTCTCCTTTTGAGCATGTAATAGATAATGGGGCTAAACATATCTTGACAAATTATGTATGACCCTTTTCTTTTACTTATGTTAAACAAAATATACTAATAAATTAACATCATAGCATATTTCAAGCATTTCAGAATTTGTAGAGTAGCTTCAATGAATTTTGAATAAATTTCATGACTTTTGTGCTAATTTCGGTGAATAATTTATCATCCAGTAATACTATAATACATTTCATCAAATCAGTGTTAGGACACCATTTAGACCAAAGATTTTTTAATAAGTTATTTACAGGTTGTACACCGAAGAAATCAAGAAATGAAGAGATTGTGTATTTCGGTGTATATTTTATATTATTATCGGCCAAGCGCTTTCGGTCTTACTTAGACCATCCTCAGGGCTCAGACCTCATCAAATGTCACACCTTAATCCTGCCATTTGGAGACGCCAACGCCAGCGCAGCCTCCACACAGAACAAGTCACACATACAATTAAAAAGTCTGCCCCAAATTAACTTTTAACTTTTTAATTGTATATGTGATTTGTTTTGTGTGGAGGCTGCGCTGGCGTTGGAGACTGTTCTCCAAATGTCAGGGTTAAAGTGTACCCTTTGACGAGGTCTGAGCCCTGAGGATGGTCTAAGTAAGACCGAAAGCACTTGGCCGATAATAACATAAAATATACACTGAAATACATAATCTCTCCATTTCTTAAAGGTTTTTTGTCTCTAAAGTGTGCTGCAGAAGAGAGATACATTTATATTATATTTTCATCGGAGACTATGCTTTGCAACTGACCTATCAATACAACTTTATTTTAAAAACTAGTAATAAATTTCTTAAAAAAAGTTATTTTGACATATTTTTCTACCTTTTCTAAAGATTAGCTTTATTCATTATAAACATATAACAAGGCCTTTATTAAATATAATTTATAAATTTTATACCCATAGATGTGTTATGAAACAATTACTGCCCTCGATTCAAGAGTTTTAAGCTCAGGTGCATCAAACCCTGAGTAGCTCCGAGCAAATCTGAATAAAGCGGTAAAAATATTAATTGGGACAGTATATAACCTACAAATTATTTTTTTTTCAGAATTTGTGTTTTTAATATACATAGCGAAACATATTGAAGACAAAAAGGTAAAAATATTATATTATTACTTATTAGTTTTGAATTTTGTCGAGTGTCATGGCATTTTAGACCATAAATATTTCACAATTCGTTAAAAAAACTATGAAGACAAGTTCGATATTTTGTGAAATAGTCTTATTTTTGTGTCTCCATTTCATATATAAAATGTTTTTTTACCCAAAAATAGCATCTAAAAATGATAACTGATAGCTGTTAGGGCTTTATACATCAAATATATTTTTTTGTGCTTGAGGGGTAAGGGGAAAGCAGATCTGACAAGCGCCGAGGCATAATGCACTACTTGAATAAAGCGAGGGTTTCTTGCACCTGTACAGCTCCGAGCTGTTCATGCTAATGAATCGAGGGCAGTAAATGATTGAAACAATATTTTGTATACTATACTTATAGAGAGAAAATTTTAATTTTTTTATTCTTTTTTCACAGGTTCAGTGATTTGTAAAAAAAATTGAAAAATGAAATACTGAGTCACTGTTTTTTAATTTTAAAAGTATTAATGCCTAGAAACTTATTAGGATTATGAAATATTTACTTATTTATTTCATATCGAAACCAATAGATATCATGTCTATCAGGTATGCTTTTGACATAAACTATGAAGTAATAACTGACTGCTAACAAGGGAACGGAGAGGGATTTCCCCAACTAGAGAATTCAATGGTATGGTTTATTGACAGATCCAAGATAAAAGAAGGGGTTGGAGTAGAAGTATCAGACCCCAGTTTTGGGCTTGCCAAATTCCTAGGGGACAACCCCACCATCTTCCCAGCAGAAATGCATGCAATGTAAATCACGATGACGGGTGTCTCCATAGAAACTCTAAGAAGGCGAAAATATATACATTATCAGATAGCCAAGTAGCGCCTAAAGCTCTTAGGTAAAACAGCTCTCTCTAAGTTGACTTGGGACTGCAGGCAAGCCAATTGCAAGGAACAACAGGGCAATCCTGACTTGGGTGCCAGGGCACAAGAGAATCAAGGGAAACGAAGAAGCGGACAACCTCACAAAAGAAGCGGCAAAAAGTCCATTTCTCGATTCAGTGCCTTTTTGTGGAGTACCAAAAAGCCACATAAAGCGGGAAAACTTCAGAGCTGGGAACAAAAACAAATAAAATTAAAGTGGGTTAAAACGCCTGCTCGCAGGCAAAAAAGTTCATAAATCCATTTCCAAAGAATACAAAAATGCGTCTCGGTCTCCTAAAAAGGGATATTCGAGTAATAATAAGTATCTGCACAGGACACTGCTCTCTGAGAAACCATATCAAAGAAATGAGCAAAGCTGAATGTGATGTTTGCTGTTTCTGTAATCGGGCAGACGAAACAGCAGAACATCTGTTACATGAATGCATAGTATTGTTCAGCAAAAGATTTAAAGTCCTAGAAGGTGTCACCTTGAAGGCTGAAGAAGTAAAGCACCTACTTCCCAGAAGAATAACAGACTTCATGACTAGTCTAAATATCCCAGCCTTATAGGGTAATGTAGAAAAGATCTTATAGGTCGAAGTGCTATAGAGAGGCAAGAAAGCCCTAACGATCCTCTTGCAATCTATAATTTATTTCATATTAATCAGAATCAAACAAAGTGTCCACCAATTCTATAATGCCATATGTATATACATATATGGCCATACCCAAATTATGCAACTTGGTATGAATTCCGCCCGTTTTGAAGGTAGAAATTAAGTGTTTTTGTTTCAATAGTTGTTAGGATCATTCCGTTATATATTATGCTGTTCTGCTGCCAGTTCATTATGAGATGATTGGCCTGATTTTGTATGCTTATCTCTAATATTTAAGTCTTTTCCATCATTATCTCTTTTTTTTGTTAAAATGCTCATAGAGGGCTTTCATTTGTTTACGTTGGAAATAAGTGAGGTCAAAGCTAATGCTAATATTGCTATCCTTTAATTTATACTTATGTTTGAAACGTTAAGCCCTTGGAGAACAGAAAACTTATTGGCCTGGGTTTGGAATATTTTGCGAGTAGCTGGGAGCAGACTTGTTTTGTCTTATTCGTCCTTGTTGACACTGACTTTGATACCTTTTAGTTTTTTAGAGAATTGTGATAGCTTATTTGTATAAGTTACAAATTTCTTTCTTTTTTACACCATACTTTAAATTTTTATGAGCTTTGTCCACAAATAGTTTGTATTTATGACAATAAAGCATGTTTTGAATTTGATTTCTCAATTCCATGACCAACTCTAAAAATTTTACAATTAGTATCAGTATTCAATTACAATGTCTCCAACAGAGTCTGTACATGATATTTATTATGACTAACACGATCTCCAATATGCTCAGACTTACAATTTTTAGATCTCTCACAGAACATGTTGTTTCACAGCAGAAGATCCCAAAGTGTTGTTGCTTTTAAGCTCTACAAAGTTTTTATGATCAGTGACCTCATTTTCAAGGTGAGTAATTTTATCTCTCTGGATAGTCTTTATTTCCTCCAGAATACTATTTTCAATAGGTACTTTGTTTAATTTCTAACATCATTAGGCATAGACAAAGCAACAAAATCATCAGCAGATTGAACCCCAGTCCAATCTACACAGTGACTTTCTGTCAAACATGCACCAGCATTATTGCGAGTACAGCATGATATAGCAGGTTGACTAAGGGTGCTCATATTTGGTCAAATTGCATTTGGTACATTGCTCAGTGATAAATGTTTATGACCACCATCTCTAAAGATTTTACACTGCCTGTTGTGTGTTCCGGTTCTCCGAGAAAGAAGGGCAACTTTACCAAATTCTTTAGCCCACAATCCGGAGCACCTTTTATGTATCCAGGCAAAATATCCAGAGCATTTAGCAATTGCAGAAAAAACTGACAACCTCAATAACTTCTAGGGAATTGTAACAAAATATGTGTCCAACATGCATTTAATCAGTTCTTTATAGGTTTTTTTTTTACTTTCTATAAGCCATTTATCCAAACATACTGTATAAATCTGAACTAAACTGGCTCATAATTATTACTGTTTTAAGGAAATTTGGACTTCCTAGGTTATGATTAGGATATTTTGCTGCCAATTTAATGTTTGGCTAAACAGCCAGGGACATGAGACTACCACCAACCAAATATTAAAAAAATTCCTGACGCGCCCTTTTATAAAGTCACCAACCCAGTTAATTTATTTCCAAAAAACATGCAAAAAGAATGAGCTACAGAATTAACTACTGTAACAATCGGGCAACATTGCATTTATTTGCCAATATGGCCAATACTTGTTTACTTTTGTCATTCTGCTTGATTTTTAGCATTTTCTGCAATATTTTAATATAATGTTACGTAAAGATTTCTACAAATGTGCATTGCTTCAGGATGTGCAAACGTGTTTTAGTGGAAATGAAATTTAAAGGAAAAAGTCAAAATAATATTTTTCTTTGGAAAACAATGTGCGATCACCAAAAAAAAAGTGTTAGATTCGTGTTACCGACCTCTAAATAGGAGTATACAAAAAATCAGCAAAAAGTTCAGTATTTTCACTATTCTGAATAATTGTTAAAGATAAAAAGCATAAATATAGTTGTTAAAACTGCATTTCTAAAGTAAATTTCTAGAAGCCAATTAACTGATTTAACAGATAAACTTTTCCAGTTTGCCAGATTAAACTTTATTTTTTCTAGTACAAGTCTACCAATGATGGATTTATTGTAAAATGGCCATAAAATCTACTAAAGTTATGAGAAAAAAAATGGTGAGCTTTTACATTTGAATTGTAAGTTTATCACCTAATATAACTTCTCAAGGGCCTTTTTATTTCCAATTTATGAAGGTATGGAGATGTGCTGCGTTATATTTAAAAAATGAATTTAATATTTATTTGTTTAACATTATCATCCTTACCCTCCAATTTAGTGCGTTGAATAATTTTTTCAGGACTTTCTTCCATATTCAGATAGCTTAAATGAAGCTGATCTATTTTTAGCCATAGTTCCCGAATTTGATCTTGTGAAAAATAACTCTCCATAATAACCATACTAAAAGGTATTAAATATTGCAATATAGCATGCAAAATTTTATTAGTTACTTAAAGAGCACTAGAAAGTAGGACAGAGTATATATTCTAAAAATAGAATCGAGTTAATAGAACAATTTCGGAATTCCTGTTTGTCCAAATTTTATTAAACGAAATAAAAATCAATAATTATTTAAAATCCGATCACAATAAACAACTTGAAAAACTCAAATTTTGGATATTTTCCTTCTTTTGTTGTTTTTGTCACAAACTGACGTTTAATTTGATATGACGTATGACGTATTTTCAAGGAGTACGTTCATTATCTTATTTGGATACGGAGCAAATAAGGGCGTGTCCGCATTAGATACATTCATTTACAACGCTACGTTTTCAAGGCGACTTAAATCAATGTTCCCATTATTGCTGAAGCGCCGAACGTTGAAGTTGGGGTGCAAATTTTTCAGCTTACATATCTACGACTAGCGTATTTGAGCCTAGTTTTTACTATCTATAGAAATATTGAATATAGGGTCAGAAATCAGTAAATAACTCTACATATCTACCACACCGATGCACAGTGAACAGACAGTGAACAGACCTCAAAAAACCAACGAAGAATCATAAGAAGAGTCAAAGTTGCCCAGGACGATCGCAAGACCAACTAGGAAATCTTCATAAAGCTAATGAGGGACATGTAAAAATTTCTAAACAAACAGAAAACACATGACAACACAAACACCATCTTCCATAGCCGAAATAGAATTCGTCGTTTGAAGTGTTGCCAAGAAGGGCATGTACAAAGCCGCTGTATTAGTAGTACTGCTCCTGACAGTGATCAAAATCAGGAAAACTCCCGGTAGCCACCTTAAAGAGGCGAAAGCTGGCTAGATGCTATCAAGTCCCACCAAGAATAAAAATTAAGGTATGCCGGAGGCAAAACGATGGTTCCAGCTTGGTAGTATCCGGAAAGGTACTTGGTCGGGAATGTGAAATGGTATTAGATACTGGTTCTCTTCACATCATTGTAAAGTCGAACATTTTAGCTCAATGTAAAATTTGTCTTCCGGAAAAGCATTATTTCCTACAGACCGCCAACGACGAAGTAATACCTGTGAAAGGGATACATAAAGCCGAAATAACCCTGGGGAGTACTACTTTCAAACATGTAGTTATTGTTGCTTTTTTTTTGGTGCGAAGTAGTACTAAGACTAAATGTTATGGAACACCGGAAGTTTATCCTTGATCTTTTTCAGTGGGTACTGCGAACTAGATATGAAGAAATTGTTATGAATCTACCGAAAAATAGTAAAGTGTCGATCCGGGAAGTTGTACTTCTTGAAGATGCAATGTAACCACCAAGCTCAAAATGTATAGTAAAAGTTAAATTTGATGATTCCTAGGAAGATGGAGTAGTTTTGGTTAAACCAGTTCAAGATTACTCGTTGTATGCAAAAGGAATTCTTCCTGCAAGAACATTGATACAGAATAAAAGAAGCACTATATTTGTCAAGATGCGAAACTTGCAGGAATATCCTCAGCATTAAAAAAAAGGTGACAAGATTGCTACCTGTCAACCTGTGGACATCATAGTTACCGATGTCCCTTTACAACCTGAAAAATTACCTGATAGTCTATCTAAGGTACTCCAGGATCTAGTTATTGCATCGGCATCTTTATTGAATCAAATTCAGATGTATGGACTGGAAAATGTTTTAAGAACAAATCAGGATATTTCCTTTTTATCTGATAGTGGTTGGGAAGGACCAATATAGTCGAGCATCGTATAAATACTGGTGAAGGAACTTAAATTAAACAAGCTCCAAGGGGAATACCGTTAGCAAAACGTGACGAGGTGGACAAGATGCTTAAACACATGCAGAATCGAGGCCTGATAGAACCTTCTCAAAGTCGATGAACATCCCCAGTTGTATTAAATAGGAAGAAAGATGGCTCAACTAGATTCTGTGTCGATTTCAGAAGACTTAATGACGTCACAAAGAACGACAATTTTCCTGTACATCGTAAAGAAGATACTCTAGACACTTTAACTGGGTTAAAATGGTTTTTTACATTGAGCTTAAAAAGTGGCTCTTGACAAGTACAGCTTCATCCAGAGGATAAAGAAAAGTATGCCTTTTGCCACTTTTGAACCTTTAATGGAACGAATCCTATATGGACTAACTTGGAAAACATGTCGAGGATACCTAGACATCCTAATTCTGGGAAAAACATTTAACGATCTCCTGAAAAATGTCTAAGATATATGTCAAAAACTGAGGAGTGTACAACTAAAACTCAGTCTAAACAAATATCAATTTTTTTCAGAAAGAAGTGAAATACCTGGGGCATATAATCATAGACGCTGGTGTACGATCCGATCCAGAGAAGACATAAGCTATTTAAGGTTGGCCACAACTGAAAAACAAGCATGAACTAAGAAGTTTTCTGGGTTCCTGTGCTTATTATAGAAGATTCATAAAACAATTCGCCGATATTGAAACAGATTTACATCGATTGACTGAAAATAGCAACAGCTATGAATGGTCCGCAGAGTGCGAAAACGCTTTTATTGAACTAAAGAAGGCACTTTATAAACCTCCAATATTGTTATATTCTGAGCCTGATCAGATGTTTGTTGTGAACACTGACGCTAGTAACTCTTCTATAAGTGAAATTTTGTTCCAGATACAAAATGACAAAGAGAAAGTGATTGCTTATTTGAGCAAAGTACTCCGCAAAGCTGAGCGACATTATTGTTTAACAAGAAAATAACTACTCGCCATTATAAAGACGTTGGAACACTTTCATAAATATCTATATGGTCAAAAATTTCTCCAGCGAACAGATCACGCATCACTAAAGTGGCTTTTACAATTTAAAAATCCTGAAGGTTAAATAGCACGATGGTTACAATGCTTGCAAGGGTATAATTTTAAAATTGAACATAGAAAAAGTTTGAACCATAAAAATGCAGGCGGTTTGTCAAGAAGAATGCATGCACTATAATACACACGAAGAGCTAGAGAATCTTGACGATTTCTATTGCCGAAAGACACAACTACAATGCTCTTTGGACTGGGATCCCAAACTCATCTCCAAAGAACAACAAGAAGATCCAGATCTTAATATTATCATCAAATTAAAGAATAATAATTAAAATCGATCCACTTTTCGAGAAATCTTATCAAAATTTCAAAAATTAAAAGATTACTGGATCTTATGGGATTCTTTGATTATGCACGATGGTCTACTAAAAAGAGTTTGGGGAGCTCTTATGGCAAAGACTACAAATACCGGACCATATTACCCATCAAAAAGGTTCCAGAGGTACTGCAAGCTTTACATAATGGTGTAGGTGCTGGACTCTTAGGGGTTATGAAAACTCTTGAAAAAGTTCGAGAGTAGTTCTATTAGCTGGGGAGCGCGCAGATATAAAAGAGTGGTGCAAAACCTGTACTAACTGTGCTGCCAGTAAAGGACCAAAAACCCGTAGCCATAGTAAAATGAAACAGTACAATGTAGGAGTACCTTTTGAAAGAATTACAGTAGTAGTAGGACCATTTCCTATTCGTAAATCCCGGAATCGGTATTTGTTGGTATCTATGGATCACTTCAGCAAATGGCCAGAAATCTATACGATAACAAATCAAAAAGCCACCACCTTTGCTGAAATATTGTTTGAAAAGTGGATTTGTAGATATGAGGTGCTAAGAGAAATACACTCTGATCAAGGCAGAAACTTTGAATCTGAAGTTTTTACGAACCTTCGCAAGCTTTTGGGAATCCACAAAACTAGAACAACATCCCTACATCCACAATTAGATGGAATGGTTGAGAGATTTAACACAACGCTGGAGAACTACATCAGAATACAAGTAAATGAATACCAAAATAACTGGGATAAATGCATTCAGCCATTTTTATTGACCTATCGTCCACTGGAAGAACACCTGCTAGCATAATTTCTTGAAAAGAATTATGTCTTCCAGTCGATTTGCTTACTGGACGTCCACCCGATATTGAAGCAACTTAGGAAGGCTACACTAACAAACTTAGTACGCAGCTTCAAGTCTTACACGAAGAAGTCAGTCGAAAATTACAAATAGAAAGCGACAGAATGAAGATCTCAAAGCCAACACTGGTGGATTCATGGCTGGTGAAAAAGTTTGGTTAAGCAATCCGAAAAGAACCAAAGGGCGTTCACCAAAACTTAAAAATCATGGGAAGATCCGTATAACATAGTGACCCGACTAAACGATCTAGTGTACCAACTAATCAGAAAATTCAAGTGAAATTTAAATGAACTAATTAAAATAATACTGTTCATTTATTGAATCATGTCGCCGACTGTCATGGTTGTGATGCGTTGGTTCGTTGCAGTTTAAGAGAATTTTATTTAACTTGTTTCAGCAATTTATTATTTGTTTCTATCTAACCTAGTGAGAAATTATACTGAATTCTAATGGAGTATTTTAATTATGTTTAAGTATTTATTATTCAATCTTATGTATTCATGGACGACATATTTGCATTTCAAATTTCTTTAACCTGGCGGCGATCATATTTTCTGCTGAATATTTTAGTAAGCATTTTTTTTTTGATAAAATAATTTAAGCAATTTTTTTATCATACCAGAACTTAACATTGTAGCAACAATTTTAAGGTAGCTACTTATTTAGAGGTTCAAAAGTTGATTTATTGTTGGAAAAGTAAGTTGACCATTTAGGTCTCCAAATACTGCATAAATATTTATATAAAATAGTTTATTTTGATATAAAATAATAAAAATATTAGTCGATTTCTGGCTGGAAGATTTTAGTAATGTATATTAGTTGGAGTGTTAATAGAGCTGTACTGAAAAAAAACTATTAATGGATACGTATTCTAACTTTTACATGTTATTACCTATATACTACATAATTAAGTTTTATTTGTTATTTGTTGTAGGTGTATTTAGTTTATCAATAAGGAATTTAGTCCAAGCATGTAACAATAATTTAAAGATTATATATGTCAACTGACTAGTGTTTTCGTTACTTTTACCTTTCCAAAATTTTAGTGAACTTATTTTTTAAAATGTTTATTTATTTTATGCCAATTTTTTCAATGTCATGTCAGTCGTCGACCTAAATTGTACATAGTCTCATCATAACTTCAACAAGATAATGATCTGCACTTGAATAAGACCTCCACGTGACAATGGACTCGTACCTGATTAAGACTCATACCTGAATGCGGCATCCACTAAATTATAACTCCAGGTTCGGTCTACAATATATGCACTAAATTTAAAGTAAGTGTGCTTTAAGCAAATTTTATAAACGTTTATTAAATGCGTTTAATGTAATGCATTCAAATTAATAATTTACATTAATCTAAATTAATTTATTTCATTAAATACAATGTAGTCTTTAAAAAACTCTTGGTTGTTTCTAGTTTTAGTGTTTCTTTTTGTTTTTGTTACTTTTATGAAATAATGTTGTTCTTGTTTCTTTGCAATCAAATTTAAATATTCTGATTTTAAAATAATAGGATTGTTTAAAGTAATAAATGTAATAATAATTAAGTGTTTACAATTGAAAATATAGAAAAACATTAAAATTAACTTTTATTTATTATTTATTTATTGTCAAAATTTTGCATTTGTTTCTTATAAATTGGCCATGGCCTACGGTTATAAATAAAGTAAATTATTGAAAATATCAAATTCTTTGTTTTTCAAAATATAATAAACACATTATATGTTTTTGAAAAGCTTAAATTATACTTAATCAGTATCTAAAATAATATACAGGGTATCCTATTTAAAAAATCATAAGTTGAGTTAATATCTCAAAAACTAAACTTTTTAGAAAAAAAACGGACCACACCATTGCATTCTACATAAATATTCTATAAAAACTAGTTTTTACCTTTTTGGTAAATTAACGCATGACGAAAATACAAGATGTACCTAAAAAAATAAAGATTTTCAAAATCACCCTGTAGATTAAAAACTAAGAGGGCCATGGCAAATTTGCCACTTGAATCTTTCGTTTCGAAAAATAGTAGGACACTAAAGTGAAAACCGCAACACTATCTTTGATAATGACTCCAATATCCCTAAAAGTGTCGAAAATGGGACACCCAGTACACCTCATCATAAGAAGATTCAGTCCTTTAAGCAACTCATATCATACTAAATAAAAAGTTAAATACAAGTTACTCCATCTCCCGGAATTTCATGCAATGTACCGTGAATATTAATGCAAATTCTTTTAATATTAAGGTACATGTGAATTAATTTTAATGTACAGAAAGCTGAAATATGTTTTCATTTTATTGAAATTTAAGATACCATTTAATCAAATTTAATTTACAACCAACTGATATTTGAATGAATTACTTTAGATTTAAGATAAATGTAAATGATTCATGATTTTAGGTATAAAATCATTAAATTTAAGGTAGAATGGACATTAAATTTGTATTAAATTTAAAGTTAATTTTAGCAATGTGCCCATGGAAAAATTTAAGGTTCTGTTTACTTTTTAAAAGATTATTTTTGTAGGTATTTGTTTAAACTATTTCTTATTTATTTATTAACATTAAATTATAAAAATCCAATAATTAGGAAACTATCTTCCTTTTATTTTTAACATTTTTTTTTTCTAGCGATACATTAACGTTTTGACCTTTTATACTTTTATTGTATTTATTTGTGTTAATAAACTTATTTTAATACGACAAAAGTGAAAACGTCAAAATACTAACATTAAAACTAAACAAAAATTTCCTTTATTCCCTAGCGCTTTCGCCATATGCATTAGTTGTAGCACCACCGTTTCGGACGACACTATCGAATTTAACGTCACAGTCCCTTAAACCAATTAGCACGCGAATCACATTTCTAATTTTTCGTGTTTTGTGATGTAAACTGCGTTGGGCCGATGTGTTATTTCCAGAGATATTTTGGAATAATTAAAACTTCTTTGGATATTTCACTCTTACATACTATCTATTTGACTTCATTTCTTCAGAGCATAAAACAGCTTGAATCTAAGCATATTTTATGAATAAATTTTTTATTGGGCACAAAGGAGTTTAAGGGGATTAACCTCGACAATTTTTTGTGGCTAAACTAAAGTTTTATGCAAAAAAGCCATTCTTAAAAAAGATTTGCCTATCAATGAAAATGCTTTATTAGCCTCTTGCCAAGTTTCGTATCAAATAGCTAGATTCTCAAAGCCGCACACAGTCGGATAAGAACTTATTCAAATTGTAGAATTTATATTTGGAAATCATTTTACTAAACAATTGCAGTCCTGCAGTCCAGCTCCCTGTCAATTAATACTGTTGCTCGTCGAATTGGTGGTATATCTGAATTTTTTGAATTTGTGCGAGCGAATCTTCTCCATTCAACTTGAACAAGCAACAGATAGTGATAAGAATTGTTAATAAATCTCATACGTTAAGTTTGACGATGCATTTTCAGCAGTCGTAAATCAGTGGAAAAGGTACAATGGAAAAATTATTTTGGAATATGTATAGACGGCGCTCGAAAATTCTTCGGAAGATTTCAAAGCTTACAAGCATTTGTTAGGCAAAAATCTCTACAGTGCATCTGGATATATTGTACGATTCATAGGGAAGTTTTCGCTACCAAAGAAATAAGTCTTCCTTTGAACATTGTGCGGTCACAGGTAGGTAATCATACAAAAACGATGCCATTGAAAGCAGGACTTTTTTTTTCTTATCCTATGGAAAGATACAGGTTCACTTTTTTATTGAGAATCAATTTCTGTAACGTGCTTACTTTTTTAATTAAAAGATGAAATAACTATTTTTTTGGAAGAGGAAATACGTCGCTATCATCTATTTTTTATGAAATTGAGCTATTTAAGTAAAACATATCTGAAAAACTGAATTTCTTAAATTACAATGCCAAGGAAACGATATAAAGAAATGTTTACAGCCGTAGAACTAGTTTAATAAGATACCATTTTTCTCTTTCAGATCGTTAAAGGAAAAGGTAGACAGTTTATTTCCTGCAAATTTTACTCTGGTTTTCTCTCTAAACGTGTTTATTTTATTATTTCCTTTGTTTTATCGGTGTAAACCTGGATTTTTGCAGCAGTTGCATTTTAATGACAAAGCATATGTAACAGCTAAATGTAGAAAAAGAACTCCATTCCATTTAATATCTTGTTATGAAAAGCTTTATTCTACCAGAGAGGCTCAAGGGGTCCAATAATATAAATTTGTTATTTTAAAATTAGTCAAATTGGTGAAACCATAAAATCTTCTATCTAATTGCATAACATTTTATTCTTCTATTATCAGAATGTATAAGCTGTTTGCTTTAGCCCCAATTAAAATTTTTTTCCAATATCTTCGCAATCCCTAAGGGAGGTGCGCCCCACAAGTTGAGAATCGAGAATAATAAGTTCGTGTTTCAGACCAAAATATTTTTCAATAAAAATAATTCAAAATATTGTTGAAACCAGAAGTATTTTAGATTACACAATTTTCAGATCCATTCGTTACCAGAACTTATTCATCTTTTACACAGAAATTTTTGTTGAGATGTAATTGACAGCTGCTAAATTATATTTTTTTGTAGCAGCATTTCACCGTTGACAATAAATTATAATTTTATTTATGCAAGATCGTTGCACTTGAACCGTAAAAATTTAAAAGGTGCAGTGACCTAAGAATTTTGGGCGTTGACTAAAACTGGTTTTCGTAAAGGTTTAACTGAATATGAAAAAATTTATAAGTCTCTAGGTTATTTAATGTACCTACAAAAAGCCGCAACCAAATCAAGATAAAAAAAATATGATACATTTTATTTATAGGAATTTCGTATAACCGATTAAACACATTTTTTAACCTCATCGATTCATAATAACAAATAATAAGAGACGCATTAACTTTACAAGATAACTCGAAGATGGAAATGACAAGGCTTGATTGTGTTCAGAACCAACTATATTCTCCAAACTTAGGGGAACACAGGTCAGGATAATCAATGCATGTTTATTTATGGCATGACTTTCCAGACTTAACAATAAATTAAATACAATAAATTATTTTTTTGATAAATTATGAATGTCCAGGAATAAGAAGGTAATGTGGAATGGTAAAGTATGGGTAATTCGAGTTCGAAATAACATTCGCATTTATTGATATAGAGCAATCCTTTTTTGTTTTTAGTCAACTTTTGGCTTTAATTTTTGGGTATAAACTGAATGTTTTGTTTTTTTTTGAACGCATACAACTTCTTAATTTATATATTACGTATACTAAATCACATTTAATACTATGTAAGATAATATGCTTATTTATTTATTTAAATAAGTACAATAAGTTATCAGTACAAATATACAAATGACTACTACATAAATATACAAATTCCAATTTAGCCCTAGATGCAGGGAGTCCGTATGGGCATTCTTCTAATTAAATTATAATGCAATTTCTACAAATGAAATTCCAAAATCGCTGCTCCCTCGATACATCCAGGAATGGACAATACAAAAGAACCTAAGACAGCACAGAGGCAAATCTACAAAAATTCTCGACAATATAAGTTTTGCCAATTTACTAAATTTTTTCAGGTTGTCAGTTTTCATCTGATCAGATATCAAATTATATAATGTTGGGCTAAGGTAGCCCATCGATTTTTTATGAACTTCTCTAGTGCATCTTGGAATGATTAAATGCCTATTCATTGATTCTTGTATTATGTCCGTGGTTTATTACGTGTCTAATTTTATTATGGTCATGTACATAACAGTACACAGTGCAAAAAAATAAAATTGGCAAATTTACAATGTCTCTGCCATAAGGAAGATCAGTTGGGTATCAGAAATTTCTGTTAAATATAATTTTGAATCTTCTATTCTGAATAATCTGAAGTGGTTTTAAAAAGTTATTATAAGCACTTTCCCATACAAGTTCAATGTTACTAATATTTTTTCACTTAATATTTGTCATAATAAACAAAACTTATGAATTAAGCTTTTCAATTTTCTGTTAGGTAAGTAATATGCAAATCCCACTTTATGTACTGATAATGATAATTCCAAGATTTTTGACATTCGTAATTTCAAATGTTTTAAGTTATTAACCTCGATGAATGAAAATGATGGCCGGTTTACCCCTCTATGCTCTGTAATTAGTTTCTTTAATATTTAAAGACAATTTATGTACATCAAACCATTTTTTCACAATATCAATTCCACTGTGTGCATTTTTTCTAACTTCCTGCCAAGTTTGCCCTCCAAACAAAATCACTGTATCATCCGCGTAAGATTCAGTTATAACCCCAATATTCAAGTCTGTAGTTGATTTTATGTACAAGTTGAAAGGTACAGGCCTCAAGACAGTCCCTTATGAGACTCCAATTTGTAAGTTGCAAGAGTCACTCAAAGTTTCACGCATTTTGACTTGTTGTCTATTCAGAAGGTAGCTTTTAAAGACCTGCAACATCATGAAGCTCACCCCATTGTGTTCAAGGACATCAAGGAGTACTTTATGAGGCACAGTGTCGAAGGCCTTCGCTACGTCTAAGAAAACAGCAACACATTTTTTATCATTGTCAGTATCACTTCTTATTTCCTTTGTTAGATTATACATAGCATTACTAGTATTGAGATCTTTGGAAAAACCAAACTGGTTTTTCGGGAGTAATTTATTTTCTTCTAAAAAATTAGTGAGTCTTTCTTTCATACTTTTTCCAAAGATTTTTGCAAAATGTAAAATTACTACTGTTAAAATATATGTTATTATCTAAATTTTAAATGGTTTAGGGACAGTTCCAGTTCTAAAAATTAAATTAATATATGTGCCACGGATGTAAATAAATATATATGAAGTTGTTTGATTATCTTACCGGAACTCCATCGTATCCCAGAGCAGTGTCGCTCTACAGTGTACGTACATGTATGTTTTAAAACTTCACTGGTAGTAAATAAGAAAAAATCTTAATAATTTAGCAATATAAATCCTACCAAAAAACACTAATTTTTTTTTGTTTATGTCTTATAAGACATGATTTAACGTAAATAAAAATCCTTTATTTGTAGATAAACATTTATTAAAGGGCAAAATAACAATTTAAACTCACTAAAATATCCTCTAGTCCAGTCAAATATGCAACACTGTATTCCAAATTATGTTAAAAAAATATGTTTAACGAATATTCATATTCCTGAAATCAATTTCAAACTTATAAATTTATTGCAATCTTTTTGTTTTTTACCCCAGTAAGATCGTTTTAACATCGCTAAGTGCAACTATTGCTACATCAGGAATATGTCGAAATATAAAATATACTTCAAATTTAGTATATTTTCTTAAAAAAATTATTTCAATTTCGGTAAATGATTATTTTAATTCCACTACTTTAAAACTGTTCGTTCTAGAATGGGTTGAAAAAATTGAATTGAAATAACATATTGGTGGCTAAGGCCTAGATTATCACTTTAGGTATAGATGACGCCGCTGTATTTAAAATAATAACATTTCAATGTCCCGTTATAGCCCGTGTTCTAAGGTGGCCCTATACACAAATTGGTCTATGATAATTTTTGATGCTATAGTAAGTGTATGAATTATATTTTTCAAATACTATTTAATTATGTAGCTTATTTAGCTTATTGACCAAACTTAACATATCTCGTGACTTTATATCCATAAAATTACATAATTTCAACGTAGATGCAAATATTAAAAAACATTTTATTTGTTTCTTAATACATTGGCTAAGTTTAGTGAAAAATAAAAATTATTGATTTAAATCCAAAAATGCTTTTGATTTTGAGTTTATTCGAAATGAGTAGACTTGTTTAATTTTGCATCATAGCTAACTGGAACTTGTTCAATGTTGTAAAATATTTGATTCAAATATATGAGAAATAATTATGAACTTTGTTTCCAGAGAAAAAGAAAAATATATAATACTAGGAATCCAAAAATGTGATAATATACAGGGAGTTCTATTTAAAAAAAAACACAACTTTGATATTTCAGAGCTTTTTGGACACCCTGTATAATATGAAAATAATTTTAAAAAGTCACTATATTAGACTTTCATATATCCCAAAAGTAAAACTTTTTGAAAGTCGCGTGTTTTGGCCGCAATATTCCGTGCCGTATAAGGTAATTAACCCTGTATATAGCAGTTGTTTCCTGCGAATATTGCTCTCGCTCCGATATAGCTTCACTGACGAGATCATAAGGTGATCAAAACGCGAATGGAGAAGGAACCAGAGTTGTATTTGCAGGAAACAAACTGTTTGTATATATAATTTCATTTTCTCTGCTTAATAGGATAATACATATATACAACAATCCTACAAGAACATTACTTTTTCCAAGAGCCTTCCATACATTTTTAAAGGTTTTGCTATATTTAAGTCTACAAATAGCATATGCATTTCTTGATAGAACGCCGACTTCTTTTCTATGGGTTTGACTTGTACAGAATAAGTGGTCTATAGTTGGTCGACCGGCTCTAAATTTTGCTTATTCTTCGGATTCGATATCCTTGTACTCTCGTTCAGTTTATTCTTTAACATTTAAATATATACTCTGCTAGGGCTGCTTGTCACTGATATTCCTCGATAGTTATCGCAGTTGTATTTACTTCCCTTTTTGTGGATAGTTTAGATATATGATAATTTACTATTTTTTAATATTCTACAGGCCTCTTCCTGTAATGTGACTCTAACAGGGGATCTGGTTATTATAATATTTTGATACTCGTTTTCCTGGAATATGTCGCGATTTTCTGTGAGAAGTTTTTTGAAGTAGTCATTCCAATACTATGGTTTGACAGAGTCTGTGAGCTCTTGATTTTTCTCTTGTCTAAGAGATTTAACCGTTTGCCACTTTCCGTGCTCTTAAAACCGCCCACTTTTTTTCCTATGATTCGGTTTTCTTCTCACTTTTAAGCATTCGTACCTTTGTGATTCTTTATATTCTTCCTGAATCTTCTATTTTTTATTTCCATTACAATTTTCGATCTCATCAGTATGGTTTTTATCCATTCTTTTTCTTTTGTTTCTAAAGTTGACCTTGTGGTATCATGGATGCTCTCTTTTATAGTGTTATAAGTCGTGTCCAGGCAGTTTTGTTGGATATGTCTCAGTTTTCCTAGTTTTTCATCAAGCATGATTTGACAGAGTTTTTTTGACGTTCTCGTGGCCCAAACTTTCTAGGTTTAATTGCTTTGACCAACGGTAATTGAAACAGGAAGAAATGCTTGGGGTCCGTATGATTGAATCACTGAACCCGTCTTTGCTAGACGAACCTCTTCCTCGTTCCTGGAGTGTCCCGGGATTCACACGAACCTGATTATGCAGCCGTTCCTTGTCAGACTGTTCAGTACATTCTCGCACTCAAAGACTGTCGCCAAATTACAATATTAGACTTCAGTGCCAATATTGTGACACTCCTCACTGAGCAAATGTTTTTTATCTTATTCCTGTTTATGTCCCTCTCATAGAGATGGTCATACTGAAGAACAGCATAAATTTCCAGTGTAAACGTTGTCGGGCATTGCCCGAGAGTGTAAAACTTTCTCCCGCACTTCTATCGAGCACTTCGACTCTAGATTATTCATTTTGTCGAGATCCATCTGCAAATCACCGGGATTCATTTCTCGGAAGATTTTGCTCCTCCTCTTAATACTCTCTTCTTGAGTGGTTGTGTTCCAAAACCAGAGCCATGTAGTTTGTTTGCATGGGGAGTGATGGACATATCTCTCTATCACGCTTTCCCAGCCGCATGAGTAGCCGCCACTCTAGTTCCAAATGCCCCAGGCAATTGAGACAATAAACAGTTCTCAAAAGCATTTTAGAACTGGAATAGTATTCCAAAAATTATACTAAATTTTTTCCATGACATGCATAATGGATGCCTGTCCTGGACTATCAAGGCTGTGATAATATAAAATTCCTTTTTTTTGTAGTTAATAACGATATAAAGTACTTTTTTGAAAAAGTCAATTAATAAACAACCTTGGAATAAACAGTTTTTTTTATTATTTTGTTTTGTTTAATGAAATTGCGGGGGTTAAATAAAATCAAGTAATTATACAAGAAACAATTTTTAAGGTACTTTACTCTTAAGGCCCACGTTAAAGCTTTTTTGCTTATTAAGAAAATATAGCCTACAGTTCTTTTTGCCCATAATTTAATTTATTAAGGCAAATACAGACGATGGAGGGTTTTTAAAACGCCTTTTAAAATCAAATATTTTATAGTCTAGGTGTCCAAAGTGTTTTGTTGCAAATTGGAGGTTCGATCAATCACACAGGTGTTTTCCATATATTTTGAGTTGGTAAAATGGAATATGCAACTGGATTTTCAAACAGATAACAGTGAAATTTCTTAAGAATAATTTAAATGTTTAAGCGGTTAAAATTAATATTTATTAATATTAGGACTAGAGGTATTACAAATCTAAAATACAGGTCCCGTAAACCAAGAGCCAATGTTTTTTGTTTTCTATAGACATTGTTTATTTATTTATTTATTAGGTACACCTTAACAACACAGCAGTAATTACATGTAAGGGAAAAAACAATCAAAAAAAATAACAAAAGTTAGGAATACATACATACATACATACAAAGACGTATACATACATACTTATATACACGCAAAAAGAAACAGCTAACGCAGATATCACCCAATAGAGTATCACATATATTTAAATTAAGACTCGATATATAATTTCTTAATTAGGCTTATTGTTGTATTAAACATATCAATGTCTTCCCCGCTAATAATAACCAATTAGAATCGGATAACATTCTATTTAGAGGAGAGCAACTTCTTGAATTAGTTGTAAATAAATTGTGCTGCCTAGGCCATAAGTTAATTTTAGGGACATTAAATTTAATAGTTTATTAAAAAGGAATCTTTGTATTTTATGCTGTTCAAAATAAAATATATAAATAATGCAGACTATATTGACCTCCGTGTATGTAAATATTGCATGAAAGCCCTCAACATGCTTTTATATGATATTAACAAATGAAAGTTTGAAAAACATTGAATTTTTGGAAATAACGGTATCTCAAGAATTGTTTTTGAACTTTCTCTGCTTTCTGCTGTGGGTATCTGGCCACCCACAGCAGAAAGGAGAGAAAGTACTGAGGCATACTCTAGGTGCGGACTTACTAGAGCATTATATAATGTTTTTAATGTAGTAATATTCTTAAATTCTTTGGTATTTCTAATTAAAAAACCTAACATCTTGTATGCTTTCTTTACAATATGATCATAATTCAGAATGAAGCTAAGATTAGATTGTAGTATAGATCCTTTCAGTGGTCTCTGCTGTTCAATTTTTTATTATTTATATTGTAATCAAAATCAATTACATTTTGATATCTAGAAGAGTTATAGTAAAACACTTGTCAATATTTAAAAACATTCCATTCCTCAAAAACCATGAGACTAGGCTGTTAATATCCTTCTGTAGTTTTACACAATCCAAGACAGAAGGAACCACTCTAAAAATCTTAAAGTCATCCGCAAAGAATATACATTCGGAGTCTTAACTCAACGATCATTTATAAGCATTGAGAAAAGTAATAGCGAAATATTGCTCCCTTGTGGAGCTCCAGAAGTTGTCAAATATCTCATTGAAAGTTCCCCTCCTATATGAAAAGCACATGGCCTTGAAGAAAGGTAAGCTCTCATTAATTTGTAAAAGCGTTGGGAAAAGCCAAAGTTGACAAGTTTCTGTAGTAAAAGATTATGATTGACTTTATCGAGAGCGTTCTCTGCACTGTAAAAACAACCTCTGTTTGCATCCCATTGCCAATTGTGTAATGGAATTTGTGAAAACATAAAGGTTCGTTACGGAAGATCTGGGTACCTATTCTCGTTCTTGAGAGAACGATCATCTTGATGGAAAGTGGGCGTGGTTCTCACGAAAAAGTACGAAAACGTATTCAGAATAAGGTTTCTTACTTTTTCGTGAGAACCACGGCCACTTTTCATGAAGTGATCGTTCTCTCAAGAACGAGAATAGGTACCCTGCACGCAACAATTGGTTGTTTCTTAATTTGGGAAATTAAGGGAAGATCGTGTGTTATTTTAGACGAGCGTTTCGCGATTTTAATAGTGTTTGATTAAGAAATATAAATAGCTGTTTTTTCGCGTTCTATTTATTTTTCTGTTTAGTGTTTTAGTTAGATATTTATACGTGTTTTTTTTTCAAAATTGGGGTTTACATTTTTGGTTAATAAAACGGCCAATAAGAGCAACTATGTTACTTTTTTCGTAATTGTTATTAGTTTTAAGTTTCTCACTGTAAATAGATCGTTTTTATTTTTATTCTATTTATTTTTGTTAATAGACTAAGTGTTTTGAGAAACTTGTCTTTTTTAATTTTAATCATAAACTTTCACGCGACTAAACTTGCGGACGTACTGCTGTGTGAGCTGTAAACAATAGTTGTCATCAGCCCAGCTAATTAGCAGCCTTTTCTGAGTCCTGAAGTTCTGAGTTATGGTTTTGGTAAGCTTAAATAACCGACGTTGTTTGAAACTAAAGCTGCAATAGAGAAGATGGACGTCCAGACTTCCAGAGTGTCTTTATTACTGTGAAATTTAATTATAGGTTATTAAAATAGCTACAAATTAATGTGTGGCAGCAAATTGGTTATAGGTAGAATGGCTAAAGCTACCACCAGGGGCGGATCCAGCCTCTCTCTTTGGGGGGGGGGGGGCGGTGATATCACAAAAGTACAGTATGGCAAGAAAAACAAGTTGTCAACGAGAGGGGGGGGGGGGTGAAAGCAGCATACTCATTCCTAATATAAAAGGCAGAATGGGTTCTATTTTCCTGAGCTCAAAGCTCTTGGGAGGGGGGAGGGGAGCGATCGCAAGCATACACATTCCTATACTCTATTCAAGAATTAGAGAGAGTAATAAAAATGTTACCGAAACCTCCAACGTACCTGCTCCAGTGCCGCAGGTAACTGAGAACTATCGTAAATCTAATTATATTTCATTATATTTAAATATATTTTACAAATTTACTGCAACATAAAATTTCTGATAGTTTAATTTAATTTCTGTCAGTGAGCAAAGTACACCTTACAGTTTGTTCTTAGTGATTTATCTTGTTTTTTTTTTATTTATTATTATCTAGATAATAATGTTAAAAACTCTGTTGAGATGTGTTTCAACATGACAGGAGTTGGAAAATCTACTATGTACAGAATACTGAAGGAGAAAAAACGATTGGAATTGTTAATACTCTTACGCCACATTCGATCACAGGCAGACGAAAAACCTCATTGGAAGAAGAGATGAAAACTGCAATTAAAAGGGTTGTATATATATTTTATTATGAGAAGCAAATCCCAAAATCAATGAAGATCGCGAGTTGCCTCAAATTAAAAGAACTGATCTCTGGAAATTGCTCAGAGAACTTAATTTTTGTTGGGATCCTATAGATCGTCCGGAAACTGTCCGTACGAGAAGTAAATACCTCTCTCAAGTAAAAGGTAGAGTTGCTAGAAATAACACAGTTAACACAATTAGTAATTTAACTAAACTTTTGAAAGATTTTTTTGAATAAAGTTATTGCGGAAAATTGGAAAAAATCCATATAATAAATGAATAAAACAAAATGTGAGAACTCGATCTCATGATCGGTGAGATAGAGGAACCAATTATAATTAATTTGAGCGATGATAGTTTCACTGACATTGATTAGGAATTAAATAAGTAATGTTTACTAGAGTAAACACAACTTATTATTTAAATTTTTGTTTTTGTTGTATTTTATTGTTTAATGTTGTTTATATGTTTTTTAATTTTTTTATATATTTTTATTTTAGTGTGTCCCACACTTTAATTTTATATATATTTAATTCTAATTAGCCGTAAGTTTTTTATTATTTTATAATTGTATTTGTATCTTTGTCTTAAGCGTGCAGAGTTATCATGTTTATCTTATTTTTTTGGGGTAATCATATTTCCGTATAATAAAGTAAATTAAATTAAGATATCAGTACAATAGAAATAAAAATAAGTAGGTCTAATTTTAATTACAACAAATAAAAAGTAATTACATTTGAATCCCTTTTTAGTGTTTAATTGTAATTCTGCAGATAGTTTAAGAAATAAATAAACTGAAACGTTAAATACCCTAAAAATGTTTTTAATTAATAATAAAATGACCGATAGCCCCAAAAATATTTTAATATTATATGGACGAATTTATTTTCTTATATATGGTTAACTTTTTGTATTGTTGACAATGGATATTTTGTAAGTATTTAAATTATAACTTCGAATTTTTTGAGAAAATAAGACCCGTTTTACACACACAAGAATTATAGCCAAAATTTATCTGATAATTATGTTGAAAATTTTCATAAAACTAATTTGCTGTTTTACACATCAAAGCATTATTGTCAAAATTTTGGTGAAAATTTTCGGCATAAAAATATAGAACGTGTTCTATATTTTTATGACTAAAATGCAGAAAGTGCGCGAAAATCGACGCAGAATAAAATATGTGAATTGACAACCCGCGTTTGGTAATCAACCTAATCTCAATGTTTACTAATTGTTTCTTGCACAAAATATCCCTTATTTTGTGGTTTTTTGATTATATATGTTTGGAAACTTTCATATTTATGACATTTTAAGGTTATTCCCAGATTATTTAACTGCTTGAACGTCACATGTTATGAAAATGCGCATGAGGACCGACAAAATTACCACCAAAATTATATTCAGATTTCTTGTACGTATCAAATAGGGTGATATTTTATTGTAAAAATTATCTGCAAAGAATTTTCGGCAAAATTTTGCTGAAAATTTTGGTTATAATTTTCGGAATAATTCTTGTGTGTGTAAAACGGCTCTAAGGTTACATTTTAGTCCATTGTTATAGACCGGTATTTTTGATTGTAAAATTTCTATGAAAAATATATTTATTTTTTTCGCTAAAGAACACAGGTAGTTTGCGAAGAGAAAAAGGGTAAAAAATTATTTATTACTCCCTCTAGTTCTTAAATAAACTGTAGTATAAGAGGAAAAATCGGGTCCATTTTCCTAAACTCGAAGCTCTTGGGGGGCGCGATCGCCCCCACCGCCCCCCCCCCTTGGATCCGCGCCTGGCTACCACAATATGTCATTAGCAGGAGTCTATGATCAAATTCTGTCACAATGGTTCTCTGGAAGTCTGCTCGTTCCTCTTAGCTCTTGCAGTTTTAGTACTAAACAACTACAGGTTATTTAGGGCTTACCAGTACCATCAATCATAAGTTCAGGAAAGCTGCTGCTTAACCGGCCAGGGGAAGCATCTTGATTTGAAGATCTCACAACGGCGCGCCGCGAATTTATTTGCATGAAGATTTTTACTAAATTAAACAAAACAAGTTTCTCAAAACACTTAAATCTATTAACAAAAACAAATAGAAGACGAAACTATTTAAAATGAGAAACTTAAAATTAGAAATGTTTAGCAATTCCAAAGTATTACACTAGTTGCTTCCATTAACTATTCTATTATTAAAGAAAATACACTTTTGAAAATACAAATTAAGAAAAGAATAAAAACGCCAAAAATAGGCTATTGAAATTATTTAAGCTAATGCTACTAAAGTCGCCCTTTTATTCAGTGAAATAAAAACAAGATATTCCCTAAAATTCCCTAAAAGAAATAAAAAAAAACAAAAACAAGGAAAACCTTCATTACCGCCGAATATACACAACACGTAATTTTCTAAGAAAAACTCTCAAAACGGTACCGGCTCTATTGAATCTTAGACCGTAATTAAAGTTTATTATTTCTTAAAAGGCCAGACTTGTATTCCCCCGGTACACCCTGTAGGAATGAATTTTAATCCCGGAAGTTCGAGTAGTTTGCCCAGAGGACCTCAGCTGTTTTATGCAGGATACTTAATTCCCGAATTGATCTAGATCGGAACATCTTAATCTTATTTTTTTATACAAAAGGGTTAATATAACTATTCTATGTCTTTCTATAAATAAAAAAATAATAAGATAACATCTGTAAAAAATCTCAATGCCCTTATATTCATTTTGATGGTATTTAAATCATTCTTTCTTGCAATCAGGTAAAACAGTCGCTATACTAATTCTTTCTGCACGTTGTCAAACGATATATTCAATTATAGTAATTTCCCTTGATTATTCTTTTGTTTCCTAATAATAGGAGAATCGTTTAATATTTTAATACGTTTTAACGGTATTTGCAAATACCACATGTTAAGACCTCCCTCGACAGTGATCTCTCCGGTTTTAATTGCATAACCAGGGTAGGATTTCTTCGACAGATTTATTTATAAATGTTAAAAGAGGGTACAATCTATTTAGTTTGTGTCGTCATAAATTGCCTGGTTTTATTTATTTTTAAGAAAACATTTAAATGACTCAAAAGTAATAATCGATATAAATCTTATAAATATCAGACATTCTAGTAGCATTAATAATTTTAGACAAATAGTCAAAATAACACAATAGGTTTATGTAAAAAGCTTATTGTTATTTAAACGATCTAAATTAATATCACCTATCAAAATGTTTACATCAGCAGGTTTTGCAGCTCTTAAGAGTTCTTCCGGATCCGAGAAAAATAAATATTGGTAGAGGGAGGCTCATCATATTAAGTTAACCTTTTTATTAAATTTAGGAAGGCAAATTTTGGAAACGTTACTTCGTGCATACCAATATACTCCATATTAACAGTCAAGATCTTCTTTCAAGTAAATAACATTATTATTCTCATTATAATTTACCAAATTAGAAAGATAATTATAATTAGGATTTCAAAAGAATTTTTTTGGAAATTATTGTCATTTATGAGGATTAAAAGTTTATTAAAATTTTTTTGAAGACTATTCGTACAAAGTAAAGTAAAATTATCAAAAATACACGTTTCATGTACACTAATTATAATGTTATGGAATTTGTTGTGTAAATAAACAGAATTGTCAGATAGGGTAAACTGCATAGTTATTGGATAGTTAAGAAGTTGCTATAAGGAAATTCTAGTCGCGTTTTAGATTTTCGAAACATCCTGTTTCTCAACTAGGTAAACGGAAGGTTGAAGTGTTTTCTATGGGTAATTTTCAAGTATTTTTATAATAATTTGTGCATATATATATATATATATATATATATATATATATATATATATATATATATATATTTAATAGTACATGAAAATATATAGGCAAAAATGTCCATTAAAACTTTCCTATATGCTGGTTTTAGTCATGTTCAAAAAGTTTCTCAGTATCGTATATAAGATATTGTCAACATTACTTTTTTCTTTATAATAGATGTGACATAAAAATCCATTTTCGTATTCTTCTGGAATATGATTTTGGTGTTTTCTAGGAGTACGTGAGGAATAGTATTTATTTTGATATTTCTCGCAATCTAGCTCTTTAGTTTTCTTTTGCACTCGAAACATTCATATTGAATTTTAGTTTTTTTTGTTTATTAATTTTAGTTACTTCGCTTTTTCTTTTTCATTCTTCTTTCTTTGCTTCTTCTTCTTCTTTACGTAGTATTTTAACTTCAAACATACCTTGGGAAAACTTTGTGCTGTCTCTTTTCTTGTAGGGATAATTGGTTGCAATAAATAATTTTCAATTCTTATTGCTCTTTGAGTATCAGGAATTTGTACACTTTCTGTAGGAGTTATATGAGATATAAATTTTTACAAGTTGACGAAAGATCTCCATAGAGATTTGCAACCACCACCATTTTATTTTGTAAGGAGGGGCTGATTTCGTGTGAGTGCGATAAAAAATTACTCTGATGGTTGGACAAAATTAAATCAATAGAATTATATTTATGGAAAATTTTGGAGGCTGCATTAAGTGATGCTAGTTCATTTTTTGATGTGAGAATTAACATATTGCTTGTAACATTAACATTTGCAACTTCTTGCTATTTACAATATTTGGTCCTTTTTAAACACTGTTCGAAAACTTAATCTTTACATCAAGAATTGTTGGTTTAATCCTTCTGTCCTGAAAGTATTTCCATATTTAAAACGAATTTAAGAAATCTTTACTTCTGTCGTTATTGGACAATAATTCGTTAATACCTTCGAATTTGACTATTTTTTTTTACCGACAATACTTTAAAAGGTTCGATAATTCATTAAAGCGTCCTTAGTCTTTCGAAGTAAATCTTCTCTTTCATTATATTCTTTATCGGTAGGCTCTCCCAAGCACTTGGAAAAGTCTATGGCAATAAGATCAAATGGGCAAAGCCCAAAAGTTAGAGAACTGTTAATTAATATTTCTGATTTTATGCTGGTGGTCACTCTTTCGAAAAGTGGTACAAATGTTAGTGTGTTGAGAATTTCTAAAAGATTTTCTTCTTGCTTTTCACGGACAATTTGATGCCAAGCTATTTTCACAGGCTGAAATATGGGTACATGTGCAAGCTGTAGTATCCTAGTAGTATTTGGGTAAAGAGCAATAACCTCAATTTGTAACTTATTGCATAAAATGCTAAATTTATAACTGTGATTTGAGTCCATCCACAAAAAGAACAAGAGGAAATGTAATATTGCTTGAAGCAAACTATGTCGCTATTTTACTGACTGCGTCTGATACCCTCAATGAATTGGCGATTTTTTCAGAAATTCTTTGACAATGATAAACAACCACTGGTAAGGCGAAGAAAAAGTAACCATTACTGTTATACAGCGTGTCCGGTAAATACCTCCTAATTTCTCGAGAGCATACAGGGGAGATCAAAATAACCCTACTTTGTCACAGAAAAAAAATCCTAAAGTGCCAAACGGAGATACAAAACCCAGCGATTTATCTTATCAGCTCTAAGTTTTGAACCGACTTGTATAATGTAGTGAAATTTTAATATTTTATAGAGACCATAAAGACTCATTAAATTATATTACAGCAGATGTTTAGGATCATCAGAGAATCAGGAACGGACTTGCAGCTACACTCGTTGGGCCTGATTTTTGCCAGGCGTCATTTTACAGAGCTGAAAACTGATTTTTTAAATTCCCCTTCAAAAAAGATACTCCTAATTTATTTCGATAAAATTGGTGATTTTCGAGATAAAGCGGTTTTTATGCGAAAAACTAAAAAGTTACTAATGCTAAACACAAACGGACAAAAATCAGGTTGTTATTGTTAATACTAACATAATGAATTACTATTGAAACTTGTAAAAACCGTCTTCAAGTAAAAATAATTTTAAGAAATGGATGAACATTCTTACGCAGAATATGCTGATATGCATTTAATTTATGGTGTAGCGCAGTCAAATTCTTCGAAGGCAAGAAGACTTCATGCTGAAAGATTTCCAGCTCGAACATTCCCAGTCCAAAAACCCTTCAAAAGGTTGATCGAAGCCTAAGGGAAACATTTAAAAGATGATTAGCAAAAAAAAATTATTAGAGTTAACGAATTAATTTTTTACATGTTTTATTCAGGGTCATTTTTGTCGCTATGTGTCGGTGAGGGCCCTCCCAGGAGAGTTCGAGACCCTCACATAGAGGAACAAATTTTGCAAGATATTGGCGACAATTCTTTAAACAGCATAAGAAAGTTCACGACACAAAATAATGTTACAAAATAGATTGTACATAAAACTCTAACAAAACAGTTACTTCACCCGTGCCACATTGAAAAAGTACACCCCATGTCTCCAGATAATTGTTCCTCAAGACTTCAGTACTCCAACAGGTTTATACAGCAACATAACCTAAATTTAAGTTTTTCTAACCTTATTTTGTTTACCGATGAGGCCAGTTTTACAAGAGATGGCATAATAAACTCACACAATTTACATTTCTAGGCTGATGAAAACCCGAACGCTATAATTCAAAACAAATATCAACAAAGGTTTATTGTTGTCATCGGAAATAATCTTATAGGTCCATTTGTTTTGGAAGGAAGACTGAATGGTGAGATTTATTTACAATTTTTGCAGCAAAATTTAAATAATTTATTGGAAGATGTACCTCTTGATAGAAGAATGCAAATGTAGTACACAGAGATGGCATAATAAACTCACACAATTTACATTTCTAGGCTGATGAAAACCCGAACGCTATAATTCAAAACAAATATCAACAAAGGTTTATTGTTGTCATCGGAAATAATCTTATAGGTCCATTTGTTTTGGAAGGAAGACTGAATGGTGAGATTTATTTACAATTTTTGCAGCAAAATTTAAATAATTTATTGGAAGATGTACCTCTTGATAGAAGAATGCAAATGTAGTACACGCACGATGAAACTTTACCTCATTTTAACGGTATAGTACATCAACACTTAACTAACGTTTTTGGTCCTCGATGGATAGGTTAAGGTGGGCCGGTTTTATGGCTACCAAGGTCTCCAGACCTAAATCCTTTAGACTTTTACCTCAGGGGACATTTAAAAGAACTTGTTTATTCAACACCAGCAAATACTAGAGAAGAACTACTAGCGAGAATAACACGAAGTCCATAATAATGCCGGAATATTATTTATACTGCAGCGAGAAAATATTCGAAGAATAAGAAAATGTATTGAAGTATGTGGAGCCCGTATTAAAATTACATTTAAAAGTTTTCCCTATTTTTGCATTTTAATAATAATGTAAATTAATTGAGCCCGATCAACCTTTTGAAAGGTTTCTGACAATATGTTCATTTGTACCTCACTTACAGCACATTCGAGAGCTTCACTGAAATAAGACCCTTTTCTTGGCATTTTTTCCTGAAATCTAAGCATACTTATTAGATGCTATAATATACAGTAATATACAGTTATTGAACAGGTGTCCAAATACTGCAAAGAATGAATAAAATCTTGTATAATAAAAATCAATGACTATTGTACCATTTTTCTGCAAAAAGACATTTTCATCTGGTTGTTTAAAAAATTCAGTTGTTGGGCAAGTGTAAATTAATAAAATTTTTATCGATCTCGTTATTGTATATCAATATTTTCAGTGTCCATTTTTAAAATAAACTGAAAGTATGGTTACAGTTACATACAATAAGTTCTTTTTTGTAATGTCTTTTACATATATATTTTAATTTATTATACAAAAAAAAATCTTAAATTATTTCAGTTGCTTTCACTTCAAGAAAATAATTAGGATTTTACTTACCAACAAGCACTCACCACAATTATACCAGATACCTCTTAACCCCTAACACAATTGCAATTTTAATAATTGAGAACAAGTTTCCCATTTTTGCCTTAACGGTGCCAAAATTTTTGAAATTTCCCAATATTCGTTAAATACAATTTCGTGACGATTTCTGTTTATCTGGATATCTATCAGTAAATGTCTTGCATGTTCCGGAGGAAATATCCAGTAGCCTCGTTACTTTTGGGACATCCTGTAAAACAAAATGAATGCTGAAAGTAAACTGAATTATGACAAATTATATAAGTATGCAGTTGCTCAAATATGAGGTTATAAATTTTGCTCCTGACAGTTAATTTTCTTTATTTTCTACTATTCAATAAAACTAAAATTAGTTTTAAAGATCTGTCGGAGAGAATAATTGTAAATTAACATATATTTTATATTAAATCTTCGAACTTTTTAGATTTAATTCGGTAGACTGGCTTTAATATATTTTTTAGAAAATTTTAAATATACTTTTTTTTATAGACTAACTTTTTCTAATTTTTAAAATTGAGTTTGTGGTTCCAGTTTTTACCATTATCAAAATATACATAAATCATGAGCTAACGCTAGTTTCTGTCAGAAAATAAGCCCAAAACGTTTAAAATTGAAAGGGTATACAGCCTTTAAGCCAAATTTATAATTTAAAGAGTATATATTTTTTTATTCTTTTATTCAGAGAGTGTCTGATTGTCATCAGTAGTTCTGTCAACAACAACCTTAGGTGTTAAAAAAATTATAAATAATATTTATATTTTTTGAACACGTATACTCTAGAATTCCAATTTTTTACACTTTATTATATTCTGAAAGATGTTGTTTTTTTTTTTCATTTTGGCAATCGTTTGAAATAAATAAAAATTAAACATATCTCTAATGCATCCCAAAAATTAAAAATCTCCAAAGAGAAAAATTATTTAATAATATTTTTAATTACATCAATACCAAATTTGCCTCCATCTCAAAAATCTTTCGTTTGCGTCATATGCATAGCCAAATTTAGAATCGTTCCTTTATATTATAAAAACTTCTATAATTTGGCCTACTTTAATGACCTGAGCTAAATGACCCTATAAAGTTCAATTAATTTAGTAGGTTAAATTTTAGTTTTGTTGAGTTAAACAAGGTATAAATGTGGAAGTTTAGGATTTCCTTTGGGAATATAGTTCTAGAAACCATATGTGTTTAGTAGTTGTAACATTGCAAGGGGAAATAATAATGATATAAAGTGTTTTTAAAATAAAAATATAAAATAAAAAATTAATATTAAAAAAAGTCACTATTTTCATCAGTTTTTTTTTGGCTGGGAGCGCATCAAACTTATATTACAACATAGACCTTGTTTTTAACGTAAAATACTGATCGGATCGGAATTTTCGGACGGAGACATTTATAAAATTAAATGCATTTTTATCGACTTTTTCCTGATATTTGCAATGACATTTAGCCTTTCGGCCTTTAGCTAAGAGTTTTTCATAAAAAGAAGTTATGTCCTTCGGAGAGAAATGTCCACTAAAGAACATCTAGCACAAGTTCTACTTGTCTCTTGTCTGAATCTTTGGTTTATATTCTTTACGTCTTATGTTTTGTTAATCTGCCAAAACTTTCTTCCATGTATTATACTGGTATTTTTAAACAATAAAGGAAAAGCTAACCGAGGGTTATAAACCCTCTTCGTCCCACGGAGTTTCAGGACTGCACTCGGGGGAAACTCTAAGGTTGAAGGGTTATCTATGTTATATTTATTTTTTTTAAATAATAACTTTATTTTAAGATCTAAAATACCAATTTTGCAAATTTCGATAATCAAATATTGAATATTATGTGAAAGATTCAAGTCAATTTCTACTTTTCTGTAATATATAACTGAATAATTTTCAGTTTGGTTCTAAAGGTTATCATTGGGATAATACCCTTTAGGGGTTGAATATTGACTGTTTGAACTGGATCTGTAACCTAATATACTTTGTTGTTCTATGGGTTTATCCCCAAATATAACTGTTACTTATTCCATAATCAGGCCTTTAATAGCTTGACTAATATTTAATTTTATTATAAACTGGTCAATGAAAGTAAGTAGAGAAATTTTATTCACAAATTTCACTTTACCGATGAGATTTCTACAAGTATTTGGGAAAAGAAGTTCGTTATGACTGATCCGGTCATATCTCTGTATTTGTGGAAAGATGAGAGAATGCGATCTCTTTTTTCTCTGCAACCTATCTGCATACGAGTCAGATTTTGTGTTGGTACTTCTTAAAATTATTTTTCTTTATGATGTATCTATAATTTCAACTTCTTTCTGCGGAATCTTAGGGAATTCACTATTGTGAAGAAAGAAATTGTCATCCTTGATTGGATTATTTCTTGGTGATACTTAATCTAATGTCTTTCATCAAGTTATAATCTCATTTAAAGTGTAGTTTCCTTGCTACAAAATATGAGATATTTGTATGTATCATAGTTTTTTTAATATTACATTGCTTTTTGTATTCTTTACATCTTTTCTTATCCGTAGCCTTGTTGTTTTCTTTACAATATATGCTTAAGGTTTCCTGGATACCATACTAACATTCTGCTACATTATGATTATCATCAGATCTTTGGCTTCTTCTTTTCCGCTACACTGATTATTAAAGTGGCCAAATCTAAGTCAGTATAGGCACTGTAAATTTTCGAAAGAAATATAATAAAGCAGTTATATTGTCTTAAATATAAAAAGTTTCGAAATTTAATATAAAATATATGTTAATTTACAATTGTTCTCTCTAACAGATTTTTGAAATTGGTTTTAGTTTCATTGAATAAGAGAACCCGTGCGGGGTTGCTAGTCCTCCATCGGGCGCCTCCCCAGGCGGCGGATAGGGGAATGCCTCCCAGATATGGGTGGTACCGGGGAAATGAAATACCCGGGGTGGACCAAAACTAGCACCTAGGACACGTCTGTCTCTATGTTAGGAACGGTGATCAGACAGCGTCTGTTCTCCATGTAGGAGCGGCTGAAACTACAGTCAGGAAAGCAACGGGAAACTACCTGACTTATATATCTTCCCCAAGACATCACAATGGATACACAAAATAAAGCAAAGGCCCTCAGTCCCGGGCACCCCTTAAATGGGGAGAGGGTGCTAAGAATCTCCCGGTCGTCCAATGATGTCTCCAAAGTGAACAAAGAAAAAAGAATAGGAATGTGGAACGTACAAAGTATGTACCAATCTGGCAAAGCGGCCAACGTAGTGAAAGAGGCGAAGCGACTCAAACTTGATATACTAGGATGCAGCGAGACCAGATGGCCAAATTCAGGCCACTGCAACATAGATGAATATCACATATACTTCTCCGAAGACAATACAACTAAAAATAAAAACGGAGTAGCAATAATTCTTAATAAACAAACAAACGCAGCTGTTAATGGATTTGTACCTGTTTCAAGTAGAGTCGCGTTAATCAAGATAAAGGGAAAACCATTTGACCTAAATATCATACAGGCATACGCACCGACATCTGACAGCAGTGAAACTGAAATAGAGGAGTTCTATGAGCCGCTTAAAACTACTCTCAAACACACAAAGAAAGAAGAAGTTAACATCATCTTAGGAGACATGAATGCCAAGATTGGAATGGGAAAGGTTGATTGCGTGGTGGGTGGTTTTGGACTGGGAGTGAGAAATGGGAGAGGAGAGAGATTGATAGAGTTCTGTCAAGAAATGGACTTTACAATCATGAACACCTTTTTTAAACTACCTCCCAGGAGACTATACACTTGGAAATCTCCAGCTGATAACAGCAACAATCGTAAGAAATCAGATTGACTTTGTGATGATAAACAGAAAATATCGCAACGCAATTGTCTCCTGTAAAACATACCCAGGTGCAGACATCCCATCAGATCATAACCTGCTACTAGCTCGTACCAAACTTCGACTTAAAAAAATAGTAAAGAAGATACCACCAAGAGGGGTTGATGTGCGGAAACTCAAACAAGAGAACATACTCCAGCAAACGAAAGAAAAGATAAACAACTAAAGAGTGTATCAGAGAACAACAACCATGAAGCAGAAGTAGAAGAGCTCTGGAACAAAATAAAAACATCTATAACTTCAATCTCACAAGAAGACCTGAAACCTGATAGAATGATGAAATGGCAAGAATGGATGACAGACACTATCCTGGAACTTATGGAAGAAAGAAGACAATACAAAAACAGAAATAATGAGAAATACAAAGAACTACACAAAAGAGTATTGAGAGCAATCAAAGACGTTAAAGAACGATGGATACAGGAAAAATGTATTAAAATTGAGATATTACAAGCGAAACACGACAGCTTCAACCTCCATAAAAAATAAAAGAAGCAACAGGAAGTTACCGTAAACGGAGTCCTGGAATAATCTTGGACTCGGACAACAACATCATCACCGAAACTGACAAAAAACTTGTAAGATGGAAGCAATACATGGAGGAATTGTTTGGAGATGAAAACAACAGTACCGTGAATACAGTCGTTGGCGAGGAGGGACCTACCATCACACAGGCGGAAGTGGAATCAGCGATAAATAGACTCAAAAATAACAAAAACTCCGGGCCAGATCAGATAAACGGAGAAGTTCTCAAATTAATTGACTCAGAACAAATAAAACTACTGACCACCCTCTTTAACAAAATTTACATGGACGGTCAAATACCAAAAGACTGGCTACTGTCGACATTCATCTCGATTCCCAAAAAAACGAACGCAACTAAGTGCTCCGATCATAGAATAATCAGCTTGATGAGCCACGCTTTAAAAGCTTTTCTTAACATCATTCAAGCACGAATATATAGAAAACTCGATGAAAACGTAAGTGACACGCAATTTGGCTTCAGACAGGGACTTGGCACTAGAGAGGCCTTGTTTTCCATGCAGGTTCTGATTCGAAGAGCACGGGACATCAATGCCGACGTCTTTGCATGCTTCATCGATTTTGAAAAGGCATTTGACAAAGTGCAGCACAGTAAACTGATTTCAATCCTACAAGAGACAGGAATCGACGACAGAGACAGAGAGATAATATCAAAACTATATTCACAACAAAAGGCTATTGTACGAGTTGAGAATGAGACAACAGAAGAATTTAATATAAAGAGAGGAGTACGCCAGGGCTGTATACTGTCGCCACTTCTATTCAACGTATACTCAGAATATCTCTTTAAAGAAGCACTGGGCAACATAGAAGATGGAATTATTGTAAATAGAGAAGTAATAAACAACCTAAGATACGCGGATGATACCGTTCTTATAGCCGATACTGCAGAGGGACTTCAAAGAATTATCGACCGAATAGTGACAGCTTGCAACAGATATGGTATGAAGATAAATTGCAAGAAGACGCAAACGATTATTGTCAGTAAAAACGACGTCGGCAATATACAGTTTACTGCCAACAACGTAACTCTCACAATGGCCGAGACGATCACATATCTAGGCTGCACGTTGAATAAGGACTGGGACCACTCTCGAGAAATAAGAAGCCGAATCGAGAAAGCAAGAGGTACTTTTAATAAGCTGCGCAACATACTCTGCAACCTATCCCTCAATATACATACGCGGATCAGGATTTTGAAATGCTATGTACTCTCAACTCTCTTATATGGAGCAGAAGCCTGGATCCTTACCGATGCTTCATGTAAACGTATAGATGCATTTGAGATGTGGTGTTACCGCCGCATGCTTAGGGTTCCTTGGATACACCACGTATCAAACGAAAACATTTTACAACGTATCGGTGGAGAACTGGAATACCTTACAAATGTCAAACGCAGAAAATTGGAGTACTTTGGACATGCGGAATGAGAAATATCACCTGCTCCAACTTATCCTACAGGGGAAAATAGAAGGCCAGAGATCAGCTGGACGAAGACGAATATCATGGCTGCGCAACCTACGAACATGGACTGGAATGACATCAACAGGTCTGTTCAGAGCAGCAGTGAATAAAGTAATATAGACCAATGTGATAGCCAACATCCAAAGAGGATAGGCACTTTAAGAAGAAGAAGAATAATAGAAAATAGAGAAAATTAACTGTCAAGAGCAAAATTTATGCGCTCAACTGCATACTTATATAGTGTGTCATAATTCAGTCTATTTTCAGCATTCATTTTGTTATACAGGGTGTCACAAAAGCAACAAGACTACTGGATATTTCCTCAGGCTCTTAAATTTGATCTTGACAATGAGGTTACTAGGACGTTAACTTTTTTTAAATGGAAATGTCTCTTTTAACATCGGCAATAGAAAGAGCCGATAATTTTACGTTCAAATATGTACTTAGGTTATAGGTTCGACATGACGTCAAAGGTTATTCTTAGGTCATTCAAACTTAAAGAAGACATAGATAGCTCTATATACGCAGTAAATTATATTTTCTTCGGAGTGTTTAATTAACTTCTTACTTTTTCCCCTCAAGACTTTATTTTTAGCGTTTTTTCCCTTATCCCTTTTTACTATAGCTAAACTGATCAGATTTAGTGAAAATGTTCGAACTGGGATTCTTGAGCTTCTTAACAAAAAGCTATGTGATTGTAGAAATTGGACACAGCATTAGGAATCATATTTCTATCAATCAAAGTAGTTTCTTACAGAATCAGATTCCGCAATCTGTTGTGGTTGAAATGTATACACTTTACTCTTTAAATAACCCAAAAGACAATATTCGAGATGCGTCAAATCAGGAAATCTACCATTTTTGCTTCTTCTTCCCTTCCACTTAAGAATAAATAAATTGACCTTAGTTTGGAAGCAGTAAATTCTAATAAATTTCGGGAAGTTTGTACCTTGGAATGTAATTAATAAATCTTCTGTATCTGCATAATTAATTGAGTCATTTTCTGGGATTTCCCTACTGAAGCATCTGGCACCAATTATCAGAAAGGTCGATTTCACTTGAGCAAGAAATATAAATTATAAATCCTTTGCACGGTACTAGACTCGCTGGTATATATGCTCTAAGGTTTTCGGAATTAATTATATAATTATTCAGAAATTTGTTTTCTGCTGATGCCGTACTGAATTCTGTAGCTAATTAAATCATTAATATTTGAGATCTTAAATTTTTTCCTAATAAAGCTAGATGTATATTATCGCCATTTTTATCATTTTTTCCAATTATCACTATATAAGGGCCCTGTTGTTTATAGTGGTATGAATGAATAACATTATCTTTTTAAGGGAAATTAACTTTCGGAACCATTTTAACCCCTCCCCTCCCCCGTGTCTACCCCCATGCAGAAATAACTAGTCAGGTTAAGTAAGGTAAAATTAGTTAAAAACGATTTTTGTTACCAGATTCTTCTTGTGATGTTACACAACCTTTTAAACCATCGACTTTAATTAATAATTTTGATTTTTGAAAAATAAAGAAACATCTCAGACTATTTCACCCACGTTTTCTTATGCCAAGATGGCCAATCAAGGCTACAGGACGTTTGAAAAATGGTAATTCAAAATGAAGCTTACGAATGTATTCTCCTTGTAGTTCAGACATGACAATGCCTGAACAACTTGGAGATAAATAGTAACTCCTCCCAAGGCCATATATTTGTTTAAATAATTTGCTGTCAAATTTAAAATAACTGTTATTAAAGGTAAAATTCATTAAATTCAGTGATTGTTAATTTGCAGTCTTTAATCAGACCATTTCTTCTGGGATATACTAATAGAAAAATCTATTGGTATGCTTTTCAAAAAATCAAAATTTCAGTAAGAAATAAAGAAATATATCTGCCGTATTTAAATAGTTTTATATATGTAATTCTCCTTTCAGGTAGATAATACTAAAAATATAGATACAAACAATTTATTTCCTGCAAATATCGCTCTCGTCCTCTCTTCATACGTGCTTCGATCACCTCATGATCTCGTCAGCATCTGACCGAGAGCAACATTAGCTGGAAATAACTGATAAATGAAATATAAATTTCAAGGTATGTCGGCAGGATATTGCACCTACCATCTACCGACCTCGATGTCAGACTGAAAAAATCGCCAGTTCAACGACATCTATGAATCACCGGAGAAGTGAGAAATTTTTAAAAAAATCAAAATTTCAACTTCACTGACGAGATCATGAGGTGGAAATAAACTGTTTGTATATATATTTTTCGTATTCTCTGCCTGAAAAGAGAATTACATATATAAAAACTACTATTGGTATGCTGTTAAATAAGGAAACTGCATGAAGTGAAACACATAGTTATCTGGAATTTGAAAATAGTTAACTGGAAGGTGAAAAAATTCTGAATGACTTTTTTTTTATATTATCCGTCTCCCTCAAGCGTAATTTATTATTTTAGACAGATATTTCGTCATATTGTAAGTAGAAGATCCAACAAAACTGACAATGGATCTTAGAAGGTTATTTTCTTTGAGTATTTTTAGTTGAAAGTACATTTTTGGAAACACGCCATTAGAACATTTAAGTGTGTCTTTTGTTAGTAATGTCAAGCTAACGAATATATCTATTATTTTGTTAAGTTTGTTTTGAATGCTAACAGTAGGAGCGTTTTCTAAAGCAGGTATATGTTTCTGTCCAACAAAAATTGTTTTTTTTATAGCTACAGGTTTATTCCCTTTATCTGCTATCTGAATTTGTTTTTCGTCTTTTAAAAGCATTTTTAAATTATGTTTGTAATTGTTATATTGTAACTCATTTGTTATTATGTTAACCGCTTTTGTTATGTATTTTCAGTTGAGTTCTGTTGTATAATATATTCCGTATAAGCAAGTCTTTAGATGCTACTAGGAAAATTTAGTTTAGTTAAATTGGAGAACCACTTAGATTCCGTTTTATTATTATTTTCTAATCCCATCTGTTGTAGAATTAATCCTTTAAGTTTTTGTTTCCTTTTAATTCTTTAAAAAATACTACGAATTAAGTTTTCACCGTTTGTTTGAAGGTTGTAGACAATGTTGAAGATTGACTAAAATGGGGTTGTCGGACTTGCATTGTCTTTATTTTTATTTATTTTTACTAGCTTATATAGAGACTGTGTCTATCGAAGCGCAAAGTTTCGCTTCACTGTACACCTCAATTTGATGTTACAAATTAGTGGTTGCCAAAGATTAGGTATTTCATCACTCGGTTTACTGAAGATTCCATAATTTTTTAATCTAAGCTGTTTATATAATTTTTTTTTCATGTTGGGTTCCATATATATTGCCGCAGCCTCAGACCATTTTATATGATGTTGTTTATTCCAGACGTGTTCTGCAATACCTGATCTCGACGTTTCCTCTTTTTAACCGACTTCTAAAAGAAGGAGGTTCTCAATTCATCGAGTATGTATGTTTTTTTTTATGTATGTACACCGATTACTCCGGAACGGCGACACCGATTTGAATGAAATTTTTTACGTTATCTTCAGGAAGTTGCTGCGGTGGTCTCTTTTTTTTGGATGAAATTGGTGCAGTAATATCCAAGATGGCGCTGACAATGTGGCGGCCAAAAAAAAAAATTTTGTTTGATTTTCTCCAAAATTGGCATGAGGGAATTTTTGGGGTCGTAAACAATGAATCTGAAATTAGTTTTAGAAAATTCAATATGGCGGATCCAATATTTAAGTTTGTCTGATTTTCTCCAAAATTGGTGTGGGGGAGTTTTCGGGATCGCACATATCGATCCAAAATATTTTTAAAAAATTCAATATTGCGGACCCAATATGGCGGACGAAAAAATCAATTTTGTCCGATTTTCCTCCAAATTTGTACGGGGGGTTTTCGGGGTCGCACATAACGAATCTGAAATTATTTAAAAAAAAATAAATATGGCGGATCCAAGACGATGGATTAAAGATTCTGCATCTCTCGATTTTGTCTAAAATCAGTATCGGGGGATTTTTGTTAGTGTTAATTACGAATTTAAAATATTTCTTGAAAAACTGAATCTGGCGGATTCAATATGGCGTCCTAAAAAGTTTACATTTTTCTATTTTCTTCACATCTGATATAGGGGGGGGGGTCCTTGAGGGTGTAAATTATGAATTTAAAAGTATTTTTTTAGGATTCAATATGGCGAATCCAATATAGTGGAATATAAATTTTACATTCTTCGATTTTGTTCAAAGGCGGGACTGGATCGTTTTTGAGGATGTAAATAGAAAATATAAAATTATTTTAAGAAAATCTAATATGTCAGACGCATTCTGACGTAAATTTTCGGATTTTATCCAAAACTGATACTAGGGGGCTTTGACGGGTTAAGATTTAGATTAGATTAAGACGTTAAAATTATTTTCTTGAAATTTAATATGCTGTGTCAAATTGTTTAAATATCAATATTGGAAGGTTTTGGGAGCCTATATTATCAATCTAACATTAATGTGCAATATAACATAATGGATTTACTATGGCAGACTAAGTATTTGTTTGAAACAATTTCACTGTTATTTAGAGAACTCTAAGAATCAAAGAATTTTTATTGGTTCATTTTAGGGTGATTTACAACTTTGGATAAAATGGGTACTCTTTTGCACCTTGGAGTCATTGCGAGGTACATTAATCTTGATTAATTCAAATAATTTTTGGATATCATAATGAATTCAAAACTAAAAATCGAAAAAAAAAATAAAAAAAAATTCACCGACTTCTAAAAGTGCATTAAAAAGTTCAAAATATCTATAAATTTTTATATGAAATTGAAATTTTTGACGTTGGCGCCAAATTATTTCTAAATGAAATAAATAACTAATAATATATTCAACTTATGGTAAGAAAACAATTACAAATAAAGTATTTTTAATCTGTTTATGCGAATCAAATTTTGTCAGTTTGGCGTCGACTTCAAAAATTTCATTTTCATATAAGAATTTCTAGATATTTTTCACTTTTTAGCACACTTTTAGAAATTGTTCCAATTTTTTTTATAAAAATTTTATAGTACTTTTCAACCAAAGTTTTTCATAATATAATACAGAAATTTGATGGCATAAAATAGTTAGAAATAAAACAATTGAGGCTTCGCATGGCATCTCGGCGAAACAGTTGTCAATTGTTAGATGTCATTTTTATGACCGCTCGCGGCATTGTTTCACTGTGAATAGGAAATATTTCGAACCAATTTTAGACTTGTCTGTGTTGAATTTTCAGGTTATTCTTAAAAATTGCTCCACATATTGATGTACATAGACATACATCTTTCCCAAAAGTGTGTAATTAGAATAAATACAAGAGGAAAGTTCAAAAGAATGGTTCTTAGGTTTAGACCGTGTCAAATTGGAATTATTATCCTATGTTTCGCTTACGATTGCACGAAGCATCTTCAGGGATCGTAACTCCATGATATTAGAACACTGAATGACTATCGAGGAGCAACAGCCCGGTATTTATACCCGACTGGTGCTCAGCGAACCGTGATCTAGCATTACAATCGATTTTTACGTGTGATGTAGACTGTAACCTGAATCTCTGTTAATATTATTTGGATATTTACAAAATTTGATTGATTCTCTAATTTTACGTTTAAAAAAACCAGACACTAATGCTAGCACCTTGGTATCTTTTACATTAAAAGTGTGACCTGGGCAATGCTGGTGTTCTGCTACTACAGATTGTACAATTGGTTTCTTTTTTATACATCTTTCATGTTCCTTAAGCCTAATGGCTATAGACTGTTTCATCTACATACACTTTACCCCAAGAGCAAGGTCTCTTGTAAACGTCTTCTGTTTGAAATGAAATTGCGTCCTTTGGAGACATCTAACATTATTCAACTTTCTCACATGGGTGGAAAATTGTCTGGATTTTTGATTTTTGGAGCAAACTGGCAATCATGTTGGTGGTTCCGTGTATATAACGTAAGATAACACCGTCCATAGGAAGCACATTTATGACATTTTGTTCAGGAGTTGGGTTTTAAAATTTATTAATAGAATATCTTGTATCATCAGCGCAATATCCGTTGCCTCTTGGAGCATTAGTCCACGGACAAGATTGCCAAATTGCTCCGAAAATCGAACAATTTTCAACACATGTAAGAAAGTTGGACAATTTTTGAAGTCTCCCAAGGACACAATTCTATTTCAAACAGAAGGTGTTTACTAGATACCTTGCTCTTGTGGTAAAGTGTATGCATATGAAACAGGATGGTCTATATCTATTAGGCTTAAGAAAGATGAAAGATGTATTAAAAAGAAACAAATTGTACAATCGGCAGTAGCTGAACACCAGCATTGCTCAGGTCACACTTTTAATGTAAAAGAAACTGAAGTGATAGCATTAATGTCTCGTTTCTTTAAACGTAAAATTAGAGAATTAATCGAAATTTGTAAATATCCAAATAATATTAATAAGAGATTCAGGTTACAGTCTACCTCTCACGTGGAAATCAATTGTAACGCTCTCCAATTTGACACGATCTAAACCCAAGAATCATGATTTTCAACTTGACCAAAGCCGTAAAAACTTTCGTTCTTTATTAAATACAAGACAGTTAGAAAATACATTTTTTCAAATTTAAGATGTTCTTTTGGTTATTTTCTGAATATTTTTTCACGAATTGTATTGTAATGTATTGGTTAGGTTTCTGATTATATCTCTTCTAAGAATCACTACGATGTTTTAGTAAAAATATGCTGGTAGAGATTTAAATATTTACAACGTAAAATCTTGTGTGACATGTTAACCGTCATGCGAATATTTGATGGCGAGATATCGTCGTAATCGCAGTACAAATCCTCTAATCTAGGAATATTTGTACCGTTGCCAATGAAGAGAAAGCTGACGTATTTTTTATTTAAGATGATTGACTGCATTTTTGAGGCGCCGAATTGCAAAAAAAAAATGGGCAGCAAAAGGCGTAAGTTTGTCCTCGATATACTTTTAATGATACAAAAAAACAGTTATCAATTTTAAATTCAAATGAAACAACCTATATATGATGGTAAAAAAGTTAATTGCCTTTGCTCAAAACTTGTTTTGTGAATTGGGTTAGTCATATGTTAATTAGTAGTGTAAGGGTCATTATACTCTTTAAATTTTGACCGTCTTGTTACGACCTAATTATTTTGAATATTTTTTTAATTTCCAAAACATACGTCTAGATTTATTCAAAAGGTAATACAAGTTTTCAGTTTATTTAAAAATATTTCAAGACAAAAATTAATGGTCAGTGTATTTTATTAGCAAAAGGAAGCTTTAAAATACGTGATAATCTACAGTTATATTATTCCTAGAATATTTCTAAAACCATATTGAAAATATTTTAATTATGAATTTAAGATTTCCAGAAAATTTAGTATCGACGCAAATACTTCATTTTTTTTTCCTATCTGTACTGCTTGTGGTAAATCAAGATTTATTTTGCAGTTTTATATTAAATGATACCATTTTCGAAATATGTTTTTCCTAGCAAAGAGGAAACTGATCTCAGTAAATTAAATAAAAAAAAAATATATCAACTCTGAGATCAAATGGCGAATATAAAATTCAGAACATCTTATATTTGGACTATTTAAAATGACTAACCAATTTTACTGGAAACTCTTTTATATGTATTCTTGGTGAAGATGTATGACACTAAAAATATGCAGACAAACATGCGAATTAAGAAAACATAAAAATAAATTAAAGTAAAAGGACGATATTAACGGCAAGAGTTTCATATACTCAATTTTAGAATAGTTAAAATATCTCAGAAAATATTTCAATATAAAGTACAGATAATTCGCAATAGTATCGTGTAATAAAAGTATCCAAAAAAATAGACCAAAAATTTTTGCAATATTTTTATCATTAGAACAATTCTAAAAACAATTTCTAGCTATTCTCGCTGCTTTCAAATCAGTAGCATAAATTTAATCCATGGTAAGCTAATAAATTATTACCAAAATTGATAAAGTTAATAATTATGTGTTAGTAATACGAATATTTCCATATATTAATGAATTTTCATATTCAAACTAAAATTTGCTATAGGCGATTAAATTCCAGGGCTGTAATCAGCTTGAAAAAATTTTTAAAATGAATTTTAAGACACATATTTTTTTATCAGTGTCTATCCAGTGATCTGAATGATTATTCTTCCACGTAGTTTGATATGCTGAAACCGAATCCGAAGTCAGAATAGCTGCAGCAGTGGGAGTTTCTCGTAAATTGTAAAAAAGCCATTTTTCGGATTCAATAGTAATTCTGATGGCTAAAATAACCTTGGTTGATGAAACGTCGCATCAAGATCACTCTATTCGCGTGAATTTTGATGTGCTTAATCCGAATGACCTCATGAGGTCATGGTGATCTACGAGCCATTCCGATATTAACCATTTTTCAAATTCAGTAGTAACTCGGATAGTTGCAATATATTTTACTGTGGTGATATGTTCAAATGAGACTACCCTTTTTCACTTGATGTACTTTATAAGAATTAGGGATACAATGACTGAAAAGAAGAATATATTTATGTTTCCAAACGATATCGGACTTTTTTATTTTCTAAAGATCTTTGTAGTAGGTTTCACTTTTCTTTATCGTCTTTCTAAACGTGATCATGTTTCAATGTTCGACAGTAGTCAACCATCATGTTTACATCCACGACCTGTTATTTGAGCTCCATTTCTTTAATGGTTTTGTGAAAATATTCGCCTTGCTCTTAACTATAATCCTTCAGATTCTTTGGAAACCCATCTGTTTGAGAATGGAGGAAATGTAGTTTCAAGTTTATGAACATACTTGCCTGTCAAATTTTCCAACCATGTCGGAAACTAGTTCCTTATAGTCTGGACATTTATCATTACCTAAGAATTGCTCACCAATCTTTTGAAATCTGACACTGTCGTGGTGAATTTGGGATCTCGCAACATTTTCCTAATTTGAGGACCATCGAAAATACCTTTTTTCAACCTTGTCTCAGAAAGTTGTGAGAATTATTCGCATAAGTACATGAAGGCAACTCTGGGTTTCGTATTGATGTTTCCTTTTCCTGTTTCAAATGACATCCTTGTCTTGTCCGGTAAAATGGTGACTTCGATCTTTGCTATCCCATAAGCACAAGTAAGAGAGTGTCTTTGTAAGTCCTGATTGTTGTCCTAATATTAGCCGAAAATTTTAAGATCGTCACCCATCTTCCAGTTATGGACTGAGTAATTTATTTTCTTCGAGACCCATTTCAAATTACTGTACCCACCCTTTAACTAAGTAGAATGTGTAACGGGAATTGAAGTATAAATATTTGTATTATGGAATAAGACTGTATTCACACTACGTTTGGAAGAGTTAATAAATAGTCTTCAATTGGCAGATATAGACATCGGGTCACATTAATTCCATAAACCCATTCGCATGATCATAATATACTAATTTTCCTTTTTAGTTTGCTTCGATCTGGTTTTTGTCCCTTTGACTAGAAATTTCTTTCTTTTCGAAAAGGTGAAATTTGGCACCTCTATATAAACGCAGTACAATGCAATATTATGACCTTAAAACTGACCTTAAATGTATAATGTATATAGTTTGACAGTCTATCCATTAATATCTGATTAATGATTTGAACTGGAATGCATTGTATACTATATTCTGTGATCTATGCCAGTTTAAAATTTTGATTTAAATACATAGATTAAGTGATAAAGCTATGTTTCAACTTCGCCTTTTGAAATTTTTTAATAATAGCAATAAATATATCTATTATTATTATTATTACACTATTAAATATATAAACAAACTTTATTTTTACATAGATACATGATTCTTTGATGAATAAAAAAAATTAGAAAATTACTCGGATGTCAGGTATCATCTGAAAAATAAAAAAAAAATAGAAAGGTAATCGCTAAGATGTAGCATAAGGAAAAATTTAATTTTCTTTTTGTCGAAATGATAGCTGTTTGAAAAAAAATCTTATTGGAATTTTGAGTTTTAAAAATTAAAAAAAAAAATGAATGCGGCTTCTAATTAAAAATCCTATGCTACATCTTAGGTGAAAAATGTGGTTTAAATTTTATCAAAATTAGTTGAGTAGATCTTGAGATACCATATGCACCAGTTTAAAAAAAGAAGTGATGCTGTGTTAACCTTCGACTTTTTCTGGTTCTGGTTTTCTAGTCAATTTTTTGGCCTCTTTAGCCTCCTGTTGAGCTCCCATGTTGGCTATAGATTCACCCTAAGAATCCAACTTCTCGGATAATGACAGTGCGCTTGGACCAGCTGTAAGGTTCAATTATGTTTAATAAACGTGGCGATCTATAAACTAGTGTGTAATAAAATAAACTGATTCTACGTTAAATATTCAGATAGTCTAAACTAGTTTCAACTTTATGCACCAGAGTTATTTTCGCCTTCTGAAATTCCTTAAAGTTGTTATAAAAGACTGATTTAAAACATCTAATATAAGAGAATATTCAACAATACTAACCTGAACTAACCTGAGCTTCGAGCTGATGCCCTGCCGCCATCACTTTTAATTGCTATAACTTCAGAAATACTTTAACCTTTCAACTACTTCTTCGCTGAAAGTATTCCTAAAAATATAAACAATTTTTCCAATCAAAAATACTCTTTAGGTGGTGTAACCCCATAAACAAAAGATTATATCAAAGTTTATACTGTTTCAGTGAGTTTTTTTGGACTGGTCGATGTTAGTAGTTCTCGTAGCCTGGCTAAATAACAAAGTATACCTTATAAAACTATTTTGTTTAGATATGTTAGGGTCGAGTTCATCCACGTACTTGCTGGTATCGACTCATTGTCGTTCCTCCTCTTCGGTAGCCATATTTGATTTTTGCTGCGTTTTTAGATTTGAGAAGTTAAGATTTGTGAGTTTCTCTTGTTCATATTTATTTCAGTTAAGTCTGGAAAAAAGTGTGTGCCTAGATGTACAATTGACGATAATTTTGGGAAACATCGTATTTCCAAATCAGGAACAGAAATATTTAAACAGTACATACATATAAAAAATAACAATTATCACTAGAACCTCCCATAGTTTATAATTGTTATATAATACATGGAAGGAGTTTAAAACGAATTGCTATTCCAATATTATATTTGCCAGGTAAGTAACCTACTCGTAAGTTATAATTTTTAATCTATGTGTAGGTAATAAAACTAACGGTTTATAAAACTTTGGACGTCTTGTTATAGTAATTCCACACATAATAAATTTAAATAGATTTCTACATTTACCGTTTTATAAGAATTAAAATTAAACCATGCGAAGTAGTAGATATCTGTTGGACTTTCATTGTCTTTATTTTTGTTGAATATCACGACGTTTCGGCTAGTAGTTATCTCTAGCCGTTTTCAAATGAAACTGTTCAGTTGGAAAAAAACTAGAAAAATAAAAACCTGAGCGTCAGGTGTGAAAATAATTAAAATATTTTTTGAGTAGAAATTTAAAACGTAAACAAAATTTCATGGTATCAGTTATGACATTGACTAAATCAATGACAACTGCACACTCAAAATACCTTTCACTGAAAACTTTTTAAATGGAAAGACAAAATTATCTAATGTGTGTTAAACTACATTTTTTGTTATCTTTTTAAAATATTATTAAAATCTTTATCATGAAAATTTTATAATAACAATATTAGTGGCAAAGAGTAAGACAGTGAAGCTTTAGCTTTTATTTATGTGAAACCTTTAAAAATCAAAATTCAATTACGCCATAGAGCATCTAATAAGTTTTATGTTTAATGATTTGACACGTATATGGCATTATAATAAATTTAAGCCGTATCCTAATTGTCATAATCGATAAAAAAGTTGATTCTAAACCATTGGCTTGCAATTTACGTCCTTAATTATCAAAAATAATTGTACAACTCGCCGTTAAATATTGTATATAATTTAATGGTCGCAGGAAAAGATAATAAATTTGAAAAGTATATTGAAAATTTAAAAAATCGTATGATGGTGGATCTATAGAACTCATTTTCTTAAAAATTTTAATAACAATTAAAAACGGTACAGAAAGTTTAATAAGTTATTTTGTTTTTTGACTGCAATATTTTTATATAGTCTATTAACAACTAAATTACTTCCTCTAACATGATCAATTTTTCAATTATGTCTAATATTACATAAAAATATTCTTCTTCTTCAAGTGCCTTCTCCATTGCGGAGGTTGGCAATCATAATAGCTATTTTAATTTTTGAGGCAGTTGCTCTAAACAGTTGTTTTGAACTGCATCCAAACCATTCCCTTAGGTTTTTTAGCCATGAAATTCGTCGTCGTCCTACGCTTCTTCTGCCACTTATTTTGCCTTGGATTATGAGCCGTAAGATGCTCTACTTTTCTCCCCGCATAATGTGTCCGAAAAATTGCAGTTTTCTCTTTTTTACTGTTATCTCGACTTCCTTTTCCTTTCCCATTCTTCTCAACACTTCGGCGTTCGTAACTCGATCCACCCACGAAATCCTCTGAATTCTTCTATAGGTCCACATTTCAAAAGAGTTAAGTCTTCTCATTACCTCTCGATTCAGTGTCCATGCTTCCATTCCATAATATAGAACACTGTATACGTAACATTTAGTCAGTCGTATTTTCAGGGCTAACGTTAGATCTTTGCTGCAGATAACCTTTTTCATTCTAATAAAGTTGGCACGTGCTTTCTTGATTCTGGTTTTATTTCGACGGTATAGTCATTATTTTCTATTATTAGGGTTCCCAAGTAAGTGTACTTCTTAACTCTTTCTATGTGCTGGCCTCCTACCATTAGGGTTTCATTATTATTGGTATTGTTTTTACTAATTATCATGAACTTGGTCTTTTTTGTGTTAAGAGAGAGTCCATATTCTCCACTAAAAAATATTAATAGAGATTAAAAGGTTTAGTTATATTGAAACAAAATTTGAGGCGACGGCATTAGTTAAAATGAAGATCAAATTATGTCATACTTAGATTTAACATAGCTCACTAGCAGAAGGGAATACTGCAGTATTTGTTTTGCATTCAACAATATTAGTAATTTTATTAAAAGTCCAAATTGTCTTTACCTTTTAACTTTCTTATTCCCATGCATCAAATATGTAATCAAACCCTTCTGCACATTTCCTGTTCTGGAATAAAGTATGACAGTCTAGAAAATAGAATATATACAGATGTGAATATACAAAAATATTTCAATATTTAGGACTTTTTTAATTACAATCAATATAAAGCAAAATAATAAATACATAATTTATGAAGTTTCTTTGTAAAAATACAAATATATATGCAAGCATTACATATAACGCATTTTTTCCTCCCTCTGTAAAAACATTATACAATTCCTAGTATAAGAATCTGTCATATATATGTTTCTATATTCATATATATATATATATATATATATATATATATATATATATATATATATATATATATCTGAGCTAGCTATCGTTATATCTCTGTAAGTTAACAATTTTCCTTGTTTCCTTTTTTTGTGGATTGAGTTCATGTATCCTTTTTTCCTTCTGTAGGGGATTCTTGACCATTAAGACATTTATTAAATGCCCTTAGGTCCATAAGATTTTCTATTTTTTATTTTTTTTTATAGTTTTAACGACATCATTACTATTTATTTCCACGCGTTCTTCTTGTAGATTAATTTTATTTGTTTCTTCTATATACTTAACCCCCTTTTCAGTTGGCAATTCCTGATAATACATAATCCTTCTTACTTCTCTTCTAATTTCTTCATGTGTTTTTTTTTCTCTTGGATTTTTGTTCATAACTATGTTTCTTTATTTTTACCAGATCTTCGATTTCCTTCATCCAGCAAGCTTGTTGCTTGTTTTCTCTCTTTGTGTCTTAATGCTTTCCTTGCTGTTTTGTGCATACTTTGATCCAAGTATTCATCTAATCTCCGTTGGTATAAGAATCTAGTGCTTGTTCCGCCTAAACTGTTCAGGTTGTATTAGGGGTATTTCGTTGCTTGTCTATCTGAATCGATGTTAATTTCCTCTGGTCTGTTGCTGTTATAACTTGGTAAATATATCCTTGATATTAATAGGTAGTAATCGGACCCATAAAATGTGGGAAATATCCCGGATATGAAAAAAAAACACGTGAAAAGAATCTTACAAGTTCATTTAAACTTTTTTCATGTAGGCCTCCTCTTCGGAGATATGAGATCCAAAAGAGTTGCAATGGAATCGAATTATTGAACCACTAGGTATATTTCAATTTTTTTTTAATATGGTGTATACCAGGTAAGACTCTTCAAATTACTATCTAAGAAAGTGCTGTGAATTACTCACAGATGCAGCGACGGGCTAGCTGAGATACTCATAACTCCATTTTTTTACGCCCTGTATGATAAGAACTTTGGACCACGTTTTTTACATACTATTAACTAAAAATTAAGTCCTGTTCATTCATGTAGCTAATCCTAACCGTTTTCTAAAAAGCGTTGTTTTATTTACTCTCTTAGTTCCCTATGTTCTCTCGGGTTGAATATGAAAAAGAGGAAACTTTCCGTGTCGCTGTACCCGTTACATTAACTCAGCATTGTTCCTTATTTGATCACAATGAAATGTGATTCTCCGTTGAAGTTCTTACCTTACCTCCCGACCGGAGTAGAATGTACCAAGGTTTTGAGGTGTCCTCACAGGTAAAAATCCAACGACGTAGGTTTGGGAGATTGAGGAAGCCAGGAAATAGGTCCTCCTCTACCTATCCAATGGTTTGAATAGACGTTATTTACGTACTCTCATACAGCAGTGCTAAAATGAGGTGGTGCGTGCCCTATTGTACATGTACTACATGTTTCGGTGGGTTTCAATTAGTAAGTGCTCTACTAAATCGTGAAAAGTGTTTTGGAGGAAATCCAAATAACGTTCTCCATTCAGTCGTGCCGGAAATAGGAATGGTCCAATCAAAAAATTGTCAGTGATCCCTGCCCAGACGTTAACTGATCTTGATGATGCGAAACAACAGTTGCATGAGGATTTTCATCAGCCCATATATGTGAGTTGTGTAAATTTATGATACCATTTTTGGTAAAGCCTGCTTCATCTGTGAAGAGAATAGTGCTAATGAAGTTTACATTATTTCGTGGCTGATCCAATAGCCAGTTTGCAAACTACATTCTACGGGAAAAATCTTCAGGAATCACTTTATGCACAAATGATATGGATATAACAGCTGTCCTTGAAGAATTGTATGTACTATTGTCTTCTACGTAAAATTTTGAATGTTCGTTGAAGGAGTGTTATCTACAACATTTAAAATATTTCCCTCTAATTGCGGCGTACGTACTGTTCTTCCTCGACCAGCATCAGGACTTCCAAAAATTTCCTGAAATTATGAAGAAATTTAATATTACCTTATTAAATGGAATCGCATACCATTCTGCTTTAGGCGTTGGTCAACTCGTTGAAATGTTTTCCGATCTGGAAGAGTACGATTAGGATATATGTCGTAATATAACCTCCTGGTTTCCAAAGAATTACAAGGTGCAAGACCATATCTGTATACTAAATAAATGTTTATTCCATATTTCGAATTATTTCCCAATTAATTTCACCACGAAATCCAAAAATGAGTAGTAAAGAATCAATGTGTCAGCGATGTAAAAATTGACAAGTTCTAAAATGCAGGATATTTATTTCTTTCGTACCTAGCAACGTTTGCAACAACAATATTTGTTTTCGGTGCCGATAAAATAAAACGCACATTTTTTGCGAACCTAGGTCGAACTGCGATTCATAAAATTAGACTTTTTTAACTAAAGACGTAAATTCAAATTTGGATCAAATTTTTTTTATGATAAGGTTGAAGGTTGAACATTTGATAGGAACAAATATGCATCTTTTATCTAAATACGCCAAATATATGATGTAAATAAAATGACGTTTTGTCGAAAACGGCTCAGATTAGCGATATGAATGAAAAGTACTTAATTTTTAGTCAATGGTTAAAGGTATGTAAGCAACGTTGCCCATGGTTCTTATTATAAAAAAATGGGGTCATGAGTGCACAGCTGGTCCGTCCCTGCAGCTGTGAGTAATTCACACACACTTTCTTGGATAATAATTTGACGAGTCTTACCTGGTATATATCATATTAAAAAAGATGAAACATACCTGAAAGTTCAATAATTATGTCTAAAAAACTTAATTCCATTGCAGCTCTCTGGAAACCCATATCTCTGAAGAGGAGGGCTATACGAAAAAATTTTATATGAACTTATAATATTCCTTTCGCATGTTTTTTTTAATATCCGGTAGATTTTCCACATTTTCCCGGACACCCTGTATACTCTTAAGTCTTGAACTTGAACTTTTGTGTTTTGTCTTATGATTATATAGTCGATAATGGATTGTTGTGTGCGTTGTTTTCAAGTAAATTTGTAAATTATTTTGTATTGAAAGAATCCGTTGGTTATTTTAAGATCGTTAGTTGTACAGTGGTCAATTAGTCGTTTACCGTTATCATTTGTGACTGTTTCTCCAAATGGTCCTACCACTTGATCATGAGTTTTACGACCTCTTTTGCTATTTAGATCTACTAATATAATTAGTTTTCTAGTATTTCCATATATCCCATATCCTACCTGGAATGCAATATCGGTGATACATGGGATCATAGTTACGAAATAAGGACCCGTATTGAAAAAGCCAGAAGCGCTTTTGGTCGCCACAGAAGAGTCCTTTGCAACCTCTCTCTAAATATCAATATACGCATAAGAATTCTCAGATGCTACGTCTTTACCGTTCTCCTCTACGGGGTAGAAAGCTGGAGTCTTACAGAAGCTGCCATCAAACGCTTGGAGGCATTTGAAATGTGGTGCTATCGCCGCATCTTACGAGTGTCATACACACACCACACAACTAACATCACGATTCTCGAGAGGCTCGGAAAAGACAGGGAAATTATCACCACTATAAAGAACAGGAAACTGGCTTACTTCGGCCACATTATGCGTAATGATAAGTATCGATTACTAAGATTAATTCTACAGGGCAAGATCGTGGGCAAGAGAGGCCCTGGACGTAGACGTATATCCTGGCTGGCCAATCTTAGAAAATGGACTGGCCTAACATCAACTGACCTATTCCGAACTGCAGTGAATAGGATAAGATGGGCTAACGTGGTCGCCAACATCATAAGAAGATAGGCACCTTAAGAAGAAGAAGTATTTCCAACTTCCTGTGCTAGTTCATTGAGTTATTCAATGAAATTGTCTTTTATTATTACAGGTTCATCATCCGTTGAAGCGTATACGCCAAGAAATATTAATTTCCTACCCTTTATTATCACATTAATCTTTATTATATCTTCATTAATTGGCTCCCTGTGTGTAATATATTTCTGAAAATTTTTGAGTCTTAATATTACAACTCCTCTCTTTGCATGAGTGTCCTTGGGGACTCTACTATTTTTCCAATGTTTCCGACCCATATCCCTTTTTCTTTGTTTCACTTATCGCTGCTATATCGATCTTAAAAATTTTCCAACTTCTTTAAAATCTCATCCATTTTATTTTTACTGCCCTGTACATTCCATGTTCCATAATTCATAAACCTTTTTCTTGCCTTATGTCTTTTACCAGTTGATCCGTCTGGCGCTCCGAGAGGAAGTATTTATAAATGTTAGATAGCTAACCTAATAGTCTAAACCATAACCTGGAGGTCAGGTTACTTTTTGTACAGGTTTTCTTCCTCTAGTCTTTGATGATTCAACTTGGCCCTTATTAGGTAGTATCATCCGGGTCAGATGAACCATACCCAGGTTGTTATGCTAGGTTGTTACACCTTTCCTTCTTTTTCCTCATCTCTTGAATGATGAAATCCCAGGCTTAGGACTGGTATAGCGGAGTTAAGTATCATTATTCGTGAAGTAAATAGAATAAGTGGGTGTCAAAAGGTATTTTATAAAACCAGAAATGCGCATACTTTCTGTACTATCGTTTATTCATTTTTCTTTGTAAAATTGTAAAAATTTTTTAAATTATTTTTTGTACTGCAGAAATTATTTTTGGGTGGTGTGTTTATTCATATATCAATATACGTCATTATTACAATATTATTGCAGTCCAGTGTGTATGTTTATCAAATAAACCTAAAATTTATTGCAATGTTGATTTTATATATTAATGAAAAAAGAGCCGCATGCATGAATCGAACAACTTTATTAACATATTTAATATATTCCATTATGTGAGTCACAAAAAGGTCAATATACGACTATGTTATTATTGTATTGGCGAGGAGACCTCATGTTTCATTCAATGTTTATTTTTAACTTGTATTAAAGAAAGAAAATTCCGTGGTAGCATTAAAATTCCTTGTTAAAATAATTATTTCAAAATCACAATCTATAAAATTGTCAAGCTTTTTATAATTATTATTTTTATTCTAATCTTTTTACTAGTTTCCTCACAACCTATTTATTCACTTAGGAACAAGTATTTTTTAAACTTTAATCTAAATTAAAATTAATTTTACTTTATAAAATGCTTCATTAATATTAAAAAATAAACATGCATAATCGACGGTTGGAAGATTCCTTACAATAAAATAAGACAAACAATTCTTGTTAACATTCGCCTATATTTATTTCACTTCTCAACCACCAAATATAAGTTTAAAAATGGTATTTAATTTGCTGGGGGTTACTTTTTATGTCCAAAAATATTACTTACTAAATATTTATTTTTGTGGCTTTTAAAAATTTTCCCCACGATCATTTATCTGTATACAAAGGAGTTTATCTGATTTTCACACCATTAGGATTGAATTTTAAGAATCAGGAAACATATGTTTCATCCCACATCCTTATTAGAGTTGAATGCAATAAAAAGGATTTATTTGGTTTTGTAAAGGACTTTGTCTGTCATCATCAATCTTAGTATATTTAGAGATATGCGTACGAAAATTTGGATGATATTTGCTGCATAGACTGAGACTAAGCCATTTTCAAAGTTACGAAAATACTTATATATATATATATATATATATACATATATATATATATATATATATATATATATATATATATATATATATATATATATATATATATAATTTCTGCTTTAGCAGCATTTTTATGCTGCACTTTTTTCTTATAAATACCAATTTTAATTTCCTGAATTTAAGATTGTTAAATTTTAGTGAATATCGAGATACCCTTAAACGTTAAGAAAATATATAAATTTTAGAGTGGTTATCGTTATTGGGATTAAACATAAATTGATACTGGGCCAGTATTGTGTAATACATATCAGGAAAGAACACTCGTAATTCGTAAAAAATTCCAAATAATCAATGTTTCCAAAATTAAAGAAGTGATTTTTATCATTTTAGCAATAAACAGACAAATATAAAATACGCGAAAATGAGAAATAAAGCATTGACAAGCTAATCTATAACTTCCCATCCTTTTCTGGATCACCGCCACTATGGGATATTTGGAACTAATTTTCCTGAAAATCAAATATCTCCACTTGCGTTAATACTAGTGAGATATATTTTTTTAAAATTAAAGGTTATGTCTTTTATTTGACCTTGAAAACGACGTTCAAACTTGATGATTTTTTATTCCATTTTTGGATGAAAGTGCATTAATAATATATCAAAACTGATGAGAATCGTTAGAAATCACTCGTCATTCGGAGGTCATGTATATTGATATATGGGTCATTTTACGAAAAGTGGGATGGTAAAAAAATAACTTTGGATTTTATTTTAGAAAATTGTAGTGCATGAAAAATATTACTCAGAGCTAACTTTTAAACCTTTATGCTCATGTCTTCAAGGAGATATTTTTAGGTTAATTTTTCTCCGAGAGTGAAATTTACAAAAATATAAATCACATACATTTCTTAGGGAAATTTTATAGATAATTCAAATATGTAGTCTAAAAAATTTAAACTTATAAAATTTTGACCATCTTTAAATAAATAGTTTGGGGTAATCAAAATACATGTCTCAACCGAATTTCAACATGGGCTACACTTTTATTTTTTTTTTAAATGCATATTTAAATTTTACACAAAATTTCATTGGTAAATATGTTTGATTTGGATTTTTGAAAATCTTGCTCTCAGAAATAAATTAATTTAAAAATTTAAATTTGAAATTTTGAAAATTAACTTCTGGTATCCAGTTTTTCATCAAAATTTAAAAAATGATCTAGAACCCAACTACATATGATCATGTATAAAAAAAATATTCTGGGACGTCTCCGCGACGTCAACATGAGAAATTTCTAAGTGTTGGCAGTAAGTCATCCCGTTTTACAGACACTGCTGATAATGATAATGTCTACCGAGATTCCGCTTGAATGGAAAAAGTTTCCCCACAAAAGCAGCCTTGACGTTTTATGTTTCAATTAAATTCAACTCATCACCTTGTCAATGTAAATTTAGTTGTTTAAATATTTCATAGGTGCCTTTCCAATAAGTGATGTAATTTTTAAATATAATTAAGTTGACAGGCGGTTCTTCGCCTTTATGTTCAATGCCATCTAATGCCTACTGAGTCAAATAGACTATCAAAATGAAATATGTTTAGAGATGTAACGAAATTCGGTAAGAAAACCAAAATCGATTGAAATCTTCATCATTTTCACAACTTAAACTTTCACTCAATGAAATGCTTTTAATTTTGGAGACTGCTGTAATAACGCAATGAATCTACGTATGCAAGCGTTCATTTCGTTCTTCGAAACCCAATAAATAAGACATTGTATAGTGAGGATCACTTCATAGTATTAAATATCGATTTACCCTGTGTATCAGTATTCCACTTTTCAGCAAATAATAGTTTTTGAAAAACTTTTTCTTCTTTTATGAATTGTATGAATATTAAAAATAGTGCTTCGTTAGTTAGTGGTCTTGACTCAGTGAGTCGAATAGAAAATTTGAAGTAACCGCATAATGGCATTTCAACGTCTTTTATGGATTTTTCTTTGCAAAAAATTTTCCTGATGCTATCTGATACATTGTTTGGACGAAGATCAGTTTTTAATATGCTCTTTCCTCACAAAAGGATTAATTCTTTACCAATTGTGTGTCGTTTTCTGGCTTTTGCAATTAACAATAAAATATTATATGAAGGTCTAGTCTATCATCGTCTTGTCTAGAGGACAACGCGCGGATATTTTCTTTAACAATTATTGGAAATAGAATACATATTTGTCCTTTTTATCGACATTTTAATCAAATGATCTTGTACACTAGAAGGCTTCGTAGTTTAATTAAAAAAATCTTTTTGGCAACTAAAGGGTGTTTTTTATAGAGGTATAAAACTTTAAGTTGGCAACACTTTTTTAACTGGCGGCCATTTTGTCAGCTGTCAAGTGATTTATGTTTAGTTTGGTTTGGCATTTCAACATGAATAGACTGACGCCTGAACAACGCTTCCAAATTGTGCAAATTTATTTTGAAAATCATAGTTCTGTTCGAAATACGTATCGCGCACTACGTCCATTTTACGGTCAACATAATCGTCCATCAGAGCAATTAATTCGATTAACTATGGAACGTTTTCGCACCACGTTTACTCTAAATGATAATACGCATCCACAGAGACGTCGTACAGTGCGTACAGAAGAAGTCATTGCTGCTGTAGAGCGTAGCGTAGTGGAAGATCCGAATCAGTCTATCCGTCACAGTGCACAGGAATTGGATATGTGTACATTCACTTTATGGAAGATTTTGCGGAAAGATCTTGGTTTGCGTGCTTATAAAATCCAACTCGTACAAGAATTGAAGCCACACGATCACCTAGCAAGGCGTAGATTAGGTGAATGGGCCCAAAACAAGATTGCCGTTGATCCCGATTTTCATAAGCGAATTTTGTTTAGCGATGAACCTCACTTTTGTTTGAATGGATACGTCAATAAACAAAACTGCCGTATTTGGAGTGATGATAATCCTCAAGTGTATGTTGAGACACCGTTACATCCAGAAAAACTGACTGTTTGGTGTGCTTTATGGGCTGGTGGAATCATTGGTCCGTACTTCTTTAAAAACGATGCTGGTCAGAACGTTACAGTCAATGGTGACCGCTATAGAGCCATGATTACTGACTTTTTCGTTCATCAATTGAACAACCATGATGTGCAGGAGCTGTGGTTTCAACAAGACGGCGCAACATGTCACACAGCTCGTGCCACAATTGATTTCTTGAAGGAAACGTTTGGTAACCGCATAGTTTCACGTTTCGGACCCGTGAATTGGCCTCCAAGCTCGTGCGACTTAACGCCGCTAGACTATTTTCTGTGGGGATATGTGAAGTCGCTAGTCTACGCTGATAAGCCCGAAATGAAATGAAATGATAAGCTGATAAGCCCGAAACGATTGATCACTTGAAGGACAACATTCGCCGCGTTATTGCCGATATACGGCCACAAATGTTGGAAAAAATCATCGAAAATTGGACCTCCAGAATAGACTACGTCGGAGCCAGCCGTGGCGGTCATATGCCAAAAGTCATATTTAAATTATAATGCCAGAAGGTTAGCTTTCGAATAAAGTAAATTTCATGTCAAAAGTTCTATTCTTCTATAAAAAAACACCCATTATAACATGTAAAACATAGTTGATTTGTTTGTAGGAGCATAAGTAAATCATTATTTCAAATACTCCACTACCACTGTTTCAACAGATTTACTTATCAACATGTATTAATTTATTACCTATTATTTATTATAATTAATGACTAATATAATCTATCACTCACACTTAGGGATTACAGGCAAAGCATATAAGAAGTAATGAGACTAATTTCTTCTAGACTCTTACTTTTTATAGATTTCAGTCGTGCACGCATCGACTTTCATGCCTTCATTTGTTTCCTATGCCAGTTTCCATATTCTTATCTTAATATGCTAGCTAGATAGATTGCGTAAATCGCGAGGTAAAAATAGTAATATCTTAAAAAGGAGTATACTAATTAGATACTTTTTCGCGGAATTTCGTTTTCATTTCATATGCTCTGAAGAAACTGGTTAATTTTGACATGCTGTAGTAAAAATATTCCGGAACTCTAATCATATAATCATATCACATCACGGAAGCCTAATGCGTGTTTCTGTGGTTCGTGTTGCAAATCATTTTAGAAACGCCGGTCGAGGTCACAGAAAATTTAGTGACCTTATAAATGAATTTTTAGTTAGGTGATTTACTCGGTATTTGGCTTACACTCTGATAAAAAAGGACATATATAAAATTTTTCCAAATACCAGTAAAATTGTGTCAGACAAATATTTTGGTCGGTCATAGCAAATCCTCTATCTTAAATTTCAAATTAATTTTAGTTTGGTTATATAGGTCCCAAAACTTTCCAATATCGATATTTAAAGAACCTGAGATGTAAATTTCTTAGCTCGATATATTTTATACTGCATATTGAGTTTGTATACGCCTCAAGAACTCCACAATATCAATTTTAAGCAAAATCGGAATATGTAAAATTTTCTGTCTCTCATATTGTATCTTATCAACCTAATAGTTGTAAAAAATTAACTTCATATTCGTAATACACGACCCCTCCAACGCTCTAATACCAAATATGAAAAAATTCGATTAAGGTAAAATTTTCAACCCACCATATTGAATTTCAAAAAAATTATTTTTAGTCTTAATCTAATTTAAATCTAAATCCTTCAATGCCCCCTAGTACCAATTTTGGATGAAATTCGGAAAATTAAAATTTCTAGACTTATATTCGCTATTTACATCCTCAAAAACGATTTAGTCCCACCTTTGAACAAAATCGAGAAATATAAAATTTTTAGTCCGCTATCTTGGATTTGCCATATTGAATCCTGAAAAAATACTTTTAAATTCATAATTTACACCCTCAAGGTCAAGATCATCAGTTTGGGAGAAAATCGAAAAATGTAAAATTTTTAGGACACCATGTTGAATCTGCCAGATTGAGTTTTTCAAAAAAATATTTTAAATTCATAATTAACACTAACAAAAATACTTCAATACTGATTTTAGACAAAATCGAGAGATGTAGAATCTTTAATCCGCTAGCTTGGATTCGCCATATTGAATTTTTTTAAAATAATTTCAGATTCGATATGTGCGACCCCGAAAACCCCCCGTACCAATTTTGGAGCAAATCGGACAAAACTGATTTTTTTTTTCCGCCATATGGAATTTTTTAAAAATATCTTGAATTCATTATGTGCGACCACGAAAACTCTCCCACACCAATTTTGGAGAAAATCAGACAAAAATAAAATTTTTTATGCACCATATTGGATCCGCTGTATCGAATTTTTTAAAAATGGTTTCAGATTCGTTGAGTACGATCCCAAAAATTCCTGCATCCAATTTTGAAGAAAATCAGACAAAATTAATTTTTTTGGCTGACATATTGTCAGCGCCATCTTGGATATTACTGCACCAATTTCATCCAAAAAATATGGGACCACTTCCTGAACATAACATAAAAAATTTCATTCAAATTGGTGCCTCCGTTCCGAAGTAATCGGTGTACATACATAAAAAAAACATACGTACTCGACGAATTGAGAACCTCCTTCTTTAGAAGTCGGTTAAAAAATTACAATTGAAATTGGAAGATTCTGACTTAATATTAGGAAACAAAATGTAAAAGCCACGATTTTAAAATGAGCAATATTTAGTGTTAATTTGCATAAAAATGCGAGCATATTCGAAATATAGTGACAAGAAAGAAAATTTTTATAGATAATATACATTCAAAAAGAAAAAGTTCCTTTCTATCTATCTTTTCATATTTCCCTTTTCCTTATTTCTGTTATAGATTCCCAGCTCAGTTTTTGTTTAATTTTTCATGAACAGAGTAACTACATATTTATTATTTAGCAGCTTTAGTGCTCCTTATAAGATGAATTTTTTCAAGCACAAAAAATGAGTATGTTTTCTGAATATTGTATTAATGATTTCGACGGACTAGGCTAGATATTGATGAATGAGTAATTTTGATTGTGATAATACAGATTTCAATAAGGTATTCTTATAAATTATTCATCCATTTATGTACTACTTTTTTACACTATGTATAGTTGATAAATTATTAACACCTTAACCTTAGATGTGAGAAGAATAATTTGTACATTTATTTTCCAGGTGAGTAAGGAAACCACTACAACAACAAAGTTTAAATTTTATATGCATCAAGATGATACCCCGTAATCTCTTGGTCGATGACACTAAAAAAAATGTCAACCAACGAGTGTATAAATAAAAGAAGAATCCCATGGTGAAGAACATTTATGGCCAAGAACTTGGCCATAAGCGTGCTTTTTACAGTTACAGTTTTTATTAGTTATTGATAACTGGTTTTGGTCCGTGTTTTTGGGATTCATAAAAGCGAATGGTATGTATATCTCATTTGTAATTTTAATTTTGAAATATTAAGGCCGTTTGTACGCTACCAAAAATCTAACAAAATTAAAAATATAATTTAGTTTTCCGGTTTGCAAGCTAAGTCATAGTTAATAAAATAAAATCAGAGGAAGCTATCGATGGAAAAGCTTACAGTAAACAATTTTAAAATATAGTTTGCAATATATTTTACAGAAAGATTATTAAATTTTAGATCCGTTTAGTGTTAGTAAAATTCCATTGCAGCAGTATTTTTGTTTTATCCATATTTAGACATGTATTTTTGAATACTCTAAAAACAAAGTTTGGTATAGCTGTATTGTTTTCTGGAAAATCAATTATAAATACATAAAAGTCCAAGGTTATAACAACCTACAATAATTTTAGAAGCTGGTTTTCATAATATTTGGTTTAGGATTAAAAAAATACATCGAGACAGTTTGGTAAACGAATTTATCGATCAAAGTTTTTATCTACTGCTTTTTTTATTAGTTCGACTTAATTAATTTGTAAATTGCTCAAATACTTGACATTAACATTTATAATATCGAGTTCTTTTCAATATCACATTGTAAGAGTTGTCTACTATTTTTCCAAAGAACAAATCAAAGTCTATAAGTTAAAAAGTTTTGATATATCTGAAATAACCAGCTTTATTTGAATTGGGCTAAATTTTATTTAACAACAGTATTTTGTAGAAAAATTATAACAAGTTTAAAATATCGTATATGGCAGAAATATTTTGCTATTTTGAAATTTTTTTTTTAACATAGCAAACAAATATCTGTTGAGATACTGCCGGCCAGATGAGCATTTTGGGAAACATAATTTTTTCTTATCTTGAAGTTGATGGAGAATATAAATTTTATTTAAACCAATTAATAAAAATCTTTTTGTATTTTGCAGACTTTTATATTTATTTTCTTCCCATTGAGAATTGGGTAAATGGTTTATTGAAAATCGGCTGTATTTTATTTTAAGCCATGTTATTATTGCTTTATTCTCCTGATTTCTTATTGTTAAGCTGAGGCTTAAACTTAAATATATTATTTTTTGCATTCAAATTATTTTTAATTTACAAATTATCCTGTGAAGCATATATTTTTTCTTCTATTAAATTTATTTGATTTTATTACCTGAAAAAATAAAATTGCTTACGCTACTTTCTTTTAATAATTTTATAATGATTTCTTTCATTTATTAGGTTGTTTTGTAAAGATTAAAATCATTTTTCATCAGAACCCTTTTTGATTGATGTTACTACTAATAAAAAAAAATATTACAACAAAACCTCTTATACTAACTTTGTTATTACTTTTCTGAATCACTTGCTTTAAACTCAAATTTTTTTTCAATTTCCTTAATGTTTTCAAATTTTTGCCTCTATAATTTTTGTTTTCATTTCTTTTTAAACTTTTTTGGTCATTAACATAAAAATATGAGTACTTTTGTTACAAAGTCAGTATTACCATCTATAAAAAAATATATTTATAAGCTCCCTTTCAATAAATTTTGAAATATTATTTATATGTTGTGAAATTTTTTAATTATTTTAATCTACTACTGGTTGCAAGAGAGGAGTAGAAATATTGCTTGTTATTACATTGGAAAGCTTCGTATTCAAAGCTAACTTTCGTTGGCGTCCATATGCAAAGTCATATACTTTATCTTGATAGCTAGAAGTAATACAAAATAACTCAATATTAAGAAAAAAATAATAAAAGATAATCTATTTAAAAAAAGTGACTAAAAATAGTAGTAAATTCCCTTAACACCAAAGATTTTAGGTGTTTTAGTAACAAAAAAATGTTAATAAGGACTCACTTATTATTTCTTTAATTCGAAATAAGAAAACTTTAATTATATAGTATTAGTATAATTAAAAAAATGTTTTTTGCCAAGGTCTAGTTCGTGTCATAAACCTCAACCATAACAAAGACACTATTGTTTATTGCTTACCAAAAATACTTTACAATTAATTGTTATTATTAAGATTATATTAATTATATTGTTTACTCCATATTATTTAAATAATCCTTCAATAAAATTTATATTTTAAGCTTTGGTGACCTGAAAAACCAAAACTTGGTTTTGAAATTTTGTAATTTATAGCTGATATTATAGAGATTATAATAGTATATCCTTTGATAAGACCTATCCCTAACATAATTCATCCCATCTTTCTTTCTGCGATCTCTTAATATTGTCTCACTTATATTCCATGTTGTTACAGCATACGTCAGAGTTGGTAAGACTCACTATATAAGACTCTCATTTTTAGATAAATATCAGTGTCAAAATTGCGTGATAGAAATGTTGATTGAATGTAAGGTGGTGATACTTCATCATCGATGCCTAGGCTTCGTTGGGTACTTTACATCCCCCCATGGCTGCAGGTCATTCAAGGTCGATTGGCTTTGCGAATTCAAGCAGCCTCATTGTTTGAACGTACTTAACGACGATAAAACTGTATCTCCGAAATGTCTTTGCATCAGTTCGGTAAGTGCTGAGCAGTTTCTAAGGACATAGTCAACAGTTTCATCCTCCAGATACCATCTGCACGATTCAATAAATTTCCTTCCCAGCAACAATTTTAATCCTCTTTTATTAATGGTAATTGAGACAGATACAATAGGTTGGGTTCAATCGTAAATCCCATCTTTGCCAGACGGTCCGCTTCCTCATTCCAGTGAATACCCGAGTGACTCGAGACCCACACGAGTCTAACTGAGCAGCTGTTCCTATTCCTGTTTACATCTTTCTCACACAGATGACCACACGACAGGATAGTAGTGTGGCTATCGCTGTAAAGATCATCTTGTTCGAGGAGTAGAACTCTCTGTCTCCCTTGATTTTGCCAAATACTCCAGCTCTAGATCTTTCATTTTGTCGAGATCTATCTGTAAACCATTAGGATCCAGTCCTTGGAAGATTTTGCTTCCCCTCCTAATCCTCTCTACTTGGCAAAATTATCTTAAGAGAGTGTTTAGATTTCAAAAGCAGCGTCATATAATCCTCTTGCATGGGGAGAGATGGACATCTCTCGGCCACGCTTCTTCAGACACTGAGTAGCCGCCTGTTTCGCTTCCGTGATGCCCTAGGTAACTGAGACGATAAGCAGCCTACAGGGTCTCGTTTTCTATGTATAAGTAGAGAGGAGGTAGGACCTCCAGAGCCCTAGTAGGGGTAGTTCTCATCACATTCAATATTGTTATACAAACCATTCCTTGAACTTTATCAAGCTAAAGACGGTAGTTACGCTTTTTTGCACTAGATAGAAATGTTTGTTTATATTCTTGTTTTGAATAAAGTTTTTTGATTTTATCAAATTGCTAAATAGTGAAAATTGTATTCGCCGATAAATATCGTAACAACTGATATATTATTTTCTAAAAAATGGAATATTTCAGCATAAATCTTATAATATTTTAAGACAATATTATTTTACAAAAATCGTATGCTAATAAATATGTTATTGGATAGCTGTAAAAAACTTATCAATTTATTAATAAATAAAAATATTGATGATACAAAATAATTAATGAAAATTAGAAAAATATTGACAAAGATTTGCGTTGTAGACAAAAGTTGTTTTTGTTTTTATCACTTGATGAGAATAATTTTAAAAATCTGTATGAACACGGTATTTTTAAACAATATTTGAGACCTAATAAAAGGAAAAAAACAGGACTTTATTGTCTATTCTTAACTTTAAATGTTTTCTTTTTTCCCCACGTTGCCATATTCTTTCCATAAGTCCAAAATGTTTACAAGGTTAACCAATGAAACTTATTAATTTATGCTTTATAATTGTGACATATAAATAACACTGTTCTGTATTTTAAAACATTTTCTTCCTTCCTGTATTTTTTTTAATCTTACATATTTTGTGCCCTTAATGTGGTTCTCGGACTTGCATTGTCATTATTTTAGTTTATTTTTTATGATGTTTCGATTAGGTTGTATCTCTTATCGTTATCAAGAATAAACTCAATGTTTTGTCTTAAGGCTTCAAGCTTTTATAGGGACTGTGTCCATTGACACGTAAAGTTCCTCTTCACTGTATACACTTCAATGATTTCATATTACAAAGTAGTTCTTGCCAAAGATTAAGTATCTCAACGCTGGGTTTACTGAAGATTCCATTATTATTTTTAATGTAGGGTGCTTCTATTCATTTTTTTTTTCATGTTGGGTACCACATATATTGCCGCAGCTTCAGACGATTTCATATAGTGTTATTTATTTCAGGATTGTTCTGCAATACCTGGTCTCGAGCTTTCCCCTTTTTGTGTATGAGTTTTATGTTCCTTAATTCTCATTTTTAGTAGTCGTTTGGTTTCTCCAATATACATTTTACCACCATCACAAGGACCTTTGTAAACACATTCTTTGTTATCGGTAGTTTTTCGTTTTGTTTTTGTTAAATGAGCTCTAAGTGTATTTCCTGATTTAAAGACCGTTTTTATATTATAACTGCTGGTAATTCATCTCATTTTCTCCGAGGCTTGTGAAAAAAGTATGTGTTTCTTGCTGTCCATGGTCATTGTTCTAAAGTTATTTATAACATCGTCAACTATTTTTTGCAGGCTAACCATTCTCTTGTTAATCGGATTTAATGTTTGCTACTTCTTTTTTGAATTATCGCACAGCGCGATTATAGAGGTTGCGTATAATTCCGCGTTTTTTTTTACAATAGAATGATTGGAACTATGGTTAAGATATTGTCCAGTATATGGTGGCTTCTTGTATACTGAAATTTTAGTAGCTTCGTTTGAACGATTCACCATAACATCTAGGAAGAGCAATTGATCATTTACCTCGTTTTCCATGGTAAACTTAGTTGTAGGTCGAATGGTTTTTAGACGTTTCAAGAAATCATTAAGTTCTTGATCATTGCCCTTCCATACGATGAAGGTATCATCGATTTATCTCAACCAGACTTTCGGTTTCACTGTTGCTTGTTTCTATGGCATGAGTTTTGAAACATTCCATATATATATATATATATATATATATATATATATATATATATATATATATATATATATATGTATATATATATATATACATATATTGACGACGATTAGAGAAAGTAGAGAACCCACCGGAAGCCCGTCGACTTGAGCGTAGAACTTGTCCTTTATTTGAAAGTAAGCACTACACGAGGCAACACTATATAAGGTTCATCACTCCGTCCAGTGGTAACATGGTTTGATCTGATGATGTTATATCATTTTAATTTCTAATTTTGATTATGTCTAGTAATTCCCCTAATGGCACATTTGTATAGAGACTTTCCATATCAAAAGTTATTAGTCTGTCGTCTGGTTCTAAATTAATGCTACTAATATTCAAGAAATGTGTGGAAATTTTAACATATGTGTTCGTTTTACCTTCTAAAGGTTGTTATAATATAAAAACAGCCTTTAAATCAGAACATATACTTAGAGCTCATTTAACAAAAGCAAAACCAAAAACTACCGATAAGAATGTGTTTACAAAGTTTCTAGTGAGTATGGTAAAATGTATATTGGAGAAATCAAGCGACCACTTGAAGTTAGAATTAAGGAACATAAAACTCATCCACAAAAAAGAAAAACGTCGAGATCAGGTTTTGCAGAACACGTCTGGGATAAACAACACTATATAAAGTGATCTGAAGCTGCGGCAATAAGTATAGAACCCAACAGGAAAAGAAGAAAATTATAGAAGCAGCTTACATTAAAAATAATAATAGAATCTTCAGTAAATCCAGTGTTGAGACCTAATCTTTGGCAACCACTACTTTGTAACATCAAAATATTGAGGTGTGTATAGTGAAGCGAAGCTTTTCGCTTCAATGGACACAGTCCCTATATAAGCTCGTAGTCTTAAGACAAGACATTCAGTTTATATTTGATATTGGAGATAAAACCTAATCGAAACGTCGTAAAAATAAATAAAATACAGATAGTGTAAGTCCGAGAACCACATTTTCGTCAAATTTCAAGATTGTCTACAACCTTCAAACAAATTTATTGTGCCACTGAATTAAAATATCGATTTTAATTAGGGATACCACACACCAAATTTATAGGGAAGAATATGCTTTTCCGCTGTAAAGTTCTTACATTTAAAGAATGTCTTTACCACGTTACCAAATTTTCTGGGAAAAATGAATGTATAGAAAATATAGTTTTGACCGTTCTTCTATACATATACATATTAGATAAAAGAGAGTAAATTTCGAGTTTTTTATTTAACAAAAATTATCGCAAATATTTTGGAATGCACTATTTTCCTTTCTTTTAATATTATTTACGGTTGTTTCAGACTTTTCGTCTTTAAAAAGTCCCCCTCTTAGAGGTTTAATGAAAACCCTTTTTGTTATTTTGGGTTCACTTAAACTTGTCAACTTTTCCTTAAAATATGGAAAAGCATTTTACTAGTTGTTAAATTAATAAAAATTTTCATAAGACCTAATCGTATGCGGTGTTGCAATATCCTTCGCAAATGCACTTCAAATTATGTGATGCTTTTGGCTCTCTTTCTCAAAGCTAGCGTGAATTTCATTTTAATTTCAGTTTTGGATTAACTAAAGCCGAAATTACATAAAATACCCATTAGTTTTAGAGCGAGAATTCCGATGCAGAAGAGAGAATATTCAGTAAAACAATTTTACTGTTATTAACATTTAACTCTTTAATAAATATACAAATATTTGTAATATTTGTAAAATCTCAACAAAAGTATGTGCGGGGAAATAAATTCCTTTATGAAAAATATGGGGAAGAGAATTACTCAACGATAACTGTAGTGAAGAAAATTTTGTCGTAAAATTCCGGCTTAAAAATCCCTTCGTCGAAATTGTAGCGAAAAAAAATCTCTTCTTTTTGGTGCCATTTAAATAATTACACAACAGTAAGAGCTGCATAAAAAATCTCTCTTACATTGCCACAAAAACCTATAGGGTTCCCCACTATAATCCAGATGGGGATTTTCCCATTGTATTATATATTATAACTGTATTAGAGTCTATAAAATCCATATATGTACGTGCAAAAATACTGTCTTTTAGTTACACTATTCAATTTTAAAGATTATACGTTAGTACATTATAAATGAAATATATTATTAGATAAGAAGTCTAATTGGGCTCAGTATTAAGTTAAGCGAAAAGAATTTACATGAAAAAAATACTTACACTTTTTTTCGTTGTATTCATATATAACGAAGCTCCGTTGTAACAGAGCATAGCCAGGTGGTATATTGAAAACAAGTTTATGCTATTTTAAAAACTTTTATTCTGATGTTGTGTTATTACTTCAATTCGAACTGATAGGTCATTTACTATTTATTTATTAATATTGTAAGTCGGGTATAGAAAAGTATTTTGAACAACCCGCATTTTAATTAAAATTGTTGTAAGGTATCTGCAACGAATAAAATGATTATTATACAAGAATCAACTTCTTGATTAAAAATTATCCTAACATCTAGTATCATATTATTATCAAAATTTTGTATTAAAATACAAATTATTTAATTCCACGTCAATTGCCCAGAATGAATTTTTTCTGTTTTCACAACAGGCAAAGGGATTTCCTTCTACGCTTATTATCTAGGAGAGATTATTTTAGCGGCCTCTATTTAAACAGGATTTTCTTCGCCGCACAATTTTTAAGAGGGATTTTTTCGCCGACAATGTAAACGGTGTGATTTTCTTCGCCGTTTTTTATCTCGAAAGATTTTTTAATTATATTGTTCGTAGCCACCATCGATATATTCTTATATATTTTTATTTATTTAATATTTGTTTTCAAAAAACAACACAAGTGTTATTGCGATCACGTTTTGCTATTGGTATAGTATATTTCTTTTTAGGCAAATGTAAGGTTAGTTCATATCATCATCGTCATTTATATGCGAAAAGTAACCCGGCATTGAAATTATACTTAATATAGCTGTCTTGCTTCCGACGTTAAGTCATTGTTAGCAATCGATGGTTTTGATAATCGATAAGAAACTGATGTAAAGAATGATTTAAATTTTTAAGACATGTAAAGATAAATCAAATTTACATCACAAAATTTTTTAAAATTGTGTTCTGTTAACAATAATTATTTTAAGATCTATTATTTGTATGTGAAATTACTACTCTTTACCATATCGACAAAAAATTGAAATTTAATCGTTTGTGTAATTGAGTTAAAAAATTACAAAATTTCCATTTATTGATATTGCACGGCCTTTGAGAGTTTAAAGTGAATTAAATACGCAAGAGATTAGCTCAAAAGGGCAATTTATTGTCAATAATTGGTATCAGAAAAGATTAAGCAGTTGTCGAAAGTATTGCTAAAATTATAACCAGTGATCGACAAAAAAATATATAATTAACCATTAATCAATTAAATCGAAATTCGAAGCTAAAATTATCAATTAATGAAGTAATTGAAGATTTTTTCCTGAAATTATCAATTATTTAGGTAACTGAGAAAGACTTCATCCCCAAAATTATAAATTAATAAAATAATTGGTCATGTTATTCATACAATTATCAATTAACGAAGTAATTCATAATTTCATTTTTGAAATTATCAATTGATGAAATAAATAATCATTTTATAAATAAAATTATTCATTACCAGAGCCATTGAAAATTTCATATCTTAAATTACCCGTTACAAGGGTAATTAGAAATTCAATTTTCCAAATTATTGAATAGTAATTTCTTTGCAATTAAATTTTAGAATAATTTAATGATATTTTTTCGTAAATAATGCAGTTTCATATTTATCTTCCTTGTGCAATTTCCGATCTCGGCTTATAAGTATACTTTGTTGCCAGTATAAAATTTTTGGAAAAATTGTAAATGATCAATTAAACCAAAATTGTTTTACAAATTAATGCATTAACTGATACTCAGTCGGACTTTCGAGGGGCACATAGTATGACTACAGCGCTTCTTAATATTACTGATGACTTGGTCCAGGATCAGGAAAGAGACACCTGTTTGGTTTTACTGAACCTTGAACCCATCTACTTTATTAATTAAGCTAAAATACAAATTGAAAATCATTGTTCTTGGGTTTAGACCGTGTCAAAGTCGAATTATTATCTGACGTTTTGCCTATGACTTACGAGACATCTTCAGGGATCTTTACTCTACGAGATTAGAATACTGAATGACTATTGAGGAGCAACAGCCCGTTATTTATTTCCGACTCGTGTTCAGCGAATCGTGTTCCAGGGTTACAATCGATTTCCACGTGTGATGTAGTCTGTAACCTGCATCTCTATTAATATTATTTGGATATTTACAAATTTCGATTCTTTCTCTAATTTTACGTTTAAAAAAACCAGGCACTGAAGCTAGCACCTTAGTTTCTTTTACATTAAATGTGTGACCTAATCAACGCTGGTGTTCAGCTACTGCAGATTGTATAATTTGTTTCTTTTTTATACATCTTTCATGTTCTTTAAGCCTAGTGGATATAGACCGTCCTGTTTCACCTACATACACTTTACCCCAAGAGTAAGGTATCTTGAAAACGCCTTCTGTTTGAAATAGAATTGCGTCCTTTGGATACTTCAAACATTGTCCAGCTTTCTTACATGTGTTGAAAATTGTCCGAATGTTTGATTTTTGGAGCTATCTGGCAATCTTGTCGGTGGTTCCGTGTATGTAAGGTAAGACAACACTGTCGATAGGAGGTTTATTTATGACATTCTGTGGAGGAGTTGGGTTTTTATATTTATTAATAAAACGTCTTATATCTCCAGCGCAATATCCGTTGCCTCTTAGAACATTAGTCAGTTTTTCTGTTTCTGATTTCAGCGATTGTTTTTGAGAGGGATGATGGTGTGACGCATTAAGATATCGATTGTATGCATTGATTTTTTGTACACAAAATGCCCTAATTTACCGTTCTTTTTCCTTTGTGCTAGTACATCAAGAAAGGGAAGGGCATCATTTGATTCAGTTTCCATAGTAAATTTTATGCTAGGGTGTTGTTGATTTAGATGAGCCAGGAAGTTATGGAGGTTATCTGCGCCATGCGGCCAAACTACGAACGTATCATCTACATATCTGCACCAAAATTTAGGTTTTAAAAGAGCAGAAGACAAGGCGTTTTCTTTGAAAGCTTCCATGAAGACGTTAGCTACCACAGGTGATAACGGAGATCCCATGGTCGCTCCCGAAGTCTGCTCGTAGAAAGTTCCTTGAACAGTAAAATAAGTGGAAATCAGACATGCTTTAATTAATTCTAGTAGGGTAGCGTTTCATAATATGTCAGATATTATGAAAACTGAATTAACTATAGGAACATCTGTATTCAGGGATTCTACATCAAAACTGACCAATATGTCTCCGGGCTCTAATTGGATGGTTTTTAATTTTTGGACCAAGTGTCCAGAGTTTTTAACAAAGGATTCGGTTTTTCCTGTAAAGGGATGTAAAAGTTTGGCCAGATATTTACCTATCTTGTAGGTTGGTGAGTCTATTGCGCTGACAATTGGACGTAGAGATACGTTTTCTTTATGTATTTTAGGCAGTCCATAGAGACGTAAAATCTTGGAGCTAAAATAGTATGGTTTGAACGAGTTATCATTGAATATTATCGAAAACTACTGAAGGGGCATTTCCCTGATTTCAGCCGTTGTTACGCAAATAAATAGATTATCACAGGATAATACACTCTAACCATTTCTGTTCTCTATTTACAAGGTCGACTTTTCTAATCATTTATTTTTTCTCTTTTTAATTACTCCCTTCAACTATCGATGCATATCAACGATGACTTTGCATCTTTTACATTACATCTGTTTCTAGAATAACAGTAGCACATGCTCTGGTATTGAAATGTTGGAAGATCTAGTTGATGATTTTTGTTCTAAATAAAGATGAACTTCTTGACAATTTTAATATAAATGTGAATGGAGTAACATTCGGTGCATCAGATGTATGTAAAAGTTTTGGAAATTATTTAGATACTAGCTTACCATTTGAGAATCACATGTCCTATCTCTTACAAAGGTCATTTTGTATATTAAAGTTTTATCTTCATAAAGATATTTTACCTTTGGATATTGAATTAAAATTTTGTGATAGTTTAATTTTATTCTCAGTTATGCTGATGTTTTTTGTTCGCCGATGCTAACCTTGACATCTCGAATCAATTGGTAGAAAATTCAGAACTCATGCATTCGCATTTGCTATGATCATATAACTAGAGCATTTTCTGCATCTGGGTGGTGTTTTTGGCTGATAGATATTAAATTTACTTGAGTACTTTGGTTTGTAGACACGACCTTCACCATCAGGAAGTTCTTTAGATACCCAGGCACACTTCTTCTGCTTTTCAACGCAGCTTTAGATATAATGCCGTTAAACCTTATAACGTTTTACCCTCCTATATTAAAGCGTACCTATCCGTAAAGAGCTTGAAACATCGCATTAAAGAATATATTGGAAGAAAGAAGGGCTGAATATTAGATTGTAAATTAATAATCAAAATTTGAAAGTGTTATGAAATTAATTTCATTCATAAGAGTCATTATTTTTTGCCTTTTATATATTTCTACATTATCTATTAATATTGTTTTTATAAAAAGTAATGACTTTTTTTAAATATATTTTTCATTCTTCATATGGTGGTTAGATGAGTGGTGCTGTGTTGGCTCTCGCTACTTGTTTAGACTAACTCATACTGTCTTGCGGTTAATAAAAGTATTAATTATGTATTAATTATAACAGTTCGTTGTATTTTCAGTGAATCTGATCTAAAATTTTAAATAAACAATTGGAAATATTTTTGGTTCATCCGGTAAACAATTATATAAATATAAATTTTAAAAAAAAATTGAAAAATTTGTACTTTTGTTAAAGAAATTTTTCAGAATTTCGGATTTTTTGTTTACTAATATCAACTCGAAAAATAGATTTACCTCTGAATCACACAGAGATAAAATGTTTGCAGTGATTGGCACAGGATTATGATTAAAAGGTTTAGGAAATTAATATAGATAACAGTATTTAAACTATTATTGATAATGAATATATATAAACAAATAGTAATCATTGAAACTTAGTATTTTTGTTTCAGGACGTAAAAATGAATTGGATATTTGCTTCGTTGCTTCTTGCTGTAGTGTTTCAAAATAGTGGTAAGAATTCACTTAGCTTGTAAGATAAATTAAATGCTAATAAGTAATGACTATTTAGCTTAAAATTATTAATATTTTTCTATTATACAGGCTAAAGATAAATTTATATATAAAATTATAAAATATATGTTAAAATATGGTTTTTGAGAGTGGAAAATATTTTATATTTTGACTATTCAAGATCTCTGTCTTGTATCAGATCGTAGTTATACTTTAAATAATAGTCTATACAATTTTTTAATATTTATTGTTTTGTAATTGAAAAACTTTTATGAAAAAATTGAACCAGCTTACAAGAAAGCGTTAAAAAGCGAAAAATAATACAAAATTTTTATAAAATTGAAGTTTTTGAAGTTGGCACCAAATTAATACCCGATAAAATGTATTTCGCATAAAAAGATTGTCAAATACTTTATTTTTTACTTTTTTAGAAGTCGGTTCAATTTTTTTTTTAATTTTATTTTCGATATCTAGTTTTAAATTGAGTTGAGTTTCTAAGGTCGCAAAAAGTATCCATTTTATCCAAAGTTGAACTATACACTAAACTGAACAACAAAAAATTCTTTGATTCTGAGAATTGCCCAAATATTAATTTGAATGAAATTATACCAAGCAGATATTTAGTCTGCTATAGTAAATCCGCTATCTTGAATTTTAGGAAATTAATTTTAAATTCATAACTTATGCCCCAAAACTCTTCAATACCAATGTTAAAAGAACTTGAGACATCTAAATTTTTTAGTCCTACATATTTTATCCTGCATATTGAGTCTGAAGAAATTAATTTAAGATTCGTAATATATGCCTCTGGAACCAGTCAATGTCATTCCGAACAAAATCAGAAAAATACAAGAGCTCTAGTCCTCCATTTTGTATCTGCCATATTAACTTGTAAAATATTAATTTTACATTCGTAACTTACGATTTCGAGAACTTCCTAATACCAGTTTTGAAAAAATTTAAATAACGGAAAATTTTCAATCCACCATATTGGATTCACTTTATTAAATACCATCGAATATAAAATTTTTAGACAACCATAGTGTAGAGTGAAAAATTACTTTAAAAACAGAGTAAAATATTTATCATATTCTTCACTTCTAACTGCGGTTCTGGTTTTTCACCTAAGACTTTTCATTTCATTAAATTTTTTAAGTGTCTTTTACTGTTCTAGTAGATGGCAATCGACGACCCGGATATATATTACGGTATTCATGTTGTAGATACTCCCGATATATTTTTATTATTCGAATAAAAAAGACAATTTGCATGATGTTTTTCTTCTTTCGAATAGCCCACGTTAAAACGTGTATTAGTCAACCATATTAAAACATCACAATGAAAATTAAAATAAAGCGCTGGTTTTCCAGGCTTCTTACTTTTTTATATCTCTTTATTAATAATTTAAATAACGGTTAGTCTGAATACTAACTTATTATACATTTTTGAAATCAAAAGGGAAAAGAATTTTCATTCTAGAAGAGAATATACATGGGGTTCCATTTAAAAATCTAAAATTTCTTTTTTTTTCTCAATTTTACGAGAATCACTGCTTTTGTAAACACATCTAAAAGAAAATATGGAAAAAATCCTGCAACTTTCGTATTTATTTATTTTTTCCATCTCTGATCATAAAGCCTCTAAGTATAGTGCTAAATTAAAAAAAAACTGTATATTACAGCGGTCCTAGACTATTTTTATTTATAGTAATTTTCAATATTATAAGAAAACATCTCAAAAGCAATTCAATTACTTGACATAGAAAATATTTACGGTTTTAAAGTCTACGTGAATTTTCTCGAACGGAAAAGTAAATGGAAAAACACATTAATTTTGACAAAGATATAGATTTTTTATAAGTTTCTCTATCCAAACTTAAAAAAAAAATAAATAATTACACTTTTGGGTAATTATTCGGTATACCAAAAACATCGACCTTTTCGTTTATTTTTGCATAGCTCTTATTTTGGGGACGGAAAATACGAATTTAACGTTTTTTTGGAGGTCGCACATAGATTTCTCAAAAAAAAACTTTTTTTCACTTTCACACACTAGTCGTGTTTTCTGATGTTCACCTTCAAATATTGTCATTTCTGGTAAAACACACAAACACGATAAAATACTTTAATATTTTTTAATCCAATTAATTTTAGAAACTGTGGAATAAGGTAAATTTTCAATAAAAACAAAAAAAAACTGCTTGTGGATTACTTTTATTTTTACATTTTCCTTCCATTTTGAAAGCCCAGAACTACAAACATGTGTTGGGAAATGCAGTGTTGTCACGTTGACGTAGTTTTAAAGTTGTATTCGGATGGAAAAATTAGTGATTACCTTGTAATTAATTTTATTCATTTCACTGTTGTAGTATGAAATGTTACAATCAAACTGATAATGATATTATTAGAGAAGTATCCCCATAATATTTGTTAATTCTTGTTTTAGTGTAGTGACATTATAAAAGGTTCAAATTGATGAAAATCGATATTGCGACTAATAATCAGTCTTAATGGTTGCAAAGTTCTGAAATCGCGAAGTTAAAAGATCTTGAATTTGACATTACAGTATTAAACTGAATTTAGAAATTAAAAAGCAGAAAAATTTAGGAAAAGTTAATTGAGGAAAATAGGGTAATAAATAGTGAAATAAAATTAAATTGGATCCAAGGATGAGTATTACTAGATAGCTTCTCCCAAATCATCTCACTCCCTAGACGCGTTCCCAGATAGAAAAGAGGAAACTAATTTTCTTGGAATGATAAGAACTCCACTCATTTCCATCTTATCTCAGTGAGCAAAAAGAAAGGCGAGGCGGCTATGCTTTCTAACATAGACGAGAGGTTTGGTGGGACCTCACCAACAATCCCTGATTTATATTAAAACTTCGGTTTCGTATAAATAATTGAAATTCGAAAATTCTTAAAATAATTAATCTCGACGGAAAAGACTCCCATGTTTTCTAAAGGATAAATCCAATAAACCCGGAAATTGCGGAAATAGGTCCATAATCTCGGAGATGAGTGCAAATAATATACCGAATAATGGCGGGATGCGTTGAGGTCTCGCTAAAATCAAAAACAGTTAAAATCGAGAAAGGAGAAAAAAGACCCTTGGAATAAGTTAAATAAAATTCGGTAATAAAATCCGTTAAAACAACATGGAATACAAATTAGGGACTATGTTGATGTTGACGTTGACGCTCAAACTACACAACAATATCATATTATCTTTCATTAATATAATACATAGTTATATAATGTATAAACCTGAATTAACTTCTGTCTATTTTTTAGTACTCAAATATAGGAGAAAAAGAGTAGAGTAATTTATTGAATTGCAATTGGCAGAATTGAAGTTTTAAGGACGTTGAACATCTGGCAACAATGCGCTAATTTGCCCGTTAAAACTTTATTAGGTTCTCTTTTGGCTTGATTTTAAGTGTGTTCTGCTTTATAAATAAAATACCAACAAAATAGGGGTAATGCAAAAAATCAGCTAAAAATTCCATGCTTCCAGTATCTCGAACCCATTTTTGTAATAAATATATTGTTTAATATTGATATAGCAAAATTTTCGATTTATTGCTGATTTTGTACAGAAAAAAATGTACACCTAATTGTAAGAAGTCTAATGAGTTAATGAAAAAAATTCTTTGCTGAAATATAAGGTTCACTTTTAGAATAAAAATACATGAATATGTGTACTCGCCAGGGTATTTTTCTCTCTTTCTCTCTCTAGCAACCCAATTTGGTCCACTCCAGGACATAGGCCTCCTTCCATTCCAACCTATTTTCTGCAATCCGGTGTCAGTTTCTACCCGCATTCCTACTTATGTCGTCTAGCCATCTTCTTGGGGTCTTCCGATACTTCTTTTTGACGACCTAGATCTCCATTGCAATATATGTTTTGTCCACTTTATATAGTCTTGCCTCTCCAGAATATTTAGGGAATAAATTTCTACTTATAGTTGTTTTCAGTCTGTATTGACGCATACCTTACATATACGAATAGTATATTTTAAGGACAATTTAATTTCATATATTTAAATAGGTTTATCAATTTTAAGTTATGTGTTTTATGATCTTGGTTTATCCTAAATGATTAGTTAATATAATTCTAAACGTACATTTTTCACTGTAGCATTGTAGACGGCTAATTTTTATAACTTTTGTAATACAATATAACGTAGAGTTATTTTTATTTTCAATAGACACATTAAAATAAAAATAAATCATTTAATTTGTCAAACTGTCATAAAAAAAAACATTTTATTTATTTCGCAACAATTCTTCATAATATTCCGAACGTGCTTTAGGAAACTAATAATAAAATAAGACCATAGGTATTTGGCACTTCTTGAAAAACAATTTATTATTTTGTTTTCATATATGGCGTTTTTCTAATAATAAAAAAGCTACGTGGTTAAACAAAATATGGATGTAGAAAAGAATGTGCGATGCATTTCTATTTGCAAAGATTTTTCTTCCTTCGTAGTAATTTGTATGCTACTTGAGTAATTTATATAAATTTTCCATACTTAGAATGCATAATTTCACAAAAGTCAAGATTTATGCACTATACATAAAACATTTATACTACACATCCCATTGTTGCCTTACCCAAAGCCATTCAACTTGAGCAGTTTATTTTTGCATAAATCAGTCTGCAAAACAACTTCTTTATAATATTTCCATTTTTAAACGAAGATTGGGCTAAGGAAAGTTATGCATAAATTTATCATACGACAAATTTTTCTACAGGTTTTCTAAGAATTTGAATGCAACTATATGACAACGTATATTATTTTCAAAAATAAACCAGTCTGATTGTTGTAATGCATAAATTTGTATTTCTAAATATTAATGTAAACTCCTCAATAAGACTTTATTGCAACTCACTTACATTTCTAGACAAACGAGTTTTTTTTTAACTTGGTCGTATTAGGGAATTTCAGTTTTATACAGGGTTGTTCCAAATAAGTGCGAAAAATTTTAGAGTTAGTTTTAAGCTAATTTTCAGCATGAAAGTTAATGTAAACATATGTCCGAGAATGCTTAGTTTTTAAGATACAGAGTGTTAGATTTCATTTTTATTTTTTTAAATTTATATTATTTCTTTTTAAAGATAATTAAGTTAGATTTGGAAGACATAACCGTTTTTAAAGTTATTATATTTTATCCTTTTTTATTTTTTTATAGTTATTATATTTTACCCTCTCGAACTTCTTTTTTTTCGGGCGCCATTGTCTCGATTTGATTATTCAGCTAGCTTTCCTATCTTATTGTGAAACGTTTTTGTCTCTCAAGTTTTCTTCTAAAAGTCAATAGCTTTACCACAAAAAAAAGTATATTTAGATGCATGTCCAATGAGCTTCTCTAGTAGTAGATTATTAATTGATGGAAAGATATAGTAGGCTATTATCAAATAAGTTCCCGCCTAATTGGTCATATTGTTTTTTGTTGTAATGTGTTATAATTTCTGTGGATCAGTGTTATTAATTTTATGTACTCTTAATGTGAAGTAAGTAACATATATAGGTTTGTCCCAAACGTATCGAGCCTACCTTCATATCTCCACATTGGTGTTATTATTTATCATCCGGTGAGTGCATCCTTCAAAGAGCTCCTCCAATCTCTTGGAATCGTTGAAATGTCAGATATGCATTTTTTTATGGTTATGCTAATGGAAATGCATTAGAAGCTCAACGGATTTATGTTGAATTATGTCCACAACGTAGGTTACATCATCATAATACATTTGCTCGTCTTCATCAGCTTTTACGAGATAAACGGTCTTATTGTAAAGAAACATAATAATGATGCAGATAATGTACTAAAAGCTAAAAAATCATTAGTTAGGTACCAGATACCAGTCATCCCAGCACTCTCCTCATCAATGATCGGACTAAAATAAAATCATGGGGTGCGTCAAATTTCTATTTTCTACAGTCAACCGCTCATATCATTATATGCTTTGGATGCATCTTCTCAATAGACAACTTATGTAAAATGTGTGTAAAAGTAAATCCGTCACTATCATCATGCGACATCACAGAACCATCATTTACATATTTACTCAGGTTCCGCTACGCCAATTTTGTTGTGGTAGCCATCTTGGATTTAAAATTTTTTCATGGTGTACTTTTTTCTACTAGTCAAGCCCTTTCATTTGATGCACATATTGAGGGGGTTGTAAAAAATATGTAATCCATCATTCTGTGGCGGCAGCAATCTTGGGTTTACAATGATACTGAATATACATAATTGTATAGTCATCAGAACTAAAGGCGTGTCCCAAATTTCAGATCAATCAGTTAACAGGAAGGGGGTAAAATTTCAATTAATAGATTTGACCCACACAAGACACAAACAAGGCAAGCTAAATAAAACCGTTTAAAATGGTACATTTCTAAAAAGAACTTTTGATTGTGGCCGTCCTCGGTAAATAAGAACCGTAGCGCTAGAGGAACCTGTCCTTAATTTAATAGAAGAATATCCTAAAACAAGTACGAGAAAAATTGCCAATATATTAAATATAAGCAATTCTACACTATTCTGAATTTTAAAAGAACACCAATTGTATCCCTACCATATCCAGTAAGTGCAGGCGCTTTTACCTCGAGACTTTTTGCCGTATATAGTTTTTTACGTATGGATACTTCAAATAATCGCCTAATCTCCCCTTTTTTTTATCTCGTATTTTGTTTTACTGATTTTTAAGAGAATCCATAAGAAATCCCAATAATTACATTTGGGTTGAAGAAAATCCGCATGTATTTCTTGAAGCCACTTATCACATCAGTTTTCACTAAATATATGGATTGGTGTCATAGTCGATTATTTGACTGGCCCATGCTTTCTTCCACTAAGATTAAACGACTACCAATACTGTCACTTTCTCGAGGAAAAGTAACCTACCCTTCTTGAAGAGGTTCCTCTTCAAGTCAGAAAAGAATTATGGTTTATGCATGATGGCGCTCCAGCATATTTCAGTATCAATGTACGCCGTCACTTAGAGGTAGTATATCCAAATCGTTGGATAGGTCGAAGAAGCACTCAGCACTGGCCTACCCGAGCTCCGAATTTAAATCCTTTCCCGACGATTTTACCCGTGACGTAATTATTCTACGGCACTGGTACTCACGGTACCGTTCTAACGACATTCAAAATATGACTGAAATTTAGTACTCCTTGAAAGAGTGTCTTGGAATCTTACACCCCCTCGACACCCCTCTGATTCCCGTTTCTACCCATATTACCCGATGGAACCCTGTAAACGTCAATTTCGAAGGTTTCGATCGTTACGTGCTGAGGGCGTTAGCTATTCTATACCGGATGTTTGATTCCCGAATTGGCTTCTGAGCGTCAAATCCTAATTATAACGAAACGAATATATGTTAAAGACTGTGACAGAATTTGATTATAGACTCTTGCCGATGACATATTGAGGTAGCGTTAATTATCTTATCTATAATCATTTTTGTCCCATATTAATTAGTAACTATTTTAATAACCTACAATTAAAATTTCACAGTAATAAAGACACTCTGGAAGTCTAGTCGTTCAACTTCTCTCTTGCTGTTTTAGTACCAAACTACGGTTATTAAAGCTTACCACAACCATGACTCAGATCTTCAGGACTTAGGAAAGGCTGATAACTAGTTGTTCAGTAGACATCTCTTGCTTTGTAGATCTCGCGACAGCGCGCCCGCGAGTTCATTCGCGTGAAGGTTTTAATTAGATTGAATAAAACAAGTTTCTTAAAACAACTTAGTCTATTGAACAAAAATAAATAGAATAAAAACGAACTATTTACAATGAGAAACTTAAGAGTAAATTTGGATTATAATTAAAAAGCTTAAAACTACAAGCTCTTTAGGCCGTTCTGATATTCCCCTTAATGAAATAAACCCAAATTTATTTGTTTAATTAAAAGTTCAAGTGATGGTTTACTCCCTTCCCCGGTAGAAAATAGAGTAAATTTCCCCTTACTATTTGAAATGCTGTCTGGAAGAATATAAAAAATTTTAAGACAAAAATAGCAGAAAAGACAGCAGAGAAAAACCTTTTTACACTGGTGAAACACTAAAATGCACGCCCAACTGACTTAGACGAATTCAAAATCGTAACTCCCTTAATTAATTTCTCAAGATCCAACTCAACTTCCATCCCTTAGAACCGCCCTTCTCCCTCTTAGATGCGTTGGTTCCGGCATGCGTGCTTTCCCACCACTAGAACGCCCTTACGCGATGCATCCTCGCGCGCGAAAAGATAGTTTCCGTTCCCGAGCGTCGGTGTGTTTCGGTACCCTGGTTCATAGATGGCATGAGTCATCCATGCGTCGAATTTAATTTAATTTAATTTAGGACTGACCAGAGCTCAAACTTATAATTACTTTATATAAATGTTATTAATATCTATACTACAGCTACTCTAAAGGTTGCGTGACAGAACCCATACAAAAAACCCCAAGGTTTTAACCATTTTCTCTCTTTCTTATTCTTATTTTCGTCAATTGGGGAAAAATGGGTAACAGTCGCGAACTTTGTACATAATAACAAATACTAATATTGCATTTTAGCGATTTTATTTAAATATTCTTTTGTTTTCTTATGATGGGAAAATTTGCTCAGTTCAAGTAAAAGAATGCTCTCTCACGGTCGCCACATGTGGCCATCACTTTACAACTTGACCTGAGACCCTTAACGATATGGTTTTTACGATTATTAGTTACTTTGACGGTTTATATCAAAAACTTCGAGAGGGTGGCATAGTTAAGTTTTTGTGTCAACAAATTCCTCAAGTTTATGTTGTTTTTTCAGAAAAATAAACTACCCCAAAAGTAATAAAACTAGGCTTAAGTTTGTTGATGGGTTTATATTTCCCGGATGTGTGACTATTTTTGGCCAGGCATAAGATAAACAATTTTAACGGTCCAAATCTTTATACAGAGGGGGACTCAAGTAAATTCTTCCATTTAGTAAAATTTAATTTAGAGTTAATAAATGTTAAAATTAGTAAAAATCACAATAAACTTTTGTTCCCTTACATTTTACCCTCCCCCTTAGAATGAGCATTTTCCCACGAAAAGAAAAGTAAAAGAATATATAACTCAACTAGACTGCAATAAAACCATTTGTGGATTTCTACAATATTCCTTAACCTAATCCTTGTCCTCTTCTTTCTTCAATCCAGGGAAGTCTTTTAGAAACTTCTGCAAAATGCAGTCTTCCTCGGACGAGTTTCACTTTTTTCCGCGAACACGCACTTTGCACTATTATCCTCGGTCCATTATTTGTCCGATACTCCCGATTCGCACTTCGAGTCTTTTAGAACTTTACAGTTCGGGTCACTGCACACGGAAACGTTCAAAGGTAGTGGCGGATAAACTGATGAAGACGGGGCACACGGGTTTACAAGAACTTGGTTCAGTTCCTGCTGGTCTTCTTCCGGTCCTGGGTTTCTCTCGTTGTTACGGCGATTAAGCTGGTACAAATATGAATGAGCCAGGTTGTTCCAAAGGCTGGCTAAAAGGTATCTTCGCCTGTTCGGGTGGTCTCGAGAGGTCTTCTTTAAAACGAAGTAGTTGGTGATTACTCCGGCCAGGTAACTCACAGCACATGCGAGTGTGTACAGGAAACCACAAATGAAAAATAGATTTCCCATTTTTGATAAGAAGCCCCATACTTCCTCTGCAGCAGATTGTGCGAGATTCGTGAACTCGGCCTTAGAAAAATAGTTTCCTTGTATGAGGATCAGTGTGGTTGATCCCCATAAATTTCTTTGCTGTCAATTGGTACTGCTTCGTTGGTAATGAATTCAATGTTGACTCCACTTCTCCATGTCCATTCCAATCAAACACATCGTTGGAGTTAACCAGTGAAATCGAATGTTTCGTCGTGGAAGGTTCGTTATCTGCTTCTGCCTCTTCCAATGTCCTTTGCGTCATAGGTTGTTGTAATTCCAGCCCCACTGGATCGGTTTGCTGTGTCGCTTTCACTGAAGTTCTCGGACTCTGTCATGGCTTCATACGAGGGAGAACTTGTTCATCAAACATCACCTACGCAGTTGGATGACCCAATTTCAGCGATACCATTAGCTATCTACGGTAGAAAGTACTGCTTGCTCTAAAACTCCAAGACATTACTAATATTCTCGACAAATATAAACACCTAAAACTCCAGGAGAAAAACAAAAATAATAATACCATCACCCTTAAAACAAACACACAAAACAAAAAGAAATACTCCTGACGTATTACACAGTGTGACGTATCTTCTTTTAGCTATCTGGCTCTACTGTGTCACTCATCTCTGTACTTTGGAAACATTTCTTGCTGCGACAAACTGCTATTTATAATAACATTTATAATAATATTTGCTATAATATTTGCTATAATATTTGCTATAATATTTACTAACTGATCACTCGATCCCTAAAATAATCAAACCCATTTATACACGTATTTACTTTCTTTAAAACCCCCGTACGCGGACTTCTTTTACATCCGTACCATGTATCTCTCTAACATCTGTCACTACACCACTTAATTCGACAATTCGCTATGGCTTATGCTTTTCTCGGCTGCTTTTGTATCCTCCTATGCTCCTAGATTTCGTGATACTTAGTGTCCTAACTTGAACTCTTACAGTGTAGTTTTGTTGACTGTAATTTATTGACCCAGAAGTAACCCTTAAACTGTATAATTACCTAAATGAAATCCACACATTTGCGTTTCGAAGTATAATACTTTTACTATGCATATATATAGTGTGAGTTGTCTACTGGAGTCTTTGATAAGAACTCTTGACAATCGTAGACCTGATGTAAAAAAAAAACGGTAATTGTCAAATTGGTCTCTATCACAGCCAACTAAAACTGTCTATTTGAATCTAGGTATTTTAAAAGCATTTCCCGGATAAAGTTGTTCTTAGGATGTGCAAATTATCCTTCACAGTCTTTAATCCATCTAAATTTGACGTTTTCCTCGGCCAAATTCGCTAGTGTTATTGCAAATTGCGAAAAAAAAAATAATAATTCCTTTAAGTCCTTTTTAACTCCATATCACCAATTATAGCAATGACCGAAGATCATATTTCTATAACGGTGGCTGGTCTGGAGTAGTGTTTAAAATTTCTACCTGTTTCGAACAGGGACGGACTCCTTCTTTTAGTATAAAGATAATTCCAATCATGGACTTTCATTTACATAAAAGTAGATCTTTCCGAATTGAGTTATAGATGAATATGTTGTTTTTTTTTTTAAAACTTTGTGTGATTTTGCAATGGCTGTTTAATGTGGTTTTATATAAATACTATTATGCCATCCAAATAAACATCACAATGTAAGTCTAATATATAGTAAATTACACACATCATTAATCACTGCTAAGTAAATGGAGAACTAGCTAGCCTAAAAGACATCTGGTTACATTTCTAGTGACCCCAGGGACTGAATATACTATTTATTCTTTATTCCTTGGATCAAGTTTAACCCGCCAATAGCCTTTAGTCGTGTCCGGTGTAGAAAATACTTAATCTTCTCCTATCGTCTTATTCTGTCAAGTATACTAAGATTGGAGAACAAAAGTAAAGTATAATTTTACTAAGTTGGTAAAATTGATACAACATCTAAATTCCTAGGTCCGGTCCTGTCGTCTTCCTTATTAGGACCACTGCTACACTTCAAAGAGATACAGAGGGTTTATTAAACTATTTCGTCTATTTAATTCTTAATTTTTTTTTTTTTTTTTTTTTCGCGAAACACACGAATTTCGATAAGGCGCTCCTTCGTCCATAGTTTCTAATGGCTTTTCTTCCACCTCGAAGATGTGGCCATAACTCTCTGAAACTATAACATCATACTACTTCCGCTTATCTTCCTCCTTGAAGATATCCCGTAACTCTCTAACAAACGTAACATTTTACACCTCTCGGCATCTTCTTCGTGAAGATGTCCCGTAATTCCTCAAGAACTGTAACATTCCACTATTGCGGCATCTTGCAAACGGTAACATACATTCTCATAATGTACTCTATGCTGGCAAGACATAGACTCACTCAAAAACAAAAACAGCCTTAGTGAGAGACCGCTGTAAACTCCACCCTACCTAGACTAACTACATCTACCAAATTTTAAATGCAAGTGGAATTATTAATGGACTGGGTATTGGAAACCAATAAGAATGAGGAGAACATTATACTTTGAATTGTTTGATTGTGAATAAATGATATAAAATTATTGATAGTCGTGCAAATGTCGACAATTATATGATTGAATGGCTTATAATTATAGTGTCCACGCGTCCGCGAACGCCATAATCACAGCCCTGAAATGAGTGAAATTTCCAAGTATTCAAACAGTCCTGTAAGAGTCGGTTGCCTCGAGTTACTACCGCTCTTTCTACTCTGATGGCCAGTCAGAAGTATTAGACTGCTGAATTATTTTACTATTGTTAAACCAAGGGTTGTCCTCAAACTTTTCCAAACTATTGAATATCAGGTTAATCTCTAGATAACTTCAGAGTTTTTTCTATACTCTGAACGTTTCCCTAGAAATATGTCACGGTTGGTAGACCTGGGAACTAGACTTGTATGCCCCACTCATACGTGGTACCACTTTTAACTAGTATTAAAAAAACTCCACGATCAGGCCTTGTCTCTCTTAGACCATCTCGCTAGCACCAGCATTTCTGCCCGTCGTGCTAAAACTGCAACAAGTTGCAAAACTCAGAGGCGTCTAGTTCACCAGCATTACTGCCTTGAACGACAGTATGGTAGGGTCGTACTAGATAGCCATTCAGCAAGATCAAGCTATATCTCCGCAACTACGATTTCTTTAGACTGAAAATAATTACAGGCTTGCATTTTTCCAAAACTCTATTCTAAATTTGGAAAATTTAAGTTGTTACTATAGGCAATGAATAAGTGTTCTATATTCTTTCCAGACGGAAACTTTCCCGATGTAAATCAAACTTCAGTTTTGCCATGTCTTTCAATTTCTTAATGAAAAATTTTTAGGGTTTCGGCTTCCGTCCAACTTTGTTGACCAGAAGTCGAAATCACGGCTTCTATAAAAGCCTCATAATCCTTTCCTCCAGTGTAAGGATCAATATTATCCAAATCATTTATTTCGGTTAGTAACTGTTTTATCGTCTTCAGATCGTCTAAGTAGAAAGATCTAGGCTCTCGTAACCTAGTCTCCGACTCAGAGTCACCGACCACTGGTTGTTCTTCCCTAGATTGCTTCATTGTTACTAACTCTTTCTCAACTTTTGCCTGTAATTCTACAATCTGTCTTCGCAGTGCTTCTACACTTCTATACTCTGACTGACCCTCATGGCCGCCAGTTACAGCCTTATTGCATTTGTCGTGTTCCGACATATTCAATAAGTTGCCTTTTCTATGTTGTTATATATTCACGAACTGTTTCCCCGGATATAGCTTCGTCTAACCGCTGTTACGTTCTTTACTCCGCTATATACCTAGATATAGCCATATTTAAACTCCGTTACGTACTTACACCGCTATATCACCACCAGATATTTTCGATATCTAGATATAGCACACAAAATACTCCCGTCTTCTTCACTCTAAACTCAAAAGAAGACAAATCGACACAGAGCGGCCTTCAAAATTCCCTTAATACACGTTATTTCACCCCTTATTTATTTATTTTACTATCTCTCTACACAAAAAAAAAAAATAAATTACCGCGATATTAACCGCCGCTCTAACCCAAATCTCGTATTATAAACAACTTCCGAGAAAAAAAAATAAATAACGCGTTATAAAGCGATAAATACTCTAACCGGGTTTTAATGTTATACGCCCCAAACAATTAAAAAAGCTATTATCTCGATCACAGCTAGCAAAATATTATCTATATTCTTATCCCTTTTAAAACCATCTTTTTGTTCTGCAAGTCAAATTCTCAAAACTCTAGTTTCACAAATCTCGGTCACAGTATCCGATTACCGTGAGCCTAACTTCGGACTTCTGACAGCGATTCTAAAATTTCACACAGCACTAATTTCTCTTAAAACAAAAAAACTGAAAAATTCCTCATGTTAAAAGCGATGTTAACTCTGTAAGTGAAATGCTAGACAGAATTATGTATGTAAACTCAAAATTCGAAATACTCTTAACAAATAGAATTTATTACACAAATAATAATCACTCCGGATCCCCTTATTAACTCTATCCTTTATAAATTTACCGCAACACTCAAAATAAATGCTGCAAAATATAACAGTAACTTATTACGGCAATAAAAATCCAAAAATAAAGTGTCCCTTCTGTCTAGCTTACACTACAGGTAAAAAGTAAAAGTTTTTGTGTAGAAAATATATAGGATATTGTTACGAATCTACTAAATTTTATCAAATACAAATGCGAATAAATGTTCTCATGCCACCTACCTTTGTTGCCCACAAACAACAAAAAAATAATTTGAAATAACCTGTAAAACAACCACAAAAAATATTCTGCTATAAACAGATAAAAATTTACCTATAACAGGTACCCAATTATATGCGACTAATAAAATATAGATTTATGACGCCCTGTTAAATTCTCAAAGAACACCTGAAAGATACTCAAAACAACTGTATAGATTATACATTTTCGTACGTTTTTCTCTTATTCAGCTACACCAACACTGCACCTGTAAAGAAGAAAAATAAACACTCCGACCTGTAACAACTCTCTCTTGTCGTTCCTGAAAGAAAAATAAATAAGAACTAATAAAACTAATCGCCAGTCTCTGAATCAGGAAACAAGCTGACAATCCGCGTCAATAAATCTCATTGTCCTCCTAAAATCGTTCTTAAAAACTGTTAACGAAAAAAATAAATAAATAAAATTAACAATCAAATTATAACAAAACTTTGCTAAATACAAATGCTGCCACCTTTATGATAATAGAATGATCTTTAAAATTGCCTGAAAAGGAAAATTTTTAACATAATACTTCACATATCAAACGCTGAAAATAAAATATTATATATAAATCGCTATTATAAATCACTTTGCACAAATTCATAGTTAAACAGGAATAAGTTTAAACCTTTCATCATATGTTTATAAAATAAAACAAAAATTCATTAATCCAACTTCGTAACAATCCTATATATGTAAACTACTAGTCAGAACAATTTTCTTCCATCTCTTCCTAAATTTTAACCCGTTAAGATAATTAACTATTACCCTTTAAGACAAACATTTCTTGAAATACAGGAGTTTGTCTAAGACTCCTCGCTAAAATAGACAATATAAAAACAACGATTTCTAAATTCACTTGCACTTCACAGTACCGATTGTAAATCTTAACATTACACAAGGTAAAAACAAATTTGGAAGAAATAAATTGTTGTAACTACAATAGTAAATTAACGTGATTTCTACACTAATCACGGAGATACAATCTGAAATGTCATTAGTCTCCAAAACTACTTAAAACTTGACACTTGTGGTAGTTATTAATTCTCAAAATTAATAAAACCGGATCAAAACTACTTTTTAACCCTTTTAACTTTAAATTGATATTTTATTTCTAATAATCTAGCTTTAGTCCGAATATTTTTATACAAAATACTCAACATTTATACTTCGATCAAATAATAATAATAATTTCCCAACAAGTGACAAAAGTAATTAGTATGCGTGCAACTGATGTCCTGAATCTGTTGTGGTTTTGTGTCTTTATCTAACCTGAAAACCCTAAATTTCCTAGCAACTTTCTAACCAAGATTTTAAATATTCTTACTTGAAACATTAACCTTTTTAACTAACTGAAATAAAGAAAAGAGAATCCAAATAATGATATTTTCAAAGCTATAAATTCACTAGTCATGAACGTTTCAAAACAAACAAAGATTTAAAAAAAAATATGTAAATTTTCAAATCAAAATTACTGATTGATAAAAAAAAAATAGCTACTACGCGTTGGTTCTTTTTGTTAAAATATTAATCTTGCAACTACGCCAATTTTATTTATCAAAAATTTTAAAGCAAAAATTAATTTTTATTAACATCCCTTAAGCTGGCCACCAAATTTTATGTGACAGAATTTGATTATAGACTCTTGCCGATGACATATTGAGGTAGCGTTAATTATCTTATCTATAATCATTTTTGTCCCATATTAATTAGTAACTATTTTAATAACCTACAATTAAAATTTCACAGTAATAAAGACACTCTGGAAGTCTAGTCGTTCAACTTCTCTCTTGCTGTTTTAGTACCAAACTACGGTTATTAAAGCTTACCACAACCATGACTCAGATCTTCAGGACTTAGGAAAGGCTGATAACTAGTTGTTCAGTAGACATCTCTTGCTTTGTAGATCTCGCGACAGCGCGCCCGCGAGTTCATTCGCGTGAAGGTTTTAATTAGATTGAATAAAACAAGTTTCTCAAAACAACTTAGTCTATTGAACAAAAATAAATAGAATAAAAACGAACTATTTACAATGAGAAACTTAAGAGTAAATTTGGATTATAATTAAAAAGCTTAAAACTACAAGCTCTTTAGGCCGTTCTGATATTCCCCTTAATGAAATAAACCCAAATTTATTTGTTTAATTAAAAGTTCAAGTGATGGTTTACTCTCTTCCCCGGTAGAAAATAGAGTAAATTTCCCCTTACTATTTGAAATGCTGTCTGGAAGAATATAAAAAATTTTAAGACAAAAATAGCAGAAAAGACAGCAGAGAAAAACCTTTTTACACTGGTGAAACACTAAAATGCACGCCCAACTGACTTAGACGAATTCAAAATCGTAACTCCCTTAATTAATTTCTCAAGATCCAACTCAACTTCCATCCCTTAGAACCGCCCTTCTCCCTCTTAGATGCGTTGGTTCCGGCATGCGTGCTTTCCCACCACTAGAACGCCCTTACGCGATGCATCCTCGCGCGCGAAAAGATAGTTTCCGTTCCCGAGCGTCGGTGTGTTTCGGTACCCTGGTTCATAGATGGCATGAGTCATCCATGCGTCGAATTTAATTTAATTTAATTTAGGACTGACCAGAGCTCAAACTTATAATTACTTTATATAAATGTTATTAATATCTATACTACAGCTACTCTAAAGGTTGCGTGACAGAACCCATACAAAAAACCCCAAGGTTTTAACCATTTTCTCTCTTTCTTATTCTTATTTTCGTCAATTGGGGAAAAATGGGTAACAGTCGCGAACTTTGTACATAATAACAAATACTAATATTGCATTTTAGCGATTTTATTTAAATATTCTTTTGTTTTCTTATGATGGGAAAATTTGCTCAGTTCAAGTAAAAGAATGCTCTCTCACGGTCGCCACATGTGGCCATCACTTTACAACTTGACCTGAGACCCTTAACGATATGGTTTTTACGATTATTAGTTACTTTGACGGTTTATATCAAAAACTTCGAGAGGGTGGCATAGTTAAGTTTTTGTGTCAACAAATTCCTCAAGTTTATGTTGTTTTTTCAGAAAAATAAACTACCCCAAAAGTAATAAAACTAGGCTTAAGTTTGTTGATGGGTTTATATTTCCCGGATGTGTGACTATTTTTGGCCAGGCATAAGATAAACAATTTTAACGGTCCAAATCTTTATACAGAGGGGGACTCAAGTAAATTCTTCCATTTAGTAAAATTTAATTTAGAGTTAATAAATGTTAAAATTAGTAAAAATCACAATAAACTTTTGTTCCCTTACAAGACTGTAAAAAAAAACTATTCACTTTTCTTGGCTGTTTTGGCAATAAACATCTTAACTCGTTATTTCTTGTGAATAGAAAAAACAGTGATTAATCAAAACTCTTTTTACAAATGGCCAAACGATATATTTCTATTACAGTGAGTTTATTTGATCATTCTTTTGTTTTCTAATAATGGGAAAATCGTTTAATATTCTAAGACATTTTAACGGTTTGTGCATATACCATATGTTATAAACCTCCCTTATCTTTCGGTTTTATTTACATAACCAGGGCAGGATTACTTAGACAGATTTATAGGCAATTCTAAGAGAGGGTCTTATTACGTCTTCATAAATTAACTGACTTTATGTATTTTTTTTAAAGAAAACCTTTAAACGATAATAAAAATTAAGTTCGATAACTGATTTATTTTTCCTTTACACTTTCTTGGATAGTGATAAAAAAATATAACTACCCTAGTCCCACGAGAAATCTATTCACAGAGTGATTATTTAACTATTCATTTTAACGGAATATAGTTCACATTGAACAGTGTAAAATAATTAATATTTGTTCCATTACAGTGTTACAAATTTGGCTTAATTATCTTTAAAAACAAATGATATAAATTTAAAAAACTAAAAATAATAATAAATTTTAACATTCTGCTTTTTAAAAACCAAACATTTTCAGACATATGTTTATATGAATTTTTGTGCTTAAAACAGTTCATTTCGAATTTGTAAATGCGACTAAATCAATAATTTTTATACTTTTTTTTTGTTGAGGATGACGATGACCACAAAAAGTCACATTTCTAAGAATTTAAAACTTTATACAAAAAAGAGAGAAATTCTCAATTCAACGTCTGTATGCAATTGAGTATCAAATATACAATTTATTTCGCTACATAGCGGTTTTTGTTTGAAATAAATTTCTTAAGGCATTAAATTTCTAATCAAATTTATGTGTTGTAAAAATACGTTTCATTCTCGCTATTGAATCATACTCAAAGTACACATAAGTCCAAAATTATTGCTCATGGGTAAATAATATATTTACGTTATTTTTTAGTTTATATTTGTAGTCTGTTTTTGATCAATTTTATACGGAAATTAAAAATTTTTTGAAATAAAATGATTATTTTCTATATTTTATCGCAACTTAGATATTGTTGTCGGGAGTTAGTTGAATTTTAAAGTTGTTCGTATCAAAATTCCCAAAAACATTATTATGTTTTCATAGAGCTCGAATTAAAAGTTTGTGGCTGCAGGGTGTACGACAACCAAAGTGATGTGATTGTTAGAAAATTTCAGGAAATAAATTATATGAAAAATCGTTCAGGGTAAGAAAGACAATGCAAAACAATGTTAGCTTAAGGTCGTCAAGTATCTTGAATAAATTCAAAAGTATCTGGAAATAATTTAAATTTAAAACCAGCGTGTCTTGGAGGAGTTCGTTTATCAAGACAAATAATCTCACGTCGTCTAAAATTCAGTAATTTCCATCATAGTGAGTTTCTGAAATGGGCAGAGGAAATAATGGCTCCTGGTCAAAATTGAGATAATATGAAATTTTCAGATGTGGCAAGAATACGCTTGGTGGCCAATTCTCATCATACATTTGTCTGAAGTATTCTAGGAGGATGAGACAGATTTGCAGCTGCTGAACTCCGTGTCCCATTTTAAGGGGGTTGTGGATGTTTAGAGATCGAATAATGTGAGGTGTTTGAACCCCTCTGATTCTTTACGAGAGTACAATGACAAGACAGCTTTATATCCAGAAAGTGCTTTGATTTTGTGGGGCAGTTGGTGAACATTTTGTATTTGTTGAAGATAATGCGCCTCCACATCGCACATTAGCAGTGTGCAATTTTTGTGAAGAAGATATAGTCTACTTAAGACGACCGCCGAACTCACCAGATATGGACATGTTAGAATATGCCTCCGATATCCTAAAAACATGTATCAAACAAGGAAATAAAAATGCCATGAATTTAGAAGAAATAGGAATCGCAACTTCCACAAAATCTACTGGATCATTTAATTAACAGCATCCCTAACCATCTAATAGCTTGTATCAGCGCTAGTAGAAACAATCCAAATTACTGAATTATTAGAAATATGTTTAATTAGCTAATTATTTTATTATTGCTACCAGGGTGACTTTTTTTATTACCTAATGACTTTGAATATAAAAAAACTTTTCAGTAATCAGTTTTTTCTGATAACAGATCATTTTTAACATCCTATAAAAAAAAACAAAAGATTCTACGTATTAGTTTTATTAACATGCATTAATTTTGGACTAATGTATATATTTCGCATCGATGGTATCAGTATAAGGATAATATTCGGAAAACACAACGCCAAGGCGCAATAATATTGATGTTAGCTGTTTGTCTTAAACAAGAAGTTTTCAAAATTAATACTTGGCGAAACAAATGTTCCTTACCTCATTTATTTATCTTTTAGAATATTTAATTTTCCAAAATATGCTGAGATGGTTCAAGAATGTATACAAACTGGTTAATCTGATACTGGAAAAGTTACTGTCATAATCTTTAGCTACACAAGGTCCAAAATTTCTATCGGTATTACATTTTTCAATTTTAAAAAATTAAGAAAAAATCACACTGTTAAAATTATTATCTTTTCACTAATATTACACAAGTAGTAGGTAGGATTTCAGAAATATTGAAGTTGATATTGATACGAGAAATCATTCCATATTCTGGTTATTTACGCTAAAGTAACAAAGTAATTTCAACATATATTTGTATAGTAACTTAAAAATGGGAAATTCGATGATTTAAAAGAACAGAGAAGTATTTTTAAATAAAAAAGCCCATCTTATGTTGATATTTTATATTGTGAAGCTGGCGCAATAAGGCCAGTTAGATGCAAGTATTAACATGTTTATCTATAATCTATATAGAAATTATCTAGAGTTAAGCTATTTTTTTTGAAGCCCGTATTATAGATGGTGAGCCTGTGACATTATTTTTAATTATGTTAAGAACAAAGTATTTTGAAAGCATTTTGCAAAAATCTTAACATCATTAAGTGAATAAAAATTTATTACTAGTACATATAGTGTTTGTAGATATATAATTTTTTGACTTTGTTTTAGGTGCTGATCCAGCGAGAGTTGTTTGCTATTGGGGAACATGGGCAATTTATCGTCCTGGTATAGGCAGTTATGGATTAAATGATGTTCCTTTCGAGCTGTGTACTCATGTTATTTATTCATTTATTGGAGTAAACGATAAATCATGGGATGTACTACTTATCGATCCAGAGGTAATATTTTTCATAATTTATCTAGGAGCAATTTATTAAATGAGGGGAAAGAGAAGGTGTAAATTATCCGTATATAACTATTAAATTAAGGTGAAAGTAATTTGAAATGTTAGAAAAATTTTATCGGGTGATACACCATTTTGTTTAGTTTCAATATATCAGCTTAGTATTTTCACCTGGGTGAGAATTGAATATCAGGTTTGATTTCACTGTAAATACAAACCATTATGTTTTTATATTTTTCTCCACACATAATGTTGTTGAGATTTTCTTCGTAGCCGTCATCGATAGCAGAGGAACCAAAATAATTTATAGGCCATTCTAACAAAAATTCATTTATAAAGTAGCTGGAATTTTAGTAACCCACCGGTGCTATAATAAAAGAATTTTGTCAAGAATTACTATGACATCTTAGGCGTGCGTGGTATATTTGAATAACATTTACATTATTATGTGACTGTTATCATTTGTTTTAAAAACAATATAAATCAAGTAGTTTTGATAATTATTCAGCTATATTAAACTATGTTATATATTTTGGGGCGCTCATTAAGAAAATTTAACTTATTTTCCTGCAAACGTTTGGCTTCTGTGATATTCATTCTTAAAATACCTATCTAATTTATACTATGTGGTCAATATTTTTGTTTCCTTCTTCCTCCAAAATCACTAACCCCCTTTTTACTAACAAGGAAGTACAAGCTAAAACGTCATGTACTAATTTAAGCCTATTATTCTTTTGCCCCCCCCCCACCTGGCTTGACGAACTAGCCTAATTTATAAATTAAGGTTAATATATTAAAAAACCACCACCTGGAAAAAACCAATGTGTTTTGTTGTTACAAGAACGGTTTTTAGGGCCATTTTATTCTAATTGTTTTCAAACATCACTAATCGGAATTGCAAATGGTTGAAATAAAGTTTAAATAATAGTCCTAAATACAGTCATGCATATAAACAAAAGAAACTATAAAGTAGAGATGCAACGGATATGGATTTATTCGGATACCAGATACTGGTCAGCGGATACCTATTGCAAGCGGTGTGCCTTTCAATTTATAACCTGTTACCCTGGCGCATGCGGGAAATGCGTAAGGGCGCGGTGTCAGGCCCGGAGATTATTTAGTTGAAAAATTAAAATTTCAGTAAAAACTAAATAAATCTTTTATTGTTTCGTTTTTTACCCTTTTTTCCCTTTAACTGTTTGAAGGGAGAATAAATATAAGCAACTTGTTAAACATAGCAGTAAGAGATTCATTTCTTACTGAAAAGATAAATTTTAAGTTTTGCACTACTGGCGAAAGAGTAAACTCTTCTAGCTCTTACCATTTAACATGTCACAAAAGCAGAACTAGCCGAGTGAAGTCAAACACAAAAAAGAAGTTTAAGAAAGATTGAAAATTCTCTATCAAATATCAAAAGAAATTCAGGAGAAGGAGCAACAACTTTTCTTCCCAAACAAGGAATTAGAAGGCATTGATACCAAGACACAAGCAGCACTATCACATCTCATCTCACTCAACCATAAAGCTAAAAACATCGTGCTTTTAGACGTAGATAAAATATAGAAATAACCACCAAAGCATTTTAATCCCACCATGTCAGGAAGACTTCGCAGCGATGAAAGTTCTCGACAAAGAAGTTCAGGAGTTACAATAAGAAGCAAGAAATCAAATAGCAAACAACAGACACACTGATTCAGTCTCTACAAAAATCGTCAAAAGAAGACGATCAATTGAAGCAAACCAACACCCAACATCAGAACCAAAAACAGATATCAGAAAAGCGTCATAAGAAAGGGAGACAGAAAGGTCAGAATCCTCGAGCATTCGCGAAGCAGATGGCTTTATACTCCCTAAACAAAGAAGAAGACGTAAACCAGAACTATAGGAAGGAGCCCAACCAAGGGCTCGTCCTTCTCTAAACCAGCAGAAAGAAAAACGCATAGAATGAATTCAGAATCAAATGCTAACAAGCAAACATCACACCAAAGCTGGCAAGAACGACCCGATTATAAATCTGTTATAGAGATACTGGATGCAAGGTATAAACCGCGTATTACTCCTTGCTATAACTACAAGCAAAAGGGCCAGTGAACTATTCGGCATAATATGAAAATTCAGTAGTTAGTTGATCGCATGCTACTCTTCATTTCAATATTACTATTGGGGTAAAAATTTTATTGTCACCGTTAAATTTTTTACAACAGCTACACCAATCCTTAAAAGGAATCAGAGAGATGAATTTAAAAAGGATTGGAAATATTAACAAGAGAATGTGAGCATTAATTAAGTTTACCTCAAATATTATATTTTAATCAAATTCGGCTTGGCACTATTCATTTTTTGGACAACAAAGAATTTTACGTACTCCTACAGACAAAATATAAAAAACTTAAAAAAAAGTAATTATTTCATCGTTCCAAATGCTAAAATATTATGACATATATTGTCAAGTGCACTTATCTTGTTCCTAATTAATATTACAAAAACACTAAAATTTTCGTTTCTCTAGTTATAAAAAGGTTGTAAAAATTTGCAAAAACCTGTTTCTCAAAAATATAAAACCCCCTCTCTGCCATCTCACCCGAGAGACTAATAAAGCCCTCTCATTTTCCAACAGTAATAATTACTCGTCAGCCTACTATTAACGCACGACTTTGTATACTATGCGCTAATATATTCTTTTAAGGTTGTTTTTTTATTATAGTGAACGTTTCTTGGAGATAAAATATATCTATATGATTTATGTCGGAAAATGTGTACGAAAATTTGGTTGCGACCGATCAAGTAGCTTTTTGTTTATCCTGTTTATCAGTACACAAGCCTCTATATAAGAAATTGAGTGATAAAAGCCAAATTAAATATTGGAATCATAATAGTTGTTTCCTGGAAGTAAACAACTTATTTTTCTTACCGATTCTAAAGCTTTATCTCTACATTTCTGGCGTTAATTTTTCTATATAAAATTTGTTGACATGTACAACTAACATCATAACATCATAAGCAAAACAAAACTAATCAACTGAAAGATCTAATATTTTAGTAAATTTGATCGGTAGTTTCTATAATTTTCTTTGTTGTTCCGAAATGCGGACGAGATTAGTACACATAATCATTCTTATGAGAAAATGGAATAAATTTCTTAGAAAATGTGGGATGATTGAGGCGAGTTAAATAGTCATGTGGCGTCGTTTGTTTTAGAGTTGATGTCTATTCTTAAATAATGTTCAGGTAACACAATTTTTTGCTAACGCTCTCTCTCTCTTGCACGGTCGCTAGTTTATCTTTGTTATACATAGTGGTCTTTAGTAGTCGCGTTAAAGAAGTGTCCGCGAGCTGATAGGACGGAACAATGTGTCACGCTGATGATACTGTCGGGCTACGGAGCGCCCTCGTCGTACTTGGGGCACGGTTTCGTCGGTTCCCATTTGCAATGTTGCCATGGCTTTCAGGGAACCGATCATTTTCGTACCTTCTGGAGGTTTCGAAGCTTGGGTATTAAAATTGTGTAGGCATGTCGTAATCTTTATCCCGGAAACACTGTTGATTGGAATATTTCATCCAAAGGTCGTAATCCAGGGATAAAAGGTCGCGAGAAGCTATGGGAAAGTGTCGAATCGCGGTGTATATTCGATTTTGAAATTATCTTTGTTGACGTGTCTGTAGAGAGGAAATTCATGTGTTTCAGGGTTGTCGAACTGAAGCAAATTCGTTTGAATTGTGTTTAACAGATCTGTGTCTGTTTGTTCGTGAAAGGAAGGGCACCGCGCAGGGGGTCCCAGAGAGGACCCACCGTAACCTCCCGATCCAGCTAATTGCCAAGTCTCCTCATCTTTCTTGCTGTTAAATTTGGCCATTGTTTGTCTTTGAGCCATAGCTCTTAAATTTGGAAAAATGAAATTATTTTTGTTTGCCAAGGGATAAGTTAATATAAAGGACGCGTATGGAAAGTAAGCTAGGATAGATCTACGTGTCTTTGTGCAAAAATGAAACAGGGTTTGCTAATTTGTTTTTGGATAAAAATTAGCGTTTTTTGCTGCAACTTGAAAAGTCTATGAAAGTGTGTGTTTGTGCAAGTTTTCCGCGAAAGTCAGATCAAAAAATTCGTATTTTTGTTGGTCTTTCATTTGTGGAAAAGAATACGCAAAGTTGGTTTAATTTTACGAGAAGTTTCCGAAATTTTTTGTTGTCTTTTTCGACTTCGCGTAAGTTGTCTGAATCGCGGGATTTGTGCGACTTTTTGTTGTTGTTTTTGCCCGTATTGAAAAAGCCAGAAAGTCTCTTTTTTATGCTTCTTAATTTCGAAGAAAAAACGGGCATGACCCGTCCAAGAAAAAGTGTTTTTTCAGAGGATTCAGATCGGTTTTTTCTGTGTTTTTTTTTTCAAGGCTTTTGCAAGCCCCTGGTTTATGACTGAAGAGTGAGTATGGGAAACTCAAAATTTATAGAAACGAATATGCGATCTTTGTGCCGATGATCCGTTACTGCAACACCAGTTCGCGTATGCAGTCCCGAATATCGCCCGGCTTTCGAACTATAGTGTCTGAGAGTCTGGTATTTCTGAAACTTACCTCAGGAGTTCGTAACTAGATACTTCCTGTCCATAACACTTTATTTTATATGCAGGGAAACCTCAGACACTATATTTAATCCGGAAAGTTTCTTTCGCTTTATATTCTTCTTGAATCTCTGATTTTTAGCTATCGGGGTGCAAGTGATAGCTACTAAATGCCCAGAGATTCCGAGAAATTGAGTTTATGGTTTTTATCGGCATCCTGGAAGTTCTAATGCTGACTTCAGATAGGTCGTCGCGGTTGCAGGAAAGGTCTAGGCTTGAAATATCCGGAAAGATATGCGTAAACGTCCATAAATTTCGGGAAGTCTTGATGGGAATTTCGTACCAAAAGTGAATTGCCGTGAAAAGAGCAACTTTTGACCGCGAAATTCGGGCTTTTTTTCCTGCTTCAAAACTGCTGGCCTTTTTTCTTCAAAACTGCTGGTCTTCTTGCTTCACAACTCATGATTTTTCAAGTTTTCTTCGTAATAACCAAAATCGTACTGATTTGTCTGCTAGGAATCGTCCTACTTATAGTTTTTGCTAACTGCGTTAAGTTGGGTTGAACTTCGTTAAAAGTAACCAATCAGAATGCAGGATTTCTCGTCCACGTATTTCCAATGATTTTCTTATGGAGAAATTTCTTTTCGGAATTACAACATTGCTACTCAATCTTTTGCCGAGCTTTTTGTTGCATCCTGTAGATATTCTATCTATGCATAAATCCAGCAACATTCTAAATGTATAATTGTTATTATATATTTACAATAATACCTCGCAATATTCTGCTTCACCCCGAACTTTAGGCCCGTTGTATTCATATCTTCGTCTTGCAACCCAAAATGTTGCGCCTTGTTATTACATTACTATATCCTGACATGTCTCTACGCACCTTAACTTCTTTCTGCGTTATTCTGAGAATCTGAAAAGTATGCTAAATGATAGGAACATATGATAATAATATTATTTAATCTAAAGTTTACTAAATTTGGCTTAATAAATTTTCAACTTTGGTTTGGGGGTTGTCGACCATCTAATCTGGTTCCCTAAAGTTAAATTAAAAAGTAAAACCAAATTATTATGAAAATTTTATGTATTCTATTAAAATATGTCATATTAAAAGTAATTTAAGATATTGAAAGTAAAATGTGTAGGCCCCAAGTAAATTTTAAAAGCTCCAAAAACTACAATAAATCTGTTTCTGGAAAAATATTTAAGCAAAAAAGGAAAATTTATGCTAATAGTATAGGACAGAATGTATGGAATCTTAAGTATAAGAAAACTTCTTAAAGTTTAAAACGAGCAAATAAGTGCCTAAGAACCTAAAAAAAGTTTAGGTGAGGGATGATAGCGTACAAAAAGTGTCTAAAAAACTTTAGCGATATGTAATAAAAATACTAAATTAACAAACAGAATTGTTACGAAAAATTAGTTTTTTCATTCAAATGCGTCAGTTAAAATCTTTATACTTTTATGTTAATTGTTTATCTGACTCCAAAAATGTAAGTTCTATTAGTTTATTTATTTATTTCAAAACATTTAGGTACACTTGTCTAAATATCTCGTGCTAGCGACGGACCTGATTTTAGTTTAGATAAAGTTTCGATACATTATTAATTTTATTACATTTACTTTCAACGTTATCTTAATAGAAATTTTGTTTTAGTTTGACATTGAACAAAATGGATTTAGAAACTTTACAGACAGCAAAAAAAAATATCCAAATGTAAAATTCCAAATAGCAGTCGGAGGTTGGGCTGAAGGAGGCGAAAAATATTCAGCGATGGTTGCTCAGAAATCAAGAAGAGACTCGTTTATTCGAAGTGTAGTAGGTGAGTTTAAAATAAGAAATTATGTTAAAGAACTCATTTGCAAGTCAATTTTATTTTGCTCTAATAATAAATTTAAAATTGAACATAAAAAAATGCTGTTATATTTATTTTCGTTTTATTGATATGACGAAGGTAAATTCATCGCAATTTTATTTTTTTTTCTAAATACACCAAAAACGTACATGATCATCGAAAGAAAATAAATGTAGTCATGGAAATGATTAATCTCCATTTAAAACATAAGTTGTTATAATAATAATTATAGTGCTGCCCTAAATGACCTATTTTTAAAATAAAATATAAATTTTTGTCCTCTAAAAAGTTATAACTACCAAAATGAAATGGGACAAGGTGAATCTTAACTTCTATTACTGCACTGTTAAAAATAACTTTAAATTGAATGTACATTCATTAATTCAATTTTATGATTTTGTACCTTAAATTGTGAATAAGTTACATGTACTTTAAAATTAAAGCTTTGTACACCGAATTTAATTGAATATTACTTTAAATTTCAATAAAGTAACTGAAAATATTTAATTTATAATTACATTAGATTTAATGTAAAAATTACTACATTTAATGCATCAACATTAACTGCATTTAATAAATGTTTTATGAAATTTCCTTCCAATTTTTTACAGTGTGAAGCAGCAAAAGTTAGAAACGATGAATGCGGAGAGTGACAATAAATTAAAATTGGTTGAAAAACAAGAATATATATACATATATATATATATATATATATATATATATATATATATATATATATATATAATATGAACCATTTAATATATGTATCAATATGTTTTTTTGTATTCTTGGGGTTAGGTTCATAAGTGGATATTAAAAAAACGTGATTTGACTTTTCACCGTTGTTTTAAGGTATTTTCAAAAAGTTTTTTTTTATATTATTTCCCTTAATTTAATACTAACAATACCGTTTTTCTTGGTCAAACCACCTTGAGCTTGCTATTTCTATTTCGATACAGTATCGGTAAAGATGGACGTCTATTACCATTCTGGAGTAAAATTGCAGTTAGACCTAATTTTGAACCATCAATAAAAAATATCCACTCCTTTGGTGAATAGTGGTGGCCTAGTACCAACATTAAATCAATAATATTGTTGCAGAAAATACGTTATCCTCTTTTGAATAAAAGGTAATTAAAGAACTGTGATGCTTTTGATCTTCGATCACACCCTAGATTTAAACCACAATAGATTTATTTGAAGGCTCTTTATGGTCGGTGGGGGAGACGCTTTTTTGATGTTTGACAGACATAAACATCTTTACTTATCTTGTCTTTCAGTTTAATTGCTTGTCGTGACTTTTTTCGGTGTTTTTAAGTGTTAGAAATTACTGTAAGTGCGAAGTTTACAATTAATATATAAACAAAATGAGGATTTAAAAACTTATTTTTATCGGTAAAGATTGTTAGATATTGTTTACATATTGAAAATAACAATAATAATAATTTAGGCAACCATATATTCATATTTTGTTTTCAGAAATGATGTACCGATTATACTCATTTAAATAATGCAATTAGAAAAGGATAGCATAAAATCGGTATGTCTGTACCAAGAAATTAAATATCTACTGTTTGTCAACATTTTTTCAAATATAAATAAAAATATTATTACGTTATTCAGTGTTCAAACAACCGGGCCCTAGTTCTGACGTTATGCTACTTCTACAGGGGTATGTTCGAAGCTTTGGTATAAAGTAGTTCTAATGCCTAATTAAATATGGTTCTGGAATAGTTATAATGTAATGTTATGATATAAAAATACCTCTCCATTGGACTATTCAAGTTCTTTTTTAGAAAAACTCTTCACATTTGTCAAACAGAAGTATTAGTGGTCAAAGTAGCTCCTCGGTTCACACCATTGCACTAGTGTACTAAAAGACATTTCTTTGATAGTACCGAAGTACCAAACATTTTATACCACACACTCGGGATACCTACAATTTATTTTAATTTTTAATTACAGTTTTAAAATATGATTGATAATATTTTTCAAGCCGGGGGGGGGGGGCAATTGGTTTTTTCACTTTTAGGAATAAATTGACCACAAAAAACAAAATAAGTTAGGCGAGTTAACAGAAATATTATGTCCACACAACAGAAATATTTTTGTGACCCTTAAAAAAGTGTTGCTGTGGGCAAAGAAAAGAAAATATCATTTATCTATATTTTGAAATCTGACATCGAAATAAAATTCTTTTTATGTACTAGGTATACCTAATTCTAACACTGTTCGAGACTTTAGTTAATTTTTAAGTGTCTCATATACACTATGAGACACTTAAAAATAACACAAAGTAAATTTTTAATAGGATGATGTGATAAATTAGATTCAATAATAGTATTTTGGCAAAAATAATAAAATGTTTTTTTATTTTTCTTATGGTGCCCGTATTTACCTACATTATATAATTTTGTTTTTATGTTCATTCTTCTTTAAATTTAACCTAAAAAACTACCCATGAGTTGACGTGTCCTTAATTAATATGAATCAATTTTCTCCAATTTTACATAAAATATGAGTATTTTCATTTTCATGTTTATTTGTATATAAAGTATATGTAATTTTATGGATACTTACTACCTGTTGTTATATCCCCGTTGTTCACCGAATACATAAATAAATAAATACTATAGGGAGTAATGTTTTCCATTTTCGAGGTTGAAATTGTTTTAAAATCTGGAGACTTGGTGTCAGGCCCGTGGTCAATCACAACCTTTATAAAATTTTCTGATTACATATTAAACTTTATCTCCAAATTTTTGAACTCTGAAAGCCCAGAGGTATTAGTTTGCTCAATTCTGCTACATTTTCGGGATTTGAAATTCATACGGGTATTAGAATCCCAAGTAAAAGGTACTACATAAAAACATTTTAATAAATCCGATTTTATTATTTAAAAGGATGTAGGGTATAAGTGAGTAATTTAAGGCAATTTCGAACTTTCTGTTTTAAAATTTTATATATATTTTTTAAGCTATACGACGGGTCATTAAATAATTAGATATAAAAAAATTTGTTAAATTTATAAAAATAAGAAAAGTAGTTTTTATGAACGTGACTGCGAATGTGCTTCCATTCTAAATTTTGTTATTTACAAGGGAACCACCCCAACCCGACCTCACCGATTTTATTATTTTTGGATATGTTGTAATACTTGAAGAAATAATAGGCCCGTATTTTTTTTTATTTGCTGACATCCACTTTTAAGGAGAGAAATTCCTTCTAAAGTCAACTCTTAAAATTCTTTTTTTCGATATATCTCAGAATCTCATAAATATTTATACATAAAATGAAGTGGATAATATTTGTCATAAAAAGTCATAAATATGAGATGTATTTATGACCAAACCCCTATTTTATATGTAAAAAAACTTTTTTTTATATATTTTTCTATAAATATCAGGGAATGAACTTAAAAAAAATATAAAAAACATTCTCGTTAACAATACCGATTATTAGTGATGGCGTGTTTTGGGATTTTTCAAGTCACCACCCCTAAACATCGTTAACTACCCCTTACAGTGATGGACCACAATATATGAGGTATATTTTTTTTCTTAAAAGTTATCCAATGCGTAAAGCAAATGTAATTTATAACAAATGTAAATATATTAATTTTTTTTTTCAATAATAGAACGAAAAGGTGGAAAAAGTCACCCCCAAAAGTAAATACCTAATACATCACGAGTTCAAATTAAAGTTTTTTAATAAAAAAAGAAAATGAGTCATGTATAGCTGAAAATAGAAATAACATTATTATTTTCAATATACCAACATTTTTTTAATGGGTAAAAATCATTCCTAAAATTTTTGGTTTAATGGATATTTTTGAATAAAACTAAGTGTAAAAATATTTGTCATAAGATACCTGAAATATAAGGTGTATTTATGACCTAAAGGGGTACAACTCTTATTTTATATTTAAAAAAAAACTATATTTTTTTTATGATTTTTTTTTAAATATCGGGGAATGAATTTAAATTTTTTTTTCCACTTATATGGGGTCTATCACTGTAAGAGGTAGTTAACGGTATTTATGGATGGTGATTTGGAAACTTCCGAAATACGCCAACACTTTTAATCGATATTGTTAACAAAATGCTTTTATATCTTTTTTAAGTTCATTCTCCGATATTTATAAAAAAAAATATTCATAAAAAATGTAGTTTTTTTAAAATATAAAACAGCGGTTGCAACGCTTTTGATCGTAAATATATCTCATATTTGTAGCTTTTTATGACGATAATTTCCACTTGATTTTATTCAAAAATATTCATTAGATGCTGAGATATACTGAAAAAAAAAGAATTTTAAGGGTGAAATTTCGGAGTGAATTTCACCCCTTAAAAGTGGGTGTCAGCCGATAAGAAAAAATACTTATCCATTATTTTTTTAAGTACTACAACATATCCAAAAATGATAAAAATAGGTGAGGTCGTGTTGGGGTGGTTGCCTTTTCAGTAACATTTTGTTACTAGTGAATAACAATCTTTTAATAAGTACATCACACTTTCTCTTTCCAATACAAACTAAACACTCTACTTCGTCCTATTCCAATTTATATATCTATAAATCCTATTAGAATATACTAGAATGCAAGGATAGAAATTACAAGAAACATGACTAAACAATGATGACTCATCTATATTGTATTTTTATAAAGACTAGTGAAAATAATATTTCTGTAAGGACGCATCAAAACTCTCCTTGTTCTTCATTATAATAAGAATTTTTATATCTAGTAATGTATACTATATTCCGTCAGCTATTGTTGATAACTTAAGGTAATTCATCATCTAATCGAGTTTCTATATGCCTATTTTTTTGAAATTTTGGGTATTCATTGTTAATATCCTTTTCCATAACACTATGAGTTCCAGACATCTTGCAAAATGCACTTTTAACATGGACTATATGGTAAGAACTTTAGTTATATTACGATATTTTTGCAACAAACATAGCTTGATTTTAAAGTGCGAGATTTCTTAAGATATTAACAGAGACGAGACGTTTTTTTCATTAAATGAAGCGTATTTTCGATTACTTTCTTCCTATATTTATTCTATAACATTTCGTTTCAAAAACAGAAAGTTATTTGATTTCATAAACAAAAAAATAAGATGATTATTAAAAAATTTTCTGGGCTTTTCAACTTGTTCGATCTAGAAAAATCCAACGCGGTTTTGAAGCTGGACCCGCCTTATGTGTGTAAAAAATTAGATTTTAATGAAATTGTTATTAAACATTTATCGAATGTTTGTTGACTGCGTTGTGTTTGCCTGCCGTGCTGGAATTAAATATTATTCTGTAAAAACTATTTATTCTATATGGGGAATTTATTGGTTGAAGTGTAAAATTCTTTGAAAAATGTTTTCTCCACACACCCTTTCGCTTATTTTTTCAATTGGCACTGTAAATTTACAAATTTCGAAAATTGACTTATCATAGATTCAAAAAAAAACTATAAAATGAATAAATAGTGTTTGCTCGAGGATTAATAACTTCGGAGATATAATGGAAAATAAGATATGAAAAATCATCATTTTTGATATTATTTTAATTAATAATTATCCTGCTGCAAGTTCACCTTTTCAGACTAGCAAGTAGGTCAATTATCATTCCTGATATTATTTAGAAATAATTTATCCAGAAGTTAAAACTGATTCCCGCTGTCCACAATAATAAAATGCTTCCTAAAATACTCAACACATTATTTATATAATAGTTCTACACCTAAATGACATTCAATGCGTTAGAGGCTATGAATACTACCGCAGATTTAGTAATTAAATCTGAGATACTACCGACACTGAAACTAACACTGTCATAAATTTTTTTAAATTTTAAAATTCTTTATTACATAACTGTTTATTTTACATGGTATTTTTACACTTCGTCACTACTTACAAAATACTACCTACATATAACAAAATTTAATACAAAAATATTATATACAGTATATCGCACAGTGAGTAGTTTATAGGATTCTTCCTGACAAAGGCAGCAATACCGTCTAGTCTGGGACTCAATATTTGGCTTCAGCTAATAATAGCATGTATTTAGTGCTAGAAAGTTCACGAGATGTTATATAATTAAGCACAACCGACGAGTTATCTTTCTAAAACTTCTTATTTTACGTAGATTTTCGCGATTATTTTTCCGAAGTTTTTTTTTAAGTTTTTTTCGGTTTTCCTGATTTTCCAATTATTGTTACTTTCGGCTGCCATCGTTCACGCCTATCATGCTTAAGAATATGAATCTATATTTTATTTTTTATTTTTGTATTATCGAAAAAAAAGTGTCCCGTTTTTCTATCCATTAAGTTCGTTCGACCACCACGTTTTTATTATTTTTGTAATTTTTCAATTTTTTTTACGTATTTAATTAACTTCAAAATTTAATACAAATCACGGGCTGTTGCGGTAAGGATCCCACCAAACTTCCCGATTATGTTAGAAACCATAGTCACCTCACCTTTCTTCCCGTTCACTTGGATTAGAAGGGATTGATTTTAATAAATATTTATGTAAGTCTATTTTACATGGGGAATTAGAAGCTCTGTTTTTGGAAGGGGTTATCAAGGTAACACTCATCCAATGGATGTAATTATTTTATTTAACTTTTAAGTCGTATTTTTCCGCTTTTCCGCAACTCTAGTTTATTTTCATACTTTTAACTTTTCCTATTTTTCAACCGTTTATTTTTTTCTGAATATAAACTAATTGCCGCATTGTCAAATCCGGTATTTTTCACATCTATCACATCACATTCGGTAAGTTTTGTCTATTTTGGGATTCTCTCTATTTTATCACGTTCGGTAAGTTCTGGATTCCTATTTCCCTAGATTTCGAAAAATTCAGGAAACTACAGTGAATTTGAATCATTTCGGCAGTGTGCAAAAACAGAACCGTTTTTAGCCATCGCACACGGACGTCGCTGCGTTACTTATACTGATGAACTTACATTGTCAAAAATAATCAATCAATCGGTGAATATTAAGTTAGGACGTGTTTTTCGGGATTAATTAAATACTTCTAGACTGACAAGAAAGCTTATTATTTAATCCTTTTTCGGGTGTATAGATTTGTCTCGTATCCTTTCAATCGAATGTACGATCGCTTCAGTTTTATGAAATCACATATATAGTTATACCTGATTTGATCTTTAATTTCCCAATTTTTAAATTTTATTTAACGTAAAGAAATTCCACACATCACTAATTTCTTGCCTTTTTTCGACAGTAAAGGTATTCTAAGGATTCGCATGTGATCTTTAAGTCAGACGATCTTATGTTATCTGAACAACCACCTACTGTGAGAACCACGATCTGCCTAAAAACCAGAACAGTCTCGTAGCCCCTGAGAGCTAAGCTCGATCAGACAAAGGACCCAAAAAGAGCAACCTGTAATGTCTTTAATTTGCAGACGTTTGACATTATTGTATTCTCGGAAGGTTAGCTCTTAAAATTCTAATATATACATTTGCTATCATAGTTTCCCGAAAAGTATAATTAAAATCGACCCAAAATTTTACAGGCGTGTTTCATCCAGCGGTTGGACTCATCACTGGGTTCACTGACACCTTTTCCAGACACCCTGTGTTGACATATTTTGAACCTAATATTTGTAGTTATTTTCGGGCGGGACGTGTCGGTATGATATTACTGGAATTTGTATTCCGTTGTTTATACATCTTCTTCTACCACTTGTATATTTCCGTATTTGCGAGCGAAAGTGCTTTCCCGTAGTACTATGACAACATTTCTCTTTTATAGTAGTCGAGACGTCACGGCCTGAAATCAGATGATGCGCCGAATCAAAACGCCGCTGTTTGATGTCTGGATTTTCCGCTTCAAAAACACGAGTTCTTTAATTTTTGCCATGTATTCTGATATTCTTTAGTTTATTTAGGGAGTTTGTAAAGCAAGCGTGCATTTACAAGAGAGACTGCGTTTTATAAAGGTAAGCATAAATACGGCGAGCCGAGCGGGTGAAGCGCCCGTAACGATTGTCTTTTGAATTTTACCGATTACTATTGATGTCGGGGGCCTTCGGCGACAGGTCTTAAAGCAGGTAATAAATGCATTTGGGTTACAAGAAGTCAATTTTCTTTATAGTTCTATTGTTTGTGAGTAACTCAATCGAACCTCTCAATGATTCATTTTCTGTTAGTTTTTTGGTGCGAACTCAAAGGATTTTTTTATTTAGTGGGACGAGTTTATGACACGCTCTTTCGAAAAAAAATACTTTGCAGCGACATGGACGATATGGGATTTTTTGATTAAAAGTTGTAAATATGGAGTGATTCCAAGAAAATATGTGAATTTATAGGAGACCTTCAAATAATTCCAAAATTTGTGAGTTATGGGCAAAATTTTTAAAAAAGAAAATAAATGGATATGTGTTATGAAATTGAGTCAGAAATTTTGCAGAGACAAGCGAAAAGAAAATTTCGAATGTCTGTCAAATGAAAATGGACTGCTGAAAATATACTTCTCTTTGGGAAATGACTGGTTCTATTTTGTTTAACAAATATTCAAAATCTAACGGAAATATTTTGGTAAAATTTCTATATAGTCCGCTTATATGTTGGAAATATAAATATGCTAGAATTTCCAATCCTGACCTTTTTTTTTATTCAAGGTAGTGCGCTATTATTGCCAAAGTTTTCTTTTTTTATTTAATAAACTTTTTAACAGTAAAATCCTACTGCATAAATCTACCAATGCAACCGTTTATTCTTCGTTGTCAGACATGGCAGGATAGGTCTGTCTTCTTCGCTTACCTTGTATTAACTAAAACGTTCGCGAGAAATTTACATGGTGTACTCCACTTCAACTGAAACAAGGCTGCCATTTGTTCTTCGTCACCAATACGTCTATTTTAAAAAAAGAAATGACTTTAAATCTGGTCCTATTCTTCACCAAAATTTTTTGTAAAAATCTACTACGGTACTCACTGGATAACAAATTTTATTATCCGTGATATAAAACACATTTGGTGTGAAAACGCCACCTATTTCAAATTATCAAAATTTACAAAGACTGATAAATATCTCTGTCTACAAATATTAATGAATTTTTATTTATTTTTACCCTTTATTGGTCTACATCGCCAAAACGTTTTTAAAAATCTCCAGCCGCCGAAAGCACAAGGGTTCAATCGAACCAGTAAATATCAAAGAAGGTTCGCTGCAAGTTGCAGGCAAGCTCGTCACGGGCGCGTCACGCACTCGGCTCGCCATATTTATACGCACTTTAATGTTCGGCCCATGTGGAGTATAAGCAGTGTTGCGAGTCCTCGTTTCCTGATTCGTAAACGACTTATTCGTATGGAGGGTTCAGTCAGCGATTACATCGGATGAACTGCCTCAAAAGAAAATTTAGGATTTTTCCACGCTTTTTAAATAAGTAATTAAAATCCTCTATTTTAACAAAATAAACAGGATTAGAAGGGTCACAAATTGCAAGGAGGTTTGAAATTTGTATTTCGGTTCAGAAAAGGTTGTAATAAAATATTAAATTTTTGTGGTCTGTGAGCATGCAGGAGTAGCGTCTTCTTAAAATTATTTTCAAATTGAATTTCATCTTTCTTTCCAATTTGTAACAGTATTACAATTGACCAGCCTTTTTTTAATGTACAGGGCTGCCCAGTCAGATTGATCAAATAACGTCTGCCCAATTATATGGTTCATTTTTGTCACTATCTCTCATCATGTAAATTTCCTTTGTTATAAAAATAGCCTACGTTAACCCTACTCCCGCATCTCAAAATTTACCAAGCATAACAAAAATAAACCAATTAAGTGGGGCTCTTTTAACATATTATAAGCTTTACATTAGATTAGTTTACCTTTATTATTAAACAACTTAATGTGTATAATGAAATAAAATTGTTTCATGCAGTGAAATAATAAACTTAGGGAGGTGCGTCTATTATAAAGCATTTATGTTCACCAAATAAATACGTTAAAATAGTAGTTTTTCACAAAATATGGCTTTTTTGTAATTCGTATTACGAGATAAAAGAAAAACTTAAAAAGCTTTGTTAAAAAAATGTATTGAAGCAATGTCAAAAACAAATATGTTATTTTCGACGTAGTTCCTAATACATTTACATGTTCTTTATCGTTTTGAAAATGCTTGAAGATGACAAGGAAAACTTTTAATTACGTACACAGCTACATATTAACTGTCTGTATAATTTCATTATTTTTTCCGACTAAGGGGGTATGTTGTGATGTACAGATCTAAGATACATTTTTAGAGCTACAACGATTTCATCAACGATAATTTATGAGTTTCTTTTTTTAATTCTTCAACTGCCATAATCAATCCTGGTGATACAACATCATTCGATAGACTAGGTCGGGAAGAATCTGTTTGGAAATCACCTATTTTGGAATTTGTTGCTACATGCGGAAATAAAAAATATGAATTTATTTAATGTAGTTTCATCATACGATAAATATCAACTGCTTTCATTTCACTGTGTAAGAAACGAACAACGGGATAATGCTAATTCCTGATGCAATTTTCCAGTAGAATTTCCATTTTGAAACTAACGCTCTGTCAACAGTTTCCGTTATTGACCTAATACGTAACTAGCACGATGATTGGCAAAATTCCAACAACAAAACTTATTTGTAATAGGCTAGAATAATTCCATGTAAGATGTGTGGTGTTCTTTATTTTTGCTTTTATTCTAAATATACACATATATATATATATATATATATATATATATATATATATATATATATATATATATATATATATTATGTATGTACACCGATTTTTCCGGAACGGCTACACCGATTTGAATGAAATTTTTTACATTATGTTCAGGAAGTTGCTGCGGTGGTCCCATATTTTTTTGGAGGAAGTTGGTGCCGACAATATGGCGGCCAAAAAAATTAATTTTGTCCGATTTTCTCCAAGATTGGTATGGGGGAATTTTCGGGGTTGTACCCAACGATTCTGAAATTATTTTAAATCATATATAATCTTTTATCTTCATATATGGTTATCGTGCGATAGAGATAGTCACTGAAAGATGCGTTGCGAGATTTGTGAATCTCATAATGACCTTACCAGTCACATACATCAATAGAATATTAAGCATCCACATTTTTTAAATTATGGATAAAATACATGCAGTTTGTATTAACACTCGCTTCTCCAAGAACAAACCTAATGAACTTTAACAAATATGCTTGGATGATGGTCTCTGCAGTTTCACTAACCTGAACTAACCTGAACTAACCTGAACTTTAACAAATATGCTTGGATGATGGTCTCTGCAGTTTCACTAACCTGAACTAACCTGAACTAACCTGAACTTTAACAAATATGCTTGGATGATGGTCTCTGCAGTTTCACGAAGTTCTTAGTTTTTTCCAATTTTCATGACAATTTCATCAACAAATCCAACTTTTATCATTCCAGGGAAGCATCATATTGTTTAGAAAAGTCCAAGTTTTTTGTAATATATTTAGAATGTTTTATTTCCCTAGAAAAAGACGTTTGAGTTTTGAGGGTTTCATAGATTCATCACTAAGAACAGCATTGTACAAAATACACTACGACTTCTTTATGCCATTATTATTAACAGTCGAAGGTTCAAGTAATTCTTCAAAGGTTTATTTTGATTACCCCAGTATAAAACCCAAAAATGATTTTTTGGTTAAAAAGTAATAAAAGCAGTAACATTCATTATCAATAAATAACCTCGCACTGTGCCAAAAATCATTTACATCGAATAGTAAGTTTTGAAAAAAATAATATCACAAAAATAATGGGATAACTTTAAATTCATGTATTAAATTTGTACCAAACTTTGTTGCTTAGCTAGGTCTTATTACAAAATTCGTGATGTGCCTTATGCCTTTGGACTCATCCTTGAAGTTCTATTTTGCAGCTTTTACAAATTGCTCTAGAATCTATTTTCTTAATATAAAATTGCCATATATAGTGTCCTTTCCTTCGAACCGTTTCATCGAAAATAATTATATAAATAAAAACTACACCATTCCACTGATCCAGAACATAACCAGTAATATAACAAAATGAGCCTAAATCATTACCCATTAACAATATATAGGCAAACAAATATGCAAGTCCTAATAATAATTTCCTGGCAATAAAAACCGCTAAATCACTAAAGACAAGTTCTGACAAAGCAAAAAAAAAATGGAAAATATGCCTTAATTTTTTATATGGCGAATTAGAAAGTAAAAATTAATAGAAAACTTACGCAGTTTACAATACAGTTGTTTATGCTAAATAATAAATAAGAAAAAGTGGTTTAGGTTTTCAATTACAAAAATATTTATACCTACCTATTGGGCATTGATTATTAATAACAATAAATTAAATGTTTGCTGAAGGATATCCGTACACAATATTAATTTAATTTCTTAATTTTCTTAATAAGAATAAAATTTTACAGAAGCTTATACGCATACAACTATTTGTAAAATATAAGTTTAGCAATATAAATTTAAATATATAAATAATAAAATTAAAATATTAAAATAATATTTAGTGAATATTTTACCTGGGTATTTATATTCGATAATATATAAATACATTTTGTAAATATGAGTTTGTATGTGGACATCTAAAAAATAAAAAAATCAAAGAATTGTGTTTTTTTTTTAATTCAATCAGTGGTTTTTGAAATTCGACCCAACCCTGTTCAATACTGAATATATTAGTTTTAAACTATAATTTCTCCAGATTTTACTTATCAAAGTATTTTTTTTTGCAGAACTTATGTCCAAGTATGGATTTGATGGTTTTGATTTGGACTGGGAATATCCTGGCGCAGCAGATCGTGGCGGAAAATTCTCTGATAAAGATGTATTTCTTTACTTCGTTCAAGAGTTACGGCGCGCATTTGATAAAGAAGGAAAAGGATGGGAAATTACAATGGCTGTCCCTGTCGCAAAATTTAGATTAGATGAAGGATACCATGTTCCAGAGCTGTGCGAGTAAGTATAATAAAGTAAATAAAAATTGAATGAATAGAATCTTTTTGCTCAAAATATTCCGATTGTATCTTTGGAGGCAATACAGTATGAAACCACGCAATAAAGCTATTTCTACAAAAAATCGGTTGCAAAAAACTTTCATTTTCATAAATATGTTTCACAGACAAATATGTTTTTACACTAAAAATACAGCAGACTGAAAGTGGCCTTTTACAAAACTATTTTCTTTCTTAGAAACATTGATATATATATTTAGAGCGAAAGACTATTTAGACCTGTATTAAAATAAGCCTAGATTAAGAAAATATTATTAATTCATAAAAAATGATAGCAAGTAACCGTACCAAGTAACTATGAAAATTATATCTTCTTAATAAAATCAAGTGCTATCTCAGTTGAAAGTTATGGGGATTTATTATATATATATATATATATATATATATATATATATATATATATATATATATTCTTTGGAGGTTCCTCTCTTGGTATAGATTTACAATTTTAAAAAATAAACAACTTGTTTATGTTGACGTTTCGCCCATGATTATGAGCTTTTTCAAAATGTTTATTATTAAAGATTCCTTGAAAATTCATTTTTCAGGTACAAGCAGACTAAATTTAGAAAATTATTATCAGTTGTTTGGTGCTTTAGGCGACCTTGGGTTTTTGAAACTGGTTTTTCCCTCCGATGCCTTTCCATTAAATAATTTTTAGATGTTGAATCATAGTAAAGGATCATGCTGTGATCATCCGTTACAATCAGTTCGATAACTTCCTTCTTATTTTCATGACAGAGCTCCAGAAGTTGTTAACCACACTCGATATGACATGCTTTTTGAACTAAGCTAAGAATCAGGAAAAAACACTTGCACTGATTTTCGAAATTTCAGTTTGCGAAACTATTCCTTTTGCCTTGAATCGTTGATCGAACAAATCAACTTTTTTGACAAAATTGTGACAGAATTTGATCAAAGACTCCTGCAAATGATATATTATGGTAGCATTAACCATTTCATCTATAATCATTTTTTCTGCCTAATTAGTAGTTATTTTGATAACCTATAATTGAATTTTACAGTAATAAAGACACTCTGGAAGTCTGGACGTTCATCTTCTCTCTTGCAGCTAAAGTACCAAACAACTATGGTTATTTAAGCTTATCAAAATCATAACTCAGAACTTCAAAACTCAGTCAAGGCTGCTTATTAGTTGGTCAGATGACATCTCTTGTTTTGTTCCTCTCGCACCAGCGCGTCCGCGGGTTAATTCGCGTGAAGGTTTTTGATTAAAATTAAACAAAACAAGTTTCTCAAAACATTTAGTCTATTAACAGAAATAAATAAAAAAAAAACGAACTATTTACAATGAGAAACTTAAACTTAGAAATAACAATTACGAAGTAACTTACATAATTGCCCTTATTGGCCGTTCCATTAACAAAAATGTAAAACCCAATTTTGAAAAAAACACGTATAAATATATATATATATATATATATATATATATATATATATATATATATATATATAAAGCACTAAACAGAAAAAGAAATGAAATGAAAAAAAAACAGCTACTTATCTTTCTTAATCAAACACTATTAAAATCGCGAAATGTTCGACCAAGACAACACAGGATCATAATTCCCTTAATTTCCCAAATTAACTAAACAAAAACAAATCAAAACAAAGATAACCTTCTTTCTCGACGATTGTACCCGTCAGGTCATTTTTCTACGGCACTGATTCACACGGTACCGATCTAACGATTGCCAGATTAGAACTAAAGTTCAATATTTCTTTAAAGAGCGTCCTCGTACCTTATCCCTCGACAACCCTCTGTTTCCCGTTACCTCAGGAACCTTGTAAACGTCAAGGTGAGTTTCGAAATGTAGAGGGCGTTAGCGTATTAATCACAATTTTTATATAAAAGAATAGTAAAACAAACTAATCTACGGCTTCCTATAACGAAAAGAATATATGATAAAGATTGTAAAAAAAACTATTCACTTTTCTTGGCTATTTTGGCAATAAACATCTTAACTCATTATTTCTTGTGAATAGAAAAAACAGTTATTATATCAATTCTTTTTACAAATTGCCAAACGATATATTTCTATTATAGTGAGTTTATTTGATCATTTTTTGTTTCCTAATAATTGGAAAATTGTTCAATGTTTTAATACATTTTATCGCTATTTGCATATACCATATGTTAAAAAACTACCCTTTTTGGTTTTATTTACATAACCAGGGTAGGATTACTTCGACAGATTTATAGGCAAATCCTAGAGAGGGTCCTTTATTTTATGTCTTTATAAATTGACTGAGTTTATATATTTTTACATCGACATTTAAACGACAAAGATAATAAAAGTTAAGCTCGATAACTGATTTATTTTCCTTTAGATTTTCTTGGGTAGTAATAAAAAAATATATACTACCCTATTCCCATGGAAAATCTATTCAGAGAGTGATTATTTAATTATTCATTTTAGCAGAATATAGTTTACATTGGACAGTGTAAAATAATTAATATTTGTTCCATTACAAAATTAATATTCTCCCCTAGAGTTGTCACCGATATTGGCCTTCTTCATGTGAATCATCTTTCAATGATTCACGTCCTAATTGAAATAAGTTTGGTCAGTTTTTAATTGTAGCAAATAATGTAAACAGCATCCATAAGTTACATATATATATATATATATATATATATATATATATATATATATATATATATATATATATATATATATATATATATATATATATATATACATATATATATATATATATATATATACATATATATATATATATATATATATATATATATATATATATATATATATATATATATATATATATATATATATATATGTGTGTGTGTGTGTGTGTGTGTGCTTTTGTGTTTTTCCGGTTTTCAATCCATTCGTCAGACAAAAAATCCTAACGACGTTTCGCCAACATCTCACCTGGCATTTTCAAGTACCAGTGCCGAAATTTACCTCCAATGCATGCTTCGAGTGTCAATAATGATAGATTTCTTATTTTATTTTACCATTGCACCACCACATAGCGGTTTAATGGTGTTGGTCTTGTTGAATGATCCTTCGAGATGTCCATGTTCGTGTCTTGTCTGCTGTTTAATTGATTAAAAATAGTAGATATGGCACTACTGCGAATTGATGGATTGTACCGGATGGAGTGCCCGATGAGTCCCAAGGAGGACAAAACGAAGCAGTCGGCATTTTACGAACCCGGAGCTACTCCTTTGACTTGAAATTCTCCGCATTTTTAAATACGAAAGAAATATTAGCTTCAATATTATTCAGGGATTAATACCGAATCATCATTTAATTATTGTTCCGGCAAAAATCTAAGGGGTTATTTCTTGGATTGTTTTAAGAATATTTTGTCCTTTGATGATTTGTAAAAAGGCGCTTTCTTTCTAAGATGCAGGGCGAAATAAATTTCCTACAATAAAAACAATTTATTACTAAAAATTATACATAACGTTTCTTAATCTATAAGAATTATTCAAAATGACTACCTCCAGCTCTGATACATGAATCTAATCTTCTTCTAAGTGACTGCCGAACGCTTTCAAAAATACCAGGGTCGTTTCTTATTGAGTCCCATCGAACAATTATTCAATTTCTTAAATCTTCTATATCTTCCACTGGAGTAATATAAATTAATGACTTTAGATGGCCCCATACGAAATAATCCAAGATATTTAAGTCCGGGGATCGAAAAGGCCATAAGTGAGGTCCTCCTGGACCAATCCAGTAATCTCCATATGTTGCTGTTAAAAATTCTCGAGCAATCACACTAAAGTGCAGTAAGGTAGCGTTTGTTCCAAAAAGTTGCCATGCAACTTACCGGTGAGTCTTCCTGGCAAAAATACCAGTCCAATTATTGAATAATCCACAATTCCAACCTAAACAGTCATCAAGAACTGATGTTGAAAACGATCTTCAAGTACCTCATGTGGATTTTCTTCTGCCCACACATGTTTATTGTGGAAGTTCCTTATTGCATTTCTTGAGAGATTGGCCTCATCGGTAAGAAAAATTAGTGTCAGTAGTTAAGGGATTTGAAACAATGTGTGCAAAAGCCATTGAGAGAATGCAATACATGGAAGAAAATCAGCAGGAATAAGTGCCTGAACTCATTGTATATAGTATGGGTACAATAAATAGTCCCTAAGAATGTTCCAAACAGTCCCATTACTTACATTCAAAGTATTTTCATTTTTTCGAGTAGAAGTACCTGGATCTTCTTTTATCATGTCCAGCGCATTCTCTTCTACTTTTACCGTTCTTACTGTCATTGGCCTTCCTGGTACTCGCATTTTTATAATTTTTTTTATTACTTGGCAAGTCCAATGTAGTACGCCATATTTTTATTTCGGGGACATTCATAATTTGAAAAATACCAAAATTTGATTTGTCGAAAATTCTCTCATATTTACGAACACAGAATCATGAAATAATAAAATATCCTTAAAACAGTCCAAGGAAAAACTTCTTCAATTTTTGCCGTATGTTTAATAAATATCCTGTATAATATTACTTACTTTTTTTATAAACTGTATTTTCTTTAAATAGAACTTTAGATGCTATTCATGTAATGACTTACGACTTACGTGGCAATTGGGCAGGATTTGCTGATACCCATAGTGCATTGTATAAGAGACCACATGATCAATGGGCTTATGAGAAACTTAACGTGGTAAGTGTGATAAATTTTACATAACTACAATTAAGTCCAAAGTTCATACCACTAACAAAAAGATTACTTGTTTAAGTGAAACTTTTTGTGTCGTTGTTTGACACATTTTTACAAATAATATAAGTTTAGCAATAGCAAATTATGCTCAAACATAATTTACCATTGTTAAATCAAGCTCGTTTATATCTTAAGTTGTAGCTTTCAAGATTTAATCGAGCTGACCGAGCATCTTGAAAATCTCCGCGAATCTGCTTTTTACTCTTGAAGCAATCGAAATCAGATAGCTGTGTTTACATTCTTATTTATGTAATCAGATATTTACCATTTTTCAAAATAAATATGAGTTTTTTTCCTTAAGTTTATATCTTTTTGCTTTATGATTATATTGTATAGTTTTCTAAGAGTTTTTTTTATCGTCCCCTGTAACGATTATTTTAAAATTTATTATGTGAAAAAATAACAAAATCTGTCTCCTCACTCTATATTTTTTTTTCGAAAAAAACTGGGATAAAACCAGATTTTTAGGTTGATAGTTGAAAAATATGATACCTACATTTCAATTTTAAAATAAAATAAATATTTTAATATAGCCAATTGTAAAAATCGTACAAAAACTTAAATACGTCTCTTTTTAGAACGATGGATTATTATTGTGGGTAAATTATGGCTGCTCACCTAAGAAACTTATTGTCGGTGTTCCATTTTACGGAAGAACTTACACGTTAAGTCAAGGTAACAACAACTATAATTTGGGAACTTATATAAACAAGGAAGCTGGTGGTGGTGCTCCTGGACCATACACAAATGCTACAGGAATGTTGGCCTATTATGAGGTATGATATATTGTTTAAATAATTTTAACAATCCCTATCAGATACTTACATTTAAATAAAAAGAGACTTTATACACAACTTATAACTCCTAGATATTTAGAGAAGATATTGCTCTACAGCATATGTTCTCGCCAATAACTCAAAAAAAAATCTCTATACTAAAATGAAAATATCAAAATATTTTAAAAACTATGACTTTAACTAAAAATGTTTAGAAGTCAAAAGAGTTAACGAATTTACTATAAAAAAATAGGTGTCAAGTTTATAGGTATTGGTTAGAAAAAAATGAGGGGTTAGAGGGAACAACATCTTCCTATTTCTCAATTGTCTATTAATTGTTTGTAACTAAACTTTCAGGACGAAGCTTTTGAGTAATAAACGACAACAATTTTTTTAATTAATTTTTAACACCTTATATTTTAAAGAAGTCCCAAAATGAAATGTGGCCAAATGAAAGTCTTACTTTTTTGAGTCATGTTTGTGTGTGTATAGTTAATGGATAGGTTTCCTTTTTTGGACAGCTGTATAAGCCGAAAAAGATCTTCATAGGATTATTTAAAAGGTTGACGTTTTAAGCAGAATTACTAGTCTGGTATCACAGTACAGGAACCCGTGTATTTCACAGACTCTCAGTTGTTCCCTGTCTACTCTAAATTTATTGTTTTTATAGTAGACAGTGGCGTAAATAACGGCCCCGCAGACCCCGCGGTGTGAGAGAGCGCAGCTATTCCAGGGACGTCCGCAAGCCCCTTAGTGAAAATTAATAAATACGAAGGATCAAGACTGGTGCAAAATAGTAGGGTGCATTCAAAAATCTGCGGGGTGCGCACATACTCTTAGTTACGCCACTGATAATAGATAAATATACAAAAAGATTTACAGGGCATTTTTTTAGGCTTAAAGTAACGGCGTATTATTTTAGAATACAAAATGATAGCAGAAAACATAGCCGTTGAGAAAATCAGAAATAACACTTCAGTATGAATATGCATATTTAAGTTTTATGAACAATTTTAATGGCACATCATATTAATTAATATATGAAATACAAATGGGATGACAGTTATGAAATGTAAGTTATGTATTTATGTGCATGATAAACGATTATAAAAATGCTATCACGTAATTTATCAAAAAGATTTCTAAAAATTCGGACAATAATGGCCTCCAAATATATGTAAAATATTTTGGGTCAGATCAGAGTCATGAATAAATGGGCTGCAACATCTACTAAAACAAAATATAAAGTATTCAAGAAAATGTTTGGAGAAAAGATACATTTAACTTGAACTAAAATGGGCAGTAAATGAAACATCATTTTATAATTTTGTTCGGTATTAGTGCAGAACTGTGTACAAAGATGGTGACAAAGTTAGAAAATGGAAGTTGTGTATTTGTGAATATGATAAACTAAGACGAAAATATTATCACCTAATTCATTTAAAAAATTTAGAAATTGTACTTACAATACTTTTCTGTAACTATCCAGGAAATATTTGGGTTCAAGGGTCAAGTTCGAAAGATGAAATATGGGCTGTAACGTCTTCTAAGACAAAATGCAAAGTGTATATGTAAAATATTTGGGTCAAGTTAGAGTCATGAACAATTGGCCTGCAACGTCTTCTAAGAGAAAATGGAAACTATTCGAGAAAACGTTTGGAAAAAAGGTACATTTAAATTAAACTAAAATGAACAGTAAAAGAAACATATATTACCCTTGATTTAATATCGATATTTTATAATTATGTTTGGTATAAATGACGAACTGTGTACAAATGTGATTACAAGGTTAAAAAATGGAACATGTGTTTTTGTGAGCATGTTAAACTAAGATGAAAATGGAAATATTTGGGTCCAGTTCGGGTGATGAAAAAAATGGGATGCAGCGTCTTCTAAAACAAGAGAAAAACTATTCGAAATCCCGTTTGGATGTATTCCAGAAAGGGTATATTAAACTTACCCTGAAGTGATTTGGAAAAAAATAAACTAAACATACAAAAACGTAGAAAAAATACACGAAAACTAAGAAACGAACACCAGAAAAAGCCAGAAGCGATAATGGCGTCCGGGGTCTAAACAGGATGACATGGTAGAACTGCGATGACGATGACGCGAGTCACGTGGTTGAGCTGAAAAAGAAGATGTACTCAAACTGGCCGAGGAAGAAAAAATAATTAGAATTCTTCTGTTTTTGATGTCGCCATTTTTAGCATCTTACTGACACACTTCTGATTTCCTGCATTAACTTGTCAGCGTTCTCGCACCATGACTGCTGTGTACTACCGGTACTAAAAATATTAGCCAAAATACGAGTATATGCGATGTTTGATTTCACCCCTGCTGATCGGTATCACCACATTTGACCATAAGCGGTACATAACTTTAAACCTAGCCAATGTATTCGTTGATATTAAATTTCACATTTTAACAAAGAAGTTCTCTCATAAATGATCACGATTGATCAAATAGTTTTTGCACAATAATTTATTATTCCAGCTCGGGGCTTGAACACTGTGCAATAAACAAATATTCGACTATTATTTAATAACAATATCATTATAGCCCAATTTTTTACAAATAAAAGACAGTTTAAGATTCAAAACTGTATTGAATGGAAAATTAGGAAACCCTAGGGACAAAGACAAATCTCTTTTTTGCTTCTAAATAAACTGAGTAACGTTGAAATTATTGAATAGAAGGCTATAAAATAAATATAGAAAAAAATTATTCAAAAAGGCGCTTCATTTAAAGAAAGATTCATCCCGATCTGACTAATAGTTTAAGAGTTATTACACCTTAAAATTAGGCTGTTTGTTTTAAAAAAAATCTTCATACTACTTCTATCTCGTGCAGTATAGAAGATATACGTTAGTGGATAAAAAAAATCATTTTTCTTGATTGAAGGAAAAACATCGAAATCGGTGGGGTAGAAATTGAGATAATGAATTTCTTACAGAGCATTGCGATTTTAAACTCTTAATTTCATTTTTTATGCATCCGCTGCGATCTGCTGAGGCTGACATTTCGTTTAAAAATCGCAAAGTTGGATTGATTTTGAAATGTTATATCTCGTAAGCTATTAATCGGAATTTTTCGTTAAATAAAACGACTTTTCGAATACTTCTATCCTATATTTATTTTACAACATATCGTTGGATAATCGCAAAGCTTATTTTGTTCATAAGCATAAATATTCCTTCGGCTTTCTTAGTTGTTCAATCTGAAAAAATCTAATGCGAATTTGAAGGATGAGTGGTCTGATATATGTAAAAAATTGGCGCCCTAATGAAATTATTATTAAAAATTTAACATCTGTTAATTGGGCAATGGATTGACAAATTTTTATGCATAAACTATTTGATCGAGATTAAAATTTAAGTTGTTTGCTTCTCACTAGAAATTTATTTTTTTTTCAATCTAAATCTGCGTAGTTCGAAATTCAGAATAAAATAGATCGAAATAATATTTTCCGACGAACAAATTACGTCTTACAATATTTTGTTCAAGAATTTACATTTACGAAAATATAATGAAAAAAAGTCAATTTTTGACATTATTTGGTTAATAATTTTTCATACTTCGAATTCACCTTTTCCGACTGATATAGGCTACTTATCATTCCTGTCATTGTTCCTAAATGATTTATCCAGACAGTAAAACTAACTTCCACTATCCAAAATTTAGGCTAATTTTGGACCTGATTAGACGGGAGTATACGTCGTTTTCGCGCGACTATGCCGTTCTTCATTTTAGAATCACTTTTACTGACAATCTGCCTCAAATATAATTAGATAATAATTATTATCCCGATTTTGTAGTATGTTTTGCCTTGTAATCTTTTATATTCATTTTTAGCAAAAAAATATAGAGAAAGTTTTTAGTTATGTATGATTAAGTCACACTAATTAGGATTTCTTTGACATAGTCCATGTTAAATATTGAAATTTTTTTTGTATTGATTACCTGGCCGATATTGGCCAGGTGTCTGAAATTTTAGTCTTATGGAAAATTATGAGCCTTGATTACCCGAAGTTTTAATAAAATATGTAATAAAAAGTTCTCGTACTTTGTACATTTCATGAGTGAAGATAAATATATTTTACTTCAGCTGATTATGTAGGGTACAATTAGGGACACAAGAGGACTGGGAAGAAAATGCATCTCATAGCTGAGAAATCTGTGACAGTGGTCTTATATAACGTTCATAGGACTTTTTCGAGTAACTGTAAATAAAGTTATTATGGCGATGAGGATTGCCAATAAACACTGAGTGGATACGGTATACAGAAGAAGATTAAAGCATTAAATCACTTTGTACTTAAAGTCATATATAGATAGTTTAATCATTTATTAATTTGGAAAATTCTATTTTCCTCACGACAAATATAAGCTATTTTTATTTATTTGCTTATCTAAAAGTATCCACAAGTAAGCTGGACCTTATAATTCCACATAAATCATTGAATAATAAAATAAAATTATATCTTTCAAAATTTTCCTTGTATAACAAATTGTTCAAAGTTAATAAACTTTCGACTACGAGAATTTTAACAAATTCAGTTAAAAAATGTATATGAGGCGAATTTTTCCGACGTAAAATCTTAAAATAACACTAAACATGAATTATGCATTACGTTTTAAAATAAAGTTTAGTTGAAATTTTGCAGTATAAGATTTTATTATTTTATTAACGTTTGAATGGGCCATTTTTAGTATATTTTTTTAATGACTATTAAGAGTGTTTACTTTGACTTTGATTAACTAAGATGTACCTTCATTATGGAAAGACTTTTATACTAACAAGAGAACTTTCTCAAGTATGCACTTCTAATTTCGTTCTTTTTGTGATATGTTAAGATACGTCCTGCACTGCAGCGAAAGAAATAAAACGTTATATAGTATCTCAAATTTCATCAGTAAGTTTGTGATAGTATTCATAGCATCTAACGCGTCATATATCCTGGATGGAACTATTTTTGTTATAATAACATTAGTCAACAAATACAAAAAAGAATTTCGAGTGATGGTATGATGGCTATCCGTGGGAGTTTAAAGCATCCTGATTGCCAATTTAATTAGGAAAATTTTTCACCACGTATAGATTTTGAGTTATAGAATGTATCAGTGATTATTAATTAATACACATTTTTTTATAATATTGAAATATAAGTTCAAAACAATTAAAAAAAAAACAAGATATTTTAAGAATAACGGGATTTATTTATAAAAATACATATGAAACTACATTTATAGTGGTGTAGTGTTTTGCACATAACTTTTTTGCAAATATTGACTTTTGTTTATATTCTTGATCGCTTTCTCTCATAAGAAACCAACAGTAATCCCCATCATTGCCGGATCTCATCTGCGTTCCTCCATTGTTAATATGTCTTGGTGGAACCTTTCTTCTTGCTCGTCACTAACTACACTCAAATTTTCTGGGAAAAATGGGAGTGCAAGAAGTGTATTTTAAGAGACATGGAACAACCCATTTTTCAGTAACTTTCAAATAGTTCTTCTACAAGTATTTCGTAGTTTTCTACTTTTTTGTTTCCGAAAAACTTGTTTTAAAAGAACTCCTCCCAGCTAATCCAACATTACTTAATTTTTGATCAAACTATTAATTCCTTAGTATTTTTCTAATTTGTGGTCCAAGAAATATTTCTTCCTTAAGCTTGGCATGACTTAGTTTAGGAAAAATTTGTTTAAGGTAGCTAAACACATCTCCTTCTTTATCTAATGCTTTAACGAATTTTTAATCAATCCCAGTTTAACGTGTAATGGAGATAACAGTACTTTTTTGGGATCAACAAGAGGTATGTTCTTTACGTTAGCTTGACTTGGAATATATCGATCTCACTTGGTAATGGCCCTGTGTTTCTCTACTGTCCCAAAGACAAAGAAAACAGCAATATTTCGTAAATCCACCCTGATGCCCTAGCAATAGTCCTATGACTTTTAGGTCATCCCATATTTGCCACGTATACGTATCATAGCTTATTGCATTTAGAATAAGTGATATACTTTCGCATATTTCCTTCATGCCAACTGCATGTGCAAGAGTAATAGAGGGTATTTTGTTGCCATTGTGGAACAGAACTGATTTTAAACTTATTTCAGAAGAATCTATAAATAAGCGCCATTCGTCCGGGTTTTGTGCAAATCTTAATTTTTTCACAACACTATTTCGATTAACCCAAACACATTTTATCCTGCAAAGTAAAAAACGAGGATAGCTCTTGGTTACGGTTCCTAAATATGGTAACTTTGGTTCCAGTTAGTTGTAAATTCCATTGTTGTAATCTATACCCTAATACTTCAGCATCCTCTTTGGACAAGTAGTGCTCGCGACGTAGATCATTTGATTCAGGTTGTTCGATTAAATGAGGTACTTTTTCTTCACTTTCTGATACATTATCGTGTTCTGCCTGCCTTATGATCATACATTTCTAAATCTTTCTTCCATTTTGCCGGGGGCGTTGGAACTGGTAAACCTTCTCCATGAAAAACCGGTTTTATTGCTAAGGGAATATCCGGATATTCAATATTATGTTTGCTTTTTCTTGAAAAATAAGATACTTTTGACATGCAAAAGTAACAGTCGTTAAAATGATTTGTTGGTTCTCGCCAAATCATTGGAACTGCAAAAGGCATAGAAGAGCGTTTGCCATTTAACACCAATTACTTAGATTTGCTGCACAGGTTTGGCAACATATGTGAGGAGCCCAGTCCCGATCTTAATCGCCAACAAGATATCCAAAATACTTATGATAAGCTACTTTGGTCATTTTGTTAATTCTCCTTTTGGGTAAACTGATCACATATGTACCGCGTATGTGGGTTCAGAGATGTGATACTACGTTACAGACGCCAACTAATTTTATTCAACAAAAAGATAATACCAATACAAGGCTCTTATTATTGGCTTGTTCGCGCACTTCGCTTCTCTATCTAATACTGACAAAAACTTATGCTAAACTAATACTGATGATACGACTGCCGGTTAACTGCTTTTATAGCCGTTCCGCACTTCTGGTATTTTCTAAAAACTTCGGGTATCGGAAGCAAGGGCGTATTTCTCGTATACAGGGGCCATCTATAACTAGATTCGACTATGGTACAAAGTGGAATTTGGAATTATATGGGTTTAAAGGGGTACTTCCGTTATTTTAAGCCCTAGGGGGTTGACTTGTCATCCCTAGACACTCCCACGTGGTGATGCCAGATTGTACACAATTTCTCTAACTTATGGAAAACGTAAATTTGGCACCGTCGCGCTCCGGTATATTACAAATTACTTTTTAAAATAATGTGATTAAAACACTCATTCATTTTTGCCGAAAAAATCATTACTTAAAAATCTTACGTGTTAGGAAGTTTTTGCCATCATTTTCGCATTTAGACACCAAAAAGTAATCGAAGACTGCCTTTTACATTACAATCGTCAATTGGGTGTAAAATAGTATAATAAACAGTGGAGTATTTTGAGAATGCATGTTGTGTATTTGAATATATGTATTATTCCAATCGAATTAGATATCGTCTTTTTGTACGTCCTGAATCCCATTTCTAGGTAGTGAATAAGGGTTTGTTACCGCCTTAATATGTTTTATGGTGCAAAAATCGGTATATGGTCAACTATATTTTTAATTTCACAACAAAACTAATTATTTTTTGGCCGTCTTAATTAAATGCAGATATTTATTCAACGAAAGAACTAAAAAAATCCTTCTTTATCTCTTTGTAAAAATACAAAGCAACCTATTTGTGAGAAAGAACACTATTATATGTAAGTGGTTTCATGCAATAAAACATTATGTCAAATTATAAGAGGGAAAAAACGATTTTTGGGATCAACCTTGGGGGTAGTTTTGACTTCATAGAAATGCAATTCAAGGCGTAATTTTTTTAAATGTACTTTTACATATCATAGAATGAACGAAATCGAAGGCGGACACTTGAGAATGTTCTTTGTAAGTAAAATCAAATTAAAGATGTTTCCTTTAATCGTAAACCTCTGAATATTTTAAGTTTTCACGTTTGTAGAATGCTGATTCTATTACATGTCGTATACTAATTATTTACAACAATTAAGGGTATAAAAAATTCCCTGAAATTTTACATCTGGGAAATTGTGCCATTCCTTTTTATTTTCTGCCTTAAGCTACTAAATCCGCAATATTTTTACACACAAATGGTATTATTTAATTTAAGTTAATGACAGTCGCTTCAGAACATTTATGAAAAAATCTTAATTCATCTTCTTCCTCCCACGATTTTCAAATAATTAAAGAACTAATAGAATACGTATTTAGATAGACTGAACTTCAATAAAATATAATTAAGTTATTTCACGCGCCCCACCATAACGTCTTACATATTCACACTAAACATTTACCTCATTTATTCTATATGTTTGCTAAAATAGTTGCCCTTTCATGTTGACCTCAGATGCTTTGGCTAAGAAGTTACATTTTCTTTGAAGTTCGTTGACTCGCTATTTCTGGAATTTCTGTGTGTCCCAGGGATTATATGATATATGAAAATATGATTTTCTTATACTTGTTAGGAATCACATATTTTTCCTTCCCGTCTTTCACGTTTTTTGTCGAGCACTTAACTTTATCTTCACAAAAACATAATACACATTTTAACCTTTTTTATACATATATTTTTTTTATTTGAAGGCAGAAAATACGGGTGAAAATTAATGTCTGGCACTTTCAATGTGATAGTGGATTTTATATTTTTTTTATTGCAAAGAAATTTTTAAAGTGCTGTGAGAGCAAAGCGTATGCGGAAATGGCGAAGTTGGTTTTAAACAACTAAGGATTGTAGTAGTAGTAGTAGTAGAAAATACGACCTTAGAACGATCATTTTTGAGTAACGTTATCCAGTAAATGAGTTATTGTCAATAAGGTGAGCTAAGGCAATCCTTTATACGGAGGAGCTATAATGGCTTTTACATCATTCTAAATAAAATGGGGTAGCCAAACATCTTCGATAAAATCATTTGGAAAAAACGTTTATCCCTTTAATCATTCTTCAATATTTTAAAGGTTTAACAATTTTCCCGATATGCTTTGAAGCAGAGCTTAAAATATAACTGTAGTATTCCAGTGAGTTCTAAACTCTGCTATACCGGGTGTCCGAGGAAATGTGGTAAATCTCCCGGATATGAAAAAAAACACGTGAAAGGAATACTACAAGTTCATATAAACCTTTTTCGTATAGGCCACATCTTCGGAGATATGGACTCCCAAGGAGCGGCAATGGAATCAAGTTTTTTATATATAACTATTGAATCACTAGAAATATTTCAATTTTTTTAATATGATGTATACCAGGTAACACCCTTCAAATTACTATTCAAGAAAGTGTTGTGGATTACTCACAGCTGCAGGGAAGGACTAGTTGTAACACTCATGACCCCATTTTTTACGCCCTGTATGATGAGAACTTTGCATAACGTTTTTTACATACCTTTAACTATTGACTAAAAATTAAGTAATTTTCATTCAAATATACATCTTTGTTCCAATCAAATGTTCAACCTTCCACCTGATATGATGAGCCAAAATTAGGGTTTACCTCCTTAATTAAAAAGGTCTAATTCTGTGAATTTCAGTTCGACCTAGATTCGCAAAAAATGTGAGTTTTATTTTATTGGCACCAAAAATAAAGTATTGTTGTTGCAAACGTTACTAGGTACGAAAGAAATGAATATCCTGCATTTTAGAACTTGTCAACTTTCACATCGCTGACACATCGTTTCTTAACTTGGATATTAGTTTACTGATTTTTGGATTTCGTGGAGAAATTAATTGTGAAATAATTCGGAATAGGGAATACATGTTTATTGAGTATGCAGATATGCATCTGATGGTCTTGCCTTGCATCTTGCAATGCTTTGAAAGCCAAGAGGTTATATCACGACAGATATCGGATTCGTACTCTTCCAGATCAGAAAAAATTTTAACGAGTTGACCAACATCTAAAGAAGAATGGTAGGCGATTCCATTTAATAAGGTAATATTATTAAATTTCTTCATAATTTTAGAAAATTTTGGGAAAAGTAATACTGATGCTGATCGGGAAAGAACAGTACGTATACCGCAATTAGATGAAAATATTTTAAATACTGTAGATTACACTGCTTCAAAGAGCACTCGAAAATTATCAACGCAGTTTAATACGTCGAAAGTAATGGTACATGAAGTTCTTTAAGAACAGCTGTTATTTCCATATCATTTGAAAAAAAAGCATGAACTGATTCCTGAAAATTTTTCCCGTAGAATGCAGTTTTCGAACTGGCTTTTGGATCAGCAATGAAATAATGCAAACTTCATTAGTACTATTCTCTTCACGGAGAAAACAGAGTTTACCAAAAATGGTAACATAAATTTACACAACTTATGTGTATAAGCTGATGAAAATCCTCATGCAACTATTGTTTCGCATCATCAACACTAGCTCCAATCAATTAATATCTAGGCAGGAATCATTGGTAATTTTTTGATTGAACCATTCGTATTGCTGGCACGACTGAATGGAGAACTTTATTTAGAGTTACTCCAGAACGTTTTCCACGATTTAGTAGAGCACTTACCACTTGAAACTAGCTGATACATGTACCACATGCATGATAGGGCACCACTTCATTTCAGTGTTGTTGTGCACTTAAATAACGTCTATTTAAACCGTTGGATAGGTAGAGAAGAACCTATTGCCTGGCCTCCTAGATCTCCCGACCTAACGCCATTGAATTTTTACCTGTAGGGATCCTTGGTGTATTCCACTTCGGTTGATAGTTGGGAGGAACTTCTACGTAGAATCACGTTTCATTGTGATGAAATAATTAACAATGCTGACTTAATGTGGCGGGTACAGCAGTCCTCAATTCGTCGTGCCCGCCAGTGTATCAGTCTTTACGGAGCCCATGTTGAATCCACTTACGAAGTTTTTAACTAATCAATTAGTTTACCTTTTTATTGAAACTATGGTAACAGGGGAAAACTCCTCTTTTTCATATTCAACCCAATAGAATTTAGGGGATTAACAATGTCAATAAAATGGCGTTTTTGCGAAAACGGTTAGGGATCATGAGTGTCACAGCCAGTCCGTCCCTGCAGCTGTAAGTAATTCACAACACTTTCTTGGATAGAAATTTGAAGGGTCTTACCTAGTATACATCATGTTAAAAACAAATTGAATTATACCTGGTGGTTTAATAATTATGTATAAAAAACTTGATTCTAGTACAGCTCTTTGGGAGCCCATATTTGCGAAGAGGAGGCCTATACGAAAAAAGTTTATATGAACTTGTGTATGACAATCACGTGTTCTTTCCATATCCGGAAGATTTCCCACATTTTCCCTTACACCCTGTATACTGCTATGTACTATATAGGCACTGAACTTAAAAAAAGAGTTAAGAATATTCACATAGGGGTTACCAACGTTAATAGTAAAGTTGTTGGAAAGATTTCCAATTACTATTTAGAAATAGACTACGCTGATTACATTTAAACTTTCTAAAGTTATCGGACGTAATCGTTCGTTCCATATTGTACAGTCCCGGTTTTCTAAAGTTACGTGATATAAGTAAGAAGATCCGTTCTTGCTAATCTTTTAATTTTTACACAAGCACTTTAAATTAGTTTTTTAAACATTTTTTGAAATGTACATATTCCCATTAAAGATATTAAAATCAAAATAATAATTTTTTTATTATGCCTAACCAGATTTAATATTTTCAAATATAAAATAAAAGCGTGCACAAACGAAACATAACAAATTACTTCGTTGATTGTGTAAAATAAAAAATTAGTAAATTATTTCTCTAGAGAAAAGCATAAAAAATAGTTCCTGGTAATTGTTGGTACTATAGCTAGAGAGCTAATTAAATTTGGTAAACATTTATGATAGATTCTCTAGTATGAGTCATCAAAAAATGTTTTTATTAAAAAAATAACGATGTTATAATAAGGATATAAATCTATTAATATTCATTGTTGCATAGATACCTATTTACGAATAATATATCTGTATTTATTATTACTGGCCAATTTAAATTTTAGTTGCATTTAGTCCTAATAATAATTAAAATTAAGGTAGTTCTTCAGACTTTTTAAATATTGTTCTTTTTACTGGCATTTGTCTCTAAATTTGTTATTAAAACTTCCATAAATTATTTTAAAATTAGGAGATATTTTTTGTAGACTCTTAAAAAAAATAGCACGTAAGTGCGACCATTAGTCCTTTGTCCAATTTTAACGCACATTTAAAAAAATATATTAAAATTAATAATGCTTCTCATGACAATATTTATAACAATGCTTTTAAGGTAAATTTATATGGACACTTTGGTATTGTATATTAGATGTCTTAAGATTTAGTACCGTCATTTTTAAGAGAGAAAGAGACAGAGAATTTTAATTAATGACGCATCGACAACGAGGTCATTTAGCGTCCGTCATTTTTAAATATTCTTTAATAAAAGTATAGAACAAGTTAATCAGTACTTGACAGTCAAGTGATAAGATCTAAAATATAATTAATCTTCTTGTTTCAGCCATGTTGTCTGAAAAAACACTAATATTTATAGCTCTAAAATTGTTCATCAACCTTTTTGATTACCGCCAAAAAATGTAATTTTAGCTTCTTTATTTTTAGTTAAAAATAAGCGATTTTTCTCTTAAAATGTAGATAGAATCTTTTATCATTCAGTCAGCAGGCTATTATTTAAATTTTAAAAAGAAACCGACCAAGTAAAAGTTTGCAAAAAAGATAATTAATTTGTAAATTAGGGTTTCACCTTATAATCCCTATAGAATAATGATCTTGGCTCATAATAAATTTTCAGTGCCTTTATGTAGGCTTTTTAACACTTTTCCGTGATTTTATTTTGTAAGTTATAAAAATATTTTAATTTATATTTACATTTTTTTGCAGATTTGCGCTGAAGTAGACAACAAGGAAAACGGTTGGACCAAAAAATGGGATGAACATGGTATGGTCCCGTATGCTTATAAAGGTAAGTAGATGCTAGTTTATAAAATTAACTTAAAACAATTTAACTTCTTTATATATGTAATAAAAAAATAAAAATTTTTAATTTTTTTTATGAGGAGCATATAATAGATATTTGAATGTTTTAAGAAATAGCAAACTGTATTTTAATTGGTACTGCTACGCCTGTCTTATTCTTTTAAAATGAGTAATCATCGCTTCTATCAGTGTAAACTTGTAGCACATCGCAAGTCGCCTGCTTGACATTTACATTTTCATTAAACTTGTACAGAATGCGTGATAGAGTATGTAGAATTTGAATCCATATTCGTATGATTTTTACTGTTTTCGTTCCTCTTAAGGACGTTAAAAGGTTATACATTTGTTTATGAAACCTTGAAATATGATCATTTAGTATGTGAAAAACAATCTTTTCAATATATTTATTATAGGGATTTTTGCAAAATAACAATAAAAGTAGCTTATGATAATGTTACTGTTGCCGTTGATTGTTTAATATACCCCTGGTCTAGAAATAGAAAAAGAAGGAATGGTACGATAGAATATGTTTCCAAGAATGATTTAATATCTTTTTCTCTTACCCTAAGCCATGTTTTGAAAAAAAAAATATTCGCTTCCACTGATAGTTTTTTGATACTATGGTTTGATTCTGCTACCAAGGAGGGAGAACCAGTTTATATCATAATGTATGTTTTTCCATCTTTTTAACATTATTTCTCGAACATTTTTGTACAGATCTGCCTCTTCATTACACTGTCAATATTACACGCAGAAATATAATTAGATTCTTTAACGAATAAGCAAGTATCATTGACATATTTCATTTAGCTTTGACGGAAATTCGCAAGAAAAAAATTGGTAATATAAAATATATAAGCTGTTACCAAACTTGATTAAAAATGTATGGATTGAATATTATTGATATTATAACATCACTTTTAAAAAAATTTTATCTTCTCATGATACAACTCAATAAAAATTTTTCTTCGGATATTTTATGTCCTTTTAATCGTTTGAGAGATGTTTGCAGCACTGTGATCTTTCTATGCTTTTATTCCATGTCTCTCCTGTCCCACACATCAATATCCTCTACTACAACATTTACATGAGGTAAATGGATACATAGCGCCGATTGCATAATTTAAAGGTCAGCATCACTTTCTGCTTGACTATACCCAAAATTATTTTTCTAAGTTTTTTCTAAATCTTAAGTTAGTTCTAAACTCTAGTTTTGTTCTGTACAAATACAATTTTTTAAGAAGACATTAATAAAAATGATGAATACCATAACTTAAAGCACCACCTTTCAAACACATATTACGATTTAAAAATTCTTCACTGTTTATAATTTTGAAACATATGTACATTAACGACTAAATTACATGTATTAAACAAAAGATTAATAAATTTGTTTTTAGTTTTGCTGTTTGCTAGAAACTTTTCTTTAGTAGTTTTTAAAGGCATGTCTTCATCAAATAAATTATCAATTGAAGTATTATCTGTGTATCGGCAATTTCTCTCAAACGCTTTAATTCTATCCTTATTATATCCATCAAATACAACTTTAACATTTGTACTGTTGACAAATGTCAGAAACTTGCAATTTTGTTTTCATTTTATTCTGTAAAGTAACATACCAATATCAATTAGGTAGAAAAACTTCAATTCAGTTCAATAAAATATATTTCCTTTCCAATTAATATCGTAGAAAATTGAATTTTTTCATAAATATCATTATTGTTTAAACAATATAAATATTTATGTGCCCTTATCACAATTTCTAGTAATAAATAGATACAAAAATTTTTGTAAAAATCATCAAAATCGAAAGTGTTCTTGAAGAAGTAAACCTACAATGGCTAGGCTATTATATCCGTGCCTGCGTTGGATCTCATCTATTTATTTAGAGTTTTGAGATGGGCTGAGCTACTTATTCGATGTGTCGCAAGTAACGTTCAACGGATGGATGTATGATATGACTCAATTTTATTCAGATTCAGACAATATGTAAACAAAATTTTATTTTAAGGAACACAGTGGGTTGGTTACGAGGACCCTGAAAGTATCCAAATAAAAATGGACTTCATAAAATCAAAAGGTTATGGAGGTGCCATGGTTTGGGCAGTAGACACGGATGATTTTCAAGGAATTTGTGGCCCTAAGAATGTATTAACACATATTTTACATGCCAATATGAAAGGATATATCGTTCCTGAACCTACTATGACTACAACACCACGGGTAGGTATAAATAGTTAAAATTATACTGCGCTTAAAAAAAAAGGAATTAGTTGACTTAACCATTAATTACTTGAGTAAACCATTTTTAAACCTTAGGACGAACGCTTTTATGTATACTCGTTTTGCCTAAAAATATTAATATTTAACATTCTGAAAACAGGATTATATAGTCTACTTTTTATGATATTAAAAAAATTAAATAAGTCTTAGAAGGTTAACTTAATGCAACGATGTGACATGCACGAATATACTAAATTGTGTAATTAACTTTGTGGCTATTATAACTTAAGAGTAACATTATATAATATTAGTTAAAGTACTAGGTAAAGTATTATGTCATCTTTTACATTGTCTAACCTAATAAGTGAATAGTGCAGAACGCATAATACCTGATTACGCTCAAAAGCGGTTATTCCTCTGAACGGCCAGTTTTGGGTTTTCTTAAAATGAATCTTATAGTTTTTCCATAACAAAAGACCTGCCAATACCGGAATCTTACAAAAATGCCCACGGCACGACAATCCAAGAATTTCAGGTAAATAACCTGGAATTTTCACGCTTAATACCGGTCATAAACCGCACACAATGGGTACTTTTATTATTGGAAATACCAAAATAATAATTGTAATCTAATTATGTAAATGGGTTTTTAAGTAGTTTGTTCAAATGTTTATATTTATAATTTATTTAGTTAAAAGTTTATCAATAGTCAACATGTCTCTAAAACATAAACGTTTATCTCTTAAAGAAAAAGTGGAAATCATCGCGGAAAGTGAACAATATAGTGCCAGTGCACCAAAGTAAAATCGAATTGAAAAACTTTTTGATAGCCGGGGATTTCATGCAGATCAAAAATGGAAGTTTGGTTTATGATTGGTTTTTCGAAGCTAGAAACAGAGACGTTCCTATATCCGGACCATTAATTAAGGAAAAAGCTCTGGAAGTGTCAGAAACCTTGAAAATTAATGACTTTAAGGCATCAAATCATTGGTTAAATAAGTCCTGCAAAAGGCATACTATCAGTTTTAAAACAATTTGTGGTGAGTCCGCTGATGTGGATGAAATAAGTGTTAAAGATTGATTAATTAAACTTAAATCAATTGTTAAGGATTATGATGCTTAAGATATTTTTAAAGCAGACGAAACAGGACTATGTAACAATGTCAAACAAAACTTTTGCCTCAAAGCTGGATGAAAATCAGCTAAGCAACGAATGACAATTATTTTGTGTAGTAGCAGGAATGAAGAGAAACAAAGCCCATTAATTATAGGAAAAAGTAAAAATCAGCGATGATTTAAAGGAGCATATATAGAAAAATTACCATTAGATTGGGTCTCCAATAAAAAAGCTTGGATGACAACAGAAATAATGAGTTCCTGGCTGAAAAACTTTGACAACAAAATAAACAAGCAGAGTAGAAAAGTTCTTTTGTTTTTGGATAACGCTGCTTCTCAGCCCAAAACACATCTTGAAAATGCTCTAATTGTTTTTGTGCCTCCAAACACTATAACTCAGTGCCAGTTAATAGACCAAGGAATAATACAAAATTTTAAAATGAAATACAGAAAATATTTGATAAGAAGGGCTTTAACTTTGACAAACACTGAAATTCGTTTGAAAAAGCAGAAAAAAGTATAAATTTGTCAAGCGCTATGGTATGCATTGCTGTAATATGGAAAAATATTTCATCCTTAATGATTCAAAAATGTTTCCCAAAAAGCTGGATTTATGAAAACTGTCCAAGAGAACGAGACTTTTGACGAAGAAGACGATATCCCACTGAGTCAGTTGTTTCCAGTTTTAGAATGCATTTCTGGTAATCCAGATCTGGAAAATATCTTCTAGTCGACTCAAATGTTGCAGCAGAAAATCCTTGTATTAATATGCAGGAAATAATTCAAGAATTTGCTAACCAAGAAAGCATGACCCTCCCGAAGATAAAAACTATGAAAGTGAAGAAGACTAAAAAGTTTTTAGTTCGTCTACGAAAAATATGAATGAAGCTTTTGAAAAATTAAGAGATACACAGAATTTTTGGTTGGCGATTGGGCCACTGATATTTTCAGCATCTTAATAAAATATGAGAGTGAAGTAGCAAAAATCAAATTTAAAAATTTAAGAAAGACTTTCACTGAATAATTTTTTCACAAAACTTAATATTGGTTTTTGTACAGTATCGCTTATTTTTTAGCACGTTATTTACATATTATCTTTTTGCAGCTAAGTTAAGAAGTGTGAAAAAAATTTGTTTGTAGTTGTAGTTTATATTTATATATTTGCAATTAGTTTTCTCATTCTCTAATGAAGTTTCTTAAAACAAAAACATATGATAATAAACGTTGTTTTATTTAACCACGAACCAAAAAACATGTGGTTGATGTAAATGTAATTAAAATATATCTTTATCATATCTTTGTCTTATTCATAAAAATTAATATCTTTTTCCTGCTTTTTTTGTGCGAGTACATATAAGTAAATCCTCGCTTTTACTCATATAACACATTATATGTAGATTTTTAAAATTTTCCCCTCAAAAGCTGTCACCCCCTTAAACGGCCAATTTTTCATAATTTTTTTAGTGACCGGTATTAAGAAGTTTTATTCTACTTACAAAATTTTGATGTAAATAACTTAGTAGAAATTATAGGCCCTATCTGCTGGTCCTTGTAGGGGTGTAAACAAACTTTAGAAAGTTGCTTCCTCATCTAGAACTAGTTAAGGAAACTTGTTTTTACGAATTTGACTCCGGTTTTCTCTCTAAATTATTGATACCAATCCCTCTAGGCGAGATTCCACAACTTGTCTGAAAATTTGAACGTCTGTATTTGAACGTGACCGATAGACCGATGATTTACGTTTACTTAATGACGCTAACATCAATAAGTGTTACGGCTGAGAGAAATGTTTTGATACTACTATTTGTGTTATTTGAAACCTGAAGAAATTATTCTATATGGTTAAGAAATGGGTGTTGTAATATCTTTTTTTTTCAAAATCTCAGTATTTACATAGTTATATAGATCACATTAAGTTAATTTAAATACATAGAAATTATACCTAATTGTGATTATACGGTGAGATTTATTGACTCAAATGGAGAAAACACTTTTTGGTATGGTCTTTATTACATCTAAAATTATACTTTTACTATCAAAATAAAAAAGGTTATGGGTGAAATAAAATCTGGATTTTAGGTCAAGTGCTCTCTGGCGGCCAGAAGTAAAGTTCTTTTATATCACGATGGTATAGTATATTTATGTCTTGTTTGTGTGTAAAATCCTAATTTTATTCGTAAAAATGAAAAATAACATTAACAAAAATAACTTTGTCAAGCTGGAACTCGAATAATTTTAATTCTTGTTAATGTGATCATTATTTTCCCATGGATAATCATTGTTTAGTTTTCTGCATTTTCATCTTAAACATTTCCTCTTATTGAAGAAATAAATAGGATTGAAAGCACTTTTTTCAAGAGCTACAAAATATAATTGACGTAAAAAAGATCTGTTGGCTTCAACTTTAATTAGTATTATCATCATTTGGAAGTCATAAGGCTGGTATTTGCTTGCTCCATAACATGTGACTAATAAATGTTTCAGTATTCAGACATTCTAACAAGACAGGGGCGGCTCGTAGAGGTTCATATGTGGGAATGTGGGATAAAGTAAAGGCTCTTGAAATATCTAAGGTATACATAATTAATGTTTTTAGCGTTTTTATGCTTGCGTAGATAAGCATTAAACCTTTCTTCTTACAGTGACCATACATAAGGAAATTGTTGTTTTACATGTCTTATAATAATTCCATATTTTGCTTTATATATTAGCAATACGTGTATAAATATTTACGAACCGCCACTGACTCTAGAATTGTTTTTTACTTCACATTTCATTAACAAGACTATCAAATTCCAAGAGTAATATCAAGATAGAATATTTGCTACCATACAGCCTAAACCCTTGAAATAATATTAAATTGTAGCAACAAAATTAATTTTAAATTTGACTATATACTATCATTATCACATTTAACCTGAGTTTCAACTTCATTGTATTTTATAAAGGTGACTTTAAAGACAAAATCGTTATTGTTTTCTGATAAAATATGAAACAAAAATGGTTCCACTAACTTAAAAATCGAAGATTAAGGAAAATTAATATTTTTACATATTCACCGTTTTCAGCCGGAATGGGCGAAACCACCAAGCACAGCTTCAGCTGATGGTTCTCAACCTGTATCTACCACACCAAAACCCGGCCAGTGGGTACCAGATGCATCTACTCAATCAACAACAATGAGATCTACAACATCAACAACAACCCAACGACCATCATCCGAATCTTCAACGTCTGCTGGATCAGGAGCTTCAAATGAAATTGATTATCCTTCAGATTGCAAGGGCGATTTTATGGCACACCAGGATTGTACAAAGGTATGTTTTTTTTATTTTTTATCATAGTAATATAGAGGTGAATGGGGATTAACAATTAATTATATTTTAACCGAAAATTAGACTAATTATTTTGGACACAATCTGCTTTGTCAATATAATACTCATTTTCTTTTCTGAAATGAAATTATTCTTAAAATTTGTGTCATATTTAGCAAAATACTTTTCATATTAAAAATAATTATAACACGACATCTTACTATCCAATATTTTGAAAATTATGTCTGCAAATTTTCGATATGAATTATTTATTATGTTCTTAAAATTTTTAAAAATATTATTTTTATTATGTTTTGATTTTAAACGACTTAAAAATATTTTTAATTAGAGCCATTTTCAAATATTCTGCCAATCTATGAAATGATTCTTTTTGAACAATTTTGCTGAAGCAAAATAGTTATTTTAGATCTTAAGCGTAATCAAAAGATGAATACAAAATGGATGCGTCACCTTGTCACTCCGTTTACTGCAGAATATTGTTGCTTGGTTTCAAACATTACTAACATAGGCACACACAATGAGATTTGGTCTTGCACTATGAGACGAAATTTGCTATTACTTCTGATATAACTATATGCGATACCACATTGGACGGGACTACAATTAAAGATTTCTACTCGCTAACACCTCGGCTTGAAAATATTGAAACTTTATACCATTATATAGGGTATCCAAAAATGATGACATGTCTTGAAGAATGATTCTACATAAAAATAGCAAGGGCTTATGCAGTGTGTCCCAAGACGAATTGCGCGATAGACTTTGGAAAATTTTTAGAATTTGGCTGTTTACCAAAGTCAATGGGCGCAATTCAGCTAAAATATTTTTAAGATGGTGGCAATTCCGGTTATGCCGGAAGTTGATGCCTTCTATCTTATCTTAAATGGAACACCCAATATCATTGTTAGTTTTTTTTTTATGCAAAGTAATAGACATATTTCATGTATAATATCCTATACCTAGATTTAACTGTTTTTGACATATTTTACATTTTATGTCAGAAATGTTCCACCCTGAACTTCTAAACATTATTCGTATCTCCGAGTTAGTTCGTCATGGGTAACTGCTCTAACTGAATCTGGAGATAAACTTTCGAACGCGTCCCTTACCCTTACCATAGAGTCCTCCATCGTTGTCACTGGATTACAATAAATGATATTTTTTTATTGTTCCCCATAAACAGTCAAATCAGGAAAACAAGGAGGCCACAGAAAAGGTCTGTTGGTAATCCACTTGGTATAAAATGTTGCTAGTAAAAAGTTGGTAACTGGAAGGATTATATGTGGTGGTGAGCCATCTTGTTGGTAAAAAATTTGCCTGTTTTCCGCCAGAAGTAAATTGCTTAAATATTATTACTCTTTTAGAATGTTTAAAAATCTTTCTCCTACAAAAGTTAGTACACAGTTTAAACTGCTTGTATTATTAATGAATTACCATTTAAGTCTTCTTCATGAAAATGCAGTTTTACTATTCCATCATTTCTTATACCATAAAATACGTTAAATTTATGTTTCTTTAAAATTCCTCAATCGTGCTGCATAAGAATTTGAATTACTTCAACAGTGGGAATTGTATCTGTTAAAAAAGCTATTTTTCGTATATTTTCCATCATCAGTCCAAATTCTTTGTCTAAAAATCGAGGGTCGTCGTGTATCATCGTTAATATAAATTGACAAAATCTCTCTCTTTTCGGCAAATCGGTGTCTCTTAAGTATTGAACCAAAGATATTAATAATGGTGGAAGTTGTGTTTCAACAGAATCCTATATATTAAACTCTTAAAGATTCCTGTTTTTAGAGTTACTTGTGTTAGTGATATCATAGGATGTACCGCAAAATATCTCAGAATTACAATTTCAACATTTTCATCATTTAGACTAGGTTTCATTTTATGCATTTTTGCTTTAGCAGTGCTAAAATTCCAATATTCATTTAACACTATTTCGTGACGGTTTCTCTTTATCTGGATACTTATTAGCAAATGTTTGACATATTTTAAATACAACTTTGGTACATTCTCCATAGATAAAAAAAAAATTTAAATAATTTTCGTGCGTATATTTTAATCGCCCAGGCATGCTTTTTAGAAATAATTATCAAATGGCAAGAAATAATGACATTTTTGTAGTGCTCTATTGATTTCTTTCATCGTGTTTCGCCGTGATGACCAACTAATAATAAGACTTTCAAGCCGTAAAACTCTTTTTTAAGATATAAACATGTATAAATTGGCTATATTTCAAAAACTGCAAATTTTTCGAATAGACAACCTTAATCAAAGTCACCCTTATATTTGATGCTAAATAAGATTACATTATAAAAATAAGGATTTACGCTTAAAAATAGACTTTTAACGATTTTTTCAAATTAATATTTAATATTAGTTTTTGATCACCCTATATTTATTTATGATCAAAATATTAATGCAGTACACTAAAGTAGACCTCTTTTCAGAAAGAAATCAACGCCAGTTAAATAATAAAAGCTTTCCTATAGAAGGAATTGATAATAATATTTAGGCCTGCAAACGCCATTTGTAATATTTTAAAATGTGTCAAAAACAGTTTAACTAAGGTATAGGACATTATACATAAAATATGTCTATAATTCTGCATATAATCTAAAAATGAAATAACTTATGAGTTCATTTAAAACAAGCAAAAAGCATCAACTTCTGGTATAACTGGAAATGCCACCATCTTAAAGATATGTTAGCCGAATTGCCCCCATCGACTTTAGTAAACTGCGAAATTTTAAAAATTCCAGCAGTTCGCCCTTGGACACACTCTGTAAGGAGCCCGTAGAGTTTGCGTTATAAATGTGATTTCTATTTAATATACTATTTATGATCAAATTTTTTTGACCGGTTATTTTTTTTAAATAAATTATGGTCTTTGAAATATTCTTGTGTAAAAATAGTTATTTAGGTATATGGTCGTAGAGTCGATCATTTTTGAGATAAAGGGACTTTAACACTAAGAATTTTCTTGCATTATAATTTTACTAATAATAATATCAACAACACAATAACAAAATCTTATCACATTATCTTAAAGTTAATTTCTGTTGTGTAGGTAAATTAAAAAGAAAACCTTTAATGCACCATCTTCAAGGGTTTGCAGCTTCCCATGGAAGCAGTTGTGAATTTACGTTCATATAAACTTTTTGGTATTTGATTATGTAAAAATTTCTTCTTAAAATTTGTCATCATAACTTCTGGACCCCTTGTATAAGTTTTTGTGAACTTAGCACCTGCAATAGAATTAAATCTCAAAATAAATAAAAGATAGGATCAAAATAAAAATAAGCTTAAGAAATGCAGTGTCACTTCAGAGAGGACAAGATTCTTTAGAATGACAAAGTAGCTTTGATGGTTATTTCTCATATTACCTATTACTATATAATAGTATGATTTTTAACATGTGACTCTTCATATATTTATAATTCGTAAATTCAAAATCGATAATAATTTTTTAAAACTTTTTTATTTTAGTACTACCGTTGCGATCATGGAAAACCTACCGAATTTAGCTGCCAGCCTGGATTGGTATATCACACAGCAAGCCATATTTGTGACTGGCCTGCCAATGCTGACCGTCCAGAGTGTCAGCAATAAAGATAATAATATTAAATGTTTCCATAAAATTAAAATTAGACAGCTCTGTGTAGCATAAGATTTTTATGTTTACGAACATTGTCAAACAAAAGACTTTTAAATTATTTATATTTATATTAGTTATAAGTTTTAATATATAAGTATTTTTACTTACTTGTTGATTTATATTTACCCTTACTACGTCAGCTGGAAAATTAGGTATCATGTATAAGAAAAAGTAAAATAAATATAAAAAAATATATTTTATTTTCATTAAAGTCGTGCACTAAACTGTATAAAACAATTTTCTATATATTTTTAAAAAAAATATACAAAAATTGATAATTTATTTTGGTTATAAAATCGTGGGTGGTAATTTTGTATGCCTCAAATTGTGTTATTAATTGCTAACTGGATATTAATTTGAGAACCACATGAGGGTTAGTTTCTCAAATTGAGAATTATGTATAATAATCATATTTAGCCAAACTAGTAATCTAAAATTTAAACCTGTTGTATGTCACTAAATTTTCGTATATTTTTTGCCAAATTTTTATATAGACGGTTATTTTATACCATTTAGTGCACGACTTTCATAAAAATGAAAATCGTCGTAGACAGCAACTATTTAATAGAAAAAAAATAGGTGTTTTTATTCAAAAAAAAGTTGACCTTCAAATGGCCTTGAAATATAAGTCAAAGTGATTAGTATTAATTCACTTTTTTCTACATAAAGAAACTTATGTTTCTTGTAATTAAATCGTTTGGTTTCTAAGCGTTTTCCATTTTTTTTTTAGAAAATTGCGATTAACCTTCAAAAGATCTCTAGGTGTAAAAAAAACATACGACATATTTATATCGTTATAGACAGGGGATTTTCTTTACTTACCGTTTCTGTAATAAAAATACGGGTTCCTATTTAAAAAAAGAAAGTTGTCATATGTGTACCAAATTCTGGCTTGATTGGATAATTGGAAGTGAATTAAAATTCGATTACAAGATTTTATTGTTAGTCGACAGCCTATAAGACATAGACAGCTGTAAAACTAAATCAAATCGTTTAAAAATGAAATTATTTATATAGAATGAATTTGTGACAAGGTCAGTTTCAAGGTCATGCGCCAAATTTCGGCTTAAAGTTGACCTTGATGAGAGAGAGAGAATAATCAGCAGTCAATTCAGATTCGATTACAATATTTGATGAGTAGCCGACAGGCCACAGGCAGCAGTGAATCTGAGGATAATTTTCGAAGTAATTTTCTGCCTAGAATTCGATTCAAAGGTCCGAATTGGCTCATCATGAATGAAATGTATTCCAACAACGTCATGAGAAATTACATTAACCCTTGGAGGCATACATTTAACTGTACATTTTCTATCTCTCGAAAATTTGTATTAGGGAGATCGCTAAATACGAAAATAAAGTCAAAAAATTGAAATTTTCATTATCAAGATGGCTGGTTCAAGATGGCGTATAAAAATTGATACTTACAAAATCTCACTTGGGGGCTTTTCAGAGTTCCTGATTATCAATATTCTGTCAGAAAAGAGAAATTTTATTTTCAAAATGGCGAATCGAAATTGCGAAAAACGATAGTAGTCCCAAAATCCTACTAAACTGTAGTTAAAATGGCTGTAACTTTATAAAAAAAAAGCATGGGTGAACAGTCACATAGCTTATTTTGAAGGATAAGGGTAGTATTAAATGATAAAACAAAAAAATAGTTCTAAAAATTTTGTGCATCCTATACATAGCCTCAAAAGTAGCCAAAAAATCCTTTTTTCGAGTACATAATTCTGAGTTAGAATTAGTATTATACTCAGTAAATTACTTTACAAATGACTTCCAGCTGTCCAGCAACAATCATGAAGCAATTTTTTGCAGACCTGTGATAATTTAACCAAAATTCTATTAGCTAAATAGGGAATAATTTTTTCAGATACCAAGGCTATTTCCATTTAAAGCATCACGAAAGTAATTTATCAATAGGCAAGCACAAACTCTTTGAACTCCAATAACTTACTCTTTATGTTACGTAAAGTAAACCAGTGTATTAAGCAAAAAAAGTGTATTAATGAACTAAGAAAGTTCTTTGTAATTTTAATTTTTTTTCTCGATATATTTCATATCAATCGAGAAATGTCAAGTATGTTAGTCATATTTTCTTTGGATAAAAGCGAATAACCGAAGGAAATGAAGAACAAAATGTAATATTTTAACAGACGAAATATCAAAGCCTGATTCGCGAATGTTATATGGATATTTAAAAAATGGTGGAAATATGCTTGCATAATGTTCAAATTAAAATACTAAGACTTACCGAAGATTATAAACAAACTGAATAAACTGAAACATGTAGTTTTAAGTAAAAGAAAAATTATTGAGAAATATACTGAAAATAAAAAAAAAATAAAAATTACCTTTGCTACGTCTAACAAAAAATAAATTTATAATCTGTACCGTACAGCTCGAGGCCTCAGCGCTGCAAATGACAATCTAGTAAATGGGCACTTAAAGCTCTGTAACATATTATTTTAATTTTTTAGAGTGTTGGTAGAGACAAATGTTTTTAATTTGTCTTATTTTGTATTTTTCAATTAAATATTATGGCAGTCATTTTTTTAAATTTAAAATATTTTATTATATTGCTTCTGCTTTTGAAATTGGAAAGTTAATTTACCGAAATGTCTATTACAGTATTAAAATAATTATTGCGAAGGTACATTCTTGACTATATCTTGAAAAACATTAAATTTAATGAAATGAAAAATCTTTTTTCGAAACATATTAATTACTGTCCCCTGCAATTGATAGCAATACGTACCGTAAATCGAAAAATTCAAAGCTGGAATTAGTTATTTATTTTCCTGGGATTTTTTCTTGTGCACTTATCTTACGACGCTGATTTTAATTAATTTTCAGAATGTATTAACGTTATTCTAATTAAATATTATGTTGGTGAATTGGTTTGAAAACGGAAAATACTTATATTATCTCTACCAACTGAACATTTAATACCTTCTTTATTTAAATCTTTTATACGTTCAAATATGCCTTTAGGTTCTGAACTTTGTAAGTGAAAAACGGAAGATCACAATGACCATAGTTGACTAAAATAATAGTTGACAGACTTACATTGTCTTTATTTTCGTTTATTTTTACGACGTTTCGATTAGGTACCTCTAATCGTTATCAGGTATAAACTGAGCGTTTTGTCTTAAGTCTACGAGTTTATATAAGGACTGTGTCCATGTAAGTGCAAGGTTTTGTTTCACAGAAGACATCTCAATGATTTGATGTTACAAAGTAGTGGTTGCCAAAGATTAGGTATCTGAACACTGGGTTTACTGAAGGTTCCATTATTATTTTTAATGTAAGTTGCTTCTATAAATTTTCTTTTTTTCGTGTTGGGATCTATGTATATTGCCGCAGCTTCAGACCATTTTATTTGGTGTTGTTTATGCCAGACGTGTTCAGCAATACCTGATCTCGACGTTTCCCCTTTTTGTGTATGAGTTTTATGTTCCTTAATTCTAACTTCTAGTGGCCGTTTGGTTTCTCCAATGTACATTTCACCACACTCACATAGAACTTTGTAAACATATTCTTTCTTATCGGTAGTTTTTGGTTTGTTTTTTGTTAAATGAGCTCTAAGTGTATTTCCTGATTTAAAGCCTGTTTTTCTATTATAACTGCTGACAATTAATCTTATTTTCTCCGAGGTTCTCTGAATGTACCTAATTGTACCTATGTTAATGATTTATCCACCAGGACATCCACCCTTATCTTAGGGATGTCAAGTACTGGTTTGGGATCAATAAATTGCATAGCATTTGTCATGCAGGGTTCGTCTGCATTTTCATTCCTTAAGATAGCTTGGTATCCTAGTGCCCACGAAAGGGTATCCTTGTTAGGTTTTGACAGGGTAATGAGATTTTGAAAACATTCTCACATCTGATTTTATCTGATAACATGCAAGTGCTATTAGTGCTGCCTGATTTATGGAAAATGATCTCGTTCTTGTAACCCCTCCTCAGATCCTCCCGAAAACATGCATCAATTGCACGTAATTTTCCCTGGAATATAGCTGAGTGCTTCCTCAATGCTTCAATTATAATGGATCTGGAGGTGGCGCATTGTATTTGGGCTCCAGTTCCATAGTCAACTTTAGACCTACCTGTAATGAGGTTTTCTGGCGGATCCTATGTTAGATCAGATCTTCCTTCAGTCTGAATGGTGTAGTCTGGTGAAGTTATAAGCTTTTGACATGATATCATTGTTCATAATTAGTTATTTATCATGCTTTTAATGCTGGTGTGTTTGAATGCAGCTTTGTTTCAGCCTATGTACCCTCGCCTTTTCTTCAGCTTTAATTATTATATCATGATAGGGGATATTTAGTAGGATATTCACGACTACTGTCGAGGTGCTTTTCTTAACTCCCGTGATGCACAGGTAAGCTAGTTTCTTGAGAGAGAGCTTCAAAACGACCCGCCTCTCAACTCAGTCATAAGTTATCATGGGACTTACCTTTTAGTTAGCTGGTCATTTGTTCGATGATTCAGTACAACCATGCTATGTTAAAAAGCAATCCTTGGAAAGTATTATTATTTAAAGAGATTATGTGAAAATGCAAAATAATAACAAAGTGAACAAGTCAACAATTGCACAAAATTGAACTTTCTAAATTTTTCTAAAAACTAAATTACATTGAACTCTATTACTGTTCGGCTAAAGTAAAAATATTTATGGCTTGCACGGCTTGTTAGTATTATATTCCAAATCAGATATTTTTGAACTTAACAAAATAAATACTTCTTAATTATTTATTCCATTTTATCTATATTTTCTTGACTGAGTTACAGTTATATCAGAGCTTTCTTGTAGACATTCATCTTGAAAATTAAAATATTTCCATATCTTGAGTTTAAATAAAATTTTTAATAAAAAAATTGAACCCACTTTAAAAAAAAAACGCTCAAAAGTGAAAAATAACAATACAAATCGTTATATGAAATTGAAATTTCTGAAGTCGGCGCCGAAGATATATGATAAAATGTTTCATTCGTAATGACTTTTTGCAGTGGCTTTTATGTATCTCATGTTAGGAGTTATTTATTCCATTTAGTAATAACTTGGCACCGATTTCAAAAAGTTCATTCTTATATAAAAATCTACATTATTATTTTTCGCTTTTTAGCGCATTTTTAGTTTTGAATTGAGTTGAATTTCTAAGGTCGCATTTTATATAAAGTTGTAAACCATATGCAACTAAACAACAAAAAATTCTTTGATTCTGAGAATTCTCCAAATACCAGTTTTGAATAAAATTATACCAAACCAATAGTAAATCCCCTATCTCGAATTAATTTCTTAAAATTAATTTTAGATTCGTAACCTAGGACTAGAAAATTCCTTAACCCCCATATTGAATGCACCTGAGACATATAAATTTTTTAATCCGACACATTTTATCCTGCATATTGAGATTGAAGAAATTAATTTAAGATCCTTTAAGATCCGTAATATATGTCCCAAGAACCCCCCCCCCCCATATTAACCTGGACAAAATCGGAAAAATGTAAAATTTTTAGTCTCCCATATTGTATCTGTCATATTAAGTTGTAAGAAATTAACTTCAGATTCATAATTCACGATTCCAAAAACCACCTAATACCAATTTTGAATAAATCTGAATAATGTAAAATTTTAAATTCACCATATTGAATCCGTCATATTAAATTTCAAAAAAGAATTTTAAACTCTTAATCTAATATTAATCTGTACCCTCAAAAATCCCCAAGTATCAATTTTAGACATAATCAGGAAATACAAAATTTTTAGATCACCATCATTTTTTTAACAATTTTAAACTCGTTATTTATACTTTCAGAAACACCCTATTACCAATTTTCAAGAAAATCAAAATACTTTAAATTTTTAGTTCGCTATATTGCCATCTTGAATTTTTTAAAATTAATTTTAAATACGTAATCTATACCCCCCATATATATAATTTTAGATTCGTTACGGATGACCCCGAAAACTCTTCCATGCCAATTATGGAAAAAATCGGATAAAATTACTCTTTTTTTCGCCATCTTGAATTATACTGAATCAATTTCGTCCAAAAAAATATGGGACCACCGCAGTAACATTCTGAAAATATTACAAAAATTTCATTTAAATCGGTGAAGCTGTTCCGGAGTAATCTACGTACATACAGGGTTAGTCAACGATTGGATGAAGTAGGTTTGTGCCTTTTCGGTGAAATTAACAAAGAAACTATATTTATTGTTTGATACAGTTTATTTTTACGCAGATTTTAAAAATATTTAGGACTCTACAGGATGAGCCAAAAAACTAGGATAGCATAAAGTTGTATTTTTTTTTAAATAAAACACCCTATATACGAATCGTATTTTCGATTTAGCTTATAATTTTAAATCTTTTTTATTAAGGGCTTACTATAACAAAACTTTATAGTTTCTGAGATAATTAAGTTTAAAGAAAAAAAGTCACATTTTCAAGCATCAATTCAATCCTAACTAACGTTTTCAATTTTGTGACAAATATATTCAAATTTGGAATTTAGCAAGGCCAAGGACAAGTTAACATAATTTTTACCTAATATTTGCAATAAAAGCTACAGGGTGTTGAACACATCGGCTCAAATTTGAACAAGTTTAAATGAATAAATAACTTTTTTTTTTTTAAATGGTACACCCTGTATATTTTCATGTTATTTAATAGAGTAATAAAAACCCTAAAAGTTTTGTTCAATATATCCTATACCTATTTATAATAGTTTTTGAGATATTCCAGTTTTTCTTATTTTCCATACTTTTTTACAGAAATAGTCTTCATTATCATAGTAGCCATGGCAAAAACAATGTAAAAGAACATTTTTCTGTGTGTCAAATTTATAACCGCAACCACTTCTTTTGGTTTTTATGTAGTGTAGTTTCGTTTTTTTTGCATTCGTCTTATATTGTAAAATGAATTTTCCAAAGAATGTGTTAATAGATATGATTTATACAATAGGAGAGGCTCAAAAAAATTGCCTTCTTGCTCAAAGAATTTACAAAATGAAGTATCCTGATCGACGCCAGCCTAATACCCATACTTTTCCAAACTTAATGCAAAGATTTGATTCTTCTGGTACTGTTGATTATCCAAAACGTAAAGTGGTCAACAAACCAGTAACTAATGAAGAAAAAGAACTACAAGTATTGTTAAATGTTCAGGAAAATCCTTATATTGGTAGCCGTCAGTTAGCAGCATTATGTGAAACATCACAATCCACCGCTAATCGTACTACCAAGAAATATAGGTATCATCCACATCACATGGAATTACACCAAGAATTGCATGGACAGGATTTTGAAAGTCGTGTAAACTTTTGTCATACAATAAATGCGGAGATTCAATTAAAACCAAATTTATTATGCAAGGTAATGTTTAGTAATGAAGCTACTTTTAGAAGTAACGGTGCCGTAAATGGCGCAACATGCATTATTATGCCACAGAAAACCCATTTTGGATTAGAGAGGTGCAACATCAAAACCACTGGTCATTAAATGTTTGGTGTGGTATTCATCATAATCGAATTATTGGACCCCACTTTTTTAATGAACCACTAAATGGCCATAGTTACCTGAACTTTCTACAAGAAGAACTACCCCAACTGCTTCAAGGTCTCGATAGGGATGAGCTCAACAGTATGTGGTTCCAGCACGATGGTGCGCCTCCGCATTACCATCGTGAAGTTCGTGCGTTTTTGGACCAACGATATCCGCAAAAATGGATCGGACGTGGGGGTTTCATTGAGTGGCCACCAAGGTCTTGCGACATCACCCCATTAGATTTCTTCCTATGGGGTTATATTAAAAATAAGGTGTATGTTAATCCACCAACAACAGTGGAAGATATGCGAAACAGGATTAGGGATACCTGTAGAACAATAACGCCACTAATTTTGTCCAGGGTCCGAGAAAATCTGAAAAAAATACTAAATTTGTGCATTGCACAAGAGGGTCGTTTATTCGAACACTTATTAAAAAGAAATAATTAATCTCAGTATTTAATAGGTAATTTATTTGTTTCAATTTAGTATAAAAGTAAATATGTTTAATTAAACTATTGCCGTTGTAATATAACGAATAATGTATTTCATCATATTTAACCATATTCTGTTTGTTTCTGTAGTTTCTTTTTATTATTTTACATGGCTACTATGATAATGAAGACTATTTCTGTAAAAAAGTATGGAAAATAAGAAAAACTGAAATATCTCAAAAACTATTATAAATAGGTATAGGATATATTGAACAAAACTTTTAGGGTTTTTATTACTCTATTAAATAACATGAAAATATACAGGGTGTACCATTTAAAAAAAAGATATTTATTCATTTAAACTTGTTCAAATTTGAGCCGATGTGTTCATCACCCTGTAGCTTTTATTGCAAATATTAGGTAAAAATTATGTTAACTTGTCCTTGGCCTTGCTAAATTCCAAATTTGAATATATTTGTCACAAAATTGAAAACGTTATTTAGGATTGAATTGATGCTTGAAAATGTGACTTTTTTTCTTTAAACTTAATTATCTCAGAAACTATAAAGTTTTGTTATAGTAAGCCCTTAATAAAAAAGATTTAAAATTATAAGCTAAATCGAAAATACGATTCGTATATAGGGTGTTCTATTTAAAAAAAATACAACTTTATGCTGTCCTAGTTTTTTGGCTCACCCTGTAGAGTCCTAAATATTTTTAAAATCTGCGTAAAAATAAACTGTATCAAACAATAAATATAGTTTCTTTGTAAATTTCACCGAAAAGGCACAAACTTACTTCATCCAATAGTTGACTCACCCTGTACATATAAAAGCGGTGGAATTTAGAATGTCTTTCTTTGAGAAGTCGCTTAAAAATATATTACCGTGATTTCATGTATCAGGATTGGAAAACATTTGTTATTCTCTTTAAGACTGATATAATTATCGTTAATTTTATTTCAAAGTTCTAGAACTTAAAAATTTGTTCTTCCGCGGCATCTTTGAAATTCAGATAAAACTGAAATTTTTAAATTAGCTACTTAGTTCATTAATGCATGGTTCTAGTTGTACAGAATAAAATGCGATTAATCTATCCAGCTGCACCATTATTTAGCTACGTTAAATTTTGCTTATAAAATACAAATTGATATGTTTAGAAACACCAGTGTCCTTAAGTGAACCACAAATCATAAAAAACAGTGTACGTGCTTTAGATCCGAGCGCAATCTATGTAAATAAGGATTAGATTATAAACTTGCTAGACATTGCAATTTCTAAAAAGCATTTTTAGATTCTACGACTGGAAGTTTATAAGAAAAACTTTAAAGCAACTTTCCGCTTATTTCGAGAGGATTAGGAAGAGAATTCTAAAATACAAATATGAAAAAGGACACCAAAGTTAAATTGAGTTAGCTTTTAAAAAGACATCATAAATATTGTAATCCGATTTATGTAAACTTTTCGTCCATTATCCCATTTATTTTAGAGCGACCTTAACCCCAGTTTAGTTTCAGTTTGATGTTATACAAATAAGTTTTCGAAATTTTATATTTAGAGCCGTTTCTGAAAATTTCGTTTTACATAAATGGTGAAAAATTGTTGCGCAATAAGCCTCTTTATATTGACTTTCCCAATATTAAATTTTGACAGATTAATTAAGGAAGTTAAAGGGAGTAAGCCGAATGAGAATACTGTAAAATGACTTCGGTCAACATAGTCAATGTAATCTTATGTATATGTAGCTCTTTGGGTTGATAGGTGACATCTTAATTAAATAATGACTCTTACATAAAATGTAACGAAATAAAAATTAAATGGTGAAATCAATTTTTAATGATAAAATTTTGTAACAAATAGTCCAGAAGGTGATTTTAATACACTATAAAATATTAGGTTTCCGGAGTCTACTAAAAGTTTTCGAATCGGAAATGTTATAATCAACGTTTAGAATCATGATGAGTCGTAGTCTAAAATTTACTTATCAGAAATAATAATTCTCGGGATCGCGTCACAGCGTAATTCCATACACTCATGCGTTGATTTTGCGACAATTTTTTTGTTAACTTATGCAAATACTAACTTTAAAGTTCCATTAAAGGCATTGTATGGCTCCATAAACAAAAATCAAAATACTTATAGCATCGAAAAGATAAGTAATTATATTGAACCAACGCACAACTACGTCCTATCCGCAAAGCCTACTCTAGATTTCAGGTTACTTTGATATCAAAATCGTGCAATTTTAAAAACAGACTTACTATGCAATTTCTTTGTATGTTAAATTCATGTAGCCCCTATATGTCAATTTGTGATACTTATTTTCTACATTTAGAATAGTTATTTAGACCTTTAGCCTGTTTCTTCACTTTTCCGTTACCTTCTCCTACTTCCATGCGTTTACCATTAAACATATATATATATATATATATATATATATATATATATATATATATATATATATATATATATATATATATATATAGAGGAATTTTATTTAAATGTTGACAGGAGATCCTTTACTTTATGGTCTGTGTAAAAATGGTTTCAATGTTTTGTCTTTTGAGAATTTTTGCGATTTTGTCTGTGGTGCCTGTGACATAAGGAACATTTTTTGTTAGGGAGTCTCGCCATATGTTCAGTTCTTGGAAGTAATTTTCTTGATCTGTAAGGGACTGCGATCGAAATGCAAGTGATTTCACTAAGGCAAATAATTGGGCGGGGTGATGTTGTGAATTGGTGTTGAGGTATCTGTTTGGTGTGTGTGTTATTTTCACCACAGACCGTAAAATAAAGGATATCCTGCCAACATCTAAAGAAAAAATCCCTCTAGAAAACTATTGAGTGTACGAAATTCCATCATGAGAATGCAGCTCATCTTAGGTAGGCCAAACCAACAGTAAAATAAGCGTTATAAGCCGAAACGGCACATTAACTTAATTACTGTTTTCTTTTTGGTTAGTTTTTTCAATGGTTTTAAAATACATACATGTACTTCCAATATTTATTTTGAAAAGAAATTAGAAAAAAATCGATATTTTCTTAAAATTATCGCCTATATATATATATATATATATATATATATATATATATATATATATATATATATATATATATATATATATATATAAAGAGGATACTTTGTAAAATAAAAGAAATAAAAGTATATCAGATCACAAAAAGAGGAAATTTCAATACTTCTCAAGTTACAGGCTATCAAAATGAATTTTTTTTTCGTTTAACATCTTACGATTAGTTTTTAACTTATGAAGTTGATATTTGGCATAGGAACTACGCTTAATTTTTTCCAGCATTCTGTTATAAAAATGTTTCTCTACTGGATTACCAGAGGTCACTTTACCTGAAATTCAAAGTTTATTTTTTTCCGTTTGACAGTTGTTGGAAAAAGGGCATGTCGTTTTAAAGATAAAAAAATATCTAATAAAAAGTATTCCGTATTTGAATCGATAAACCACACTAAACCCAATCACTAGTATCTACTTAAAAAAATGTTTAACGGCTCTGGCTCTATTGTATCAGAAGACATTTTAAAATTTTTTTTAAATATTGGACTGTGCGGTTGTAACTTCTCAATACGTATTTATAAAATATAGTTAGCTAGCGCTTTCCTAAGACACAAATTATATAAAAAATGTTAGTTAAAAAAATTATGCCAACTTAATATTTAAGGCCCCCTAACAACATTCCGTTCCTGAGAACCCAAATTCATTTTTAGCCATTCTCCCTTCGTTACTTTCATAAATTTTCTCAACATCATTTTGTCTCACAGTGTATTATATAATGTTGACTTGAAAAACAAGGCGAGACGGCCTGGACTAATTAATTATTTTTGCAACCATATGGGTAATGTTTCTATATTTGGCCACAAAAAAATTTTATACGAAGTAAAGTTCATAAATGAAAATGTTAGGTATTTGTTAAACTACTGCCCTTTCCCTACTAATTAAACGTTAAAGGAATGTGAAATCACAAAATATTTAAGCTGAGATTTATTTCCACGTGTGGAAATCCAACGAGAGTTATTAAAATTTTGTTTTGATCTTATAAGAACATTTATTCATTACGAAAAATACTCATCTGAAAATATGATCGTTTTGGTAAGGTGCTTTTCAGGAAATATGCTTGCAAATAAGATATAAGAAGGAAAACTATCACAGGCGGGTCACGGATGAAAACATAAGTTAACAACTAGCAAGTTAAAAATTTTAGGAAAAGTAATAATTAGCTAAGATCCTTTTTAATAGACATCTAAAAAGGAGAATGTTCTAAATTCGACTTCGGAACGGCTCACCCCATTTAAATGAAATTTTTTGATTATTGTATGTTGGAGAAGTTACTGCGATGATCTCATACTATTTTGGTTGAAACTGGTGTTCAGTAAAATCCAAAATGGCGGAAAAAAAATTAATTTTGTCTAATTTTCCCCAAAACTGATATGGATTTCGAAGTCTCTCAAATCTAAATCAATTTTTTTTTAATTCGCTATGGCGGATCCGATGTGGTGGGCTAAAATTTTACATTTTCGATTTTGCTCAAAATTGGTCCTGGGAGATTTTTAGAGGTGTGTTATAAATTTAAAATTATTTTTAAAAAATACAATATAGCCAACTAAAATTTTTACATATCTCGATTGTGTTCAAAATTGGTACTGGGGGTTTTTTGATAATATAAATTACGAGTTTAAAATTATCTTTGAGAAATTCTATATGGTGGATGCCATATGGTAGAGTAGATGTCACATTTATCAAAAATGGGTATTAGAGGATTTTCTAGGTGGCAGATTACAATTTTAAAGTTAATGCCTTAAAATTAAATATGACAGGCAAAATGAATGTTGCAGAATTCTTGGGGCATATATAACTAACTTAAAATTATGTTCTAAAAATTTACGTTTTCGAGATTTTTCCATAATTGAAATTAATGGATTTACAGGGGAGTGCATCTTGGATCTGAAGTTAGTATCTTCAAACTCAATATGCTGGATAAAATATGTTGGAAGATTGGTTTGTTCTTGACAGCACTAAATGCGAATCTAAATTTGTTAAATTTCTAGAGGGCGAATTTATTATGGTAGACTAAATTTTTGTTTGATTTAATTTCATAGAGTTTATTTTTGGAGAATTCTCAGAATCGAAAAGATTTTTATTGTAATATATATATATATATATATATATATATATATATATATATATATATATATATATATATATATATATATATATGAATGAATGTTCTTATAAGATCAAAACAAAATTTTAATAACTCTCGTTGGATTTCCACACGTGGAAATAAATCTCAGCTTAAATATTTTGTAATTTCACATTCCTTTAACGTTTAATTAGTAGGGAAAGGGCAGTAGTTTAACAAATACCTAACATTTTCATTTATGAACTTTACTTCGTATAAAAGTTTTTTGTGGCCAAATATAGAAACATTACCCAACTGATTGCTAAAATAATTAATTAGTCCAGGCCGTCTCGTCTTGTTTTTCAAATCAACATTATATAGTACACTATGAGACAAAATGATGTTGAGAAAATTTATGAAAGTAACGAAGGGAGAATAGCTAAGAATGAATTTAGGTTCTCAGGAACGGAATGTTGTTAGGGGGCCTTAAATATTAAGTTGGCATAATTTTTTTAATGAACATTTTTTATATAATTTGTGTCTTAGGCAAACACTAGCCAACTATATTTTATAAATACGTATTGAGAAGTTACAACCGCACACTCCTATATTTAAAAAGAAATTTAAAAAATGTCTTCTGACACAATAGAGCCAGAGCCTTTAAACATTTTTTTAAGCAGATACTAGTGATTGGGTTTAGTGTGGTTTATCGATTCAAATACGAAATACTTTTTATTAGATATTTTTTTATCTTTAAAATGACATGCCTTTTTTCCAACAACTGTCCAACGGAAAAAAATAAACTTTGAATTTCAGGTAAAGTAACATCTGGTAATCCAGTAGAGAAACATTTTTATAACAGAATGCTGGAATAAATTAAGCGTAGTTACTGTGCCAAATATCAACTTGATACGTTAAAAACTAACCGTAAGATGTTAAAAAATTCCATTTTGATAGGCTGTAACTCGAGAAGTATTGAGATTCCCTTGTGATCTGATATACTACTTTTATTTTACAAAGCATTCTATATATATATATATATATATATATATATATATATATATATATATATATATATGCTTCGTTTAGGTGATAGACTTTTAAGAAATATCGATTTTTTCCAATTTTTTTGTTCAAAATAGATATTGGAAGTACTTGTATGTATTTTAAAACGATTGAAAAAACTAACCAAAATGAAAACAATAATTAAGTTAATGTGCCATTTTGCTGAATACACTTATTAACGCTTATTTTACTGTTGATTTGGCCTACCTAAGATGAGCTGCATTCTTATGATGGAATTTCGTACACTCACTAGTTTTCTAGAGAGATTTTTTCTTTAGATGTTGACAGGATATCCTTTATTTTAGGGCCTGTGGTAAAAATGACACACACACCAAACAGATACCTCAACACCAATTCACATCACCACCCCGCCCAATTATTTGCCTTAGTGAAATCACTTGCATATCGATCGCAGTCCCTTACAGATCAAGAAAATTACTCCAAAGAACTGAACATACTGCGAGACTCCCTAACAAAATATATGTAGGTTTTCTTGAACCGTGAATATTTATTTTTATTTTTTATTATTTTTTTGGGATTAGGTTCATGTTTGAAATATGTTTTTCTACGTTTTGACGTTTAGAACATCTTCAAAAACAATTCAATCTAAAATTTAAAGCGAATTATGAATATATAATAAATTCAATTACGACACACAATTAAAATTCAACATTTAAAATAATAATATAACATTCAAAACAACAATTAAAAATTAAAAGAAAGATTATTTAAAAGATTCTTTTTAGTAAATTTTTCACACCTTTAGATTTCATTAAAACTATTACTAAAATCAACAAACTACCAAGGACTTGCATTTTATATTCGGGGAAATGGGAAACAAAGAATTAAAGGAATTTGTTTTTGCTCCTAAGGAGATATATAAATTTTTGATGTTGTTATGGGAATAGACGTAGTCTAAATTAAATTGTTATAGATTTGACTAAGATTGTTTATGTCAGTTCTGTTATTTACTGTATGAGTTTCATTTTGATGGCTATCATTTCCTTTATTATTAATTTTTGAAAATTTTTGTCTCTATCGACTATTTTGGTACCTTTAAAGTTAAAAGAGTGCCTTTCATTCCATTCATGTTTTGTCAATGCTGTAGTAGCGTTTTTGGTATATTTATGTCCATTAGTCGATTTTTCAATAACCGGCTTGTCATTCCTATATATTTTTTTGAGCAGTTTCCACACGGAACTGAATATACAATATTGGAAGTTTTCATAGTTGATGTTTTGCTTTACAGTTTGGTAAAGATTGAGTTTAGTTGGTTTTTACTCTTGTGACATGCAACAATATTGTGTTTTTTTAAATGTATTTTAAATTTTCTGAAAGATCTATTGTATAAGATAATGCTATGTACTGCTTTTGTGTTTCCTGTTGTGACTCATCCCTGTGTTTGGTTCTTAGGTTGTTATAGTGTTTGTATTTTCTTTTTAAATAATTTCTTTGATATCTGTACTATTAAAATTATGTGTAGGCGTTTCTCTAACTTTTCTTAGAGTCGAGGGTCTGAAGGAAGGAGACATGAATAAAATGACTTTGTCAACCAAGTTCATGATTATATTTCTGCTTTGGTTTTTTGAATGATTTGAATAGTTGTTCAGATATCTTCCCGACCAGGTTGGTGTGGTATACCATTTGTTAGAATATTATCATTTTTGCGTATTAGAATCATATCTAGGAAGCTTGTTTTCCCGTTTACCTCAGATTCAGATGTAAATTTTAATTTTCTATGGAAATTATTAAATTGTTGTACGACATAATTTATTTCGTCATGAGAAAGAAATTGGCATTAAACAATCATCAGCAAAACGTTTAAAGAAAATCAGGTCTAAAATTAAATTTCGAATGACCCTCGCCTTCAAATACTCCATGACTAGCTGGGCTATCGAGGATGAAATAAGTGAACCCATTGCACAACCATCAACTTGTCTGTAAAATGTATTGTAAAACTGAAAGTTGTTTGTTGATAATGTCAAACTTACAACTTCTATAAAATTCTTCTTAGACAAAGTTGTATAGTTTTTTAGCTTTTCCCATTTTTCAGATAATATAATTTTAACCAGATAGTTTGTAATATATACATACATATACACATATATACATAGGTACATATACATGCAAGAAACGGTACATACACTGCCAATGAAAGAGGTTTCCACCTTTTTCTGGTAGTTTCTTGAACCTTGATTTAATATATTTTTTTTTGTAAAATGTGCCAAAATTCCTTAGCTTAACTGTCTCCATTCCAGCATAACAAATTAGTTCTTTTTCTTGTTGTGCATAGGTTCCGAATGCCGGTTAGTAAATACATTAAGTATCCTTTATAAATTTTATTAGATCACTTTATATTTGACATTTTTTGTCCGTAATCTGTTTAGACAATCACTTTTACATATAGCTAGAGTTATATAGGGTTAACAATTTGTTAACTCGGACTATCAAATCATTTTTCTTTTCTTATTATTTTTGACAATATTGAAATGCTTATTATAAGGCACATTTAGTAAATTTAAAAGGGGCCTTATTTTCTACAGTTTTCAATGTGCAGCCACAGTGAGCACAGGAAATTCTTCGTATTATTTTATATTTGATAATTTCATATACAATGTTTTTTTGAAAATATATTATAACTTAGGATAAAACAATTCTGTTTTAGAACTTTGAAACCATATAGCGGTGTATCACAAAATCTATTAGATTTTGGTTTCCATCTCTAATATTACCCTTAGTGTGCTCTTTAATCATTTTCAGTGTTACTAAAAACATTATGTTCGAAGATCGTTACAAAAATATTAACATTTATAAACAAAAAGGAGTACACAATAATATACCATATATTTTTTAAATAATAATAATTTAGGTTTGGAAATTTTAAATTTTTTAAAAGAACACATAACCAAAAAATATTAGTTTTGACAAACACTTGATTGACTCTATAAGTGAATTTTGTAATTTAAAATAATATTATTCCCAGATGGCGGTGACGAAATTAATGTTTATCCTCCATCGCGAGGACCGAGGTCCTGTCACAAATTTTGATTTTCTAATGTCGGATTCACAAAGCACAAGCCTTACTACTAAAAATTCTAAAATTTTACCCCTATTATTTGGCTTGTTTTTAACAAACAATTAAGCTGAAATTAGTTTTTAACACAAGAAATTAATGATGACTTAACAAAACACGTCTTCGCCTTGTTTTTAACCTCAGGATCTTTTCATTTGCTGTATTACATTATCCCAAATTTAAATAACCCTCAAAAGGTGGTTCTTCATTTTGATTCGATTAAGTAAGACCTCCATCAAATTCATTTGTTGACAGCCTACTTTCGTATTTAATAAAATCAGAGAAAAAAATAATTCTTACGAAATTTTTCTTAAAATAGCTTTATATAAAGAAGCTTATTGTTTTTTATCCAAATTATAATTTGAATAACCAATTTGTTGTTGTTAATTCCAAATTTATCCATAATACAATAAAGTTTAGAATTGTCATGGACATTATTTTGAAATTTGCTTCCGCTACTAAATTATTGGTAATAAAGTTTAGGGGGTTTCTATTTAAATTTAGAAATTGTAGGCATAGGAAGGAATAGTGTGTGTGAAAAATAAAAGTCAAAAACAATAATAAACGATTTATCGACAATAAATATATTATAATTGTAATAAATCGATAAAATACGGTAAAGGTTTGGTTATCGACAAAACGTGCAAAAGTTGTTACATAATCTGTACAAAAAAGCCCAATTTTTTTAAAAGTGATTAACAAAAACGAGAATTATTTTTGCACTAACCTTGTAGTATGTAAAAACATAAATAATTTTTCTTTCGATTTACGTAAAAGGTTAATTATATAGTTTAGATCCAATCCATTATTAACAGTCTGTGACTATTTAACCTTTTAAAATTGATTAATATATTCTAGTTCTAAAAGTTTACAACAGTGATAAGGGCAAAAGTTAGCCAGACATTCGCTGAATGCAAAGAATAAATGATATATTTTTTAAATAAAAATTAAAACTGGGTTTGCCTTTTTCTGGTTATATCAAATATCAAATATATTTACTTAAAAAGAAGAGAATAAAGAAATGTTTGAGTAATAATGATAAAAGCCTATAGCTTCAGGAAAATATGTTGCTAAAGATTTTTTATGAGAAGTTGCCTCTTGCTAAAACACGATCAGATGGGAATAATAGTCAAGGTCATTTAACTTGGAACAGACTAACAGGTGGAGTCAGAATTCTACAGATAAGCTTCTAATAAATCATAGCTAGAAAATTATGACACACCTGTAGTCGTCCTAAAGTGGGTTGGAACTCGAGTATCCGTTTCCTATGACTTTGGCCCCAATATGCTCCTCAGAGCGTTTTCCAGTCAAGTTCCCCCAGATAAACATTCTATCAGCTCAGGACCTTGTAGATTAAACAATAACAAGTACCTTTTAGATATATTTTACCCTGGTGATTAGTGACCGCTTTTCCTTAGGTTTACAGGTTCTCGCAACCCCCCCAAAAAATTGTAAATTAAAGTAAAAATACTAATCAATATAAGTACAAATATATATATATATATATATATATATATTTTAAATTTCTATTGATAATTTAATGATTAAATTTAAATCAATCTTTTACCTGTATATGAACAACTGTCAATTATTAAAATAATTAAACTCACTACGCCTAAATGTCAAGAATAATTTGTCTGTATTACAATATTACACCTGGAAGCGTTATCGCTTTACTGGTGAGCAATTTTAATGCAATCCAAACTAATACATTGGAGCGTATATGGAGTTGCCTATCTAAGACGTGAGATTAATTTCATCCCCTAAGCTTAATGAATGTTGCAAGTCGACTTGCACACCTATGTTTAAGCTGTATTTTTGCTGTCAATTTATTTTAACCTGGTATAAAGAGTTTCTGCGGTGAAATAGTGACATCACATTAAAATTCTGTGTACGTGTTTTGAAACAATTATAGATATACTTTCAAATTTGAACATATGCACTTCGTCATTATCGTATTCGGGCAATCAAAAACAGTAACGTCATTTCAAATGTGTTTCAAAACAGATCTAAAGATATATTAAACCGGGTTACCCCGCGAGAAAACACCTTTATTTTGTCCGTCAATTTCTAGCTCGTAGATGTTTGTTGTGCGATATACTATTGTATTTTTTTTTACATTTTCCGTTTTGATAAAAATAAAAATGAATTCAGTCATAGTTTATTTGCAGAGCCATTCTGTGGTCAGTCATTAAGTGATAAGGCTGAAATAAAAAGGTTTGAAAGGCTTACTCCGAATTTAAAAATAGAATAATCCCTGTCTAAAAGGACTTTTACTAGGACGTTTAGTCTGGACCTTTATAATAATCATCCGTGTCTTTGTGGTTGTGAAATTAAAAATGTTCTATTTTGTTTTCCTTGTTTATTATTTGCAGGAGAAACTTCTTTGACAAAAGCAGGTTTTACTGACTTTACCGCATTTAAAAGCATACGTTGTGGTCAAAACATATGAAAAATGTTTTGCTATATTCACTTTTTGGGACTGTTAATGTAGCTGCTCAATTAAGCAGCGCTTATTGAAGAGATATTAAACTACATTATGAAAAAGTGAGACATAATCGATACATTTTTAAACATTATAATTAATTGTTTACGTTTCTGTGGAGCTTTCAAACTAGCTTTACGAGAACATAATGAGTCTACGTCTTCCTCTAATCCCAGGGTTTTTCGAGGTTTAATTGATTTTAATGTTGAGGTAGATGGTGCTCTGAAACAACATTTGGAAAAAGTATCGATATTCAAAGGTACGGCAAAAACCATTCAAAATGAAATTTGACACGCAATGTTTACTGTATGCCAAGAGGAAATTTCGGGATTTCACTTTATGACTATCTTTCGTAAAACATCGAGCTAGCGAGACATTTAGTGACGTTTTAAAACTTTTAAAAATTTCAATTACTATTCGATGACATCGGCTGAAGCAGAATGGTGCTTTCCTACCTTCAAAGGATAAACACGTTTTTACGGACTATTAGGAGCCAAGAAAGATTTTTTGCTTTGGCAATGCTTTCTAAAGGAAGGGATCTTATCGAAAGCATACCTGATTTCAATCAGCTGGTTATTGATAAGTTTGCGAATGCCAAAGATCGGCGTATAGATTTTCTTAATAAATAATTCACACAGTAAATTACAGGTATATTTTGTTTTGACTTTACGCGTACATTGCTTTGTTTCAACTAACTCAATTTTTAAAGACTTTTAATTTTTCATCCACCAGTGCCAATGGCAGATTTTATACATATCTATCTTTTTATGGTACGATTGGAATTGCACCCCTACTTTTTTAATACACCAGCCGCCACTGCTGGTGATAGTACTAAAGACATAAAACTAGGCAATGCAACTCTAAACACATTATTAGGCTACCAAATCGCAAAAGGTAGTTTAAACAAGGACAATGGATTATTTAGAACAGAACAAGTGTCCATGATAATTTTCATGGCTTCAGGCATGGTATTTTACAAACGACATGCCATCTTTGTGCCTACGTGCCAAGATGGCCTACCATGAATTGAGAAAAACTGTTGTAAAATGCTAACAAAATATTCCAAGATTTTTTTTTAAACCAAATAAGTTGAAATACAAAAATCCCTTTTTTCTTTTTACTGGATGAACCTTTTGAACACAAAATCCTGACAAATATGAAAAAATGATCCAATGAACTGACTTTCACCTGCTATTGATAATCATTCACTTCTATATCAGCTGATTATGTAGAGCTGGAAGTAGTTATATATCCCCGTATATTGCAAAAAATTCCGTAAAATATTTTGCAATGTTTTTTTTTGTTGTTAGCGCTTCTTAAAACCGTTTCATTCTACTCTAGGATAACAAATAAGAAAAAATATCAAACTATTGCTACTCTCTTTACCTCAGTTAGTGGATATAGTTATTTTTATGAACTTTAATACTTTAAGACTAATATACCCATTACATCAATGGAACCTATAGATAACCCAATACCTTTAGGAGATTAATGGTAGAGGGGAAAGAGCATAATAATAACCATGTTACTAGGATGGGAGGCAACATTGTATTTTTGGTAGAGATTTCATAAGGAGCAATTTCTAATTCTAATAGTTGGTAAATATCAACAGTATCCAAAGTAAGAGTCAATTGTCGCATCCACGATGGGGGTTGTAGGAAAATAATGTCGAATTTATTAAAAAAAATATTAAAATAATTTTATAATATACAGGGTGAGCCATTTTAATTTATAGATCCAAATATTTTTTAAAATACTCCATTTATAAAAAAATGATTCAGACAAAAATTGTCAAGAGCAGGGGGATACTAATGGCCTTGACCTTAACAGTATTTTCAAGGTCATTTGAAAATCAAGGGTTTTTTTAAAGATAGAAATTTCCTTTTTTATTTTAGAAACGAAACGCGGAGAAAACATAAGTGGTAAAATCATATCTAGAGGGCATTTGAAGGTCAAATATCTTCACACCTTGGATTAATCTGAATGAACCAATAATTCGGCACTAAGAGTGTGGAGATAAAATTGTTCTGCGAAAATTTCTGATGTATGTTAAGATGAGCTTAAATTTAACCTTGAATTTTTCCTTGAAAGTCATATCAAAGTCACGATAATTTTTTAACCGGGATCCCATATTTTTGAGAGAGTGGAAAATTTTACTATAAGATATGATCTGCAAATGGCCACGAAAGTAAAGGTCAAGGCAATTTCAAAGTCAAATATCAAAAAATCCCTAAATGACTGAATATTGGATTGTTCAAGGCTTAAGGAAAAATTAGAGCACTAGGGGTTTGGATGAGAATAAAAATTTTTATTTTACAAAATTACCAAAAATGTCACCCTGTTTCACGTACTATAGAATTAGTGGTGAATAAATGTGCCATAATTTGAAACTTAATACTAGATCTTAGTCATTAAATATATAAAAAAAACTTTCTGAAATAAAAATAATTCAGAAGAAAAAATATTAGGATTTAACTTTCGGAGTAAACGTCATCGAAACTATTTCAGAAAATTTGGCGAGATAAAATTAATTTTTAAACTAATTTCCAACTTAAATATACCAGATAATTTAAAGGATTCAGCATGTTAGGATCCAAAAGGACAACTTCGAAATTGTTTACTCTGTCTGTATAGTTTGGATAATGTTTCGGTGAACTAAGTGCATACTGCAAATCGATATTAATTGGTAAAAAGATACCACAACGAAAACTATATAAAAGTTAATTGACATGTGCTTATAGGGTGAATTGCTAATAAGAGAGTGCAAGACAGTTAATACATTATAATTTTACTCGAGACCTCTAAAAATTGTTGCTTTAGGACACTAAAAATACATTTTATATTCTAAAAAAGTAGTGTTTGTGGAAACATGACTCAAGTGCTACAATATACATAGTGTTCCATTACAAAAACCCACCGAACTATTTCCAAACGTATGTAAAAAAAGAGAAACTGCTCAATAGAAATGTTATAGGTTTCCAAGAAAACATCGAACAGTGATCATAATGTTGACCATATTTGATCCATGAGATATTTTCAAAGTAAAGTGGATTTTGTTTTAATGGACACTGATGTAGCAATGGAAAATACTAAAAATTTCAAGTGCAACCATGTCATCTCTGAATGCACAGAAAGAATTTTAAAAATACACGTTTCGTATTATTTTTTCAAGCATTCATACCTCGTTTTCTAATACTCAACCATGACATTACCGTGGAATACTCCATTCAAGTTTCTAATACTTGGTCTCGAATTAAAAAAAAAATTAAATGAAATTGAAAATATCAATATTTAAACAAGAATTATAGACACTCCATTAAAATAAGTTATTGTAGGATTGCGAGATAATATGATCTCAGTCAAGATCTCATAAATTTTTACAAAAAAGTAAACAATATTGTGGATATTAAAAGTCAAGTGAAATGCTGATTTCGACCGAAAAATATTTAAAAATTAAATAATTTGACACCGTCGCATTTTAATGCAAAATAATTTTAGGATTAAAGAGACGATTCAATAAGATTCTAATTTCGATAAAATAAGAAAATGTAGATAGTTATATTTAAAAACAATTGAAGTTATTCATGAATTTTTGGGACACCTTGTGTAAGCAAAATTTTTAAAATGTACCCCCACTCCAATAGCATTTCCCCTATTAATTTTTTTACTGAGATGATGATATAGTTACAATCGAATAATGGAATATTAAATGTATACCGAACATACATTTCACATTAATATAAACATTTTACATACAAGTAAATAAACCATTTTTCTCTCAGTAGTTTAAATAAATGAAATTTACTCTAAAGATTTATCTTTAAATACACTTTAAGTAACACATTCTGTAGAATACGATGTTCAGAAATATTCTGCGCACATATTCTGCGAGCGGGACCTTTTAAAATGGAACGAGAGCCTTTGAAAATCTGGATGGCAAAATTAATTACCAAATCTGAAATCGTAAAATATGAAAAACATTAGGACATAATTTTCCAGACGTGTACTCTAATTTTTTGATATTGCTTTCGAAAACATAAAATTAACCGTTTTCTACAACTTAACAAATTATGAAAATAAATTAAATCATATCTCATTAAAATTTAAATATTCCATTCGTTTATGAAGTGATTTATTTTACTGTCGTAACCATGAACATTCTCACTTTATAAAAAAGACTAACGATTAAAAACTTATAATTTGTAGAAATGTAATTTTCTGACGGTATAGGCATAAAACAAACTAAACTGATGATAAAATACTGAAGGACAGATTCTTCCTTTCTTAGAATTCTATACAAAAAGTAAATGAACAAAGCTAGTTTTTTTAGAAATTCTTGAGATAGTTTTGTGATGAAGAATAAAAATTACCAAACTTTCCCTTGATTTAGTAATATAATAAAGAGCGCATTTGAATTGGTGATTTTAGAGTACGGTGAGTGGTTACTACCATTGAGTCTTTTTTATTCAAAAATTCAAGAAAATTCAAAATTTTATTTATCCAAGAGATCACAAAGTGATATAGGACAAGTCAGGAATCAATGTAAATATACATACATGTTACAAAAAAAACATACTAAGTAAACAACATACTTCAGTAAATGAATTAGTTCATTTGAAAAACAATTCTTGAAGGTTATAAAAACAGCCAGCAATTAAAAACATTTTAAGACTAGCTTTAAATTTATTAAAATAACATTCTTTTCTGAAAGTATCTGGAAGGTGACTATACAGTTTGCATGTAAGTCGGATTTTTTTCATACAGTGCAGTGCGGTGCTTGGGAACTTTAAAGTGCTGTAGATAGTTGCAAATTAAGTAAAATTGATTAACATTGCCTAATACTTGGAAGAACCTGCTTATGAAACATCAACCAGTAGTAGGTAGTAAAAAAAGGGATCATAACTCCCTAACACGACCCCAAACATTGGCTACAGGGCCGATGACACACAGCAAGGCTCGCAACCTGATTGACCATAACCATCCAGCCAACGAACACGCCTCTCGTATACGCGGGACCGACACCACTCGAGTAGCAAGCGTCAGTTTGCCCACAGACACCGTACAGTGAGCTTTGAAAATGGTGAATGAAATTTCACCCAAACGTCAGTTGCCCTATAGTCCTTTATATACAAGGGATATCCGTGTGTTTGCTAACTATTTCTCAAGACTATAGGGCAAATGACAGTCCTTAGGACATATACGGGATACCCGTGTATGTGCTAAGTACTTCTCAGGACTGTAGGACCACTAACGTTTCGGTGAAATGTCATTGACCATTTTCAAAGCTCACTGTACAGTATCTGTGGGTGAACTGACTCTTACGACTCGGGTGCTGTCGGTCCTGTGTGCACCAGGGGCGTATTCGTTAGCTGGATGATTCTAGCCGATCAGGTTGCGAGCCCTGCTGCGTGTCATCGGTCCTGTTGTCAGTGTTTGGGGTCATGTTGCTGAGTTATAATCCGTTTCTTTACTACCTACTAGTTGATGTTTTGTAAACAGGTTCTTCCCAGTATTAGGCAATCGCTGAATGTCATCTCTGCTATTTAAGTTGTTGGGCCTCTTTGCAATTTCAATGGCTTCCTTTATAACTCTTGTGGACAGGTTTTCACATCTCGATAGCATTTTTGTTCCTGAGAAGTTTATCTTTTGTCCTGTGCTTAACAAGTGTTGGACCAGTGTAAAAGAAATGGTTTTTTGCTTGACAGCGTTTATATGTTCGTCTTTTCTGTCGCTTATTTTAGAGTTGACTTGACCTTCGCTGTATTCTTCTCATAGAAATTCCTTGGTTTTCTAGAGGATTCTTTTCTTTAGGTGTTGGTTGGAGATCCTTTACTTTATGATCTGTGGTAAAATTGATTTCAATGTTGTACTTCTAGACAATTTTTGCGATTTTGTCTGTAATGCCTTTGATATAAGGAATAAAAGCTTAAGAGCTCTTCGCTTGACTTTCGCGACTTTTCAGATCAAACATTTATTTTTAGAGCCTTGTCTGTATATTCTTATTTATAACTATTTTTTGTTAGGGCATCTTGCAGTATGTTTATTTCTTTGTGATAATTTTCTTGATCTGTAAGTGACTGAGATCAAAACGCAAGTCATTCCATTACGGAAAATAATTGGTCGGAATGATGATGTGAATTGGCGTTGAGGTGTTTGTTAGTGTGAATGGGTTTTCTGTTGACAATGAGTGAAAAGAAACCATTCTCTTTCCTTTTCAGTAAGATATTTGGAAAAGATAGTTTTTTTCTTATTATATTTCCATGGTGGGTTTAATTTTTGGGTGTATACTGTTTATGTGGTTTAGGAGATTTTTGAAATTTTGTCTTCTATGTTGCCAGATAACGAATGTGTCGTTCATGTAACACAGCCACAGTCGTGGTTTGTGTGAGAAAGTCTCTAGAGCTTCTACTTCGAAGTCTTCCATAAATAAATTAGCAAATGTTGGAGATTGTGGCAATTCCATAGAGGCTCCCTCGACTTGTTTATACCGCTAGACCTCATAAGTAAAATATATCGTATCGAGGTAGTGTTTAGCTAATTCGATGATATATTTTTTTTCTTATGTCAGAGGAACTACAGACAAAATCGCAAAAATTCTAAAGAGACACAACATTGAAATCATTTTTACCACAGACCCTAAAGTAAAAGATATCGTGCCAATACCTAAAAAAAAATCCCTCTGAAAACCAGGGAGTGTACGAAATTTCATGTGGAGATTGCTGCTTATCTCACGTAGGTCGTAGATCAAACCAACCGTAAAATAACCGTCAGAAGAGATGAACATATTAACGCTGGCAAGCAGAAAACATTTTCTTCTGCACTGGCCCAACACTTGTTAAACACAGGACATAAGATAAATGTCTCAGGAACCAAAATGCTATAGAGATGTGACCTGTCCACAAGAGTTATAAGGGAACCCATCAAAATTGCACAGAGACCCAACAACTTAAAAGGCAGAGATAATAGTAAGTGATTGCCTAATACTTGGAAGAATCTGCTTACGAAACATCAACAAGTAGCAGGTAGTAAAGAAACGGATCATAACTCAGTAACACGACCTCAAACACTGGCAACAGGGCCGATGTCACGAAGCAAGTCTAACTTATTTATAAAGTTTGCAATCTGGTAACTATTACACTTCAGTTGACATATTCTTAAAACGACTATTTAAATTGTGAGCAATAGTGCGATAGTGCACTTTATTCCATAAGTTCGGGAATGGGAATTGTAGACAAAGAAACAGCAGAATGCAAATTTTTCTGTTTAATGTTTTAAGATAGTTATTAAACTAAAAGTATGACTAATTGGGACATATTCTATAATTCCATAGATTAATCTTCAGCAAGAATTCTGAAGTTATTTAATTCTCCTGACTTCGGTATACTTTAAATGTGTTCCATATATTGTATGACAGTAGTTAACTTGTGAAAGACCCTACACTTCACATATGAATTTAACTTGTTTATTAGGAAAATGTCTTTAATAAAAATTAATTTTATATGTATATATTTGGAAAATATTTCATTAATATACTGTGTAAATTGAAGATCCAAAACAAGCCCTAAATTTTTAGGGTTTGAAAGAAATCCTTAATTATAAACTTCTCATATTATTTTTATAAGACTACAAATTCATCTCTCTCCTCACGCAACTAATATTACTACTGATGATTTCCTACAATTTAATTTCAGACAATCCTTAGTTGAATATTAAAAAGACATTGCAAATTGTAATTACTAGCTGCAACTGCCTGAGTGCTATGTGAGGAATTAAATTAAAAGTATATTTGTGTATCGTGAGCATAACAGTGCTGAGCAAGTTTAATATGTAGACGTAAAACAGTAAAGGAACCAATATTGACCTTTGCGGAACTTCTGCAGAAACATTTAAGAATGATGAAGTCTTACTTGTGAACCAGACCACCTGGTATCTGCTTTAAAGTTAGTCTACCACAGGAGCACAGGCCTTCCCTATTAAACCTGTATAAGTTAGTATAGACACTAAAAAATCCTGATTTAGAGTATCAAAAGTCTTAGTGTTATCCAATATTATCAGTCCTGTGAGTCCTTTCTATCTTTAGATAAAAGTATATGAACTAAAATATTCCACCGTTGTAAATAGCTCGAAAGCTAGACTATCAGCGAGTATATTGTTTTGCCGTTTATAATTTTACATTTACATTATTTTTTATAAAATCTTTGATAAAATGCAAAGAATATTAACTGCAATGTTTGCAATATTTTTAAGCTTTACTCTACAGTTATTTACTACTTTTTGCTAACACTACCCCTGTACGAAAAATTGTGGAAAGTTTTTGGTACTTACTCTTAATGTCTGAACATCTTATTACAACAAATAAACAAATTTAAAATTATATTAAAGTTAATAAAATACGAAATGATGACCAGTTATTTCAAACCAGTACAATTAAACGTCACACACACCCGCACTCATAAACCCGCTCCCATACACCCCCGCGCACACACCCACGGGCCCACATCCGTGCACACACACACCCGCGCCCCCATACTCCCGCGCCCACATCCGTACGCTCACACACACACACATGTGAAATTTATGACAGTCAGTTTGAGGGATGTGTTAGATCTTAGAAATTAATATTTTCCGCTTCTTTTTGGGATTCTTCTTCTATTGAAGATTGGAGCTATTTTAACCTTGTATACTGAAGCTCAAAACAATTCATTGGAACTGTAATCAAACCATTTCGGTTTCAAGGACAGGACATTAGTAGTCATTCCGGCGGTATAGACCGGGCTGCGCCCCCGTGAGCCCCATTTTTTGTGGGGCCCCTTTTTTAGAACCCCTTCCGTGGGCCGCAGTTTCTAGTGCTCCACCCGAGTACCCCATAGGGCTCCGTTAAAGTTCCGTCCGGGATCCCCATTTTTAGAGCTCCTTCCGGGGGCCCCATTTTCTAGTGCTCCACCCCGAGTACCCTATAGGGCTCCGCTAATGTTCCGTCCGGGATCCTCATTTTTCAGATTAGTTCAGGTGTTCCCATTTTCTAGTACTTCACCCGGGTACCCCATTTGGGCGTTGGCTTTCGCATATACATCAACTGTCACCTGTCAATCCTTGTCATTTTCTTCTGGTTGCCTGTCAATTCAAATTATCAATCTTCTTGTTGGCTGCACTTTAATTTTGTTGGGATGACGTCACACTTTTTTTCATTCTGGCGAGGATCGAACCAGCTACCTTCGGGTTGGAAGACAAACTCTATAGGCACAGGGCTATCGAAGCCATGTCGCAAAGTTTAGCAGTTAAATCCTATCTTCAGTCAAAGAATAATTTTTAACCATTTAATAAATGAAAAAAAAGTCATATACGTTGTTGGGATTCGAACCCCCAATCTTCCGCTCAGTACACAGATACCTTATCCGTTAGACTACGACCACTACGTGAAGAGTTTAGCAGTTAAATCCTATTTCTCTTGAGTCAACGTAGCGGCCTAAATGACTGTTATGTGTGTATATAAGGATTAATAAAAAAAGAGTCTTTATCCATTAGTTGTTGTTGTAGGGTATCGTAAATTTGATTAAAATTAATTTTTTGGTTTGTAATAGTACTGATGTAGGTAAAATGACTTGTAGAGAGTCTGACAAGGAAATTCTGTACATAACTTACGGCGGCTCGTGGTGATGCAAACACGCCATTTTACAATTTCATTTTAACAAGTTTCTAGCTAATTGTATAGATGATAATAGGAGTACTGTATTGTCATTATTTTATATGTCCTATTTTTTAGGATTACGCCCCCGGAGTCTCATTTCCTAGTTGTTATCTGTCAAATGGTGAATATGGGTTAAAGTTTAGAGAGAACACCATTTGATATATATTTTTTTAATTTGAAAAGGTAAAATTTGTTAAAAAATTGATACAAAGCTACGAGACATTTGGATTTTATATAATAACGCAGAGGAAAAATAAAACAAATATATACTTTATTTTTATTTCATCAAACATTTTTTTTCCGACTATATAGTCAGCTAATAAATATATTTATTAACTAAGAGAAAAATATTACTGTAATATAAAGAGTGAATAATAAACAAACATTTGGCTGATAAATCAACAATCTTAATTTATATTTAGTGCCCTGTATGGCAAAAAATTTCGAGTTATAACCTTGTTTTGACACAAATAATAGATAAATCTAACTTACTTTAATAATAATTGGAAACATAAAATTTTAATTTATTTTTTCATTTTATACAAACTTATCCTTAATCTGACATATATTGTAACATATTAAGATTTTATCCCCGGGTATAGAATGTTTAGGACTGGAAAAGGAGGACTATCCACAAACCAAATAGTTTCTTGAATCGATTTCCACATCATCCTGAAGGTTTTTGTCAGCATAAGGTATGGTATATCTAAAAAAAAAATAAACAATTTTAGCAAAAATAATTAAGTTCGATTTCCTTTAACCATAGGTGCCTCGTTTTATTTAATGTGATAAAAAATTAATAAAATATCGAGTAAAAAGTGCTTAAGAGGAAACTGATTATTTAAAATACTAATATAATGGTTAGAGTTATTAAAGAGATAAAAAGTAATCAAGGCATGACTTTTTGTTTATGTCTCTTTTAATTCAATATAATAAAAAATTTCAACATATGTATAAGCAAGGTATATATAAAATATGAAATAAACTATTTAACAGTGTACAGCAAAACCACAAGTTTCATTTATCATGATGAGCTAACGGTTCAACGAATCGATAATAGCCTAACTAACTCACTGATATGCTTTTCTCTAATTTTTCGCGAAATATGAAAGTGTTTTTTTATTTTGCTATTTTTAAATACATAATTTCTTATTTTTTTTACAAATTTTAAACGCTTTTAAATTGTCATAATTATGTTTTCGATATGACATCTTATATCAAAATTAAAAACACTGTAGTGTAAGAAATTAAATATTTCACTTTGTTGCTACTCAAAATTCACCAAAAGTTGCATAAATAATATGAAAATATTAGAAAGATTTCTTACTGCATTGGAAAAGACATAAAATTATAAAGAATGCTATAATAATGGGTTAGACCAGGGGTTAAAAATGTGTAATTTTATAAATTAAAGGCTCAAGTGATGTCTTATGTGGACTTTTATACAAAAATAGAGTGTTTTCAGGAGAAATTACACACAGACTAAGTAATATGGACAATAAATTAAAGGTCCAAGTATATCTTGTATAGATTTTTTATATAAAAATTGGGTATGTGCTGTAAAAAACTTAAATGTTGAATCAAAATTTCGTTTAGATATGAGATTTGATATTAAAATTAAAAGCACTGGGATGTAAAAAATTAAATATTTTGCCTTTGTTGATTACTCAAAAATTCTATAAAAGCTGTATAAATAATATGAAAAATAATGTTAGAGAGGCTTCTTACTGCATTGGAAAAAGACATAAAATTATAAAAATGCTATAATAATGAGCTAGGTCAAGTGTTAAAAATGTGTAATTTGAAAAATTGAAAGTTCAAGTGTTGCCTTGTGTAGATTTTTATCCAAAAATAGGGTGTTTTCAGGAGAGAAATTACTCACAGACTAAGTAATATGGACAATAAATTAAAGATTCAAGTATATCTGGTATAGATTTTTTGTATAAAAATAGGACATGTTCTGTAGAATACTTTAAATCGTGGATCATAATTTCGTTTAGATATGAGTTTATATATTAAAATTAAAAGCACTGTGATGTAAGAAATTAAATATTTTGCCTTTTGTTGACTTCTCAAAAAGTCACCAAAAGTTGTACAAAATAATATGAAAAATAATGTCAAGGAGGTTTCCTACTGCATTGGAAAAGATATAAAATTATAAAAAATGCTATAACAAGGTTAGATTTAGTGTTATAAATGTCTAATTTGGAAAATTACAGGCCGAAGTGGCGTCTTGTGAAGATTTTTATACAAAATAGAGTGTTTTTAGGAGAGAAATTACACATTGACTAAGTGATATGGGCAATAAATTAAAGGTCCAAGTGTATTTTCTGATTTTTTATATAAAAATAGGGTATGTTCTGTAAGATACCTACAAGAATGGTTATTTTGATATGTTAAAATGTATAATTTGAAAATAAAAAGACTCTTGAAGTGTCTCTTACGAATTTTTTATACAAAATATGGTGTTTTCTGGAGAGAAATTGACCCTAAGTGATGTTGACAATAAACTAAAAGTCCAAATGTATCCTATATAGATTTTTTATATAAAAACAGGGTATGTTCTGTAGTATACTTACAAAAAAAAAGAATTATTTCGTTCTGTTAAGAATGTATAATTTGAAAATTAAAGACCCATGAGATGTCTTTTATGGATTTTTTATACAAAATATGGTATGTCTCGAAAGAAATTATACACTAAGTAATATGGGCAATAAATTAATAGTCCAAGTGTATCTTGTGTAGATTTTATATATAAAAATAGGGTATATTCTGTAGAATACTTACATAAAAGTATATATGTTCTCCAATAAATCCTCATAAAGTTCCAGAAGGCCCACATAGTCCCAAGGAGCATATATTTCATTATACTTTTCAGTTCTATTATGAATCTCTTCTGGGCGTATTATGTTTACCGAAAAAAATTTTAACACAAAATTTCAGTTAACTATTAAATATATAGTTATCAAAATGAGTTGATGGTTTAAGAAATCGATAATAGTCATAACTTACTCCTGTGAGTAAGTAACATATCTGTATATGTTTTCTCTTTTTTCTACAATAGAGAGGTGTAAGCCATGTTTCAACGTTAATACATTAGTTACTGCTGTTGCCGAAACTGCTGCCACAATAGAAGTATTCACGTATTTAGATTTTACCTAAAATTGGAAAAGTTACAATATTTTTCTCCAAATTAACAAAAAAAAAATACCACTAAAATTGTTACTTAAAAAAAAGGTTTATTTCGTTCTGTTAAAAATGTATAATTTGAAAATTAAAGACACATGAGATGTCTTTTATGGATTTTTTATACAAAATATGGCATGTCTTGAAAGAAATTATACACTAAGTAATACGGGTAATAAATTAAAGGTCCAAGTGTATCTTGTGTAGATTTTTTATATAAAAATAGGGTATATTCTATAGAATACTTACATAAAAAGGATATATGTTCAACAACAAATCCTCATAAAGTTCCAGAAGGGCCACATAGTCTCAAGTAGCATATATTTCATTATACTTTTCAGTTCTATTATGTTTCCATCAGGGCGTATTACGTTTGCCTACAAAAAAATTTTAACACAAAATTTCAGTTAACTATTAAATATATATATTTATATATATAGTTATCACAATGAATTGATGATTTAATAAATCTATAATAGTCATAACTCACTCACAGATATGTTCTTCTCTTTTTTCCATAAGAGAGAAGTGTAAGCCATGTTTTCACGTTAATACATTAATTACTGTTGTTCCCGAAACTGCTGCCACAATAGAAGTATTCAGGTATTTAGATTTTACCTAAAATTGGAAAAATTGCAATATTTTTCTTCAAATTAACAAAAAAAAAAATACCACTAAAATTGTTACTTTTTATTAAATTAAAAATAAAACTTCTTGTTTTAAAATTGTTACTTTTTATTAAATTAAAAATGAAACTTCTTGTTTTAAAATTGATACTTACATCAAAGAAAAATTTATATCATATTAATAAGTTTTCCACTATACAGTACCTATAAGCAACTTAAAAACTGACCTTCATTGGTCTGCTGTGGGCATTGTTGTGATAAATGCAAATATGTTTGACTAAATTCAAGCTTATTCTAAAAAGTTCGAGTTAGTAAAAAATTAAATAACAATAAGGTGTATAATTTTTAAATAACAAATAAAAAGCTAATTTATATACATTAAGGTAAAATTTACGCAGTTGATAATTAGTTGTCCTATTGCTTTTTATGGTTTATTGGTAAATAGGCTGTCATTCTTGACATCCTCGTTGCACCACCACCACAAATAAACGAAACAAACGTCTGCATATTTGAATTTTCTCTCTCAAAATTGAGATATTCAGATATTTTTATTCTTGTCTATCTGCTTCTATATGCTGTTTGTTTCACATCAGGAGTATTCGTTATATGCCAAATTCTTTCTTGAATGTATTTCTGGCCCATTTCCGATATAAAGTACGGCATATCTAAAAAATTAACTTTTTCAAAATTTTTTATTAAGAGGAGAAAGTAAAGATAGAAGAAGAACACCCTTTTGAAAAATTAAGAAAATTAATATTTCTGTTTTAAATATTTCCCAGCCCCCTTTTTTACAAAGTAGTTCTGCTTTTTTATACCTTTACATAGATTAAAAGATGTACTTATATGTCTCAAATACTATTCACTCATCGAAAAATTTTCTAAGCTGACCTTTTTAAGATAAAAATGTAACCAAAGATACCTATTAAATTTTTCTTAAGTATTTTATCAGAAAAACACTAAAATGTACCTAACATAAAAAAATCAATGACATAATTTGAAAAAATATTTAATTTTCGACAAAAAAAAATAATCCCAAAAAACTTATCTGTCTCAATTTTAAGCATTATTTCGAATAAAAACTAGTTAAAATGCTCTCTAAACATGAATAAATCATCCACCATTCGATGAAACTATAAAAAAGAAAAAATAAATCCACCATTTTTAGATACCGTTGTCGTGCAAGCTATACTTTGTACCAATCAGATATTTACTACAAAAATTACTATTTAACTAAGTAAATTGAAAAAATACTGCTTTTTTCTAACAGAAAATAATTAAAAATGCACGCTAAACATATAGTAATCAATTAATATTCGATCAAATTGTAAAATAAAAGAAAATAAATCTCAGAGCTCTGTTATTTACCGGCATCCATTGAGCGTGCCGGCCATGTAAGCCATTGCAAATTTTCTGGGTTCCTCACTGTCAAATTTGATTAATTTACAAAAACGATCTCTTAATACCTTACTAACGCAGCAATCAAGCTATATTAAAAATGCAATAACGCTAACGGTTTTATTTCCTATTACCGATCTTTAAGATATCATCCTGTTAGATTTTATGAATAAAAATAAAACGGTTTTTTATAAGACCATTCACCCTGGAATTATATCAAAATTTATCTTAAAACTTACCTTTTTCAATTTTCTTAAGGGTTTAGTCGAACAAAAACTAATTAAAAATGCACTTAACATATAAAATTCAATTAAAAATTCACTTAATACGCTTAAAATTTGTAATAAAAAGAATATTATCGGTTATTATGGTAGTGGTACGAATATTGACATAAAACTGACATACTTGTTAGAAGCAGCTTTAGCGGTGGATCGAGAAAAAGATTGGGTCTGTTACCAGCCTTCACATTGAAAGTTTCATCACCCTTTTCAGTACCATACTTTCAAACCTTTTTTAAATTCGAATTATGTCTGCTTCTATTTTTATCAACAAAATAACATTGTGGAAATCGTAAGTAGATTATAATTTATTTTATATTACTAAGTTAAAGGTGAAATACAATAAACAAACATGTAAAATGTGTGTCTTTGGGTAAAATAGGTATAAATTACAGTTTTAGAGAGTACGACTAGTAATAATATTTATTTAAATTATAAAATCAGATGTTGCTGTCATGAAATATAACGAAAATTTTCGTTGCTCGAGCTGTATTACTTTTTAATAAAAATAATGTAATTAATACCGATTTGTTTTTATATAACAGTTCCAAAAATCGAATTGTCGATTGGGTAGTAATTCATCCCTTCCACGCTTTAAACTTGGTCACGGCCTTGAAAAATATACGAGTATATGCTAATGTCTTTGAAAGCTGGCGTGATAATTCACCCCCACTCTTTAAACTTAATCCAGGCCTTGAAAATATGCACGCTTCCTCGATGCCTTGAAAACTTACGCTCGACCTAACATATGTGATGAATATATATTACCCTGAAGTATACCATTATAAACGCCCATGCGCCGAGGAATGATTTTTATATTCACGTTGATATCAGTGGCATTAATTTTTAAAATATTTTTTGTAGCGCATATTTTAAAAGTGTTTGTTGTTACAGGTAATTTTAATTTAATACATTTTTCTACAGTCAATATTTCAAAATTTTTTTAATAATTTGACTTTTTGTTTCTTACCAGTTGAGTTATTTTAATAAAATTCTATGTACTTTTCAAAAATAATCTTTTATGAAGGAATTATTTCCGAAAAACACTCCCAGAATTTCCTTCGCTGTATTTAAAGGAGAAAAATACCTTTTTTAATATTTCGGTTTTCAAATATCATGGATTTCTTTTACAACAGTATTTTATTCTTAGAGATCCTTTTTAAACTCTAATTCTTTAACTTTCTGCGTATAAGCTAAGTTCAGAATCTTGTACTTCTCCTGCAGAAACCAAGAAATAAGTTATATAATGTCAAAATAAATGCGGAGTATCTAAATTCAATGATTATTTCGCCTTTAGTGCTCTAATTTCCTTGTTTTCCTGGAGAAGTAATAACAAAGGTATCGAAAATGCAAGATATTATTTAAAATAAACCCAATAATCTTTGAGATATTTTCGTATTTCCCTAAAAAATGGATTTCGGGAAGTAAATTAATGCAAACATTTGTGACTTTCTGTCTATAAGCTAAGTTCAGAATCTTGTACTTCTCCTAAAAAAAACAAGGAATATAGGTTCAATAAAATCGAAATAAGAACGAAAGATCTAAATTCAATGACTATTTCGCATTTGGTGCTGTAATTTTTTTTGTTGTTTCTAGTTAAGCTATAAAAGTATCTAAAAATGCCGGATTTTTAAAATATTTTAAAAAACTAATATTCTTAGAGATATTTACGTATTTCCCTAAAAAGTGGACATCGGGAAGTAAATTAAGAAAACCGCCCCAGTTTCGATTTTCTGTCTATAAGCTAAGTTCAAAATCTTGTACTTCTCTTGTAAAAAAAAAACAAAAATTATATGTTAAATAATGTTGAAATATGAACGAAATGTCTAAATTCTATGATTTTTCGCCTCTTGGTGCTATAATTTTTAATATATCTCGGCAGCACAACTACGAAAATCTCTGAAGGATTTAATTTTCAATTATATTTAGAATATAGAATTTTACTTTAGAGTGAATAAAATCTAAATATGAACGGAATATCTAAATTTAGTTACTATTTCGTCTTTGGGGTTATAATTTCTTTGCTTTCCTAGAGAAGTTACAACAAAAGTATTGAAAAAAGGCGAAATTTTTTAATATTATACAAAATAAAACTAATAATCAAAGAAATATTTTTGTATTTCCCTAAAAAACGGCATTCGGAAAGTAAATTAATATAAACGCCCCATTTTTGACTTTCTGTCGATAACCTAAGTTCAGAATCTTATACTTTTATAAAAAAATAAAAAATATAGGTTAAATAAAGTTGAAATATGACGAAACATCTAAATTCTATGATTTTTCACCCTTGGTGCTATAATTTCTAATATATTTCGGCAGCAGAACAACGAAAATCTCTGAAGGTTTTAATTTTCAATTATATTACGAATATAGAATAGCATTTTAGAGTGGAAAAATAAAAATATTAACGAAATATCTAAATTTAGTAATTATTTCGTCTTTTGATGTTCGTCTTTCGTATCAAATATGCAGAATTTTTAAAATATTATGCAAAATAAGACTAATAAAAGAGATATTTTCGTAATTCCAAAAAAAAATGAAATTCAGGAAGTAAATTGATACAAACGACTCATTTTTGACTATCTATAAGTTAAGGTCAGAATCTTATACTTCTCCTGCGAAAAGATAGAAATATAGGTTAAATAAGGTCAAAATGAGACAGAAATATCTAAATGCCATAATTACTATGCCTTTAGTGCTATAATTTCCTTGTTTTCCTAGAGAAGTTATAAAAAAGGTATCGAAAATGCAGGATATTATTTAAAATAAATCCAATAATATTTGAGATATTTTCGTATTTCATTAAAAATGAAATTCGGGAAGTAAATTAATACAAACATCCCAATTTTGAGTTTATGCCCATAACCTAAGTTCAGAATCTTGAACTAGAAGAAAACCAAAAAATATAAGGTTAAATATGATCGAAATAAGAACTAAATGTGTTCAATCAATGATTGACGACCTTATTTAACCCATATTTCTTGGATTTTGTAGAAGTACAAGATTCTGAACTTAGGTTATGGGCATAAACTCAAAATTGGGATGTTTGTATTAATTTACTTCCCGAATTTCATTTTTAGGGAAATACGAAAATATCTCAAATATTATTGGATTTATTTTAAATAATATCCTGCATTTTCGATACCTTTTTTATAACTTCTCTAGAAAAACAAGGAAATTATAGCACTAAAGGCATAGTAATTATGGCATTTAGATATTTCTGTCTCAGTTTGACCTTATTTAACCTATATTTCTATCTTTTCGCAGGAGAAGTATAAGATTCTGACCTTAACTTATAGATAGTCAAAAATGAGTCGTTTGTATCAATTTACTTCCTGAATTTAATTTTTTTTGGAATTACGAAAATATCTCTTTTATTAGTCTTATTTTGCATAATATTTTAAAAATTCTGCATATTTGATACGAAAGACGAACATCAAAAGACGAAATAATTACTAAATTTAGATATTTCGTTAATATTTTTATTTTTCCACTCTAAAATGCTATTCTATATTCGTAATATAATTGAAAATTAAAACCTTCAGAGATTTTCGTTGTTCTGCTGCCGAAATATATTAGAAATTAAAGCACCAAGGGTGAAAAATCATAGAATTTAGATGTTTCGTCATATTTCAACTTTATTTAACCTATATTTTTTATTTTTTTATAAAAGTATAAGATTCTGAACTTAGGTTATCGACAGAAAGTCAAAAATGGGGCGTTTATATTAATTTACTTTCCGAATGCCGTTTTTTAGGGAAATACAAAAATATTTCTTTGATTATTAGTTTTATTTTGTATAATATTAAAAAATTTCGCCTTTTTTCAATACTTTTGTTGTAACTTCTCTAGGAAAGCAAAGAAATTATAACCCCAAAGACGAAATAGTAACTAAATTTAGATATTCCGTTCATATTTAGATTTTATTCACTCTAAAGTAAAATTCTATATTCTAAATATAATTGAAAATTAAATCCTTCAGAGATTTTCGTAGTTGTGCTGCCGAGATATATTAAAAATTATAGCACCAAGAGGCGAAAAATCATAGAATTTAGACATTTCGTTCATATTTCAACATTATTTAACATATAATTTTTGTTTTTTTTTACAAGAGAAGTACAAGATTTTGAACTTAGCTTATAGACAGAAAATCGAAACTGGGGCGGTTTTCTTAATTTACTTCCCGATGTCCACTTTTTAGGGAAATACGTAAATATCTCTAAGAATATTAGTTTTTTAAAATATTTTAAAAATCCGGCATTTTTAGATACTTTTATAGCTTAACTAGAAACAACAAAAAAAATTACAGCACCAAATGCGAAATAGTCATTGAATTTAGATCTTTCGTTCTTATTTCGATTTTATTGAACCTATATTCCTTGTTTTTTTTAGGAGAAGTACAAGATTCTGAACTTAGCTTATAGACAGAAAGTCACAAATGTTTGCATTAATTTACTTCCCGAAATCCATTTTTTAGGGAAATACGAAAATATCTCAAAGATTATTGGGTTTATTTTAAATAATATCTTGCATTTTCGATACCTTTGTTATTACTTCTCCAGGAAAACAAGGAAATTAGAGCACTAAAGGCGAAATAATCATTGAATTTAGATACTCCGCATTTATTTTGACATTATATAACTTATTTCTTGGTTTCTGCAGGAGAAGTACAAGATTCTGAACTTAGCTTATACGCAGAAAGTTAAAGAATTAGAGTTTAAAAAGGATCTCTAAGAATAAAATACTGTTGTAAAAGAAATCCATGATATTTGAAAACCGAAATATTAAAAAAGGTATTTTTCTCCTTTAAATACAGCGAAGGAAATTCTGGGAGTGTTTTTCGGAAATAATTCCTTCATAAAAGATTATTTTTGAAAAGTACATAGAATTTTATTAAAATAACTCAACTGGTAAGAAACAAAAAGTCAAATTATTAAAAAAATTTTGAAATATTGACTGTAGAAAAATGTATTAAATTAAAATTACCTGTAACAACAAACACTTTTAAAATATGCGCTACAAAAAATATTTTAAAAATTAATGCCACTGATATCAACGTGAATATAAAAATCATTCCTCGGCGCATGGGCGTTTATAATGGTATACTTCAGGGTAATATATATTCATCACATATGTTAGGTCGAGCGTAAGTTTTCAAGGCATCGAGGAAGCGTGCATATTTTCAAGGCCTGGATTAAGTTTAAAGAGTGGGGGTGAATTATCACGCCAGCTTTCAAAGACATTAGCATATACTCGTATATTTTTCAAGGCCGTGACCAAGTTTAAAGCGTGGAAGGGATGAATTACTACCCAATCGACAATTCGATTTTTGGAACTGTTATATAAAAACAAATCGGTATTAATTACATTATTTTTATTAAAAAGTAATACAGCTCGAGCAACGAAAATTTTCGTTATATTTCATGACAGCAACATCTGATTTTATAATTTAAATAAATATTATTACTAGTCGTACTCTCTAAAACTGTAATTTATACCTATTTTACCCAAAGACACACATTTTACATGTTTGTTTATTGTATTTCACCTTTAACTTAGTAATATAAAATAAATTATAATCTACTTACGATTTCCACAATGTTATTTTGTTGATAAAAATAGAAGCAGACATAATTCGAATTTAAAAAAGGTTTGAAAGTATGGTACTGAAAAGGGTGATGAAACTTTCAATGTGAAGGCTGGTAACAGACCCAATCTTTTTCTCGATCCACCGCTAAAGCTGCTTCTAACAAGTATGTCAGTTTTATGTCAATATTCGTACCACTACCATAATAACCGATAATATTCTTTTTATTACAAATTTTAAGCGTATTAAGTGAATTTTTAATTGAATTTTATATGTTAAGTGCATTTTTAATTAGTTTTTGTTCGACTAAACCCTTAAGAAAATTGAAAAAGGTAAGTTTTAAGATAAATTTTGATATAATTCCAGGGTGAATGGTCTTATAAAAAACCGTTTTATTTTTATTCATAAAATCTAACAGGATGATATCTTAAAGATCGGTAATAGGAAATAAAACCGTTAGCGTTATTGCATTTTTAATATAGCTTGATTGCTGCGTTAGTAAGGTATTAAGAGATCGTTTTTGTAAATTAATCAAATTTGACAGTGAGGAACCCAGAAAATTTGCAATGGCTTACATGGCCGGCACGCTCAATGGATGCCGGTAAATAACAGAGCTCTGAGATTTATTTTCTTTTATTTTACAATTTGATCGAATATTAATTGATTACTATATGTTTAGCGTGCATTTTTAATTATTTTCTGTTAGAAAAAAGCAGTATTTTTTCAATTTACGTAGTTAAATAGTAATTTTTGTAGTAAATATCTGATTGGTACAAAGTATAGCTTGCACGACAACGGTATCTAAAAATGGTGGATTTATTTTTTCTTTTTTATAGTTTCATCGAATGGTGGATGATTTATTCATGTTTAGAGAGCATTTTAACTAAAGGGTGTTCTTCTTCTATCTTTACTTTCTCCTCTTAATAAAAAATTTTGAAAAAGTTAATTTTTTAGATATGCCGTACTTTATATCGGAAATGGGCCAGAAATACATTCAAGAAAGAATTTGGCATATAACGAATACTCCTGATGTGAAACAAACAGCATATAGAAGCAGATAGACAAGAATAAAAATATCTGAATATCTCAATTTTGAGAGAGAAAATTCAAATATGCAGACGTTTGTTTCGTTTATTTGTGGTGGTGGTGCAACGAGGATGTCAAGAATGACAGCCTATTTACCAATAAACCATAAAAAGCAATAGGACAACTAATTATCAACTGCGTAAATTTTACCTTAATGTATATAAATTAGCTTTTTATTTGTTATTTAAAAATTATACACCTTATTGTTATTTAATTTTTTACTAACTCGAACTTTTTAGAATAAGCTTGAATTTAGTCAAACATATTTGCATTTATCACAACAATGCCCACAGCAGACCAATGAAGGTCAGTTTTTAAGTTGCTTATAGGTACTGTATAGTGGAAAACTTATTAATATGATATAAATTTTTCTTTGATGTAAGTATCAATTTTAAAACAAGAAGTTTCATTTTTAATTTAATAAAAAGTAACAATTTTAAAACAAGAAGTTTTATTTTTAATTTAATAAAAAGTAACAATTTTAGTGGTATTTTTTTTTTGTTAATTTGAAGAAAAATATTGCAACTTTTCCAATTTTAGGTAAAATCTAAATACCTGAATACTTCTATTGTGGCAGCAGTTTCGGGAACAACAGTAATTAATGTATTAACGTGAAAACATGGCTTACACTTCTCTCTTATGGAAAAAAGAGAAGAACATATCTGTGAGTGAGTTATGACTATTATAGATTTATTAAATCATCAATTCATTGTGATAACTATATATATAAATATATATATTTAATAGTTAACTGAAATTTTGTGTTAAAATTTTTTTGTAGGCAAACGTAATACGCCCTGATGGAAACATAATAGAACTGAAAAGTATAATGAAATATATGCTACTTGAGACTATGTGGCCCTTCTGGAACTTTATGAGGATTTGTTGTTGAACATATATCCTTTTTATGTAAGTATTCTATAGAATATACCCTATTTTTATATAAAAAATCTACACAAGATACACTTGGACCTTTAATTTATTACCCGTATTACTTAGTGTATAATTTCTTTCAAGACATGCCATATTTTGTATAAAAAATCCATAAAAGACATCTCATGTGTCTTTAATTTTCAAATTATACATTTTTAACAGAACGAAATAAACCTTTTTTTTAAGTAACAATTTTAGTGGTATTTTTTTTTTGTTAATTTGGAGAAAAATATTGTAACTTTTCCAATTTTAGGTAAAATCTAAATACGTGAATACTTCTATTGTGGCAGCAGTTTCGGCAACAGCAGTAACTAATGTATTAACGTTGAAACATGGCTTACACCTCTCTATTGTAGAAAAAAGAGAAAACATATACAGATATGTTACTTACTCACAGGAGTAAGTTATGACTATTATCGATTTCTTAAACCATCAACTCATTTTGATAACTATATATTTAATAGTTAACTGAAATTTTGTGTTAAAATTTTTTTCGGTAAACATAATACGCCCAGAAGAGATTCATAATAGAACTGAAAAGTATAATGAAATATATGCTCCTTGGGACTATGTGGGCCTTCTGGAACTTTATGAGGATTTATTGGAGAACATATATACTTTTATGTAAGTATTCTACAGAATATACCCTATTTTTATATATAAAATCTACACAAGATACACTTGGACTATTAATTTATTGCCCATATTACTTAGTGTATAATTTCTTTCGAGACATACCATATTTTGTATAAAAAATCCATAAAAGACATCTCATGGGTCTTTAATTTTCAAATTATACATTCTTAACAGAACGAAATAATTCTTTTTTTTTGTAAGTATACTACAGAACATACCCTGTTTTTATATAAAAAATCTATATAGGATACATTTGGACTTTTAGTTTATTGTCAACATCACTTAGGGTCAATTTCTCTCCAGAAAACACCATATTTTGTATAAAAAATTCGTAAGAGACACTTCAAGAGTCTTTTTATTTTCAAATTATACATTTTAACATATCAAAATAACCATTCTTGTAGGTATCTTACAGAACATACCCTATTTTTATATAAAAAATCAGAAAATACACTTGGACCTTTAATTTATTGCCCATATCACTTAGTCAATGTGTAATTTCTCTCCTAAAAACACTCTATTTTGTATAAAAATCTTCACAAGACGCCACTTCGGCCTGTAATTTTCCAAATTAGACATTTATAACACTAAATCTAACCTTGTTATAGCATTTTTTATAATTTTATATCTTTTCCAATGCAGTAGGAAACCTCCTTGACATTATTTTTCATATTATTTTGTACAACTTTTGGTGACTTTTTGAGAAGTCAACAAAAGGCAAAATATTTAATTTCTTACATCACAGTGCTTTTAATTTTAATATATAAACTCATATCTAAACGAAATTATGATCCACGATTTAAAGTATTCTACAGAACATGTCCTATTTTTATACAAAAAATCTATACCAGATATACTTGAATCTTTAATTTATTGTCCATATTACTTAGTCTGTGAGTAATTTCTCTCCTGAAAACACCCTATTTTTGGATAAAAATCTACACAAGGCAACACTTGAACTTTCAATTTTTCAAATTACACATTTTTAACACTTGACCTAGCTCATTATTATAGCATTTTTATAATTTTATGTCTTTTTCCAATGCAGTAAGAAGCCTCTCTAACATTATTTTTCATATTATTTATACAGCTTTTATAGAATTTTTGAGTAATCAACAAAGGCAAAATATTTAATTTTTTACATCCCAGTGCTTTTAATTTTAATATCAAATCTCATATCTAAACGAAATTTTGATTCAACATTTAAGTTTTTTACAGCACATACCCAATTTTTATATAAAAAATCTATACAAGATATACTTGGACCTTTAATTTATTGTCCATATTACTTAGTCTGTGTGTAATTTCTCCTGAAAACACTCTATTTTTGTATAAAAGTCCACATAAGACATCACTTGAGCCTTTAATTTATAAAATTACACATTTTTAACCCCTGGTCTAACCCATTATTATAGCATTCTTTATAATTTTATGTCTTTTCCAATGCAGTAAGAAATCTTTCTAATATTTTCATATTATTTATGCAACTTTTGGTGAATTTTGAGTAGCAACAAAGTGAAATATTTAATTTCTTACACTACAGTGTTTTTAATTTTGATATAAGATGTCATATCGAAAACATAATTATGACAACTTAAAAGCGTTTAAAATTTGTAAAAAAAATAAGAAATTATGTATTTAAAAATAGCAAAATAAAAAAACACTTTCATATTTCGCGAAAAATTAGAGAAAAGCATATCAGTGAGTTAGTTAGGCTATTATCGATTCGTTGAACCGTTAGCTCATCATGATAAATGAAACTTGTGGTTTTGCTGTACACTGTTAAATAGTTTATTTCATATTTTATATATACCTTGCTTATACATATGTTGAAATTTTTTATTATATTGAATTAAAAGAGACATAAACAAAAAGTCATGCCTTGATTACTTTTTATCTCTTTAATAACTCTAACCATTATATTAGTATTTTAAATAATCAGTTTCCTCTTAAGCACTTTTTACTCGATATTTTATTAATTTTTTATCACATTAAATAAAACGAGGCACCTATGGTTAAAGGAAATCGAACTTAATTATTTTTGCTAAAATTGTTTATTTTTTTTTTAGATATACCATACCTTATGCTGACAAAAACCTTCAGGATGATGTGGAAATCGATTCAAGAAACTATTTGGTTTGTGGATAGTCCTCCTTTTCCAGTCCTAAACATTCTATACCCGGGGATAAAATCTTAATATGTTACAATATATGTCAGATTAAGGATAAGTTTGTATAAAATGAAAAAATAAATTAAAATTTTATGTTTCCAATTATTATTAAAGTAAGTTAGATTTATCTATTATTTGTGTCAAAACAAGGTTATAACTCGAAATTTTTTGCCATACAGGGCACTAAATATAAATTAAGATTGTTGATTTATCAGCCAAATGTTTGTTTATTATTCACTCTTTATATTACAGTAATATTTTTCTCTTAGTTAATAAATATATTTATTAGCTGACTATATAGTCGGAAAAAAAATGTTTGATGAAATAAAAATAAAGTATATATTTGTTTTATTTTTCCTCTGCGTTATTATATAAAATCCAAATGTCTCGTAGCTTTGTATCAATTTTTTAACAAATTTTACCTTTTCAAATTAAAAAAATATATATCAAATGGTGTTCTCTCTAAACTTTAACCCATATTCACCATTTGACAGATAACAACTAGGAAATGAGACTCCGGGGGCGTAATCCTAAAAAATAGGACATATAAAATAATGACAATACAGTACTCCTATTATCATCTATACAATTAGCTAGAAACTTGTTAAAATGAAATTGTAAAATGGCGTGTTTGCATCACCACGAGCCGCCGTAAGTTATGTACAGAATTTCCTTGTCAGACTCTCTACAAGTCATTTTACCTACATCAGTACTATTACAAACCAAAAAATTAATTTTAATCAAATTTACGATACCCTACAACAACAACTAATGGATAAAGACTCTTTTTTTATTAATCCTTATATACACACATAACAGTCATTTAGGCCGCTACGTTGACTCAAGAGAAATAGGATTTAACTGCTAAACTCTTCACGTAGTGGTCGTAGTCTAACGGATAAGGTATCTGTGTACTGAGCGGAAGATTGGGGGTTCGAATCCCAACAACGTATATGACTTTTTTTTCATTTATTAAATGGTTAAAAATTATTCTTTGACTGAAGATAGGATTTAACTGCTAAACTTTGCGACATGGCTTCGATAGCCCTGTGCCTATAGAGTTTGTCTTCCAACCCGAAGGTAGCTGGTTCGATCCTCGCCAGAATGAAAAAAAGTGTGACGTCATCCCAACAAAATTAAAGTGCAGCCAACAAGAAGATTGATAATTTGAATTGACAGGCAACCAGAAGAAAATGACAAGGATTGACAGGTGACAGTTGATGTATATGCGAAAGCCAACGCCCAAATGGGGTACCCGGGTGAAGTACTAGAAAATGGGAACACCTGAACTAATCTGAAAAATGAGGATCCCGGACGGAACATTAGCGGAGCCCTATAGGGTACTCGGGGTGGAGCACTAGAAAATGGGGCCCCCGGAAGGAGCTCTAAAAATGGGGATCCCGGACGGAACTTTAACGGAGCCCTATGGGGTACTCGGGTGGAGCACTAGAAACTGCGGCCCACGGAAGGGGTTCTAAAAAAGGGGCCCCACAAAAAATGGGGCGCAGCCCTAAAATGGGGCCCTCGTCGTGGGGCACACGGGGGCGCAGCCCGGTCTATACCGCCGGAATGACTACTGACATTCTGTGTTTTCTTGCATTTTTCTCCCTTATCTTCTTCTTGACGATTAGTAGCTACAGTGAATACTTCTCTCCACTCATAACACGACTATCTTACATTCCATCTTGATGAGTTCCAGCACAATGTTGTTCGTTACTCTGCCCACTCTAGATATTTTCAACATTCTACAATAGCACAACATTTAATATGCTTGTTTTTTTTTAAATCGCCTTTCTTCAGTATCCAAGCTTTGGCCCCCTTTCGTAATTTTGAAAATATACAGCATTTCAGCATTTGAGTTATGTCATAAGTTGATATCGCGGTTGCAAAAAAATTTTCTTATCTTAGTAAATTCCCTTCCGGCCATTTCAATTCTCGCTCATATTTCATTTAATTGGTTATTGTTGCTGTTTATTTATTTCCCGGGATATTTGTATGAACACATTCTCTCTAATAGTTTGTTCAATGTGCACAGATTCTTCTTAACATTTGGAGTATTTGTTATTACCATATATTTGATCTTCCTTAGAGTCATGGTGAGTCCACAATTTCCAGAGGAATTACTTAAATGTTTAAGGAGGTTTTTGCAGTTCCTCTCAACTATTAGTAAGTATTACTGTATCATCTGTGTTGTGCGTTTTTAATCATTTTAGTCTAATGCTCGCTGTTAGTGACTCGTTAAAGATGACTTCGCTATGCATATTGAATAGCATGGAGACAGAATACAAACCTGTCGAACCCAATGCAATATTTTCAAATCCTCTGTTGCAATGCAATCTTGGCTGTTCGGTTCCAGGCTATATTAGAAATCAGTCTTATATCTCCACTATCAATATCTTTGTTTTTCCAATATTTTTTCGCTCTTCTGACTCTATTAAACGCCTTTTTAAAGTCAATATAATATATATATATATATATATATATATATATATATATATATATATGTCAAGATTCATATACTAAAACATACATTCCGAACTGCTGGTGCCCATATTATTTTTGATTTGTAGTTGTGTCTTAATTTAGGACACTTTCAACTTTTCTGAATATGCGATAAGGTTTGATTTTCAGAAGATTTTTAAAGTGTGACACATTAATGCAATTCTAAGCATTCACTAATGTAACTTCTTTTAGGGATAATCACAAATATCGATGAGAATTATACGATACAATACCTGTCTTATATATACTATTAAGAATATGAAAAAATATCTTGACAATCTAATCGTGTATTAATCGTATGAGCTCCACTAATATTCAATCGGGTTCTGTAGCTTTCTTCGATTTTACACAATTAATGGAGTATTAGATTTCTTCATGCATTAACTCCGGTCCTGATTCCTCCATGTTTAGTTATAGTACCTATTGTCTCTCATCATTAAAAAGTTCTTTTATATAATCTATCCACCTATTCGGTTTTTGTGATAACATTTCCTTTCTGGCGTTTTAGAGTACCTATAACGTTACTTTTCCTCAAACGTAATATTTTTTTGTGCATTGTTTTCTCCCGTCAAATTCTGGTTTTCATCTATCATTCATACTTTTTCTTTTCTTTCTTTGGTTTTAAACATCCATCTAATAGTGTTCTAAAAAGTGCAGGAATAGTTTCCTTTCTTCATATCGAGTAAAAATTATAGAAACAATAACAAAACTTTAAATTTCTTATCAAAAAATAGCAACTTCTCCGTTTTTCGTAATATAATATTAGTGAAAATTTTGCCCTAATTTAACCTTACAAAGTTTACGAAATATCAATAATGAGAAACGAACTTGTTTTTGCCAGAATTCTCCTTATAATTTGCAAATCGCTTTTTTAAAATATGTGCCTGTATTGAAATAATACCACAAACCTGATATAAGAAATTGTTCGATCTTTCTCTCTCTTATTCATGATTTTTTATGAGTGCCTCTTAAATTTTTTTATTTATATAAAAACAAATAATAATATCTGACAACTCCATTTCATTCTCTCGCATCAAAAAGAACACGATAATTAGATAATGACTCCAGTTCAGAAGTTAATTATTTTTTAATAACTGTGAATTAAAAATAAGGCTTTTAAATTAAAAATCTGATGACGTAAATATGTTCGTGATCGTCCATGCTATTAATGTGATATAAATAACTTTCTATAGATAAAATTTAATTTAAAGTTTGTAAACGCTTTTGACATTCATTTAAGAACTATTAATTTTCGAGTGTAAAATAGTATCAGCACACTAATTTCTGGCTTTTTGTATTAGGAATTTTGCTTATATATTACAAGAATTGACGTTTCTAATCACAATTTCATTTAATAAGTTGAATTTTGATTTGCGGACAATGATGAGTTTTTTGTATACTATCTATAGTTATGATAATAGACATTTTTTAGCAAAAATATGATTAATTGCTGTTATATTATCCTATTTACAAGCTTGGCTATAAAAAATATTTTATTTCACTCATCCCAAACTTCTGGAGGTATTCAAAATAATATAGAGAGGATGATCCAAATATGGGCTGCGACTCAATTATGAGCTAACACGAGTTTAGGGTAATGTTATAACTGTCATATAGTAAAAAATATTTGAAACTTTTTTTCAGGAAGCTAGGCTAAGAGCCATGAGCCATGCAGACTGCTAAACCGGCACTTGCGTCTTCAGTGTTAAGAAATACTTTGCGTTGCGGCAATCACAGTGTTTTGACTTTTTAAGAGGTATGTAAATTATGGTCCTTATTTCAATTTAAAACATTTGATATGGGTAATATTGACTAAAATATGGTTGTCGGACTTGCATTGTCTTTATTTTTATTTTTTACGACGTTTGGATTAGGTTGTATCTCTAATCATTATCAAGTATAAACTGAATGTTTTGTCTTAAGACTACGAGCTTATAAAGGGACTGTGTCCATTGAAGCGCAAAGTTTCGCTTCACTCTACACACCTCAAAGATTCGATGCTACAAACTATTAAAACTCCAGTATACAGAAAGCCAACACATACTGGATAATATCTTAATCATAGTTCTAATTATTCTGATGTAATAAAACGGGGAATTATACGCAACCTCTATAATCGCACTACATCTATATGCAACAATGCCGATTCATTGGAAAAAGAGGTAGCAAATATTAAATCCGATTTACAACAGAATGGTTATCCTTTAAAACTAATTGATGATGTAATAAATAACTTTAAGACAACGAACACACTGGACAGCAAGAAACACATTCCTTCTTCACAATTCCGTATATTAAGGGAACTTCGTAGAAAATAAGACGAATTACCAGTAGTTATAATATAAAAATAACCTTTAAATCAGAAATACACTTAGAGCTCATTTAACAAAAACAAAATCAAGAACTACCGATAAGAAAGAATGTGTTTACACAGTTCCATGTGAGTGTGGTGAAATGCATATTGAATATTCCAACCGACCACTAGAAGTTAGAATTAAGGAACATAAAACTCATACACAAAAAGGGGAAACGTCGAGATCAGGTATTGCAAAACACGCTTGGGATAAACAACTCATATAAGATGGTCTGAGGCTGCGGCAATATATTTGGAACCAAACATGAAAAAAAGAAAATTTATAGAAGCAGCTTACATTAAAAACAGTAATGGAATCTTCAGTAAACCGAGTGTTGAGATACCTAATCTTTAGCAACCACTACTTTGTAAAATCAAATCATTGAGGTGTGTACAGTGAAGCGAAACTTTGTGGACACAGTCCCTATATAAGCTTGTAGTCTTCAGTTTATACTTGATAACGATTAGAGATACAACTTAATCAAAACGTCGTGAAAAATAAAAATAAAGACAATTCAGGTCCGACAACCACATTTTAGTCAATCTCCAACATTATCTACAACCTTCAAACAAACGATGGGTAATATTATTTCAAAGCAATTAATGATTGTAGAAAAAAAATATCCTTTTGAACTTTTTAGTTTTGTTTTATTTTAGGATGTATTTCATCGTTAAAAGTTCTTCTGGTAATTGGTCTAAATATGGGGCAGCCCATATTTAAACCTAGTTTCAATGGCATTACATTTGGCTTAACAACATTTCATAGCTTATAGCGTCTACTTGGCTACAGAATGCCAACTAATTAAGTTAGGCAAAAAAATCTTGAATATATGGAACGAATAATCACAGCTATATGAGAAAATAAAATGAAAACACTGAAGGTGGCAATGCTTTTTAAGGTACTTCGGAGAACACTGTAGCGATTATGCAGAAAAGAAGATGTATCTCCAGCTCAAGCTCTTTCTACCAAGCTAGGTAGAAAACCAAATCTAGGAACAAAAATCCAAAAGGATCTAGTTGCTTATCTACTCGTAATGGAACAATTTTTTTGTAGTACTATAAGAATGGCATTTATGCTGGCAGAACGCAATGGCATCAAGACTTTCTTACATTAAATGAGGCTGGTAGAACTTGGTATGATTTTTTTCTGAATCAACACGAACAACATTTACTAATCCGAAAACCATGTGTAACTTCATTTACAAGAACTCTCGCATTCAACAAGGAAAACTTTTCAATTTGTTGAAAGAAGCCTATGAGAAACATATTCTCAGTGCTGAATGAATTTATTATGTCGATGAGACAGGACTTTCCATTGTAAAGGTATTAGCGCTAACCTCTGGAGAGTGGGGCCCTACTATTACAATTATTGCCTACATGGATGCTTCTGGTCACTACGTCCTTCCGCTTGTCATTCTTCTAAAAACGAATATGACGGAGTCCGCTAGGATCCACTGGATGAGCTCAGTCATTGGGTTTGAATCAGGCCAATATTTTGCTGAAGGTCTTTTCAACAAAGGATTCACCCGTCTTACTAATATTAGATGGACATTAAACATTGCCCGGGAAAATTGGATCGCCATTATTTGCCTCCGTCCTCATTCAACGGACACTCTACAGCCTCTCGACAAAACTTTTATAGACCCTTTAAATCTACTGTAAGGTGAAGAAATAAGACAGCGACACAAACCTATTCGAGCGACCTTTGACACCGTATGATATCATTCGATTTGTTTGACAAAGCTTACTTTAAAGATTCAACTAGAGAAATTGCACTGAACGTATTTTTATAAAGTGATTTTATAGATTCTAAAGCTGTGTATATCGGTGATTTTTCATGTGATTTCTTTTCTTTTGTATTTCAGTAGTAGAATTTTTAATCAATATGTACTCATATGTAGGGTATATAATAAGATAAATAAACTTTAATCAATAAAGTACTAGCTCATATTTTAATCACAATAAAAATACATAGTGTTTCTGTTTGAATTTATTCTTATGAGACCCAAACCATTATATTGCAATAAAACTTCAGATGTCATTTTTAAAATATCAAATGGGAACTATATCTTATTGATTTTCCTATAGTTGAAACAAAAAACTCACTATTAAGTGTGGTAGCCTATATTCAGAACAACTCCTCTATGAATAATTAAAATATGTGATATACATAGTCAATACTAGCATCTTCCGCCATGGCTTGGCACGCACAATTTCTGTGCCCGCACTATGTTTGTCAACTATAATTAATATCTCTAAAAAATTTTAGAATCAAAGATGTTTTATAATAAAATAGAGAAAATTGCTCTGAATACGTAATAAAAAACTACAGCGTTTTATGCGTATCAACAAAGTTTGGTACTGCATTGCATTTTACCATTTTTTATAATAATATTCATTTCGTTACACAAAAATAAAATAATATTTTTATAATAGCACTAAAAATCCATTGAAATAATAAATAACTAAAAATTCCAACATATTACTTTACACTACCTTAAGCTTTGTTAATTGCAATATGGAATGAAGTTCTAATTGGGAACTTTGCCAAACTATAAAGCCAATCGAACCGCTAGAACTTTCAGCAAATGCTATTGCAATATTGCAATATAAGTCAAAAAATAGATATGCTAGCGAAAATGACTCACTGATATTGAAGGTCTGCAGATGCCAACTTAACTGCGGGAGCGGCTTGTTATTAGAGTTTAGCGGTTCGCCACCTAGCAGCCAGAGTGAGAAGTAATTTTTCATCTATACTTAGCCTATTATACTTCGGAATATATAATAAGGTTACAATATTATTTATGTGTCTTTTTCAGTCGGGATTAGAAATTTATACAACTGCGTTTTTAAATTAAATATTTTTTGTTTCATATCACTTCATTATAGCTATATTTTATTTTTAACGAACGTTCAGAAATATTTCTGTAGGTTTTTTAAATAGGACATAAATATATATATATATATATATATATATATATATATATATATATATATGTATATATATATATATATATATATATATATATATTCTCGGCTGTTCCGACGTAGGTAGTTGGTAAAAAAAATTACTCTCGTACTGAAAAGTGTGACGAAAAGAAAATATTGATTAAGAACATATTCTGCTAACGGAACTTTTTAAAATGCAACTACAGCTTTTGAAAATCTGAATGGCAAGATATATTTAATTTGCAATGTGAAAAATACATTTTGAAAAAGTGTAGGTTCTGAATATATAGGGTGATTCAAAAATCGATCACGAAACTTAAGGGGGTGATTCTACTTGACAAAATAAGGGTAGAGCTTCATATAATTTTTTTTCAAAATATCATTCGTTTTCGAGTTACAAGCCGTCCAAGTTCAAGTTTTTATTTTTTGTTTTTTGAATTACTCGCTTACAGGAAAACCGATTTGACTAATATTTGAAAGATAGGCTAAGTCTTCTGCGCTTCATCATTTTAGTAACAATTCACATTGATTGTTTGCCGCTAGAGGGCACTTTACCTACATTGAAAATTGTTTTTTTGTCATAATTTTTTAGTGTTGACAGCTACAGTAGTTTTTGGCATAATTTCTGAAAGACTGATGCCAGGCCTTTAAAAAAGGTGCTCTTTATTTACATCGCTAAACCCAACGGTTTAGACGTAAATCACCCTTAAAAATTAAGTGGTAAATTTACTTTTCTCATTTCATTACCACCAGCTACCAGGTAAATAGCTATCAAAGTATACTAGAGCTGTCAGTTTAACATCAAATAAATTCGCTTTTTAAACTATTTAATTTATAATCTTAAAATAACTAATAATGGCTAATCAGTAAATATTCATATTATGGATTATTGCGATATACATTTAATTGATAAAAATTAATGAAACAGTACTAAACAAACTAAAAAAGATTCTCAAAATGTACCCCATTTTCTTCCATACATTTCCTAACACTCTTCAAAAAATGTCGCCTAACTCGATGAAAAATTCCTGGTGTTTCTTTAATAATTTGGCACTTTTCGATTATCCTGAAGCGAAGATCCTCGACGTTGATTACTGGAATATCGTACACCAATTGTTTCAAATGACCCCAAAAGAAAAAATCCATAGGATTAAGGTCTGGTGACCTCGCTGCCCATGCCAATGGTCCACTTCGTCCTATCCATCGCTCAGGATACATTGCATTCAAATACTGTCGGACACGTATACTAAAGTGGGGCGGAGCTCCGTCTTGGAGGATCCACATGTTGGCCCTTACTTCCAATGGCACATCTTCCAGATACAATGGGAGACGATTTTGGATAAAATCTAAGTATACGTCACCAGTTAATGGGCCATCAAAGAAATGAGGACCAATAAGGTAATCTCCTATTATCCCTGCCCACACATTTAGTGAAAATCTACGCTGATGTTTCGTTTCTACCACATTGTTTGGGTTCTCGTAAGCATATGTGTGGATGTTGTGTAGATTTGTTATGCCATCACGAGTGAAACCATCTTCGTCAGTGAATAATATGACGCCAATTAATCGATTATCGTGTTCATACTTAGCTAGGATCTGATTGCACATTTCCAACCGGCTCGGCCGATCATCGTCATAAAGAGGCTGCACCTTTTTTGAATGAAACGGGTAGAGTTGTTCTTCTCTTAGTATCCTCCATGAACTAGCCGGACAGAGCCGCACTTCATTCCCAATTTTTCTAGTACTAATACCTGGATTATCTTCAATAATTTCAAGCACTCTTTCTTCTTGTTGCACGTTTCTAGCAGTTCTAGGTCTTCCCCTATTTCCATTATAACTTTTAAAGGAACCACATTCCGCAAGCCTCCTGTGCACACTGGAAAATGTTTGAGCATGAGGGATATTTCTTTCCGGATAACTCTCCATCTTCTTGCCAACTCTGCATTACCATTTGCTTTTCCATAACAAAAATGGATATCACAATATTCGATATTTGAATATTGGTGATTAGCCATTATTAGTTATTTTAAGATTATAAATTAAATAGTTTAAAAAGCGAATTTATTTGATGTTAAACTGACAGCTCTAGTATACTTTGATAGCTATTTACCTGGTAGCTGGTGGTAATGAAATGAGAAAAGTAAATTTACCACTTAATTTTTAAGGGTGATTTACGTCTAAACCGTTGGGTTTAGCGATGTAAATAAAGAGCACCTTTTTTAAAGGCCTGGCATCAGTCTTTCAGAAATTATGCCAAAAACTACTGTAGCTGTCAACACTAAAAAATTATGACAAAAAAACAATTTTCAATGTAGGTAAAGTGCCCTCTAGCGGCAAACAATCAATGTGAATTGTTACTAAAATGATGAAGCGCAGAAGACTTAGCCTATCTTTCAAATATTAGTCAAATCGGTTTTCCTGTAAGTGAGTAATTCAAAAAACAAAAAATAAAAACTTGAACTTGGACGGCTTGTAACTCGAAAACGAATGACATTTTGAAAAAAAATTATATGAAGCTCTACCCTTATTTTGTCAAGTAAAATCACCCCCTTAAGTTTCGTGATCGATTTTTGAATCACCCTGTATAACAATGTGATATAAAAATATCTAAAATATAATGGCTTCTTAAGTTTATATCACAAAATGTCATGTATATTCAAAGGGTATATCTGAATTACCATAATGGTAATACAAGGTTTTGTAACAATATCTTACATTCTGAATTATATTGTTAATTAGTGTCACATAATTGCTTCTTTACGACAACAAAGTAAACTATAGCACTTTCTAGTAATCTTGAAATTAAAATAAAAAAAAATATATATTCAATGTCAAAATATTTCACTTGTTTCGAAAATGAAAAAAAAAAGAAATATTATAAAAGTTACTAATTTATTTCGCTAAAGCTTTTTGTAAGGAATACTGAACTTCTAAAATATCTTTTTGTCTTTAACCGTATATTTAAATCTAGTACTACTCGTATTGTAAAAATATATATACGATACGTAAGTACCCGCCGATTTGAATTTTGTTCCTCTATCATTTATTGTTTACTTGCTATTCTCCGCCTTCCCTCAGCAATTTTATTTTCTCCCTCAGCTATCTCTTTTACTTATGTCTTTGTAGTGTATTACCTGAAGTGATATATATATATATATATATATATATATATATATATATATATATATATATATATATATATATATATATATATGTTTATGCGGCTTTCACGGATTCCTCCGTGTGAGATGCAATAGCAGTGGATATATCCACATTATGCCGTTGTAGTGCTGAAATCACATTCAGCAAACATACAACTATATACAGCTCCGTGTATGAATGAAGCAAAATGCGAACAGTAAATGCAAACTTCTCTCCATCATATCCTTTCTGTGTTAGAGGTTGCACAGTTAGAAGAAATTGTAATAAAATGCAATTCATCCTATTCCACCACCATCGAGATGATGGCCTACCTGTACCACCATACCGAGAAGAAAGTCAAAAACTTATCCTCCCCGCCACAGTGATTCGGCGGAGGTACATGTTTCGTCTCTACTAGACTCATCAGGGTACTGATATGCACCTGGCTGTGCAAAGGACAGATCGGAAGGAAGCATGCAAATATTAAAACGCGGCTTCGCCGACCTCCCGCCGGATGGCGTATATATGTTTATGCGGCTTTCACGGATTCCTCCGTGTGAGATGCAATATCAGTGGATATATCCACATTATGCCTCTAACACAGAAAGGATGATGGAGAGAAGTTTGCATTTACTGTTCGCATTTTGCTTCATTCATACACGGAGCTGCATATAGTTGTATGTTTGCTGAATGTGATTTCAGCACTACAACGGCATAATGTGGATATATCCACTGCTATTGCATCTCACACGGAGGAATCCGTGAAGGCCGCATAAACATATATACGCCATCCGGCGGGAGGTCGGCGAAGCTTCGTTTCAGTATTTGCATGCTTCCTTCCGATCTGTCCTTTGCACAGCCAGGTGCATGTTGGTACCCTGATGAGTCTAGTAGAGACGAAACATATACCTCCGCCGTATCACTGTGGTGGGGAGGATAAGTTTTTGCCTTTCTTCTCGGTATGGTGGTACAGGTAGGCCATCATCTCGATGGTGGTGGAATAGGATGAATTGCATTTTATTACAATTTATTCTAACTGTGCAACCTCTAACACAGAAAGGATATGATGGAGAGAAGTTTGCATTTACTGTTCGCATTTTGCTTCATTATATATATATATATATATATATATATATATATATATATATATATTATATATATATAGATATATATATATATATATATATATATATATATATATATATATATATATATATATATTAACAATTGGTTCGTTCTATTTTCCTGTAGGTGTTATAATAAAGTTGTTTTTACTACTTATGTATACAAATTATATTAGTTTATTCTAATAAAAATATTTTCTTTAGAGAATGCAGTTAATTTTACAAGTGCATCTACAACTGCGTTACCTTTCTAGCAACGCTATGAGGTGGCACCGCAATCTTATGTATAAAATGAAATGAGAATGAAAAAAAGATGATCAATAATTTCAGAAATACAAAATAATTAACTGAATTTGTTCGTTGCGTAGCAGACACATAAAAAACACATGTGTGTGTGTCGAACTCTTATGAGCCTTTGCTCCATCCATTTATACGGCCCGCAGTTATGAAAACGTGTTCATAAGTTGCTTTCAAGGAATAATAGCGTAATTGGCAAATATCAATATGATATTATTGAATTGCGAATGAAAATCAAATGTAGTAACGAACTAGTCAGTCTCTAAGAACGAAAAAAAAAATTCTTTTGGAAAAATTGCAGTTTTGTCGTTACTTTGGGAATTTATTTTCTAAATTTTATTATATTTATGTCGTAAAAAAATGTGTAACGAATTTCAAAAGAAATGTGTCTTGAGACAATTTTGTACTACAGAGAATTATTGATTTATCATTCGCGATCAAAGTTTTCATAATTTTATATGTTATTTGTAAATTTATATTAAAGTTCACACAGTAAGCTATTGAATATTTTCTATAAATTACACCGATGTAAAAGTATTTGCTATATGTAATATATTTAAGTAAAGCTGTTATGCAGGACATGACCCATCTCGTAATGATTTAAAAGAATAATAAAAGTGTTTTCCTAAACTAATTATGATTGTATGATTTAATTAATCTAAGCCAATAATTTCTGAATACTGTTAATTAAAGAAATTCAATTATTTCGACCGAAATCCAGCTTTAATTACATTCCACAATTTAGGGTTATATGATCCACCGATGGTATCGTGGGAATGGATGTAGTTGAAATCGGGTACATTTCTGTAAAGTTGGATTTAATATAACTCTGAAACATGCCGAAATTATATCACAGAGGAATCGTAGGTGTCTTTATGGCAGGACCTGTGAATATATTTCTGACAATGATTTAACAAGTAAGTTTTATACACTACGTTAATTTATTTCTATATCCTATTAACCAACACATGGAACGTTTCTGGATGAAAGTTTGCCAGTGTGCTCTCCGATGTGCTTTTGCTAAAATGAAATAAGAAGAACACATTAATGTCCTTGTCCTGAAATTGTTCTGAAACCTAAAGAAATGGAAAGAATAGGCAAATTTTTATTTTATGTATCGAACCACTATTACCATAATTTTTTTAAAAACATTTTTCATATGATTTATATATACAGGGTGATCGGTGAAGTCCGCATCATATGGGATTTTTTTATTAATAACATTATTTGAAATTTGTATTTGGCGACAATTTCTTCTTCGATAGAGATGAAAATTTACCAAAAAAATAGTAGTCGCGAGACGATATTTTGAGATTAAACCTCACTTTTGAATTTATTTGGAAAGTGCCAAAGTCAAATTTCGAATAATGCTTTACTGGTCACACTATATATATATATATATATATATATATATATATATATATATATATATATATATATATTTCACACACGCACAAAATATTTGCCCGGTTAATAAAATTTAAGAAACTTTGTTATTATTTATCTCTGAATTTATTTTTCAAATTTTCAAAATATTCCAAAATTTAATTAAAAATTAGTATTTATTTGTTGAGCACCTGGTAAAAAATAATTATAATAAATGATAACTATTCTTTACCAATTTTAAATATTTTCAATTTTCAAATTATCTATATAGATATAGATGTGTTCCTACCTGTAAATGGACTCTTTCTAAAGTGAGTTTAGTTGTTTATCAGATATCAATCAGACAATCAATACACAGAATGATTAAAACACAAAATATAGATTTTATTTAAGAATACAAACAAATGGCACAATATTATTAATAAATATTAGACGAAATTAAATGGTCAATACTTTTATCTTTCAACAAACACTATTTCTAATCAATATTATTTATTACTTACTTTTATCTACCACGCATTGTTTTTTAACAACCTGCATCACAAATTGGCAACGGTTTAATTTCGCAATCATCTACTGGATGGCTATAGTGCAGTTTTAGATGGAACGCGTCGTTTATTTCTTAAAATAATATTTTTTTAAACAAATTATCGTATGTTGTGTTATGATTCAAATAGTTAATATAGTTTCACACCTAATATTGATGATGATAAATATTATTATTATTCTAACAGGTTAGTATAGCAAACTATTATTTATTAATTTAAGTATTTTTTTTTAAGAAAAGTTAGGTTATTATTGGATGCTAGTTTACAATGTCTGCGAAAAATTTAAAGCTTTCAACTGCTTTATCTAATATAAATACCTTTTGTTTTCTTTTACTTGGTATCAATATATTATAAAACACAATTCCAGAAATTTTATTTATTTTCTTCTTTAAAAACTTCCAAATCAACAAAAATATTTTAGTTGTCTTTTCCTATAAAGTAAGGAATGGACAAATATTTTTCAAAGTATCATTCAACTATGTTCTTCTAAGTTCAATTCAAATTAATTTTTCTTATATTCTTCATATCACAATTTTCTCGTATTTGTTGTTGCCTGAGAGTTGAACAATTATTTTACAGGACAAACTTATAAACTTTTACTGTTAACTTTAGTTAAATTATTAAATTCTTTTTTTAACAACAACAAAAACACATAACCTCTTATAAAAACAAAATATTTTACTTTTGTTTTCTTGTGACGTAGGAAAACTTCTGTTTCTTTTTGTAAACAATTGAAAATTTGAGTTTATTTAAATTTTCGGGAGCTCTAGAAACGCAGTGCTTTCAGCAAACTGATAAATTCAACTCTTTCAACTCCCTACAAATTCCTACGCCATGGCTTTTTATATTCGGCAAAACATAAAAAATTTCTGCAACACGATTGGTGAGATTTTATGACATCTGACAACTTGATAATAGTTAATACCTTGAAAAACTGAATTTTTTGATGGCTTGTCAATTTTACCAATTTTGACTGGAATTTTTCATGTTTTTATTAATATATTGACCTAAATCTTACTATTGAGCATTATTGAGCTTGCAATAAATAAACTTTAGAGTTTTCTCGACATTTTGATATATATTAAAGCCACTTCGGCATCTTATTTGTATATTAAAATTGATAAAAATTAACACTTTGCACATTGAAATTTATGACAAATTTTGATTGAAAATACTCTAGAATGTTCATTGTTGCTTTAGATATTATTGCCTTATTATTTAACATAATTTTCTTGACATATTAGTACCAAAACTGCTTAAAATAAACTTAAATTTACCTTATAAACTAATTAAATCTGTATTACATTTTACGGTTTTACATAAATTATAGTATTAATTTTTACATAATTTCTTTCATAATTCTTAAAGCTAAAACATTCTTCTTATATTTTGTATATTAATGTTTGTTTATCACTATTCACGGTGTTTTTGTCTTAATTTTGCACTAATTTTTCTACAACACGCACTTTGGTGTCTTATGAGTGATTGTTCTATTGGGACCAACGATGATGTATAACACTTTATTATTAGCTTTTTAAAAGCACCCACACTCTTTTTGTTCATTCAAATATATATATATATATATATATATATATATTATATATATATATATATATATATATATATATATATATATATATATATATACATATAGACTTGTTTGTATTAATACTTCCTCTAACTAGTTCAATACTTTTTACGTAGTTTTTTAATGAACTTTAGTAGAGAGAATTATGTCATATTTTTGAAGAATATCCCAATTCTGAATTATTTTTCTAATTCAATAATTTTGAGTTTTATTGTCTTTTTCTTAAGACTATATCTGTTTATATACACTACAAATTAAACAATACATCTTAAACTATCCTTAAATCTAATTTTATCCTATTCTAAACGAAATATACTGGCTTATTAATCATAAAATACATTATTTAACCTTTCTGTGTCTGATTTCATCTTTATTTATCTCAAATAAAAAACTGAACCTTAGCACTTATTTATACAATATAAATATATATATATATATATAATATATATATATATATATATATATATATATATTTATCTCTATTAGACTCATCAGGGTACCTATGCACCTGGCTGTGCAAAGGACAGGTCGAAAGGAAGCATGCAAATACTAAACGCGGCTTCGCCGACCTCCCGCCGGATGGCGTATATATGTTTATGCGGCTTTCACGGATTCCTCCGACGAAACATGTACCTCTGCCGTATCACTGTGGCGAGGAGGGTAAGTTTAGACTTTCTTCCCGGTATGGTGGTACAGGTGGGCCATCATCTCAATGGTGGTGGAATAGGATAAATTGCGTTCCTTAACAATTTGTTCCATCTGTGCAACCTCTAACATGGGAAGGATATGGTTGGAACGAAGTTTGCATTTACTGTTTACTTCATTCATAGACGGAGCTGCATATAATTGGATATATATATATATATATATATATATATATATATATATATATATATATATATATAATAAAAATTAAGAAATTCTCGGCTAAGCGGAAAAAGGCCGCCATGCTAAAAAGTGCGAAGAACTCCAGAAAACATGGAAAAACTCCGGATCCGAAAAATGACGACAGTACTGTTTCGTCCTAGTGTGGGGCTCATCAGGCTATTGCATTCGTTACAAACCATCAACTCGCATAAACAGATTTCACGGTTGAAAAATAGTAAAGAAGACACAGTGGCGACAATCTCGAAGGCTCAATCAATAACATAAGAATAACACAAATCTATAATATTGTATAAAACCGCCATGTGCTGGCGTGACGGTAAATTAAAAAAGAAAAATATCAAAACTCGACCAAAGAAACTTGCTGCTTTAAGGATAGAGGTCGCATTATCCGGCATCGGCCACTAAATCAACTATTAATTCCACAGTTTAAGTAAATTTTCGTAGCAACAATCTCCCTAAGAGAGCAGTTGTGTGTTTTTAAGCCAACAAATATAAAAAAGGAGAAGTTTATCGTCCGTGTAATTTTAAAACAGAAATTAAGAAATTCTCGGCTATTCGGACAAAGACCGTTGATAAATAGTATTCTCATGCTAAAAAATGCAGAGAACTCCAAAGAAGATGGAAAAACTCCGGGTCCAAAAAATGACAACAGCTCTGTTTCGTCCGGATAATGGCTTATAAAACACACAACAGCTCTCTTAGGGAAATCGTTGCTGCGAAACTTTACATAAATTGTGGAATTCATAGTTGGTGTGGTTGCCGATGCCGGATAATGAGACCTCTATCCTTAGAGTAGCAAATTTCGTCTGTCGAGTTTTGATATATTTCTTTTTTAATTTACCGTCGCGCCACCATATGGCGGTTTTATACAACATTGTTGATTTGTGTTATTCTTATGTTATTGAGTGAGCCATCGAGATGTTGGCACGGTGTCTTATTTACTATTTTTCAACCGTGAAATCTGTTTATGGGATACAGAGACGAGATTATGGTTTGTACCGAATGCAATGGCCTGATGAGTTCCACAATAGGACGAAACAGCACTGTCGTCATTTTTCGCACCAGGAGTTCTTCCATGTTCTTTGAAGTTCTCCGCACTTTTTAGCATGAGAGTAATATTTATCAATGGTCTTTGTCCACATAGCCGAGAATTTCTTAATTTTTATTTCAAAATTGTTGGCTTAGAGACACGCAATACTCTCATACAGAGATCGTTGGTGCGACACCTTGCTTGAACTGCGAAAGCTCGTTGTAAGTTTGGTTTCTGATACTGAATGAAACAACCTCTATCCTTTTGTTAGCATGTTTCGTGTATCGAGTTTTTATATATTTATATTTTTAATTTACCGTCTCGCATTCACATAACGATTTTATATATCCGTTGAGATGTTGCTATACACTTCTTGTCTGCTGTTTTTCAATTTAAAACAGTTGATAAGGCACAACTGTGATATGATCAAATATATTATGAATTATATAATGTATTACTAGAGAATAATTGGTTAGGTTACTCGACAAATTGCAGCCTTTTGCCAAGTGGCGAGATTCTTTATGATTCCCTAGGAATTTTTCGAAATTGCTCGTTTCATCGTTTTCTACGACATAATTATAAAAATAGAAATTTACCTGAAGGTCAAATAATTTTAATTAATTCTTTTTCAAACTCCTTTAACTTCAAAGAATGAAAAACTCTTTTCCAGATATCCAATGCTTTGTTTATTTAGCTGTCGAGGGTCTAAAAATACTGAATGTATTAAATTTCCAATTTATTTTGATTTTAAGTAATAATGTAAAATCATTTGATTTTGTTACGCTATAGAAATTATTTAGTATTGATAAAATGTAGAATCTTTCCGATTTGTATCTTTCTTCATAAAAGATAACTTGATTGCTTATTGCTAAAATTTATTTTATATTAATGTTAAAAGTTTTAGATATAATTTTATTTATAATATATTTTGTATTTTACAAACAAGACAATAACTAGAAAACAAGAAACTGTTTTATGTAATTAATGAATATAATGGAACAGTGCCTACATAAAGCAATATCAAAAACGTTAGCAGGCATTGCTTAAGTTTATGAGGCATGCTAATTTAATTAACCTAGTTTTAGTTGAGAAAGATGAAAATGTTCGCCAAAATTTTCAGGGATTGATGTTAAATACTAGTTTGTTGTGAGTAACTGAATAGTTTATATATTAATTGTAAAAGAGTGCTTAAACATATATATATATATATATATATATATATATATATATATATATATATATATATATATATATATATATATATATATATATATATTTATAGATATCTCACGCCATGTTAAATTTTTGATAACCTCTATGGCCCAGACGATTTAGAAGGGGGCTCCAGTGGACAGAACGTAGCATAAGGCAACCGAGGATAGCACGTTGTTGCCAATTTGACTTACTATTTCGATGCCTCAATAATTCTGTCTCGTTGGTCGATCAGGGAAAAAATATAATTGATTTGCATTCCTAATTACCTTATTATTTGTTATGTTACCCCGGACCGAATTTCGTTTTGTTTAAAATAGTTTGGAGAAATTGGAAGAATTTGAATAGGATTCGCAACGGATGTTTCGATGCTAATAAAATTTTATTTCCTTTAATAGTATATATAACCTTGTGATTTAAATAATTAATTTAGAACATACTGGGGGGTTAAAACAAAGTGAAATTAAATGTTATTCTAAATTCATTTTAGACAAGATTACACTATGTGAGAGTACAAATCAAGTTAGTCTAGGATGTGAAATGAGATTTACAGGGTGTTCTAGCAAAGACGAAACATGTACCACTGCCGTATCATTGTAGCGGGGAGGGTAAGTTTTAACTTTCTTCTCCATATGATGGTACAGGTACGCTATCATCTCGATGGTGGTGGAATATAATAAATTGTGTTTTGTAGCAATATATTGAAACTATGCAACCTCTAACACGGAAAAGATATGATGAACGAAGTTAGCATTCACTGTTCCGATTTTTCTTCATATATGCATATACATATATATATATATATATATATATATATATATATATATATATATATATATATATATATATATATATATAAACTCTGATCTTTGTAAAACTTAGGGATGAATATCTGGTTCAACAGTTAGTTACTTTCGTCTATGATTACATAAAATAAAGATACCTTTATAAAATATGAACATACTTTTATTTCATATGTACAATTAATTTGTTAATTAATTTAAAACAATTTTTTTTTTCAGACTGATTGAAGCTGAATTTTCAAAAATTTAAAATAAAAATGGGCTAAAAAATTGAAAAGGATAACAATGAATTCCATTTTTGAAGCACAATAAGAGGAAGGGGAAAACATAATATTTAATTTATTAATTTATTTAAATATACAAATGCTTAAGAAATCACTTAGTCTACATTATATTTTTCCCACAATCGATCGATGAATTTCCCAGAAAATCAACTTGTATTTCCTAAACATTTCGATGTGAACATGCTATATTCGCGTAAGATCTCGCATGATTTTATAATCGTTCAAAAATAAAGGCTCGTGTTGATTGGTGCAAGGAAATGCTCAAGAAATAAATTGTTTGTGCTTCAAAAAATATTTATAAATTTTGGATCTATGTATATGAGTCCGAAAGTAAAAAACAGTGAACCGAATGGGTCTTCTATGGTAAAGCAAAACTAACAAAAATTACTCTCGCACGAAACACTTCAAAGCAAATGGTCCCTTTCTTTTTTCATAGAAACTGGACATTTAGCAATAGTGTCCTTAGAGAACCTTAGAACTGTCAATTATCAGTGTTACATAACCGTTTGTTTGTCGGGAGTTTTCAGTGAATTAAGGAAAATAAACGGAATGCGAGCTCTCACACAACGGCTGCAATAAGTCACCTTTTAAGCACTCAAAACGGAATTGATGAGTCATCCTGTTCACAACCTTGATGTGGCTCTTAATGATTTCTTTCTGTATGAACGCATATACTATCCTGAAGAATATTTTGAAAAACAATAAAACCATTTTCAATACAAAATATTTCTTTTTTCAGTTTGTAATTCCCGGAATAGAAATGTTTACCCTGGTATTATTTTAATTGAAAAAGGTTAATATGTAACTTCTATATTCAGCAATTTGAATAGAATATTTATTATAACATTCTAATCCATTCGCCAATAAATAAATTATTGACCGAACTTTATATTTTCGCTCTAAAGTAGTCTATTCGACGAAAAAATAACTTATCCTTCTTCTTTTCTGTTTAAGTTTGAAGTCGGAAAAATAAGACACCAGCATGCACATTTATTATAAATGAGAAATTTATATGTCAATTTATCTCCACAACTGACCCAATCATAAAATAATTTAATCCTTCTCCTGTAAGGAGTCCAATTTAGAAAAATCATATGTTGAGAAGGAACGTAGTTTCAAATTTAATATTATTTTGTTCAGCAAATTTCTACAGGCGTTGATAAATAAGTAATAGTAATCGACAACTCTTGTATTTTACATAAAACATGAGTCAGACTTTTGCAGATACTCTACTTCCAGTTTTTAACCGACTTCTAGAAGTAAGTACTCGACAGCTCTGAAACGGCGACATCAATTTGAATTAAATTTTTCGCATTCTGTTCAGAACATTTCTGCGGCGATTCAATACAATTTTGGCCGAAATTGGTCCAGCAAAATCCAAGATGGCGCTGATAATATGGCTGAAAAAAAGTAATTTTGTGAGATTTCTGCCAGAAATGGTATGGAACAGTTTCTGGGGTCGTACATAACGAAAATAAAATTATTTTTTAAAAATTTAGTACAATGAATTAAAAATTTTACTTATCTCGATTTTATCCAAAATTGGTTTAAGGGTTTCTTGAGGGTACAAATTACAAGTTTAAAATTATTTTTTTAAAAATTCGATATCTCGGGTTGAGTATTTTACATCTCTCGATTTTGTCCAAAAATTATATAGGGAGATTTTTGAGGACTTACCAATTTAAAATCATTTTTAAAAAATTAACATAACCAATCCAATAAGGCGGACAAAAATTTAACATTTGTGGATTCTATTTAAAATTAGTATAAGGGGGTTATTGAGGACGTAAATTAAAAATTTTAAATTATTTTAAGAAAATTCAATAAGGCTAATCCAATATGGCGGACCAAAAATCCCACAGCTCTCGATTTTGTTCAAAATTGATACTAGGGGGATTTTTAAGAGTGTAAAACTAAAAATGATTTAAAAAAAAATCAATGTGCCATATGAAATATGGCAGCCTAAAAATTTTATACTTAGGGTTATGTCTAAAATTTATACTAGGGGGTTTTCGAGGGTGTAAATTAAAATTGGATGAAGAGTCTAAAATTATTTTATGGGAAATTACCACCCAGATTCACTAAGAAGATTTAAGACTTAAACCCGATCTAGTTGCTATGAAATTTAAATCTTATAGTCGACCAATTTTGTTTTGCATACAACCTTGTCATAATTTATATTATATATGTTAACAAATAAATGATTATATAGGGATATTAAAGATAAAAACCTGACAATAAAGCCTTGAAATATGTAAGAGAAAAAGTTGTATCTCGAAAATCAATAAAGTCCTCCATTTTGGCCGGTTCAGTAATAAAACAAAATGATTTTCTTATGCTTGTATTTGTAGGGTTTAAAACTTGCTTGGCTTATTATTGCTCTTGTCAATTTAGCCCTCTGCTGGCAATTCTGGATGGTTTTAAATTTAAACCATGTTAGGGAATCCGGCTGTACATTTTTTAAAATTGATATTAGGGAGTTTTCGGAATCGTGGGTTAAGAAACTGAAGTTAATTTTTTATGATTTAATAAGGTGGATATAAAGGGCGTTTTTTATAGAGGTATAAAACTTTAAGTTAGCAACACTTTTTTAACTGGCGGCCATTTTGTCAGCTGTCAAGTGATTTATGTTTAGTTTGGTTTGGCATTTCAACATGAATGGACTGACGCCTGAACAACGCTTCCAAATTGTGCAAATTTATTTTGAAAATCATGGTTCTGTTCGAAATACGTATCGCGCACTACGTCCATTTTACGGTCAACATAATCGTCCATCAGAGCAATTAATTCGATTAACTATGGAACGATTTCGCACCACGTTTACTCTACAAGATAATACGCATCCACAGAGACGTCGTACAGTGCGTACAGAAAAAGTCATTGCTGCTGTAGAGCGTAGCGTAGAGGAAGACCCGAATCAGTCTATCCGCCATCGTGCACAGGAATTGGATATGTGTCCATTCACTTTATGGAAGATTTTACGGAAAGATTTTGGTTTGCGTGCTTACAAAATCCAACTTGTGCAAGAATTGAAGCCACACGATCACCTAGCAAGGCCTAGATTCGGTGAATGGGCCCAAAACAAGATTGCCGTTGATCCCGATTTTCATAAGCGAATTTTGTTTAGCGATGAAGCTCACTTTTGTTTGAATGGATACGTCAATAAACAAAACTGCCGTATTTGAAGTGATGATAATCCTCAAGTATATGTTGAGACACCGTTACATCCAGAAAAACTTACTGTTTGGTGTGCTTTATGGACTGGTGGAATCATTGGTCCGTACTTCTTTAAAAACGATGCTGGTCAGAACGTTACAGTCAATGGTGACCGCTATAGAGCCATGATTACTGACTTTTTCGTTCATCAATTGAACAACCATGATGTGCAGGAGCTGTTGTTTCAACAAGACGGCGCAACATGTCACACAGCTCGTGCCACAATTGATTTATTGAAGGAAACGTTTCGTAACCGCATAGTTTCACGTTTCGGACCCGTGAATTGGCCTCCAAGATCGTGCGACTTAACGCCGCTAGACTATTTTCTGTGGGGATATGTGAAGTCGCTAGTCTACGCCGATAAGCCCGAAACGATTGATCACTTGGAGGACAACATTCGCCGCGTTATTGCCGACATACGGCCACCAATGTTGGAAAAAGTCATCGAAAATTGGACCTCCAGATTAGACTACGTCCGAGCCAGCCGTGGCGGTCATATGGCAAAAGTCATATTTAAATTATAATGCCAGAAGGTTATCTTTCGAATAAAGTAAATTTCATGTTAATTTAAAAAATTCGTTTTTGTTTTATTCCATTTAAAAGTTCTATACCTCTATAAAAAACACTTTTTAATATGGGATGAAAGATTTTATTATATTTCCGATTTTGTCCAAATTGATATTAGATTGATATAGAATTTTGGGGCATATATTACGGATCTTAAGATGATTTCTTCAAACTCAATATGCAGAATAAGATATATCGCACTAAAAAATTTACATGTGTCTTTTAATTTCCGTATTGGGAGCTTTTGGGAGCCTAGGTTACAAATTTAAAATTGGTTTCTTAAAATTTATGATAGCAAATTTACCATGTAGACCAAATATTTGTTTGATATGATTTCTTTCTAAAGTAGTATTTGGGAAATTCTCAGAATTAAAGAATTTTTTGTTGTTCAAGTTAATATTGTCTACTAATATGGATGGGTAAAAATAAGTACTTTTTGCGACCTTCAAATTTTAACTTAAATCAAAGCCGAAAATAAAAATATAGAATATTTATAAATAAACTGATCCGACGTCTAAAAGAGCGCTAAAATGCGAAAAATTAAAGTAAAATTTTTTATTTAAGATTGAATTTTTTGAACAAACAACTACTAACACTAGATATATACAAGCTACGGTAAGAAAGCTATTACAAATAAAGTATTTTTCAATATTTTTATGTGAGTCAAATTTGACGCCTACTTAAAAAGTTTCAATTTCATATAAATTATATATTGTTGTGTTTCGCTTTTAAGTGTTTCTCTAGAAGTCGGTTCAATTTTTTTTTATAAAAATTTAATAAATAATCATCACGAAAATCACCCACTCTAGATCGAAGCCTTATTCTACTTGTACGAAAAATTATATTAATATAAAAAAGTAGAAAATTATGTAAAATACTAAAATAAGTGTAGGATCTTCAATAGCATGTATGTGCATTTTAAATTTTATAGAAAAAATTGCTACGTGTGTAGCTTGTCAAAATTTATATAAAATAAAATAAGTGTTAAATATTTCCTTTTTTTTTTCTAAGATGTAAAGCATGTTGAATATTACCCTCCTTTACGATTTTAGTATTTTTAGCCTGGTACTACAATAAATCGTGCATAATAGCCAACTGAGCCGTAAGAAGAATTTTATTTCTTTTGAAATTTTAGCAAGGGGAAATCTTCAACGACTGTAATTTGGAAAACCTGGGTTTAATACCATTTTTCTCACAGCATGATCTAAATATTTTAATGGATTTTAAATGAGAACTATTGATTTTTCAATTGTTTTACTTTAGTCTTAAAATGTTATTAAATCAAGATTCTTCGTGGAAAAAATATTTTAAAAAACTTGGGAGCTACTATCAATAAGAGGTGAAATATTATAGCAACCAAAAAATAAAGAAAGCTTCAGACACTGTGCAATTACTTTTACGAATAAAAAATTCGCTTATTATATTATCTTCTTTTATCAGTGGCGGCTGGTAATCTTAAGATATGAAAGTTTTGCATTGTTGTCCAAATAAATTACACATTTTTATTGAATTTTGGAACAGTAGTCCAATGGGTTTAATCAAATTGTTCTCTTATATTCACACTAATTAATAATTTATATTTCATTATAAAAATGGGAGTCGTGTTGTAAAGACACATTTTCTTAAATCATAAAAAATTTTAAAACATTTTTGATCATCAAAAATTTCAACAATAATCTGAGGGTCATCGTCAAAGCATTCATATTTAAGTGACGTCAACTTCGTTAGTAAGCTCCTCCCACGTCACATGATGCGCAAATAAGATACTCATTGGCCTAAGGATTCTCTTAAATATCAAGCGCGATACGTTTTCAAGAGTCAGAATGACTTTGAAATTGCATGGAAAAGGTAATGTAAGGAATTTTCCGTTTTACAGCCATGAATATTTTCACATTATAATCTATTAATTACTCATAGAATCAAAATCCAGAAATTATAATAAAAAAATATTCCGGTCGAAACGTCAACACAGCTTGCCTGTAGAATACGTTACCGAAAGCACACAGCGAGTGGTTTTTAGGAATAAAAAACGCTGCAATTAATTTATTAATATAAATCTTCTTGCAATAAATAAGTAATATCTTTATACATCACATTCAATTGTCAAAATGACAATCAATCGAGAAAAAACATAGAAAAACAGATGTTGTCAGTACAACAATGCCACAAGAATTGATGAAAAAGGCACGAAAGCAAACTAGTTTTGTTAAAGTGACATCGTTCTTGATTGGCCAAAAACGATTAGCATTGAGCTTATATGAGCCAGCTCATTGGCCAAAACCCGTTTTTGCATTTCCCGCTCAGGAGAAGTATAAAGATAGCACCAAACCTTGCATCAACAGCAGTTTTCAGTTGTCTTTCTTAGTGTTATAAAGTACTACAGAAAGTTTCAAAAAATACGATTTTTGAGAGAAAAGAAGCAGAGAAGAGAGAAAAAAGAAGCAGGATACAATAGGAGTGGTCGGATCTCTTGATTTTCATAAAGAAATTCGTTTTTTATTAAACAAATTCGTTTTTTACGAAAGAAACTATAAAAGAGACGACAATTTCAGAATTTTCATCGCTTTCAGGACGGCTGAACAGCCAAGAAGACGTACAACAACGACGATCTTTTTAGAGGGCTGCGTGGCTGATAAGTATTAATTAATTTTTTGCTAAAACTAGTAGCTTTTTCCCGGGAAATTGCCAAAGGCTGGGGCGCCTGAAGACTATAACAATAATCATATTTTTGTTTTTTGCATAAAATCGGTTTAAATACGGTGTATCCGGAGTCCTCTGGTTTATAATTAACAGGTTTAAGTTAAGATAGGTTTCGATTCCCAGAGCCCGGTACACTAGAGTTCGAAAATCGGGCGTTATTCGTGATTGCATACCTGAACTGAGGTTGCAATCACGGATCACCGATACAAACTTCTCGTATCCACATTATAACTTTGGGCTTTTTCCATTCTGCCCATCATCATCATCTTCAGTTAAATTTTTTTTAAGAAGATTCATTTAATTGGACTTTTAATTAAATAATTTTCATCATAAATATTTTTATTTCGCTATTTACTCATACATTTTTTTCACAATTAAAAGTCATAATAAATTAATCTTCTTGTTACCTTTATTTTTTCAGGCGGCTTGGTTTCCTCCAGGTCGGGTGGCTACGGTGGGTCCTCTCCGGCACCCTCTGCCGAGTGCCCTTCCTTTCTTTCACAATCAAACGTACTTTTGAATCAATTGCAGAGAACTCGCTCATTACTCATGATTAGACCGGAAGGTATAATTAATACTAGACCAACAAGTTCGACAATTTTGACACTCTCTCCGAGGTATCAACAAATGACGCGTCGGTGACTCATTACTCATTTGAAAATCAAGTTCAGAGTTCACATCATTCATTACGACCAACGGATTATGATAATCAATTGCGTTCCTCTGAACAATTGCGCTCACAGGCATCACGCCCATTTTTATCCACAATCAGTCAATTTTCTGATAATCATAAAGCATATAGCGAAGGTTTTGTTCATCATAATGAAATAAAGAAACATCATTCACCAAATCAAGAAATTTTGTGCCAAGTACATGGCATCCCTGACATCGGATTAGAAAATCCCAATTCACCTTTAAAACCCAGAATACGATATGACATCCCCTTAAGTAGGGAAAACACTTCATTATCACGATATGACAACCCTGATATGGAAAATATTAAAAAATTTTCCTCACCAAAACCAACATTAATACGATAGTCGACATCACTATATGAACACAAGAATTTCGTATTTTTCTAAAATTTGTTTGAAGAAGAAATTAAAAGAAAAAGAATTGCGAAATTTTCAATATTTTCTTAGAGAAAAATATTGGAAAATTCCAATTATTGAGGTTATAATGAAAGTTATCTTGCTTCGTTGCCAGAATTTAGATGCTTTGAATATTAGAAAGGAAGGTTGATACAATTACATAAAAATGGGTAAAAATAAATAGGAAATAACAATAAGATCACCAATTTAAATAATAAAATAAAAGAATAAGAAAATCTGAACTAACGTAGACTAACCTAACTAATATTAAATTAACCTTGTCTAGAAAAAATAAATCATGTTAAAAACAAACGAAAATAATATTTTTTTTAAAAATGCAAAATAATAAAATTTGAACTAACCAGAACTAACCTGGTTTAATTTGACTTAAAATGTAATAATTCTTTAATATTACAAAAAATTAAAATATAACAAAATCTGATACAACAAAATGTAACCTGAATTAACCTGACTCTAAGTAACTTAAACCAACCTAGAATAAAAGAATAATTTTAAGAACACAAACAAAAGTAATAATTGGCTATAAGTGCAAATAAATTTAAAAAATAATAAAACCTAAACTAACGAAAACTAACCTGAATAGACCTAATTTACAGTGATTTAAGCTAATCTACAAAAAATAAATCATTTAAGAAACGATTAAAGGTAATATTTTTTTAAAAATGTAAACAAATTATAAAATAATAAAATTTAAACTAATCATAACTAACCTGAATTAACTTGACTTAAAATATAATAATTCTTTAATATTGCAAAAAAATATAACAAAATCTGAACTAACAAAATGTAACCTGAATTAACCTGACACTAAGTAACTTAAATCAACCTAGAATAAATAAATCATTTTAAGAACATAAACAAAAGTAATAATTGGTTAAAAGTGCAAATAAATTTAAAAAATAACAAAACCTAAACTAACCAAAACTAATCTGAATAAACCTAACTTACAGTAATTTAAACTAATCTAGAAAAAAAAATCATTTAAGAAATTAACAAAAGTAATAATTCTTTAAAAATGTAAACTTAAAATTAATCAAATTGGTATTTTTCTGCTACTTGCAATGTGTCTCATTCGGTTGGTTACCCGCTTTCCATATATTTACTTCCACATAAATAAGTTTATATTTTCCGACAATAAGGGTGAATAAATGACTCCCAACCTACGCAAATATGGCTTAAGAGTGGACCAAAAACCTTCAACATAATTGGTACGTACGTCTCTAGATCTTTAAAAAAACTGTATGATTTACTGTCTGGTATAAGTATCCTAAATTTTTAAGGGTGCTTTCCGATTTTATTTTCTGTATAATGGATATTATTCATTGAATGACCTATATACGTAATAAATCCTGTTTTCAAATTTACGTCATGTATTCTATGCTATGAAATAATTCGACTCCTGTTGTATTTTCTTATGACAATAGTAGATTCATCTATTTGAACTATATGATTATTCCTCCTAAAACTAAAAATTGATGTGAAACAGAATTTTGAATATAAATTAATTATTACCTAGTTCAAACAAGTTTTCCGCTAACAACAACTTTCAGTTTGTTATATCCCAGAAATATCTATATTGTTGCGTAACTATAGTATTTTTTATTCCTGTGACAAAGCTCAGGACCTGATCTAACTTCACAAAATCATAATCATATTAACAATAACACTTTCCTAACTGGTACTGAAAAAAAGGTCCTCCTATATTTCCCACAGTGAAAGCACTAATTAACTCAATTTGCGCCGGTTTTTAATCTAACTAAACATATTCGACGGCAACTCGTCCTTGTACATTTCAAATTTTTATTTTTTAGCTTTACATTTTACAGATATTGCACAAGAACTTGATCATTTTTTCCCATTATATCATATATTTTGTCAATATTTCCATTTTTTTCCTTATAAATTGAGTACGAGTTCTAGCTTTAAACTAATTTTAAATCTACACACCCAACTAACCTATTGAAACACAAAAACTAACAAAAGTCCAGTTATTGTTTAAGAATTTATTGGTTATTTTGAAAAAATGACAAGCACAAATAAATGCAGAAGAAGAACTGAACTTCCCTGACATAAACAGAACAATCTTTGATCTTTACATTACAGGACAGATATATTTAAATTCCCATAAGTCTCTCCTTTACTTGCTAAGGTTTTTAGGGTACAACTATGAAAAGGAAACGAGGTATTGGTGGGCTCATAATTTCTGTAGCCAACAAAGAAAGCGGGTTTTACGTCATTTTAAATTTTTGTGGCGGCCAAGAATTTCCCAACAAAATATTTGATAATAGCGATATTTATTATCTTTAAAACGTGCCCTAAACTTAAAAGCGGAGCTTGTTGTTGATTTTATCCGCCATTTTTAGTATTTATTTTTTATGTTTGTAACCTATTACGTTTCGTAATCCGAAGAATGAAGAAAAAAAATCTGGCAACTTCAGCTCGTTAATTTTGATGCACCAATATTTTCATGTCAGTTGACGTAAAAATGTTTACCTAATTAGTGACCATTTTCTGCACTGAAATTTATTTGGAGAAGTTATTATTGTATTTCTATAAAAAAATCGGTGAAAAATCAATTATTTAATGTACCCTCATAGTGACACGCAACCGAAAATGATTTAGGGATCCCTTCTTCTCTACCAAATAATATACAGGGAACGTGTATTTTGTTTATTACAGTTTCAAATTCAATTGTTTCTAGGGTCAGTCGGAGAGGTAGAGGAGATTTCGTTAGCTTTTTAATATGTTCATATGGGTAAAAGTTTTTCTGAAGTATTTTGGTATGCAGATTACGAATTTCGAAGATGTATCTTCAATAAATTTCAGCTAATTAGAACAAAATTTATTGTATATTTAATGTAAAACCAACACCACACACACTCTATCATTAAATCATATCTCGACTTCTAGTGAACGTATTGAGCTCCATGACAGATTCTTTAAATATAGTTATATATATATTTATAAATAAATAGATAAGTTTTTGTCCGTGTAATTTAAAATAAAATAGAATCATATATTGGCGAAGCGGACGTGAAAATTTGTTAATCTACATGATTCTCGTGTTAAAAAGTGCGGAGCACTCCAAAATATGGAAAAACTCCGGGTCCGACAGATGGCGACAGCGCTGTTTCGTCCTAATATGGAACTCGTCAGGCCACCGCATTCGGTACAAACTATCATCTCGCCTTTGCATCCTATAAAGCTGAGTTTAAAATCAAAAAACAGCAAACAAGACGACAAAGGCGACATCCACGTCCGCTTCGTCAATATTTGATTCTATATATATATATATATATATATATATATATATATATATATATATATATATATATATATATATATATATATATAAGGATGGTTCGATAAGTTCTCGCGGTTTGTTTTAAAAGGCTTAAGTCCTACGGACATTAAAAATTTGTTAGATTCTACTCTAAAGGATTCTTTTCCTTCGTTTTCGACAGTAAAAAAATGGGCTACAGAATTTAATCGTGGTTGTACATGATGAGCGCTCGGGAAGCCCAAAAACCGCTACAACTGACGAAATTGTCACAAAAATTCACATTGGCATGAAAAAGCTTTCTGCGCGATGGGTGCCACGTTTGTTAACAGTCGACCAAAAACGCCTATTTAGACTTATTCAGACGCAATCCAGCTGAGTTTCTTCAACGTTTATAACTGTAGATGAAACATGGATTCACCATTACACGCCGGAGACAAAGCAGCAGTCTAAACAGTGGGTGGAGGCAGGTGAAAGTGCGCCAAAAATAAGCAAAAACGTTCCGTCTGCAGGAAAAGTCTTGACAACAGTTTTTTGGGATTCACATAGCGTGGTGCTTATAGCCTATTGAGAACAAGGCAAGACCATCACCGCGGAGTATTATCCTTCACTACTTGACCGTTTGCAGCATGTAATTAAGGCTAAATCTCCAGATCTTGCCAAAGAAAGTTCTATTTCATCAAGATAATGTGCCTGCACACAAATCTATGGTTGTTGGTGCAATCTCCATGACCTACGTGTCGAAGTGCTTCCACGTGCGCCATATTCGCCGGATCTGGCTCTCAGCGATTACTTTTTCTTTCAAAACTTGAAAAAATGGCTCGCTGGACGAAAAATCCCTTCAAATAACGAGGTCAGAGTAGCGACAACTGCTTATTTTGCAGAGTTGGACAAATCGCGTTAAACTAGGGGTATTAAAATGTTAGAACATCGTTAGTCTAAATGTATTGAAGTACAAGGGAACTATATTAAAAAATACATGAAAAAATTTCCAAAAATCTTTTGTTTTCTTTGTCAGGCCGAAAACTTATCGAACCATCCTCGTATATATATATATATATATATATATATATATATATATATATATATATATATATATATACATATATATATATATATATATATATATATATATATATATATATATATATATATATATATATATATATATATATATATACAGTGTTAGTTAAAACAATTATTATTTCCTTTAATGGATTGCGGTTAAAATCTCTAAAGAAAATTAAGCATTTTGGTTTTTTCACTAACGTTTCGGTTTATTTTCATTAAACCATCTTCAGAGTAATTTTTTATAACTAAAAAACCAAAAACGATTTTATTTGTAATGGAAAATTTTTCGAAAGTTAAATATAATTTTCTCTCCTTAAGGAATTTTATTTAGGCACTAGATTATTTAACAAAACTAACTATTTAAACTAATTATTTTTACATTTTTCTTAGCTTAAGTATTTATATAAGCTACTGCCTGTTGTATTGTTCTAGGTAGACTAAAATTAAAGTTTAACAAGGGTTGTTTTTAATTTAAAAGATTTTGTAATCATCTGCAATTTTACGCCTTAATTAGGTGGTCATAAATATTTCCGAGCTCCTTGGTGTCAGTTCTGAAATGGATGGTATTGGATGTTTTCTTTATATGGATCATTTATTTTATGGACCTTATTTTGTAATTACTTTCATTGCCTATTATTTCGACATTATTAAAATCAGGGTTATGTGAATTTACAATTATATGTTTTGATAGAGCTGTATTGTTATTTGAGTTATGACTTCGAACACTTTTGGGTTCTATTTTTTCAAAACTGTTTTGTTTGACTAATGCCAATCTAAGCAATTAATTTTATAAATGATCTTTGTTAATTCCTCCTTGGAAATATTTGGTTTTAATTTAGTGTAAAGGCCTTTTGAGTTATTAGAAGATTTTTAGGCGACAGAATATTACGTGGTTTAATTTTTTTTTATTGGATGTGTAATTTCAGGTATATATGATAAGGAGATAAACTTTGTGGTCATTGATGAATTGCTGTTTTGTGGTTTATTGTTGTAATGGCTGAAGAAAATGACGATTTACGATGTACTAATCATGGTTCTCGGAGACCAAGATTCGGCATGGGAAGTGAGAACAAGGACGGCAGGGCTTCCCAGGTCATAATCCAGCGAAATACCTGTCTACTGGAAATATACAAAACAAATCTTAAAATTGCAACATGGAACGTAAGTGGCATGTATGAACCGGGAAAATTGAGAAACATTCAACGAGAAATATCGGGACTTAAGATCGACATACTGGGTATAAGCGACACAAGATGGGTCAGCTCTGAAAAACTCAAGTCGGAGAACGGAAGAATTTATTACTCTAACAGCAGCGACACTCAACACAGATATGGAGTCGCTATTATTCTTAGTGACAAGGTAGCAAAATCAGTAATAGGATTCATTCCGGTATCCGAAAGAATTATAATGCTACAGCTGATGACAACCCACGGCAAATTAAATCTATTACATATTTATGCACCGACTGCTGATAAAATGGAAGACGATATAGAAAATTTTTATAATGAGCTCCAACAGACACTACGCGTCACAAAATCTAGAGACATTTCTGTTGTAATGGGGGATTTTAACGCAAAAATCGGCCAGGGTAAACATGATTCCATTGTCGGGCCATACGGCCTTGGAGTTCGCAATGATATCGGAGATCGTCTTATAGAATTCTGTCAAGATCATAATCTAGTAGTAACAAATACCTATTTTAAGCTACCTAAACGTCGTCTCTATACATGGAAGTCACCAGCTGATAAGGACAACAACATAGTTAGAAACCAGATTGATTACATCTTGATAAAACACAGATATCGAAACGCAGTACATTTAGTAAAGGCGTACCCAGGTGCGGACGTATTTTCGGACCACAATCCCTTTATCGCTAAATTCCAACTTAAATTAAAAAGGATACAAACAAATCATAACATCAAAAAACTAAATATAAACAATTAAAATCAGAAGAAACGAAAGAAAAGCTGAGACAAGGCATCAACATAAACTTAGAAAGAAGACAAGGCAAGCCTGAGTTAAACAATGACAACGTTGAACAACAGTGGCAGTTTTTCAAAACGTCAGTTATGGAACCAAGCAAGAAAGTACTTACAACATCAAGATACAAGAAAGAAGATTGGATGACAGATGATATTTTGGAGTTGATGGATGAAAGAAGGAGACACAAGACCAACAAGACCCGATATCAACAGTTGCAAATTCAAATAAGAAGAAAAATAAGAGCAGCAAAAGAAGAGTACCTTTCTGGGAAATGCAAAGAAATAGAGGAGTTGCAAAACAAGTATGACAACTTCAACTTGCATAAAAAAGTCAAAGAACTAGCTGGAATAGAAAAGAGAAAAACCTCAAACGTATTGCTAGACAAAGAAGGAAACATTATTATGAAACACAACAAAAATTATGCAGGTGGAAAGAATACATAGAAAAATTATTTGAAGATCAAAGACAAGAAAATTCTTCTATAAACAGTCTAAGCGGTGACATAGGGCCTGAAATTACTAAAGCAGAGGTCATTTATGCATTAACGTCGATAAAAACTAATAAAGCTGTTGGTCCAGATGAAATGCCAGGTGAGTTGTTGAAGCTGATCAGTGACAAAAATTTGGATTTATTGGTGAAATTATTTAATACAATTTATACGACAGGAACTATCCCCCGAGAAATGTTAACATCAACATTCATATGTTTATCAAAGAAAGCAAGTTCAAAAGAATGCAGTGACTATCAAACAATCAGTCTCATGTCACATACTTTGAAAACCCTGTTGAAAATTGTACACGCTAGAATACATTCCAAATTGGTGCTGGATATTAGTGACACGCAGTTTGGCTTCCGGAACTGGGTGGGTACAAGAGAAGCATTATTTGCTTTTAATGTGCTTACTCAAAGATGCTTAGATATCAATCAGGACCTCTATGTCTGCTTCATAGATTACAACAAAGCTTTTGATAGCGTCAAACATGACAAACTGATAAAGATTCTCAGAAGCAAAAATTTGGATGAAAGAGATTTAAGGTTGATATCAAATCTGTATTGCAGTCAACGAGCGGCAGTAAAGATTGGACAGGAAATATCCGGAGATGTGGAAATACAAAGAGGAGTCAGACAAGGGTGTATATTGTCACCTTTACTATTTAACTCTTATTCTGAAGAGGTCATATTGGAAAGTCTTGAATCTGAAACAGCAGGGATAAAAGTAAACGGAGTTTTAATCAACAATATTAGGTATGCAGATGACACCGTAATAATAGTTTGAAAGACCTAGAAAAAATAATGAATAAAATATTAAGATTTAGTGGAGAATATGGACTCTCTCTTAACACGAAAAAGACCAAGTTCATGATAATTAGTAAAAACAACACCAATAATAATGAAACTCTAATGGTAGGAGGCCAGCACATAGAAAGATTTAAGAAGTACACTTACTTGGGAACCCTAATAACAGAAAATAATGACTATACCTTCGAAATAAAAACCAGAATCGAGAAAGCAAGTGCCCACTTTATTAGAATGAAAAAGATTATCTGCAGCAAGGATCTAACGTTAGCCCTGAAAGTATGTCTGACTAAATGTTTCGTATACAGTGTTCTATATTATGGAATGGAAGCATGGACACTGAATCGAGAGGCAATGAGAAGACTTAACTCTTTTGAAATGTGGACCTATAGAAGAATTCAGAAGATTTCGTGGGTGGATCGAGTTACGAACGCCGAAGTGTTGAGAAGAATGGGGAAAGAAAAGGAAGTCGAGATAACAGTAAAACAAATAAAACTGCAATATTTCGGACACATAATCCAAGGCAAAATAAGTGGCAGAAGAGGCGTAGGACGACGACGAATTTCATGGCTAAAAAACCTAAGGGAATGGTTTGGATGCAGTTCAAAACAACTATTTAGAGCAACTGCCTCAAAAATTAAAATAGCTATTATGATTGCCAACCTCCGCAATGGAGAAGGCACTTGAAGAAGAAGGTTTATTGTTCTAGTATTTATGTATCCTATTTTTTATAATTGGTTCGAAAAATTTTTGAGGATAATTGTTATTTACTAATTTGTTTTTTATTTTTTTTTAATTCTAGGGTCTGAATTGTGGATAGGGGAACTTTATTGCTCTGCTAAGGCTGCAACAACATTGGTTTTGTATTTTTAGGAGTGTTAGATTATAATTTAAATATCATCCCGACCAAACTTGTTTTGTAAACCAATTGGTTTTTATATTGCCATTTTGATCATAGCTGATAGTTAAATCTAGAAAATTTATGGATCTATTATTTTCTTTTTCGTCGGTAAATTTAATCTTTTCATGAATATTATTGAATTTGTTTAGAGTGCATTCTGTTTTGTCTTTAGGTATATAAAGTATACAATCATCCATATATCGTTTAAAAAAGGAAGGTTTGTAATCTAGTTGTCTAGCTATATTTTCTTCTAAATATTCCATTACTAAATTTGCAATTGTGGCAGAAATAGGTGATCAAATTGAAAATATGTTTGCGTTAAACATAGTTTATTCCTCTAAACATTTTGACCATTAAAAGATATAGCTTTTGTTGCAAAAGTTACGAAAAGAGTTCACAAAACGTAAAAAATTAATGATAATCAAAATATTTTCAATAGTTTATAAATTCCTGCGGGACAGTCAATTGAAAGTATTTGCAAGAGAATAATATAAAAATGCATTACCCTTTTAACACATAATATATTCCTTTTTGAAAATTCGAAATACATGACACACAGATCTCGACAGGATGAAAGAGCCAGAGCTGGAGTATTCGATAGAAGCATACTACATCACGCTCCTTCCGGTCCTTCAAGCGAAAATTTATGCTATTCTATAAGATGGCCATCTCGGTGAGAGAGACATAAACAGAAATAAGACTATTAGCATATGCTCAGAGAGTAGGGCGGATATTGGCACTCGCTTACAACTAGACATGTCTGAATCCTGGGTCACTCGTGTTTGTATAGAAATGATGAAGCGACCTATTTGGCAAATATGAGATCAGCAATTGCACCATACGGCCCACAACTCATCATACTTCTTCTAATTACTATTGGAAAGAGAAAACGGAAACTATTGCTGGAAAACAAGTTTATTGAATGCTGGAGGGTATCCTCTGGAATAATATGTGCCAAGGAATATAAAATTGAACCTAATTAGGGAGATTCTTTTTTGAAGTGGAAAGAACTGCAGATCATGGTGGAATTGCTGACGGGACATTGTCACCTGCGAGGCCATCTTCGCAGGATTCGTATCGCGAATAATCCTGTACGCGAATAGTGCCTGGAAGAGAACGCTTGATACTCTAGGGACTGAGGCAGAGGCATTTTGGGGATATAATGATACTCAAAACTGTCAGGCAATGTCAGGTAACGAGGCTACTTGGGTTCGCAAATGAGATAGAATTTGAATGATTTGAGGTTATAGTGGGTTGTAAAGGGCCCAATGAATCCTAAACATCGGAAATCAAATATCACTCATCAGTCATTCAATATAAATCTGCTCACGAGCATGTGGCCGTCTTAACGTAGAGCTTGTCCAAATGAGGCGAAATATGCGTGAAGGTCCTCACACGTATGAATTCGCGCGTTTATGAGATACTAGGGGTCAATAAGTTCTGTTTACATTCGAATAAAATATTCACGCGTAATTCATATACATTTCGTCAGACTCTCGACTCAAGTTACCCACGCCTGTGCTGCATGCGAGTCGAGATACTAGAGATACTTTGTTGTGTTCAGTATATATTATGTTCTATAACCTATAAATAAGAGGTAGAATTACTCTTCCTTTTTGTTTGTGTTTTTTCCATTTGTTTAAATCCATGTTGAATACAGTTGTAACGCAACCTGGCTTCCGTCTCCGCCAATGCGGAACTTCCGCAAGAAATCCAACCTCCGCTTCGACATCCGCTTTCACAAATTTTTACTGTAGTGGTAACGTAGTTATACATTTTTTGATAAAACTACTGACAAAAAAAACATTTATAAAAATCAACTGTGGGTTAGCAACAATACCGGCGATATAATTTGTGACCATTTCAAAACAATGCTGCTGAAGTGGAACGTCCAGGTCGAGCAATTGCATTGGTTAGTTCAAGATGGCAGATCAGATATGATAAGAACAATTAGGTCAATGTACTTCAAGTGAATTGCACAGTCCACCAACTACAACTCTGTATTTGTTCGGCTCTCGCTGAAGTAAAGAACTTAATTGGAAAGTGCAAGAAGAGATCGGGTCCTTTTAATCACTTTCGGATAGCCAAAGATGAGCTGATTAAAATCCAAACAGAGCAACTTAATCAACCTATACTTCGCTTGAGTCAGGACTGCGTTACCAGGTATGTTTTTATTCATCTATAATATATATATATATATATATATATATATATATATATATATATATATATATATGTATGTATATATATAATATATATATATATATATATATATATATATATATATATATATATATATATATATATATATATATAATAAAACAATAAGTAGTGCTGAATCACGCTAACGAAGTTGCGGACGTTAGCTAATTTATAATAAAAGTAATACCTGTTTTTTTATCCATCTGGCATAACCATTATCAAACTTTCCGATGATATAATGTGGCATGACATAAGGGCCCCTGTCCCTTTTGCTTTAGGAGACTAGGTACAATGTAATAATTTTATTTTATTTATGTTCTATTTCAGATGGCACTGAACTTTCACACATCTAATCGAGCAGCTGTTAACGATCAAAAATTCTATTTGCCAGTATGCCAGCAAATACAATATTCCACAAATGTCCCCTGAAAAATGGTTGTGTCTTAATAAAATAGTGGCAATACTAAGTTTTCGAAGAAATAACTAGGAATCTAAGCGATACAATAACTTGCACATCATCAGTGATCAAATTGACACACGTACTGAAGAAGCATACGTTGCAGATAAAAAAAACAAATTTGATATAAATCAGGATTTCGAAAACATGATTAAAAAACCAATCCGATACATCAATTAGAGATTTTGTGACCTTACAAGCAGTATTCGTCTGCTACGTATCTGGATCCAAGGTACAAATTAAAGTTTTTAAATGAAATAATTAAGGAATAAGTTCAGTCCGAGCTATTACGTATGTTAACACTCCATGACTTGAGTCTTGCAAGAGCTACAAGTGGAGTTGATGATGATGGAGGTTCTGCTGCTAAAAGATCTAGAATGCATTGAATCCAATACACGATCATGCGCAAGCTTCCAAATTTTACCCCCAACACCAAGTCTGCTTTTAGATCTGTCGAATAGGTTGAAAAACAGCAGTCACGATACAGAAGATATAGGAAATGACACCACTATTATAAATAGCAACGTCTTTATATGGAAATCATTAATAAAAGCATGTAACAAAGAAAACCGATCCCAACTAAATTAAGACCCTGTATTCAATCAAGATATAACATTAAATTTCAAGTTTTTGCTCACATTGTGTGCCCTTATTTGTCATCGCCGCCAGGTTCAATACCAAGTGAGCAATTGTTGAGAGGAGCCGGTTTATTTTATGAATTTTAATTACCAGTAGGTAGATTTTCTTTCTTTAATAGATCTTTTTTTCTCTATTTGTCAACCTCCGCCTCCGTTAACCTCTGCTTCCGCGGAAGTCAAGCTCTGCATCACCGCTAAGATGGCCCCCGTTACAACCCTAATGTTGAATACTGACCTGATTTCTTTCCAGATACTTACCCCTTTACACAATATGAACTGAATGTTCACGCGAATACGCGCGAGTACTCACGCTCCTATTTTGCCGCATCTGTTCAAGCTCTTAGATCATGATTTATACAAAGGTTTTTTTGACGTATATTTATTACGTGACAACTCCAATATTTATAGCAAAAACAAGGTAAAACAACTCCTTTCTATTAAAAGTTTTTTGTTAAAATTATTGATATATGACGGATAATGTCGCACTTTTTAAAAATTAAATTGAACTTACTAATTCGCGTGAAGAATTGTAAATTTTGCATTTAGTTTAGTCACCTAAACTTTAATCAAATACATTTAGAATACGGAATAAATTATAAATTTTTTGTCACTATTAATAATAATCTATATTCCTAGAACATATTGCACTTGAATATGGCGCTTGAAATAATGATCTCGTGTACAAAGCACAATATTACGAATGTATAATCCATGTCAAATTAAATGTTTCATCGTTTATTAAAATTGATTTTCAACGTTATGAATGATTCGTTGCATAATTTACATAATCTAAAATTTAATTTGTAATAGTTTCAGGCTACGTCATAAAAGGAGCTCACTGATATTAAATGGCAAATATACAGCGATCAGTTTCTCTGAAAATAAATTTTGGGAAATTTTTAAAATTTAGGAGTTTACTAAAGTCGATAGGGGAATTCGGCTAAAATATTTTCAAGATGAGGTCACATCCTGATGCCTTCTTGCTTATTTTAAATAAAACAACTTATACTTTTAGATTCAACACCAAATTTAAGACGTATTTCAGATATAATGTCTTATACCTAAGTCTAACTGTTTTTGACATTTTTTATAACAAAAATGGCGTTTGTAGACCTAAACACAATTATCAATTTCTCCTATATAAAAGTCTTTATTATTTAATTGGGGTTGGTTTCCTTCGAATTGATAATCAAAAACTGACATTAAATATTAACTTGAAAATGATTAAAACTCAATTGTTTTAAATATAAACCTCCTATTTTTGAATTGTTATTTTATTTAGCAATCAAAATAAGGGTTACTTTGAATAAGGTTGTCAATTCGAAAAATTTGTAGTTTTTGAAATATTGCCAATTTAACATTTTTGTATAGTAAAAATGCTAAACGGCATACCTACTCAGGGAAAAAAACTTATTTTAATAAATGTTCAAAATTTCCACTCTAAACTTCCAAACATTTTTCGCATCGTCGAGTAAGTTCGTCATGGGTGGCCGCTCTAATTGAATCTAAAGATAAATTTTCGGAGGTGTCCCTAACCTCCATCGTCACTGGATTCCAATAAACAATGTTTTTTTTTATCGTTCCCCATATAATATAATCTAGGAGAGGCAAATCAGGAGAACGACGAGGCCGCAGGAAAGGTCCATTGTTGACAATATACTTGTCATTGTTGCAAGAAAGAAGTTGGTAACTGTAACTGTTCCGTATGACGGGGCACCATAATGGTAAAAAATTTGCCGTTGTTCCGGCAGATATAAATTGCTTAAATATTTATTGCCTAACTCTTCTAGAATGTTAAAATATCGTTCTCCTACAGAAGTTAATACATGATTTAAAATGGGGACATAATTTGCTTTGTATTATTAATGACTTACCATTTAAGTTTTTTTTTCATAAAAATGTAGTTTTACTCCATCATTTATTATAACACAAAATAGGTTAAATTGACAGATTTCTTGAAAATTCGGCAATCTTATTGCACAAGGATTTAAATTACTCCAAAAATGGGAATTGGCTCTATTAAAAAGGCAATTTTTCGTACATTTTGCTTCATCACTCCAAATTATGTTGTCCAAGGGTCGACTTGTATCATCGTTAATATAAATTCGAAAAATTACACTCTTTTCGGAAAACCAGTATCTCTTAGGTGTTGAACCAAAGATATTAAATAAGGGATTAGCTGTGTTTCCACATAATTTTATGCTTCGAATATACCTCTGTAGAATTAGCGTAACATCAGAACTAGGGCCCAGTTGTTTGAATGCTGAATAACGTAATAATATTTTTATTTATATTTGAAAAAGTGTTGATTTCTTGGTACACACACACACCTATTTTATGCTATCCTCGTCTAATTGCATTATTTAAATGAGTATATGATAATCGGTACGTTAAGTCTGAATACATAAGGTATGAATATATGGTTGCCTAAAATTTTTATTGTTATTTTCAATATGTAAACCATATCTAACAATATTTACCAATAAAAACAAGCTTTTAAATCCTTTTTTTGTTAATATTAATTGTAAACGTCGCAGTTATAATGATTTTTAACACTTAAAAACACTGAAAAGAGATACGACAAGCAATTAAACTGAAAGAAAAGATAAGTAAACATGTTTATGTCTGTCAAGCATCAAAAGAGCCTTTCCCTCACCGATAATAAACAGTCTTCAAACAAATATATTGTTGTTTAAATCTATAGGATATGATCGAAGATTCTATGTGTTGAGCTCTTCGAGATTCCTGTTTGTAGAGCAACTTGTTTTAACTATGTTGTAGGGTATCCCACACAATTTTGGGTTTTTGTTTATCTGGATATCTATCAGCAAATATCTGGCATGTTCTTAATAAAGCTTTGTTACATTCCCCATAGATAATAAATATATTGTATAATCCTCGTGTGTATAAATTAATCGCTCCTGCATGATTTTTAATAATAATTGTCAAATGGCAAAAGATAGTGTCATTTCTGTAAGGCTTTATTGTTTTCGTTTGTTAAATTGCCAATATTTCAAAAAAATTTTCGAATAGACAACCTTCCAGAATTAAACCACCCTAAATTGGTAGTTATGTTTGGCCAAACACCTTAAAATTTAAAATATGTCAAAAACAGTTAGATTTAGGTATAGGACATTATACATGAAATATGTCTAAAGGCTTGCATATAATCTAAAAATGAAATAACATATAAAATATTCCATTCAAAATAAGCAACTTCCGGTATAACTGGAAGTACCACCATCTTGAAAATATTTTAACCGAATTGCCCCCATTGACTTTAATATACTGGTTTATTTTCCGAGAAATCGATCGCGGCAGTTCATCGTGGGCCACACTGTATATAAATCATAGAGTAGAACGACGGTTTCAAAATATTTACTTAATTTTATCAGACTATAGTATTGGCATTATATTTCTTTCATCTATTTTAAGCAAAGGAATTACAAGTAATTATTTTTTTTATATTAATAAGTTTATATCAAAATAATATTATTCTACATTAAAATTTTTAGAAAACTAGCTTAAAAGATATCACTTTAGTGCTTTAACACAATGGTAAACCATTATATTTCATTTTACCAGCGCTTTATCACCTCACAGTTTCTGATTATACTAGCAAAGTCGAGAATAAACAAAAGCTTTATACGAATAACCCTAGAAGTACTTGACAAAATTTCCCAAATGTACATTTTCTGATTGTTCGTTTTCATTTCAAACAATTGATCCCAATTTTTGTACTCACCATTTAAAAATTACTCTAGATTACTCTACAACTAGTGTAGAACATTTCTTACAGTGCCTATAAAATTATTTAGTAAATGTTGTCAACGTTAATGTTAGTTGCAAAACCGTTGATCAATTAAGATTTTATGGTCAGTGCCAATGATTGTCGGTTTTTGATAGATTTTTCCCTACAAGCCAAATTATAAAACTGCATCCTTTGCGGGCGTATAATGTTCAGTATACTTAAAAAGCTGCCTGGATTAACAAAGTGAAGTTTTGAAAACAATCTAATATTGTTTTGTCGAGCACGATGACCTTTCATCATAAAAAATATATGTTTTAATATTTTCTATGGACGAACTCGTGCCACACTATACTTGCAAAATTTGGAAAAAAACTTGCAAGAATATTTATAATTTAACAAGTTTCCATTTTTTTCCTTCAGGCAGTTAAAAGAAAAATATATACATCTACATTTACCTTGTCATATCTAAAGAATTTGACTTTCTAATTCTGAAATAAAAAATGGGATTTAAAATTGAAAAAAAAAATATCAATGACGTCTTAGCTCCTTCTTGAGTTACCCTATATATTTCATATCACGCAAAAACAACTCTAAACTAAAAAAAAATTCGAAGGGTCCGAGCATTTTTCCCCACACGTACTCATTTACTTTATATGGAATTTAACCGCCACTTTACGAAAGCACTGTATATACGATTACTGCGTGGTTGAACTTCAATAACAAAATTTTTCTGTAGCCCTTGAATATGTAAATATACAAAATGTTTGGAAAAAAAAACGCCAATCTGTTACCCATATATCCTTTGGATCAAAAAAATTGGACATTTTCTCATATTTTTACAATAAAAATAAGTCAACCCTTCTCCGAATTTGAGTTTTCGCGTTCGAATGTCAATATAGAAATGAAGTAAATTTTTTTGATTAAATTATTTTTCCATTATATTTTATATTTTGAAATAAAAAAGTATCGTTCTTGTCATATTTTTACAATATTTATTGATAAATATCACCTTGACCCAAGTTGGCATTTAGGCATTCGCAGGCCAATATGGCAGAGTTTCGAACGTTAAAAACAGAGCAAATTTTTTTAATGGCGCTATTTCTCTATTATGTTTAATATTCCTATATAAAAAATACATTTTTGCTACATTTTAACAATATTTATTGTTATATATAAAAAACGAGCCTTTCCTCGAATTTGAATTTTCCGGTTCGCGGATCCATATGGCAGTGATCCATGCATTCAAATTGGCTCAATTTTTTTCTAAGAATATATTTTACTTATATCTTTAGTATTTCGAAATAGAAGGAAGGTAGGACTTTCTTATTTCCCAGATATTTATTAACTAACTATATATTTCTCTAAATTAAAATGACACCTTTTTGTCTTATTTTTACAATGTTTATTGATAAATCTTGAAAATGAAAAATGAGGTAATTTTTTGTTATTTTCAAATTATTTATAAATTAATCTCGAAATTTTTCTTTAATAGATCATTCGCAAAAGGAATATGTTTTTGCAATAACCAATCTACAATATTGCTTTTTTTCCACGACGTTGTTGGCAACAACATTTGAGAAAATTATTCTTAAAGATATCCGTAGTTATTTACTCATGGTAAATCTATGATAGATTTCGATTCGAACTGCAGTAAAACTGAGAGTTTTAAACCTGTCGACAATCCTTCTAAGAATGCTTCACGTAAACTTGAAATTCTTATCGTAATTCACTTTTTTTTCTAAGTGTCTTTCATGGGACCAAATTGCATTTAAATGAAAAAGTTAAAAGTTTGTGCCTTCTCTGTGGCATTTTCTTATGTCCAGCAAATACTATTTTCCCCAAAATATTATTTCTTCTGCGTCATTTCAGGTTTGGCTTATCCCAATTGAAATTATTTCTATTAGCACTTCCCACAGACTGAGTTTTCCCATTCTCGTCTTCTTTCACAATTCTCAAACCTTTATCCAGATTTGCTATTTTTCTTTAAGATAAAATGCGTGGAGGTGTCCTCTTAATATGTTTCTGAAGCATTTATCAACGTTTAATAATTTTCTTCTCGGAGACGGTTCAGGGTCGTATACAGTTCCAATTTTCCTTCCTTAATGAGTCGGTAAGTGATAGATTCGCTAACTACCGTTATGTTAGGGTTTTTATTCAACAAGTGAATCACGCGCATTTGAAACGATCGTCTTGGATTTTAAAACACATTTACAAAATTTTTGGAGTAAAAGTAATCATTTTCAACAGCCAGTACGGAAAGTTGTAAGACAATCATAAAATAAGGCCTTACATTTATGTCTGAAAATGTCATTACTGTTAATTGTCCTATTAGGATGAATAACTTTAAAGCCAATTATATTTTAAATAGGCTATTATCTCCACTAATATATAATTAAGACATACAATATTTACCTCTTGCTTCATCAGAATTCGGAAAGTGGTATTATTTATAAAACCTGTACCGGGAATTGCTACGCCTTTGGTTTATGACCTTCCACAGTTACACAAATTTCGTGCATTTATAACTATCATGCCTTGTCTGTTTGAAGATCAAATATTAGCTTTGTTAGTTCAGGATATGGGGTTTCACTGTCATTAAATTTATTAAAAAAAAATGAAAAGCTCGGTCGGGATTGAAACTTCTCGCAGATTTAAATTTCCAACATATTAGGAGACAATACAAAAATTTCACCAAACTCTCACAGTTAGATTTTTAATATTTGTTAAACAAAATAGTACCAACCATTTCCAAAAGAAAAATACATTTTTAGCTGCCCATTTCCATTTAACAGACAAACTCGAAATTTGCTTCTCGTTGGTCTCTACAAATTTTCTGACGCAATTTCATTCCACATATCCACCTTCTTTTTTTAAAATTTTTGTTTTTAATTCACAAATTTTGGAATTATTTGCACGTCTCCTCTAAATTCAATATATTTTCTTCGGACCACTTCATAATCACTTAGCTATAACTTTTAATCAATGCGTGTAACCAATTGCTAAATAAATTTAAATTCATTCACATAAAAATAAAGAAATCTCTTTTCGTTAATCTCGCTGAAAGTAAATTTTTTCGAAAGATCCTATCATAACGCCATCTCACTAGATACGATACATTCTGTTGAGTTTCCACTAAAAACTGACAGAAAATGGTTCCCTGCGAGTTTCAGTCGGCTGCTCGCGAACAATAGAAAAAAGATAAAATTGGCTTGTTGTAAGCTGGTCATAGACACATTACTGACGTATTGTAGGTGTAGCGCGCCCTATTTGTTGGCAAATCCTCTGAAAATTAAATTAAAATTTAATACAACAACAGAGGTTCGACTCACACGCAACATGAGCTCGCGCCATATCTATACTCATCTTGTCAGGTTTAATAAAATTTTTCTCGTTTCTGTATTGAATATTTAGTCTACCTTTGTAATTCAGTTGGAAAATGACTCTGTGAGTTGAAAGTGCATTCACTGTTTTCTAAATAAATTTAGTGGTATAAAACATAATAGTTCCTTTTAAACATTTCCCGAAGATGATTAACTACCAGCATCAACTTTTTAGAATGTTGAATTTCAGGTGATTCCAGAAATTCTTAATCGGGTAAAATGAAACAACAAAGGTTATAATATAATTAATTTAATCCATATTTAACACTTTAGATCTTTTGTTACAAAGCTTAATACAACAATTTTCTTAAAAACAGCCAGTATGAATTAATTTAAGAATACATTATTCTATCTTAACTATTAAAATTTGTGAATAGGTAGTTTTCTATTTTCATGTTGAGTTAATTCCAGATGCCAGTTTTCAGGATTCATTACACTTATTAGTTTTTAAGACTCAAGAGATGAAAATAGAAACTTTTTTTTAACACTTCTAAGTGACATTTTTTTATAATATTAATTATTAAATATGATTTAAATATTGTAGTAATTTATTGTGTCTTCGTTATTAGTTCGTATTCCGTAATAATATTAAGTTATATTGTAATATAAGAGAAGACACTTACGAACGAGACAAATTGAACATATTTTAAATTAAAAAACTTTTATATTAAAACCAAAAAAACAAATATACCTCGGAAAAGAAATTATATTTTTTCATAGAAGAATATTCTTGCTATCAAATGAAAAATTAGGATTGTTACTGTCAACTTGGAAACTTGAAATTACAAATAATAACTTTATTAAATAACATTGTGTCTATGACAAAAGTCATTTTTATTATGCTTTTAAATTATTTTGTGCTACTGTGTTTCACCTTTTGTCTTTCAATAAAAAAAAATTATTTAGGGGAACAGTTACATGAATATAAGTATTTATTTTGAATCAAAAGGACTATGTTACTTCTGTAAAGGTTTTTTTCAATACTATGGAATGAAATCTATATATATATATATATATATATATATATATATATATATATATATATAAAGACACACTATAAATTTACAGAAACGAAACGAACCGCACCCATAAAGCACTATAGAACGCGCATCATCAGAGAAGCTCTCGAAATAGAAAGCACTAAAGACTTTGATAAGAGAGATGATGCATAAAATATCTTAAATACATCGAAAATCCTATTCAAAACTAAACCAAAAACAACACATTAGAGGAACAGGACAGCAAGCCGAGAGGAGGCACAGATTCAAAGAAGCGAGAAAACCAACCAGGCAGAGCAAAGGTACAACTTGCGCAAGCGCCAAACTATAAAAACGCCGACAGAGGACCAGCACGCCCATTCCAAGTCGATCAGCCGTCGAGGAAGTATCACTTGAAAATGTCAGCTGAGATGTTAACGAAACGTCGTGAAGATTTTTCTATTGACTAAGCCGAAAATTAATTGAATTGAATTTATTAGGGGTCTATTAAATGATTTTTCTTTTTTCTTATGTTTTTTCAATTTTATAAGATGTCGCTTTTAAATTATCAAGTTAGGTCTCGACTACATTTGGATCTATATAGATCAGTAAAATAGGCTGTGAAGAATTTTACATTTAGCTTAACTATTTTTTCCACAGATTAGTTATTTTATTTTTCTTCAGTAATGCAATTTAATAAAATAACAACAAAATCGGTTTATAAATTTACAGTTAATATTACATTCAATATGTGGATATAATATTCAAATATTTAGGAAAAAATACACAAGGTGTTTTACAACGAAGCGACAAACATTTCATCTGCTAATTTTACATCTCGTTCACTTTAAACGAATTGAACTGGGGTGACGTATCGTCGAGCCACTCACACGATTTAATGAAAACGCTTTAATTATTTGGAAGGGCGGATGGTCTTTTTCAAAAAGATTTAAGATTAAAACAAGCCTATTCCAAATCATATAGTAGTTTATAGCAAAACTTGTTACGAATAAGCGAAGGAGAAACTGTACCGTTATATAGGTCAAAACAAAATCTGGTACTCAACCATGCACCTCTACTTTTATTTAAGAAATGCGTGTGCTCCATACATTTATTTATTCTTATCACTAACATAGTATTTTATCATTGCTCACAATTTAGTTCACTTTGTTTCGCAAAGACAAACCTATTTAGTACCTCTCCTTTGTAATAATGTAATTTCTCAGGTAGTTTTTATTTATTGTTAAATTTTCTCATGTTTCTGTATTGAATACTTAGTCTACTTTTGTATTTGAGTTTGAAAATGACTCTGCGAGTTGAAACTGCAGTCACTGTTTTCTTAATATATTTAGTGATATAAAACATATTAGTTCCTTTTTAAACATTTCCCAAACCTATATGTTTGAAATTTCGCTAAAAATAGGCTATTGAGTATAAGGAAAAAACAAAGTAATAAAGAACAAATTAGTAATAGCATTTTAATAATTGCATATGTTTTTCTGGCACTTAAATATGATAAAATCACAAAGTGCTAGTAAATTCAAGGGTGTGTTTTTGAGAACGGTATAAAAATGGTACTTTTTCAGTTTTTCAAAACGAATTCGACAACTATGCATTTTTAGTACATACACATAATTTTTTGTAGAGAATTGATTTTCCTATCGAAACGTATTCTTCAAAAGTCAAAAAATTATTTTTTCTGGAAAATAAATGCAAAAAACAAAGGGATAAATAAAAAATTCACAATTTGTTTCTTAAAGTGTCACTAACTTTTATTTTTTTTTATGAGTAGATGGGTACCCGTTAAAATGAGTTTTTGAATAACTATTCAAAAGACCTAATAAGTAAAATTTTCAAAACCAGGAACAACATTTTTTATAACACAGGAATTAAAAATAATAGCAATAGAAAAAAAGAACCAAAGGGTAATTGTAAAAAATATATATCTCTCCCGTTTGTAAAGGCTCTGTCGCAGCAATTCCAATACCTTTTCAGAAAATACAAATTGCAAGTTGGTTATAAAACTCATAATCTATTAGCAAAAAATTTTTCCAAGCTAAAATCAAAAACTTCAAAATTTAAGAAAAGTAATGTCGTATACGAGATTCCTTGTGGAGACTGTAATGCTACATACATCGGGCAGACAAGCCAATATTGGAAAAACAAATTGAAAAGCCACAAATACGACAAGAGAAATACTACAACCTTAATTAACCATGAAGAAACGATTTTAATTTGAATAACAGTAAAATCCTTAAAACAGAATAATTTTAAAAAAAAAGAGAATTTTAAGAAATGGTGGAAATTTTAAAATCCAAGGTTGCAATAAATGACAAAAAAGAAATATACAATCTAAACAAATTATACGTACCATTCCTTTGATACAAAATATTCAGTTGTTTGACGTCGATAAAGCAGCACGACTCTGAATGTCTTAAATAACTGTAATAATTATATAAATAAAAAAAAGTGTGGCGTTGGTGTGTGTAATTAATTGCTTTAGTTTTTGTGTAATATGTTGATGTGCGCACAAGCCATAACAGCCCAAGTATTTATATTTTTAACCAGTGTAAACTAAACATAATAGCCAGATTCACTAAGAAGATTTAAAATTTAAACCCGATTTAATTGCCATGAAATTTAAATCTTATCGTTTTGTTTTGCTTATGATATTGTCGTAATTTATATTAGATATATCAACAAATAAATGCTTACATAGGGACATTAAGGATAATAACCTTGCGGTAAATATTTAGGAGAAATAGTTGTATCCCGAAAACAAATAAAGTTATCCATTTTTGCCTGTTCAGTAATAAAACAAAATGATTTTTTATGCTTTTATTCTTAGGGTTTAAAATTAACTTGACTGTTGCTTTTGTCAATTTAAGACCTCAGCTATCAATTTAGGGGGGTTTTAAATTTAAGCCATTATAGTGAATCCGGCTGATAATTAGATTACCAACCACTCTCCAAGGTATTTTTTAGATTTACTTCATGTATTTTTTGTACTATCGTTCCGCTTTTGTTTTTTTTTTAGTTTGATAAAGGCTAAAAATCTTAGCCGAAACGTCACTTGTCCTTGAAAACTCCTAATTATATAACATAAATATAATCTGAAGAATTTTATTTAATGGCCTTCACCCAAGAAAATATTCTCAAAAAAAAAATAATTCTTTGGTCAAAGAACATAAACAAGAACACAAATATATGTATATATATATATATATATATATATATATATATATATATATATATATATATATATATATATACATGTAATAAAAAGATATTTATAACATTTTTAATGGATAAATTTAAAACAGCTGATATTGATACTACACAGGCAGAAGAAGATGCAGATCTGTTAATTATTAGTATTGCAAAAGAAAGGCTACACAATCCGTTAATGTAGTTGTAGTTGGCCCAGATGTGCATCTACTCATAATATTAGCATTGTTATTCAATCAATATCAAAACATTAATTTATTGAAACAAAGCATTGAAAAAGTAGATAAACAACTGAACTATCCCAATAGGTTTCAATATCCACAACAACAGCAATTTCTTGGCTCTATTCATGCTTTTAGTGGTTTTAATACCACATCTGTATTTTCCAATATTGAGAAAAAGAAGTTCATGATATTTTCTAAAAAAACTTGGTACTTATAGAAGAAGATGTAAACTTTTTTTACAATAGGATGTAAATGACTAAGTGATGGTGCGAAACCGAATGATAACTCTTTAGCTAAATGTCGTTTAGTATCATCTAAAAACAAGTCCAAATTATCATAATTACCTCCGACAACTGATGCTGCAAGATTGCATAGACTACGAACTTATGTCCAAATGCATCAATGGAAAGGACACAGATTAAATGTTATTGAACGGGGCTGAAAATCAACGAAAAATGCCGATTCCCATTACCTAGACACCTGCACTATTGTCTTTGCTTGAACTGATAGCATTTGAGTGTTTGAAAGGTTATCAAGCCAACTGTGGTTGCAAGAAATTGGGCATTAAATACTCCATTTTCTGTAAAGAATGGACAGGAATATACTCGATTTTCTATAAAGAATGTACAGGGATTCACAATATATGATAGTATGAAGGAAGGAAGAAATAAAATAAATTGAGTTGCATTACCTTGAGCATAAAACTTTTATTTTCATTTGATATTACAATGATTAATTAATGATAAAAAGATTTTTGATTCAACACAAAACTCAACATGTCTGTTGCACATTTAACATGTTTTATGATTATAAAATTAATATAACATTAACTTTCATTACATAAATATACATTTTTTACATTAAAAATGCGAATAAAATGATAATGAAAAATTGATAAAAATTCCAAAAAGTAAATTTGAAATGGCTATATCTCAACCAAAATTTGATCGAATTTTTTTTTTCAAAAACTCATTCTAACTGGTGAAACGTAATTTTTCTTTTCTCTTAAGTAACGTCTATATTTAAATCTACTCAGAAAGAAGTTATGAGTAAAAGTATAAAAAAAATTTGAAATTTTTTTATTTTTTCCCCTTTGCTATTTGCATTCATTTTGTAGAAAAAATAATTTTCGGACTTCCGAAGAACAAGGTTTCATAGAAAATTTAATTCTCTACAAAAATCGTAATTTTTGTGTATACTGAAAATGCATAGTTTTTGAGTTATTTCTGAAAACCTGAAAAAATTACATTTTCACTTAATTCTCGAAAACGTACCCCTGAATTTAGTAGCACTTTGTGATCTTATTATATTTGAGAGGAACGTATTTAATAATAAATATGCTGTTACTAATTGGTTCCTTACAAAAAGTTATAATCATGTGCCTAAAATGGATTAAAATCAAAATGAAATCATTAGTAAAAGAAAAATAAGTGCCAATTGTCACATATTACAGCACAATAATTAATGATAAGAAACATTACCGAGTTGTGCTGTTAGTCTAGAGAAGTTATAATGTTACGAATTCTAGCCAGTTGTTGGACAAATTTCAGAAATGATGTTATTTAATATGTCATGACGTTAAAAAATTTTAATATAAAAAATTTATTATTTTTTTTCAATCCTAAGACTTCATATTTTCTTACCAACAAAGCGTGGACTTAGCAACAAGGCAGATCTTCACCTGGCGAACATCGATCATATAGGTCGGAATTCTGGTTGAAGTTTTTCTTCTCTGCACCTGTCTTTGTTTTAATCTAAAATCTCTTTAATCTTATTGTTGTTTCGTTCACACGATAGACGTTTCTTACTTCGCAGTGATGCAATATTTTGATGAATTGTTTATTTTCTAATATTTTTTTACAAAAATCAATTGATATTATGAAGTGGATAAATTTATAAGTGAAGTTCAAGCTCGTTATATAATTTGGGACATGCAACATAAAATAGTGTTCGTCCAACTCAGAATTCATTATTAGATTTTTCTATTGCAAACATTTATTATGCAGTGACAACGTTGTAGACTTAAGATCAAATGTCACTGCTTAGTGTGTGCTACAGCGCATAGACGAATCGTCGGCCTATTCGGTGAAAAACGCCTCTTACGTTTTTATAAATAACATATTATAGATTGTTAAAAAAACAATTTACCCAATTGTTCATAGAAATATCAAATGAAAATTTTGTATAGAAAACATATAAGCAGGTTTCATTTTGAAGATACTAAGCCTAAAAATAACTTTCTAAAACGGTTTTCAATCTTAATTCAACTTAACATCATTACACAACAATTAGTCAGTACATCAACATATTAAAAATGTTTTGAAACAACATGCTTTTTTGTTATTAGGTAGGATAGTGGAGATTTTTAACGAAATAATAATAGAAGTCTCACTTAACAAACCTAAATTTAATATTCGCTTAATAATAATAATTCACTTATATTTAAAATAACGAATTTCTTGTCGTAAAAATATAAAAAATAAATACTACATTTCACATAATGGGATCTGGAACTAGTGACAGATTTTCCAGAGACAGATCAGTAGTTAATAATTTATATTACATTTTATTATTTGGTAAGCTAGTTTTATATTATTATGATTAAAAAGTATATGTTAATTCTATTTTTCAAAGCAATTAATTTTGATGCTTTGAAAAATCGATGTTATGGGGTAATTTCGTAAAAAAGCATATCTCTTAATTTCTAAATGAAATATTGACATTTGTTCAGTTCTTTTATAATAATAAATCATTTTAGGTATTATTTTAATTAATTTAATAAAAGATATGTTCATAAACTTATCACTAAATGTGTCTCTATCTACTAAAATTAGGTTGTTCATACAATTTTAAAAATTCTAATTAAGGAAATTGATATTATATTTTCGACGAAACCACCAAAATATTTAAAATTGCACCCTGATTAATATATAATAATGACTACGTCGTGGGATCTAGGCTTTATACATAATATACATATAAAAAATCCTAAAGTTTAACTATATACATATTTACACGTTGTGTTTAAGTTTTCGATCCTTTAAACTGTTGTTGTAATTGTTTTATGGCTTCCAACAATCCTGCAACAAAAATAACATCGATGAAAATAATTAATAAATAAAAAAATAATTTGTAAATAATTAAAAACATAGAAGAAGCAAATATAATTTCCACAAGAATGTTATGATAGGAAATACGATTTGTTTTTATTTCCTTGAAGATGAAAAAAAAAACATCACAGAGAAATAATAAATGGCCTTAAGCTGATTTAAGGGAGAGGCCTGGGTTTATTGCACAAAATTTCAATAATTTTTTTAAAGAAGTATTTATTCAAATATTTTAAAATTGTGTACAATAAAACATATATGTTGAACTATATCAACATTTTTTTTGTGCTTATTTATAGCGGTAAAATAGCGGCCATAAGGGAACCCTTTGGAAAATTAGTTGACATGATATCTTAGGTCAGGTACATCTGAAATAAAAAATTCGAATAACTTCTTGAAATATAAGTAAGTGGCTCTGGTTGGTAGTAGAATTAAGCTTCTTGGGTAAAAAACAAACAAAATGGCACACTTTCGAATTTTTTTGACCCTTTTTGGCAAATAAAATTGTTTTAAAAAAGGGGTTGAAACTTTATAAAAAATTCTGATTCCGTCCAACTTTTCATATAGATTTTTCAAAATGACAACCAGGTCAAAAAACGTTGTTTCGAAAAAAATGCGTTTAAAATTTGCTTTTTCTCAAAAATGTATATAACATAATCGTAAATTTAGCGTTATATTGAGCTCCCAAACAACCTTTTTAAATAAAAGCCGACCTTCAACTGCTTATATACTATGATAAATATGTGTGAGAACCAAATATGTATTGAATAATAGGCGGAGAAATGAAGCGTACTTTTATAACTCAGCAGCTGTCGAAACACCTTCTGAGCACGTTAATATATATATATATATATATATATATATATATATATATATATATATATATATAATTATATATATATATATATATCTTAAAAAGAATGTTTTTGGAAAATCGATTTCTTCAAAAAAATAAACTCAGGCTTCTCCTTAAACAAAATAGTATATATAATATAGTCTCAGTATAATAAAACGTTATTTTAGCACAAATGCAGTATAGTTCGGGAGAAACAGATTTTCTCGATTAGTTAAATTAAAATATTAGTAACTGGTTTTAAAAATTAAATTTTGAACATGAATTTGGTCTTCATATCATGATCGTATTTCAAAATAAATGGGTCCAGAACACTTAGTAGAAGTCCATGGTACCATTTTATTCAAAATGTGCTTGGTTCTCTTGCTTTGTTAACTAATTAATATTTAAAGCAATAAAATATCAACACATTTACACTAGATTTTAGGGTAGATATGAAATGCTCTATCATTAAGTTAGATATATTCCAATAGCCAACACTTAATTGAAGTGATTATATTAAAGTCAGTTTTTCCCAATCTTTTTTAATTTTTTCTAAAATTTAGTTTAGGGAAGTATTAGAATTTCAGGATTTTTAAAAGTAGTTGCGAAGAATAAAGAATATAAAAGTCGCTCCGAAATAATAAATATAAAATACAATAAAACAACAAACAGAATTTAATAAATCTATTATCGTGATGCGACAAAAACATGAATAAAGAAAATAAGTAGGATAAAATGTGTAATTCACGAAAAGGTTTCAAAGCAAATAATGATTTTAATATTAACCTATTCGTCAAAATATTCTCCTATTGAAGCCTTTTCAACTTCTTCTCTAAACTTTAGTTAGTTAAAAATTTTCGTAATTAGCGCTGGAAGCTGATTAAAAGTCCTTCAAACTTTGAACAATTGACTTCAGTATGAAAGCTGTAGTCGGAGTAAAAAGACTAGTTACATGTGTAAAATATACGAAATTTTTCGGTTGATGTTTGGAGTGAACTAGCAGGCTGTTTCCAGAATGAAAAATATACTTAAGTTACAACCGAACGAATAAAAGATTCCCTATATCCGACTCCGAACACAAAATGCAGAACTCTGTTGTGTAACAAAAAACCTGTTTAAATAGATATTCTGGGCAAGAACCCTACAAACAAATAGCATAGCTGAGCTGAGATTCTTTCAACGCAACAGAGATACCGGGCTCATTGGAAACAATTCGCAGGGAGTAACATACAATAGATATGTTTTAATGTGACTTTCAAATCTGAAATCCTCATCTACAAACAAACCTAAAAAATGATTAACACCCGGATGCGGTATGATCTGGGACTCAAAGAATCATTTATTTGGTATTTAAAGTAAGTAATATTTGTTTCAGATATATTTAAGGAAAGAAATCATTCCTGAACATTCATTTATCAGTTTTTAAATAACACACAACAGTTTATGGAAATTTTTTTCATTCATGTAAAATTCTTTTAATAGACGTAATTAAATTAAAAATCGCTACTAGAAAAATTATCATAGTATTTTCTAAACAATATATTAAGTATCTAAAAATTTTAAAACCAGAGTACGTCAACGCCGTTCCACATAAAATTGCAAATATTATAAACGTTTAGTTGAAAAAACGCAGCAAATTACCATAGTTTGATTATTTATACTGATTTATATTCTTGTATGAGGTCTACCCGATAAATATTTTATGTTGTGAGGTAGTAGAAACAAGAGTAAATTTTGGTCAATGCCGACGATGCTTCTTTTAAAATATATCCTTTTAAAAGTCCCAATCCTTTTCTAGGATGTATATCTCTTTGCGAAATCACTTTTTATAGCCAGTTTATGGATGCTTTGTCGCAGCCTTTTTTATTTCATCAAGGTCTTGTTCGTTGAAGAGGTTTTTTTATTTAGGAGACAGCCAAAATTCATAATGAGCCAGTTTAAGACTCTAGGGAAGCTATAGCGAGAAAAACTCCATGTTTCTATAAAAATTGCTAGATAACTTGTCATTAATAAGTAGGTGCGTAGTCATAATATGCATCTAGTCCCCTCTTTACTACAAATGAAGCGATTTTCTTATGTTACTTAATCATTATTATTTTTCCATAAAACTCATCGTTAATTTTCCTGTCCTTTTGGAGTGAAAAACCTTAACTGACGAATGCATGTTTTTAAGAAGAGCTTTTTATGTTCTAAGTTAAGCTTATATACGGATACTTTCTGGATAAACCTCTTAATTTTTTGTAGTAAATTAATAGGTATGTACCACTGGCGGCATTTCCTTAAGTTTGCAGGTTTGCGCATTCCCCAAAAAAATTATAAATGAAAATAAAACATACTAATAAATATAAGTACAATTTTTTAAAATTTCTGCTAATAGTTTTATGATTAAATTTAAATCAATTTTTTACCTAGATTATACGCGAACAGCAGTCACTTACTTCACCTAAATACCAAGAATAAATTTTCTGTATTTACAGTATTATGCCTGGAAATGTTATTGCTTTGCTAGTATGTAATTTTAATGCAATCGAAGCTAATCCATTGGAGTGTATATGGAGTTGCGTATCTTAAGACTTGGAGATTAATTCCATCTCCTAAGCTTCCTGTAGGTTGCAAGTCGACTTGCAAATCTGTTTAGTTTGTCCGCAGCGTTGCCACACCTTGCTCAGTTGAGCGAGATCTCGCTCTTTTACTTCCTAATTTACTCTCTCGCTCCTCTTTGTTAAATCTCACTCGTTTTAATACTTTTGTCACTGCCCCATAAAAACTAGAGTTGGTGCAATGGATGAGTTTTTTCAAATGTTTTTCACGTACGAAATTTTTAAAACAAGAAAATATTTCAAAATTTTGTGATGTATTTAGTTAGTAAAATCAATAGGAACCTTAATAAATTCTGTAAGAGTAGTACCGGTAATTTAATGAAGTGATTGGCTATTTTAGTATACGTGGGATCACTTCTAATGTTTATGAGGTTGCCTATATCCTATATAAATGGGAAGGGAGTTGAAGATAATTTTTCTTCATGATTTTATCAACTATCTTGCTTTCTAATTAACATAAAATAATGTTGATTGATCGATTGATTTATTTCAAGCTTTTAAGCATGTACTACGGGAAATAATGTTGAATATTCCGCGTGCATTAATAGTAGAACGAAAGAGAAAGCAAACAGCAGTAGATACTATCTGTCTCACTCCGAAAATTTAGTTTTGATTCTCTCCTTATCTCTATACGTTCGTAGCGAGAAAGACAACATGTACTACTATTTGCATTCTTTTTTTACCATGTAATTCGCGCAAAGTTCTGAATACAGTTTCCAGTGGTATAAGTTCGAAGTTTCAACCAAAAAAAATCTCTCTTGAAAAAACATGGGTCTGTGGTAACACTGTTTGCCCGTTGATTTCGTAGTCGTTAGTTTATTGTGCGGTACGCTATTGTATTTTTTTGGTAAAAACAAAAATTTATTCCGTTCAGAGTTTAATTGCGGAGCCATTCCATAGTCGGTTATTAAGTGATAGGACTGAAATAAAAAGGCTGGGAAGGCCAAATCTGAATTTAAAAATAGGATAATCCGTGTCTAGCAAAAAAAGGACTTTTACTAGGACATTTAACCTGGACCTTTATAATAAACATACGTGGATTTGTGGTTGTTGATTTAAAAATATTCTAGTTTCTTCCCCTTGTTTATTATTTGGAGGAAAAACTTCTTTGACAAAAGTAGGGCCTTATCGAAAGCACACCTGATTTCAATCAGCGGGTTATTGATAAGTTTGCTAATGCCAAAAATCTGCGTATGGATTTTCTTTATAATTAATTCACACAGTAAATTATACGTGCGTTTTGTTTTGACTGCTATATTTTTAAAATTTACCACCTTCTTTATGCTTAGTTATTTAAAATACATTGCTTTGTTTCATACTAATTCAATTTTTAAGGATTTTTATTTTTTCATCCACCGATGCCTACGACAGGTTTTATACATATATATGTTTTTAATGTACGATTTGAATTGAAACCCCTACTTTTTTAATGTGCCAGCCACCACTGATAGGTGTCTGAAAAATTTGGGTAAGTTATAAAAAAATATTTTATCGACTGATAAGTAACATTTTAACGTCAGCTACAACAAGCCGTATTTTATTTTTTGTGATATTCTCTAAATAAAAATCAAATTTAGTTCAACCGTCGTCAGTCAAAAGGCAAATTAATTAGCTTTTCTTTTTCAAATTAAGTCTCAAGTTGTCAGAATTGGACTGGTCTTATAGATTCGCAAAAATATAATTATCAAAGTCTTGGCGTTTCAAAATTAGAATTTAAATTAAAAAATTCGAATATGAGAAATACAACTCGTGTCTTGATGTATAAGAATATACAGTGTGTCAGAAATTGGTGTTAAGAGCATTGCAATTCTTAAAACTTTAAAAAAATAGAAAGGCAGTTAAATGGGGATAGTTTTATGCAATTATGTCAGTAGGTTATGGGTGCTAGTGAATCAGTTCTGGTTTGTTGCATTTTTGAGATATTAAAAAAAAAAACCTTGCATTTTCTTAGATCGGCTATAACTTCTTTCCCCAATACTTTTTCAAATACGTTTCGATTTTCTGGAACCATCATCAGCTTTGTTTTTCATTATGACCACCATATTGGATTTTTTACATATCGAAAATTACTTAATTTTTTCTTTACCCTATACGAAACAAAAATGAAAAAAACGATATAACCTAAAAGCAAATAAAAATAACTTTTTAATGAAAATTTAAATATTTCTTTTACTTAAGAATAAGGTCAAATTAATAACAATATTTCTTTATCTTGAGTTCCCTCTAAGTAAAAATCGTTCAAAAGTATTAAAAAATCCAAATAAGAAACTTAAAAACGAAGTCAAGCTAATTTATTGATTCGGTTATTGTATGAATGAATGAACAAAAGGTGGTGATATTTGATCATCGATGTCTAGGCCTCATTGGGCCCTTTGTATCCCATCATAGTTGCAGGTCATTCGAGGCCGATTACCTTTACGAATCCAAGCAGCCGCGTTAACTGAACTTGCCTAATTGTTTTAGGTAATAAAATTGTATTTCCGAAATGTTTTGGTCTCAGTCCGTTGAGCACTGGGCGCTTTCTGAGGACATGGTCAACAGTTTCAACCTACTCCAGACACCATCTGCACGTCGAGTCGTCTACGACACCAAGTGGCCCCTCAAGTGACAATTTCCTGTCAACAATCCCACGACAATTCGCAGCTCCTTCCTTCCTAAGGAGAGACGCTTCCTAGTAAGACGAGCACTAGGTCCAGTTATATGTTCCTTGACACTCTTCTACACGATTCAAAAATTTGCTTTCCAGTAACCATTTTAATTCCTTATCATACTGTTCTGTACACCCCTGCACTTATACACCAGTCGGGAAATTACGACTTCAGTATCATTATTACAGCTTTACTGTCTTTACTTTTGTGTCCCTCTCACAAACATGGCCACATTCTACATACATTTCAGTTATAAAGGTTATAGTACGTTGTCCGAGAGAGTAAAACCCTCTGACTCCTGTGCTTCTGCCGAACGCGCCTGTTCCAGCGCTTATATCTTGTCGAGATCTATCTGTATACCGCAAAGATCCATTTTTCGGTAGAGTTTGCTCTCTCTCCTATTATCTCTAGAGAGTGCTTGGGCTTTAAAAGCAGCGACATATAATATATCTGCAAGGATAATGATGGACTCCTTTTCACCATGCCTTCACAGACACCTGAGTTGCCGACCGTTCAAGTTCCGTGATAACCTAGGTAACTGAGACGATAAATAGTATTCAGGGTCTCGTTTTCTATGTAGAAGGGCAAAGAAGGCAGATTCACTAGGACTTTAAGAGCTCTCGTGGGAACAGTCCTCATCGCACTCAATATTCCCACACAAGCCATTCTTTGAACTTTGTCAAGTTAAAGACGGTGTTTGCGCTTTGCTGTACTAGGCCATCATACAATAGCGGCGTACGTTATCATGAGACGGACCACAAATGTTTATATCCAAAATAGCATTCTCGAGTCAGTCCCCATGACATTCACTGGCGCGTTTACAAGCCCAGAAAGCACATATGGCGTGAATTCAGAATTACTTCCAGGTATTTAACTGTTCCGTTGTGTAGAAGAGCCCTTCCCGACAATGTAATTGTGGGAAGGGTGCCACCCTAGCCTTGTTCGGTTTTATTCCAAACCCTTCCCTGTCGCACCATCACTCCGCGATCGGGAAGGCTCACATCATTTATCTCTCTAGCTTCCAACTATCACAACTAGGGCATAAATCGACCAGGCCACCACCACAAAGCTCCACAACAAAGGCGATAGAGCTCCTCCCTGTGGACAGCCCCTACTTGACAGTGCTTTAACAATTACATTGATCTATGTGACTACTGTCGGTTCAAAGCCTCGTCGTTGTAGAACATTACATATCGTGAGATGTGTTGTCAAAGAGCCTTTCAATATCGATAAAGGTACCAAAAGCGGATCGACCATTCTACAGCGCGGTGTTGTAATATTTTTGTTTAGTAGGCTTGAACCTGAAGCAAATTAAATTCTTTATTCTGTTATAGATTCAACTGTTACGTATATTTTTAGGTGTGCTTTTTGAGGTTTTAATAAATATTTTTACAATGGCATTAAAATTTTCTAAAGATGAAAAGTTTGATATACTAGAGTGCTATATCAGAAATAAAAGAAATGGAATCAGAGCTATGGAAAATTATTTTGGCATGTACGCCGAACAACAACAACCCAGAAGAACTTATTTTCCTAAACTGGTTAGAAACTTACTGGAGTTTGGTAGTTTCGAAAAATCTCGTCCCAAAAATTATATGAAAACTAACCAGAATCATAACAGAAATATTTTCGAGTAGTTTAGCGACAATTCGACGTCGTCTGCAAGAATTGCTGGCACCGAGCTTAACATTCCAAAACCCACTATTCATGATATTTTAAAAGTTACTAAATACCATCCTTATAAACCAAGGACTTCAACAAGGTCTTATCTTTTCCGATTAAGTTTTATGGACAGATTATATACATTTCAGTAACTGCGGAATTTTTAATAAACAATCACCATTACTGGGCTCTTGAAAACCCGTCATTAAGCGAACCACAAAGGTTTTAATATGTGATGTGGAATGATCGGTAAAAAGTATCCTATTTAGGTTTACATTTTCAGACTGGAACAGAAGCCATTTGTCATTCCTGGCATGATTTTGGAATGATTTATCCAAAGAGTAAAAATATCTCTCGCTATATCAAGTCGAGATTACTTTTGAAACTAATTCGACTGGAGTAGTAGACGTTATAATCCACAATGCAGGAAAGTGATTAACACTCGTCTGAGTGGCTTATTTTAACATAGCCTACCACTTTTTTATCTACGAAAACTTTCGGAAATGAGCAGTTTTCAATGTAGAAAGCAGAAAACATGTCAATTTAATGAGGTATTAAAAAAGTATGAACATCCGTTTGCTTTCCACTTGAATCGTAATTATATAAAAACGGAAAAAAGTGACTTATAAAAAAAATGGGCCGCTTGACGAAACCTCCACCTCCAACATGTCAAAATAACGAGGTAATGAAAATCATCAAAAACCAACTGATTTTCACACAACTGTTTAATAAATATTAGTATAATTGAATGGTCATAATAGCTTTCAATTTTCATGAATAGTTCTCACACCTATCTTAAACATCTCAATTTTACGAGGTTGCGTCTACTGATAAACACTGGTCACTTATACAGACATGTCAGATGAGTAAGGGGTAGTTTTTGGGGTCGCACATAACGAATCTGAAATTATTTTTAAAAAATTCAGTATGACGAATCGAATATGGCGGATAAAAAATTAATTGTGTCCGATTTTTTTCAAAATTTGTATGGAGGAGTTTTTTGGATCGCACATTACGAATTTGAAATTATTTGAACAAAAATAAATATGGCGGATCTAAGATAGCGGATTAAAGATTCTACATCTCTCGATTTTGTCTAAAATCAGTATTGGGGGATTTTTGTTAGTGCTAATTATGAATTTAAAATATTTTTCGGAAAACTATATCTGACAGATTCAATATGGCGTCCTAAAAATTTTACATTTCTCAATTTTCTCCAAAACTGATATAGGGGGTTCCTAAGGGTGTAAACTATGAATTTAAAAGTATTTTTTCAGGATTCAATATGGCGAATCCCATATAGCGGACTAAAAATTTTACATTTTTCAATTTTGTTCAAAAGTGGGACTGAATTGTTTTGGAGGATGAAAATAGCGAATAAAAAAATTATTTTAAGAAAATATAATATGTCAGATGCAATATGACGGTCTAGAAATTTTAGCTTTCCGGATTTCATCCAAAATTGGTACTAGAGGGCTTTGAAGGGTATAAATTTAGGTTAGATTAAAACGTTCAAATTATTTTTTTGAAATTCAATGTGGCGGATCCAATATGGTGGGTTGAAAATTTTACCTTATTCGCATTTTTTTAGATTTGGTTTTAGGGGGTTTTCGGGGTCGTATATTACGAACATGAAGTTAATTTTTTACAACTGTTAGGTTGATAAGATACAATATGAAAGACTGAAAATTTGACATTTTTCTATTTTATTTAAAATTGCTATTATGGGGTTCTTGGGGCGTATACAAATTCGACATGCAGTATATATATATATATATATATATATATATATATATATATATATATATATATATATATATATATATATATATATATAAATTTGAAATCTAAGATAGCGGATTTACTATGACTAAATATTTTCTTGACACAATTTCACTGGTATTTGAAGAATTCTAAGAATCAAATAATTTTTAGTGGTTCATTTTAGGGTGATTTACAACTTTGGATTTAACTGGTACATTTTTGCCACTTTGGAGTCATTGCAAGGTACACTAATCTCGATTAGTACTTAGTTCAAATAATTTATGGATATCATAATGAATTCAAAACTAAAAACCGAAAAATAAAATAAAAAAAAAATTGAACCGACTTCTAAAAGTGAAAAATACCTTTAAATTTTTAATGAAATTGAACTTTTTGAAGTCGGCGCCAAATTATTTCTAAAGGAAATTACAAATAAAGTATTTTTAGTCTGTTTATGTGAATCATATTTCGTCAGGTATTAGCTTGGCGCCGACTTCAAAAATTTCAATTTCATATAAAAATTGATTGTTATTTTTCACTTTTTAGCGCACTTTTAGAAGTCAGTTCAATTTTTTTTTTGTAAAAATTTAACTAATGTCGATTTTACCGGCGATTATTAAAGATGAAAAAGAACAGTTTATCCCTTTATACTGAACAAAAGTAGTTTAATAACTCTATTTTCTTTACAGTGGGAACATGTCGTTGAGCATTTGCTCAACGTTTAAAATTTAGTATTCTTCGTGTTTGATATCTTGTTTATGTGTCTCTATATGTTTAGGAAGTTATAACCGGTAAGTTAATACTTTAGGTAATTCTTTCTAGTAAAAAGAAGGAATAAGAAAACTTTTATATTGTTTTAACTTTATGAATTTATTATTACGTATATATGCCGCTATAGATTCGAGTTTATGTATTTAATATCCTTTTTTTTGGGGATAGAGTGCGCAATTTTCACTTAATCATGTAGGGATCGGTCATGGATAATATATATATATATATATATATATATATATATATATATATATATATATATATATATATACAGGGTGTCCAAGATAAGGATCCTAACCATGGGGATCTCGGAAACAGTTGGAGATACGAGGTCGATTAAATTAGAGAAAAGTTGCGCAATTTAGTGCTAAATTAAACGCAATTTAAAAATTTTAAAAATTCAAAATACTTCCGGAGATTTCCGGAAAAAACCGAATTTTGGCAAAATCGTTTTTAATTTTTGTAGGCTTTATTTAAAGAGATATCAAAAAATAAAAGGTAGATTCTTCTTGCCACTTTTTATTTTTTATAATTTGGTCTAAACAAAATTTAAATCCGACGTTTCGTTTCTGAGATACCATCATGAACTTTCATTTTTTATATGGAACAAAAAAAAGTATCCCATGTATTTGATAGCATTTTTTATTACAAATTCAACGGTGTATCACACTTGCATATCAAGTGTGTAGTTCATTGGCTTTTATAAAACTGATATACCTTTCTCTCTCGCTCTCATGGAGCTCTTATGGAAAGTACTTGAACTACGTATTCGATATGCAAGGGTGATACATCGTTGAATTTGTAATAAAAAATGCTATCAAATACATGGGATATTTTTTTTTGTTCCATATAAAAAATGAAAGTTCATGATGGTATCTCAGAAACGAAACGTCGGATTTAAATTTTGTTTAGACCATATTATAAAAAATAAAAAGTGGCAATGAGAATCTACCTTTTATTTTCTGATATCTCTTTAAATAAAGCCTACAAAAATTAAAAACGATTTTGCCAAATTTCGTTTTTTTCCGGAAATCTCCGGAAGTGTTTGAAATTTTTAAATTTTTTTAACTGCGTTTAATTTAGCACTAAATTGCGCAACTTTTCTCTAATTTAACCGACCTCGTATCTCCAACTGTTTCCGAGATCCCCATGCTTAGGATCCTTATCTTGGACACCCTGTATATATATATATATATATATATATATATATATATATATATATATATATATAAATTTAACGAATTTTGGGTAATTTTTCCAAGGGTCTCTTCAACTACCTTTCGCAATTTTAACTATTTTTCGATTTTGGCGAGACGTCAATGTACCTCTGCTGAGTGCGATATATTTGGTTCTTGTATGTTGGTCTCTAGTGTATTGGGAGCCTGTGTATTGTTTAGCTGCTCGTCCAAATAAACAAAAATCGACATTCATCAGAGGCCACCATCAGTTCTCAGCGAGTAACGAGACGAACCGCACTTGAAATATATAAATATATATATATATATATATATATATATATATATATATATATATATATATATATATATATATATATATATATATATATATATATGTATATATATATATATATATATATATATATATATATATATATATATATATATATATATATTGCTTAAAGGATTTATTTCTCCGATGCTGATATGCGCTGGCCTATTCTGTGCTGACGAGAACCAACAACTTCTAAACCGGTCTACAGATGGCATAGGAAAGGTTTCCACCCTTCTCTGGTATTATTGCAATCTGAGATAGTGCTTTGTCTCTAACTGTGTTAGAACAGAGTACGTTTGTCCTTATAGTATAAGGTTTTTTCAGTTGGTTGAGAACTAAGTTTCTCTTATATAATTGTATTTTATACACCCAACTGTAAGTATATTCTATCTACTATTGGTATATAATGAAAAGTAACTGAAAAATCAATTAAATGATTTGATTCACGTCAGTTCCTTGTTGCAAAAGTACGAAGCTAAATAAAATCGTTTCACAACGTATTGTAATGGTATTTCCCGGCCTCATGGGATTGATGAGGCCTTAAAGCTTTTCTATATTTTAAGATTTATATGTCCACGACATTCACTTACTTTACCATAATGATAGCATCATCTTTGAAAACATGTTAGTAATTTAACTAATTTGCTAACTCGTTTTTCTCACCAGATTGTTGGTAAATAAATATAATACTTTCGTATTAAAAGGTGCGAAGAACTCTAAGACAACGGAGAACTCCGTGTCCAAAAAATGACAGCGCTGTTTCGTCATCATATGAGACTCATCAGGCCATTGTAACCGGTACAGTTCATCATCTGGCACCTGTGCCCTATTAACTTTTATTAAAATCAAAAAAACAGCTGACAAGACATGAATAGCCACAGCTCGTCGGATCACACAATAACCCAAGAGCAACACAAACCAACAATGTTTTATAAAACCGCCATGTGATGGCGCGACGGCAAAATAACAATAGATATAAATCAAAACTCGATACATGACGCATGCTACTCAAAGGGTTGAGGTCGCATTATTCGACATCGGCAACCAAATTAACCGCGGCCTTTCGCAGTTTAAGCAGGTGGCCCTGGATCTGTTTAGAATGGAATCTCTTTGGAGTCGCTCACCCATGCTCACTTTGAATAGACAGAATTTAACTTCTCAGAGATACCACGATTTAGTTATTCAACCTATTGTTATCCCATTTGCACGAGAATTTGGTCTTAATTTCATTTTTGTGAATGACAATTCTCGGCCCTACCGTGCAAACATTATTAATTTGACCATAGAAGAGCAAGGCATTTCTCTAATGGACTGGCCCCCGCGCTCTTCTGGCTGTAACCCAATAGAACATGTTTGGGATCGACTCCAGAGATAACTACATTCCAGAAATCATCAGCCATTGACACTGGATGAGCTGTTTGAAGCTTAAGAGAAGAATATCAAGCTTTGAATCAAGAATTTATAGGGGAGGTTCTATGAAATAATGATTTTGAAACCGGCGATAGAAATATTGTCGTATCTTTTGTTTTTTTCGTTGGTGTTCTTAGTTTATAAATCTTTTTGTTGGTTAATAACTTCTTTATTAATAAAATATTTCTTTTGTGTTATAACATGAATAGTCATTGATCTCTAAGTTTATAATAAAAAATTTATGAAATTTCTTGCTGTTTTTTTTTTTTTGCTTTGTAGTTAATTATCCACATCAAAAGACGGACAGTGTATACACAGTGCTTTCGTATATACAGAGTAACTCAAGAAGACGTTAAAAAGTCGTCGATATATTGTTTTTCAACTATAAACCCCATTCTTTATTTCAGTTGCGCAAGATATTTGTAATTTTCTCAACATGACCTCAGTCCTGCACTAATAACTTTGTATCCAGACCCACGAAAACTCGATATGTTCCAGAGTGAATTTCTCCAACAAGATGTAGTGCTGTCTCATTAAGCTGCTCCTAACCGAGCTTATGTAGATGAGGTTTTTCCGAAATGTTGGGTAGGCAAAAGAGGGACAATTGAGTGGCCAGCCAGATCACCAGATATACATATATATATATATATATATATATATATATATATATATATATATATATATATATATATATATATATATATATATATATAAATATATATATATATATATATATATATATATATATATATATATATATATATATATATATATACAGTTACTCTGTATATACGAAAGCACTGTGTATACACTGTCCGTCTTTTGATGTGGATAATTAACTACAAAGCAAAAAAAAACAGCAAGAAATTTCATAAATTTTTTATTATAAACTTAGCGATCAATGACTATTCATGTTATAACAAAAAAGGAATATTTTATTAATAGTGAAGTTATTAACAAAAAGATTTATAAACTAAGAAAAACAACGAAAAAAACAAAAGATACGACAATATTTCTATCGCCGATTTCAAAATCATTATTTCGTAGAACCTCCCCTATAAATTCTTGATTCAAAGCTTGATATTCTTCTCTTAAGCTTCAAACAACTCATTAAGTGTCAATGGCTGATGATTTCTGGAATGTAGTTATCTCGGGAGTCAATCCCAAACATGTTCTATTGGGTTACAGCCAGAAGAGCGAGGGGGCCAGTCCATTAGAAAAATGCCTTGCTCTTCTATGGTCAAATTAATAATGTTTGCACGGTAGGGCCGAGAATTATCATCCACAAAAATGAAATTAAGGCCAAATTCTCGTGCAAATGGGATAATAATGGGTTGAATAACTAAATCGTGGTATCTCTGAGAAGTCACATTCTGTCTATTCAAAGTGAGCATAGGTGAGCGACTCCAAAGAGATTCCACTCTAACCAGATACAGAGCCACCTGCTTAAACTGCGAAAGGCCGCGGTTAGTTTGGTTGCCGATATCGAATAATGCGACCTCAACCCTTTGAGTAGCATGCGTATATGTATCGAGTTTTGATTTATATCTATTGTTATTTTACCGTCGCGCCATCACATGGCGGTTTTATAAAACATTGTTGGTTTGTGTTGCTCTTGTGTTATTGTGTGATCCGACGAGCTGTGGCTATTCATGACTTGTCAGCTGTTTTTTTGATTTTAAAAAAAGCTAATAGGGCACAGGTGCCAGATGATGAACTGTACCGGTTGCAATGGCCTGACGAGTCTCATATGATGACGAAACAGCGCTGTCATTTTTTGGACACGGAGCTTTCCGTTGTCTTAGAGTTCTTCGCACCTTTTAATACGAAAGTATTATATATATTTACCAACAATATGGTAAGAAAAACGAGTTAGCAAATTAGTTAAATTACTAACATGTTTTCAAAGATGATGCTATCATTATGGTAAAGTAAATAAATGTCGTTGACATATAAATCTTAAAATATAGAAAAGCTTTAAGGCCTCATCTGTCCCATAAGGCCTGGATATACCATTACAATACGTTTTGAAACGATTTTTTTTAGCTTCGTACTTTTGCAACAAGGAGCTGACGTGAATCAAATCGTTTAATTGATTTTTCAGTTACTTTTCATTATATATCAATAGTAGATACAATATACTTACAGTTGAGTGTATAAAATACAATTATATAAGAGAAACTTAGTTCTCAACCAACTGAAAAAACCTTATACTATAAGGACAAACGTACTCTGTTCTAACACAGTTAGAGACAAAGCACTATCTCAGATTGCAATAATAACAGAGAAGGGCTTTCTATGCCATCTGTAGACCGGTTTAGAACTTGTTGATTCTCGTCAGAACAGAATAGGTCAGCGCATATCAGCATCGGAGAAATAAATCCTTTAAGCAACTTATATTAGACAAAATATGAAATCTAATACAAGCAGCGCCATCTTCTAACATTTCACGTAATTTCAATATATAATCTCGTAGAGATCTGTCTATATACCAATAGTGGATACAATATATTTACAGTTGGGAGTATAAAATACAAGAGTATAAGAGAATCTTAGTTCTCTACCAACTGAAAAAACCTTATACTATAAGGATAAACGTACTCTGTTCTAACACAGTTAGAGAAAAAGCTCTATCTTAGATTGCAAGGATACCAGGAAAGGGTGGAAACCTCTTCCATAGTGGTGGACTGCCATCTGTATACCGTTTTCGAACTTGTTGATTCTCGTCAGTACATAATTGGCCAACTTATATTAGACAAATATGAAATATAATACAAGCAGAGACATCTCCCAGCATTCCACGCAATCTGAATATATAATTGTATCCACTATTGGTACATATACAGGTCTCTACTAGATTATATATTCAGATTGCGTGCAAAATGTGACTATAGATTATCTAGTGTCTATATCAAACATCACAGAAAACATCTACTATGTTAGATGATCTACAACTTAAAAGAAAAAATGGAAAATTAAACTAGAAATTTAACGACACGAAATAAAAAAAAAATAGTATTATTTTTTATAAAGACAAATAAAGTTTCAGGCCTTCCCGTTCTCCTCTACGCTTATGATATTTGAAAAATGCAAAGGTGTACTCTGATTTTAATACGTCATCTCCTACATTTTCGCCGATGGGTGTTGATAGATAAATCCAGGGTAAAATATATTCATACGTGATTTATTTTAAGAGCTATAAATAAGGTAAATAAATCACCGCTATACATAAATTCTAAATACAGCCTACACTAGCGGAAAAGTAGCCGATGTAGTTTCATAATTTGTACTTACAAAAAGGCTAGAAAAACTGGATGTACCGCTAAATAGTGTTTTTTTTTACAGTAAAGGAAACCATAAAACTACATCGAGAAAAGACTAATTTATTGTTTGTATTTAGATATATATTATGTAACGCACTTATTTTACACTATCAATATATTATATATCTAGAATTACTTTTGTGTAGAATGGTAATAAAATTTTTATAAAAAAAATTGAACCGACCGAGCACGCTAAAAAGTGAAAAATAACTATAAATTTCTATATGAAATTTATAGTTATAAGGTAAAATTTTCAACTCACTATATTGGATCCGCCATATTAAGTTCCAAAAAACTAATTTTAACGTCTAAATGTAATCTAAATCTAAACCCTTCAAAGCCCCCTAGTACCAATTTTAGATAAAATCTAGAAAGTCAATATTTCCAGCCCGTTATATTGCCTCTGACATATTAGATTTTCTTAAAATAATTTTATATTCGCTATTTACATCCTTAAAAACGGTTCAGTCCCACATTTGAACAAAATCGAAAAATATAAAATTTTTAGTCCGCCATATTGAATCCTGAAAAAAATACTATTAAATTCGTAACTTATACCCTCAAGAATCCCCTATATCAGTTTTGGAGAAAATCGAAAAATGTAAAATTTTTAGGATGCCACGTTGAATCCGCCAGATATTTTAAATTCGTTGTTAACACTAACAAAAATCCCCCAATACTGATTTTAGACCAAATCGAGAGATGTAGAATCTTAAATTAACCTTTAAATGACCTTTATCTTTGATCTCAAAATTAAGTTCGTGTCTTTTTTCTTCTAAAATGTGAAATTTGTATAATTATATAAATATAGTTATTTAACAAAAATCTGCGAATTCGGATATGGTATAGCTATTGTCTCACTATATATTTATATCATTAACATTATCTACACAAAATATATTAATAGGATACTTTTGGGTTGTCTAATATCTCAAAATACTTTTTTTTTAATTCCCTTTTGATCGTGGATTTTTAGTAAATAAATTTTGAAAAAAATCGGACAAAATTTATTTTTTATCCCCCATATTGGATAGACCATATTGAATCTTTTAAAAATAATTTCAGATTCGTTATATACGACCCCGAAAACTCCTCCATACCAATTTTGGAGAAAATCGAACAAAATTGATGTTTTCGGCCGCCATATTGGATCCGCCATATTGAATTTTTTAAAGATAATTTTAGATTCGTTGGTTACAACCCCGAAAATTTCTCCGTACCAATTTTGAACAAAATCCGACAAAACAATTTTTTTGGCCGCCATATTGTCAGCGCCATCCTGGATTTTACTGTTCCAATTTCGTCGAAAAAAATATGGGACCACCGCAGCACCTTCCTGAACATAATGTAAAAAATTTCATTGAAATCGAAGCCGCCGTTACGGAGTAATCGTTGTACACATACATAAAAAAATACATAGTCGACGAATTGATAACCTCCTTCTTTTAGCAGTCGGTTAGAAAAGTGTTAAAATATAAATAAACGGAAAAAGTATCAGGAAAAACGTTATGTTAAAAAAGACGTGTGCTTAGTTCTAGCTAAGAATCAAAAGTACTACTTCAGATTGCAAGAAACTACCAGAAAAAAGTAGAAACCCCTCCTAATCGCAGTGTACCGCCACCTGCAGATCGGTTGCAAACTCATTGATTTTCGTCAATATAGGGTAGGTAAGTACACCTAAGAAAAATGAATCCTTCAACCAACTTATATTAATAAAAAAAAATATTAAATAAAAATTTCAATATAAATTGGGCGATCTCTCAGAATTCCATGCAGAGATGGCAGATATCTTAACTAAAACCTAAAATGTATTTAACTTCATAAGAATTCAAAAAATATACATACTTAAAAGTGAGCAGCATAAAACTTGGACCAAGAATAATAATCTTTTTAATGTAATAGGTATTTCAGAGTTTGTTAAAATGATTTATTCAGCTATATCACCCTTATCCGTCTAGGCAAGTAATTCTAAATTTATTTTACGCTATAATATCAAACACTATTGACAGACCACAAAAGACCACCGCTGCCATCTCTCTTTCATTAAAATATAGATATAAATTATTAGAGAAGGAAAATATAGGGTTATCTGTTGCTCTCTTTGAAAACCGTTGTGGACGATGTTTAATATGTTATATATTCCTGTAAAGGAGTTTACTCATACCTTCAACGTATTTTCACTATCTTTGCCAGCGTAGGAACACTTTAAGTCCCAATTTTTATATACTGAAACTACTACGTGACATTTTAAAGAGTTCAAGAAAATCTCACAATAAAAGAACTATTTATAGCGTTGTAACGGAACAATTATCAATTATTTTACACTGTTCAATGTGAACTATATTCTGTTAAAGTGAATAATTAAATAATCACTCTGTGAATAGATTTCTCGTGAAAATAGGGTAGTATATATGTTTTTTTATTACTACTCAAGAAAGTCTAAAGGAAAATATAAATCAGTTATAGAGCTTAACTTTTATTATCTTTGTCGTTTAAATATTTTTTAAAAATACATAAACACAGTCAATTTATGAAGACATAAAGGACCCTCTCTAAGACTTGGCTATAAAACTGTCGAAATAATCCTGCTCTGGTTATGTAAATAAAACCAGATGTGATAAGGGTAATTTTCAACATATGATATATGAAATACCGTTAAAATCTATTAAAATATTGAACGATTTTCCCATTATTAGGAAACAAAAGAATAATCAAATAAACTCATTACACTGTAATATAATGTTTGACCTGTGAAAGGAATGTAATATAACCACTGTTTTTCCTGATTGCAAGAAAAAATGATTTAAATGCCAGCAACTGGAATAAAAGGGCACTCAGGTTTTTTCACAGAGGTTATATTATCTTATTCCTTTAGTTATAGAAAGAAATAGAATAGTTTTATTAACTGTGTTTATATAAAAATTAAGATTAAGACGCTCAGAGGCCAAATCGGATATCAAGCATCCGGTATAGAATAGCTAACGCCCTGAACACGTAACGAATGAAACCTTCGAACTTTAAGGGAATGAAATTGACGTTTACAGGGTTCCATCGGATAGTATGGGTACAAACGGGAAACAGAGGGGTGTCGAGGGGGTAATATACGAAAATGCTCTTTTAAGGAATACTAAACTTCAGTACCAATCTGAGAGACGTTTACAGTGGTCGGTACCGCTCTTTAAGTCCAGTACCGTAGTGTATATTCGGCGGAAATGAAGGTTTTTCTTTGTTTGATTTATTTTGATTTAATTTGGGAAGTTAAGGGAATATCATGGGTTATTTTAGTCGGACATTTCGCGATTTTCATACGGTTTGATTAAGTAATATAAATTGCTGTTATGGCGTTTTATTTATTTTTCTGTTTAATATTTTATTAAGCTATTTATACGTGTTTTTTAAAAATTGGGTTTTACATTTTTGGTTAACAGAATGGCCAATAAGAGCAATTATGCTAGTTTTTTTCGTAATTGTTATTGGTTTTAAGTTTCTCATTGTAAATAGTTCGTTTTTATTCTATTTAATTTGTCAATAGACTAAGTTATTTTGAGAAACTTCTTTTATTTAATTTAATTAAAAAATCTTCTCGCAAATTAACGTGTGGACGTACTGCTGTGGGAGCTGTAAACAAGAGATGACAACTGTCCAGCTAATTAGCAACACTGCCTGAATCCTGAAGTTCTGAGTTATGGTTGTGGTAAGCTTTAATAACCGTAGTTGTTTGGTACTAAAGCTGCAAGGGAGAAGATGAACGTCCAGATTTCCAGAGTGTCTATAATCAAATTCTGTCACAGCGTCAGCCAATGCATCTAGGCAAAATGAGGAAGATTCTGAAAAATCTAAACCAATGTGCATTTTTATTTATAACAAACATTACTGAGCATCAACAGGTGTTAATTAAATAATATGAATTAGTTACAGAAACATTTTAAATATATTAGCTGCTGGAGCAAGTTATTTAGCCAAGTTCTTGGATTCTAGTTCGAATGAGTTTGTTAAACTCGTTGGGCTCCAAAGCCGCTTAAATTATATATAGGTATAATAATATTCCTACTTTACCTCATTTTATTGTGATGACAAATAAGACTTCTGAGCTAATCTTTAAGTTTTACTATAAGGAAGAATCTAACTTTTTTAGCCGAAATTCTTATACCTTGTATTATTCTAATTTTCTTACCTCCTTTCTTAACAATTTTTAAAGAAAAACTAATTTTAAACTTAAAATATATCAAAGGGATTCATTTAGTTGATATGTTGAAGATCACTAGAACCCGTAATATGAAATATGAAATAATGGTAAAGAAGAAGATGAGTCTGATATTTTTGAATTTTTTATGCATGGAAATTGCGGTTTCGTTCGTCATATCTAATAATAGTGGCCTGCAAAATCTGGAAAAACTCTAGATGTATGTAAAGCTATCAAATAATATGCACCGTTTTTATCGCTAACGAAGGTTAACAAAACTGATTATATTTTTATGCATCCCGTTAAAGTCAGTAAATTTGTAGTTAACGTGATAAACTCCCAGCAACATTAGAAAGATATAAGTATTTTCTATTTTCGTATATTGACGTCATTAAATTTATAACTTTTTTATTATTTTTATGCTGGTTTTAAACTTCATTTTAAGAACAGCTAACTATTGAAATTCATCACAAGTGTGCATAATTTTTTTTTTAAGTTTCAGATCAGGTAAATAATTTTATTTCTTTCTAAATTCTTTGCAGGAAAAACTCATATAAATCGAAGATGTCGAAAATCTTTGGAATTAATAATGGTCAAATTCGTAGTTCTAATTATAACCAAATCACTGCATATATGTGATAGAGTACTAAAAACTTAGATGGAACAAACAACCTATTAAACGACCTCAAATTTATAATAAACTAATGGCATAAGAATAGTAAACGATTTGTTCCTCAGAGTTTATATTAGCCAAAATATATTATATAGACATTTTGTATATCTTCAAAGTAGGCACGATACCCTGGTAAAACTACTCTGGTTACAATGCCACTAATACATTTTTTGAAATTAAATACAAAAAAAATATATTAAAAAATCGAACCGTCTTCTAAAAAAGGGCTAAAAAATACCAATATAGATTTTATTGTGGAATTTGAATTTTTGAAGTCGACGCCAACTTAATACCTGGCAAAATGGTATTCACATAAAAAGATTGAGAAATATGTATTGGTAGTTGTTTTCTTAGCGTATCTTGTATGTATCTCATGTTAGTAATTCTTTCATTTAGTAATAATTTGGGACCGACTTTTAAAATTTTAATATCATATAATATTTTATATCGTTATTTTTCGATTTTAGAGCCGTTTTTAGTGAAATTTTTTTTTTTTTTAATTTTTTAGTTTTGAATTAAGTTGAATTCCAAATTTGTAGACCACACTAAAAGGAACAACAAATAATTATTCGATGCTGGGAGTTCCTGAAATACTAGATTTGACTGATATTATACCAAACAAATATTTACACTGCTATAGTAAATTCGCTGTATTGAATTTTAAGGAATTAATTTTAGATTCGTAATCTAGGCCTCCAAAACCCACAATATTGAAAAAACTTGAAACATATACATTTTTTTAGAACTTCATACTTTATCTTGCATACCGAGTTTGAAGAAATTTATTTAAGATCCGTATTATACACTCCAAGTCCCCATATTGTATCTACCATATTAAATTGTAAAAAATTAGTTTCAGATTCATACCTTATGATTCCGAAAATCCTCTAATGCCAATTTTATAAAAATGTGAATAACATAAAATTTTCAACCCACCATATTGGATACGCCATTTTGAATTTCAAAGATATGACTAAATTCTTCATCGAATCTTAATTTATATCCTCGAAAACCTCTCAGTACTGACTTTGGATATATTCTGAAAATATAAAATTTTCAGACGGCCATATTGCATCTGCCATTTTTTTTAAAACAAACATTTGTATTCTCAGAAACCCCATACCACAAATTTTGAACAAAATCGTGAAATGATAAATTTTTAGTCCGCCATATTGAACTAGCCATACAAAATTATTTAAAAATCATTTTTAATTCGGAATTTACACTCTCAAAAACCTCCTATATCAATTTTGGACAAAATCAAGAATGTGTAATCCTCCACGTTGGGTACGCCGTATTGAATTTCTTAATAATAATTTTGTTGTCACCCCGAAAACTCCCCTATACCAATTCTGGAGAAAATCGGATAATATAAATTTTTTTGTCCGCCATACTATCAGCGCCATCTTATATTTTACTGAAGCAATGTCGGTCAAAATAATGTGGAACTACCGCAGCAACTTCCCGAGCATAATACAAAAAGATTCATTCACATCGGTGCCGCAGTTTCGGAATAATCGAGGTACATACATAAACAGAACACATAGGGTTGAATGTAGTACCTCGTTTTTTTAGAAAGCTGTTAAAAAGATAGGCGACCGTGTTAGTTCTTATTGACTGACAGGCGACTGCAAAGTTGCATTATTGAATGAACAATTTAAAGTGTTTTATATAATACTTACTTCCTGAAAGTTAAAAAGAATTTTAGAAACGTTTTTAAAACAGAATTTTCAACTCCCTCGTATATACTTCCTACTGAAAATATAAATCTTCCTCAAGAGTGTATAATAATAATAAATAAAAAAAAAGCTAAACAATGGATATCTTAAGCTCCTTTTTCCTGTTTTTCCCAAACATTTTTTGCACGCATAAAGTTGTAATGTATTCATTACATTTTGGACAACATCTATTCTAAAAATCACTAACAATGACTTGGTAAAAATGTGCCCAGTAGGGATTTAAATATTTTAGTAAAAATGTTGGATTGTAGTAGAATTGTGGGCTTTTGTCTGCTTTTTTCTTTTGTTTTTGGATATTTTCTGTAACAAATTGTTATTTTTTTCAGTATGTGTGGGCAACAGACATACTACATATATAAAAATTAAAGAAAATAACTTACGGATAAAGCCGGTAAAAGGAACATTTATCTGACAAAATAAACAAAATTTGCATTTTGGCCAATTTGGTAATAAAAGGATACATTTTTTTATCCCTTTATCTATAAGGTTCAAAACTTATTTTTGCAGTTGTCAATTTAAGCTATTTATCTGCAACTTAGACAAGATTTAAAATCAGACCATGTTAGTGAATTAAGAGGAAAGTGTTTGTTAATCTGTGTAATATCATTTCGTGCAAATATTAATAGAAAAACCCACACCAATGGTTTTTTAAATAGCATCATTTAAAATCAACTTATGTGTAGCTTATTGTTTAATGCCAACTTTAATAATATATACTACAAATTTCCTAAGGGTGTATTAGAAAATGGTTCATTCAAAGGTAAGTTATTTGCTGAAAAATTTTTGTTCTCCATCCAAATTTTAGGAAATGCCTAAGTCCCACCATCCACCCTCTACATCGGTGGTTCCCAATCGGAGGATCGCTAGCGACAAAGAAGTCCCTTTTGAAATATAGAACTTAAAGGTAGGTGACAAAATGTTAGTAATTCATTTATGACCGGCAACTTGCGAGATATGTGACGTTCCACCGAGCTCTGGTTACAGTGCCACTAATATATCTTTTGAAATTAAATGAAAAAATTATTAATAAATCGAACCGTCTCCTAAAAAAGCGCTAAAGAATAAAAAATACCAATATAGAATCTAATGTGAAATTTGAATTTTTGAAGTCGGCGCCAAAATAATACCTAACAAAATGTGATTCACATAAAAAGATTGAGAAATATTTATTTGTAGTTGTTTTCTTAGCGTAACTCAGGTTAGTAGTTGTTTCATTTAGTAATAATTTATCACGTACTTTTAAAATTTCAATGTCATATAATATTTTATACCGTTATTTTTCGATTTTTAACGCCGGTAAAAACTTTATTTTTAAAATTTTTAGTTTTGAACTAAGTTGAATTTCAAAGTTCGCAAAGAAGTACCTATTTTATCCATATTTGTAGAACCACACTAAAAGGAACAACAAATAATTATTCGATTCTGGCAATTTCCTAAATACTATAGTAAATCCGCTATAACTTAGGCCCCCAAAACCCCCAATATTGATAGAACTTGAAACATGTAAATTTTTTTAGAACTTCATATCTGATCTTGCATATCGAGTTTTTTATTTAAGATCCGTATTATACACTCCAAGTTCCCATATTGTATCTGCCATATTAAATTTAAAAAATTAGCTTCAGATTCATACCCTATGATTCCGAAACCCTCTAATGCCAATTTTGAAAAATGTGAATAACATAAAATTTTCAACCCACCATATTGGAAACGCCATTTTGAATTTCAAAAAAATGATTTTAACTTCTTCATCAAATCTTAATCTATATCCTCGAAAACCTCTCAGTACTAACTTTGGACATAATCTGAAAATATGAAATTTTCAGACCGCCATATTGCATCTGCCGTATCGAATTTTTTTTAAACATCATTTGTATTCTCAGAAACCCCACAACGACAAATTTTGAACAAAAGCATGAAATTGTAAATTTTTAGTCCGCCATATTGAATTAGCCATACTAAATTATTTAAAAATCATTTTAAATTCGTAATTTACATCTAAATTTTAGGAAATGCTCAAGTCCCACCACCACCCTTTACATCGGTAGTTCCCAATCGGAGGATCGCTAGCGACAAAGGAGTCCCTTTTGAAATTTGGAATTTAAAGGTAGGTGATAAAATGTTAGTATTTCATTTATGACCGGCAACTTGCGAGATATGTGACGTAATCAGTAAACGGCCGACGCATACATCTTTCTTTATGCCTGGCAAAGTTTAGCTACAGCAAGCGGGTAGTTCGTAGTAATCGCGACATTCCGTTGTCTCTCGAGGAAACGTGTAAGAGAGAGAAATTTCAAGACAGAGGGATTAATGTTCAACCGAGCTCAATATACTCGGGAAAGTCTCTCAATCTTCAGATATTCAGCAACAAGTTTAAACTTTCGAATATACAGATAAATCTTCCTGCTCGGTATACTTGTTACCTAGTGAGAAATTCGTTACTATATTCTCGTTTAATCTGAAAAATAGTACAATACTATTGTAAAAATTTGTCTCTGATAGGAACACCTAGAAATATAGACTGTTCCATTTTTTATCATTTTGCAAGTAAAAGACATTAAATAATGTTACTTAATTCCCAATTTTCAATCATTTTTAAAAAATAATTTTGAAGTATTTTATTTTACGGATATCAACGTCGTAAAAAAAGAAAATACTCGGAGAGCTATTTAAAATTTAGATTTTTGGCTTATATTAATAACACCATAGAGAAGCCAGCATGTGTTCTTAGTGCATAAAGCCCAAACGTCATTTAACAAAGCATTCTAAAAACCTTACAAAAGCCTAGGACTTTTTTAAACGATATAAGGCTATCTTGAAAGGACATAAGTTGAATTTTACTGGGATGTTTCAACAACAAAGTCAAGCTATAGTTCAAGCATCATATGAAATTGCTCTAGAAATTATAAAAAAAGAAAAACTCCATACAATTGTGGAAACGCTGTATATTCCATTAAGCTGATTCCTAGAGAAACGGATGAGATTAGATATGTAATATATTCTTGTCCAACAACACAATTCAAAGACCTATATCAGACGTATTCAAAAATACAACTAATTTTATCTGAAATAAAGCTATCTCCGGTCTTTATCTTTTCACTGGACGAGTTTATCGAAGTTAGTTCGTGTTTGCAGTTATTCTTTTTTATGAGGTATATTTATTTGGAGACATCAAAGAAGATTTGTTGTTTTGTAGAACACTAAATGCCACCGCGAAAGGCAATAACGTCATGGAGATGATAAGTTCATTCTTTGAAAATAAGGATAACCAAAAAATTTGTATGAAATGTATAATGACAGATTCTCAGCCATGTTTGGATAGAAGTCGGTTTTTCAATCAAGAGTTAAAAAGTTTGCATTCCAAGCAAAAAAATTTCACTGCATGATTCACTGATTTGCCTCTGCTACCAATACTCTTTCAAAGCTTTAAACTCGACTCTTTAGTGACAACTGCTACTGTTACTGAATACTCGTCTGTTGAGAAATTCTTCTCTTCTAACCTGCTGTCCGTTGGTTATCAAAAGAAATGTTTTTAGTCAAGTCTCAAAATTGAAAAACAAAACAAAACTGTTCTTAGAAATGAAGGATAAACGTAAGTTTATGGCGCCCTTTAATGGCGAGACCTGGATTCAAAGAGCAACTCATTTTTGTGATATATTAAATCAGCTAATCAAGTAAAAATTTAAAATCATAGGGTAAAGAAACGCACATTATCCCTTCAGGGATAATATACAAGAGTTTGAGTTAAAGCCAAACTGGCGACGTAATGTAAATTTTGGAAAATTTGCCATGTTTGAACCCTTTTGAATCAAAACTGAAGGATAGCTAAGGGGAAATGTAGATCATCTAAGAAAGGGAACTAATAATCACTTTCAAGCCCTTAATTTTCAAATTCAGCTTTATTACTCGTAGCTTCCTGAACAATAAGCTGTAGTACTTCAAAATTCATTTTATGTACCTTTAAATGTTGCCGACATTCCCGATAAATTGCAGGATAAAGTTTTAAAGCTGCTTAATAAATTTCAGGAAAAATCGTTAATTTAGTTTTGGAATAATATGTTTTTGTATCCAAAAATTTTCATGTTTACCTCTCGAATATTAGAGCTATTTGCTTCTATTGACCTTTGCGAAACTGGATTTTCAACTCTGCTGAAAATCAAAGAATAAAGTAGATTTTTCAAGAGATTGTCTTTGACAAAAACTTAACCAAGAATTATAACACTTGTTAGGCTGAGATGCAAATATTTAAAAAAATCGAAAAAGTATTGCGGTTAAAAGAAGGTTGAGAACCCCCGATCTCGATTAATTTCTGGTCATTTATAGGACCTTAAAGCATATATACTTATTTTTATTTTAACATATATGTAATTTTGGTTGTGTTACTAATAGCTTACTTGGTATAATTACTTTCCAAATTGGGATAAATGATATATACATGTCACAAAAAGTGTGCTGTCTAATATATTAAGTGAATTAATTAATTCTAATAAAAGTGGAATATAATAGTCGTGATAAAATATGGAAGATTTTAATATTTCTGAAAGTATGTGAGAGTTAATTAAATTAATGGACTATTTAGCACAGGTTTTATTACTGATACAGGAAGATACTAATAATATTTTCCGTTCACGGGCTCCAAAGTGTATCAAAAAATATGATGTGTATATTTTTCTGATATTTTTGATACATCTATAACGAAATTGCTAATTTCTCAAATTAATTTGCAGAGATTGCTTTAAATTATACCTAGCAAAAATTTTGTGCTTTGAAAATATATCTTAAATACGTTTACAGGCAAATATCAGGAGTTATAATATTTAGATGGTATAATAACTTATGTCTCACAACGAGAAAATATATTAGGCAGAAATTTATATATTTATTGGACATTATCACAATATACTTATTTATTATCAAAATATCAACACAGTATACTAAATTAGATTCCGTTCTAGAAGGAAATCTGCTCCGATTAAATAAGGCCTGCGATTTTTGATATAAAATTTAAAATATGTCAAAAATAGTTAGGTATAGGATATTATTATTCATGAAATATGTCTATAATTTTGCGTAGAATCTAAAAATGGAATTAATATATAGGATGTTCCATTTAAAATAATCAAGCAGGCATCAACTTTCGGTATAATCGGCAAATATTTGAACCGAATTGCTCCCATCGTCTTTAGTAAAATACCAAATTTTAAAAATTTTCCAAAGCCTATGTTCCGAAAAATCAATCACGACAGGGAGACACAATGTATGATGTATCACGCGCCCATAAGAATTATTGGCAAAACGTACAATAAGTAAGGAGATTCATTTCTAAGTTCCTGCCTTTCATAGATTTTTATCGAGTCATCGAAATGTGTACTCATCGACATGAATCGCGTAACAGTTTCCATTACTTACAAGCTTGTAAAGACTTGTCACCGATAATATTAAAATGAATCATAATGCTCATCAGGAGTATATGAAGAAAAAATTTACACCATTGAATAAACTTAATACGTTGACAATACACAAACTAGAAAATAAAATCCCAAAAGATATCCAAACTCCAATAAAGAAAATCTGCACTGTTAGAAGATAAACAGTAAATTATCACAACAGACCAGAGACCTGATAAATAAACGAAGAAACACGGAAAAAGGCACAGCAGACTACATGCAATTTAACAAACAAATCAGAAAAAAATTACATACGATATCAGGAATGATAACACGGAAAGTATTAAAACGATCATAGAAAACAACAAATATATGAAGGTATTAAAATTTATAAACTCAACTGGTAAACGCAGTATAAACCACTTAAAGATAAAGAACAAGAAACCAAAAATGGACGAAACGAAGTGGCTAACATCATAGAAGAGTTCTATTCAAATTTGTACACTTCAGTTAACCCAAAACCAGACATCAAGCTCCCTAATATTACAAATGTTGGTTCAGAAGAAATACCTGACATCACAATCGAAGAGTTAAAACATGCTTTGTCACAAATGAAATCTGATTGTGCCCCAGGCGAAGATGGTATATCTAAAGAAATGTTGGATCTTGGATGGTCGGCAACGGCAATGAGTATTCTTTTGAATAAATGTCTTTAAAACGGCAAAATTCCTGATAACTGGCAAAACGCCCTCGTCATTCTCCTAGACAGAAAAGGCAACAAATTAAACACTGAAAATTATCGCTCCATAAGTCTCCTGCCACATCCGTACAAATTGCTTACAGAGATTATAACTAATAGACTGACAAACAAATTTGACTCCTATCAACCTCCAGAACAAGCTGGGTTTCGAAAAGGTCTTACTACAACAAAGCAGATACTGAACATCAAATTACTGATCGAAAAATGCACAGAATATAATATTCAAATCCACGTCGTATTTGTTGATTATAGCAAGGCTTTTGACTCTGTCGAGCAATGGACAATGCAAGGATTGACACCAGATACAGAGATCTTCTGAAATATTTTTAGGATAAAGCCACATTGCAAGTAAAGATAACAGAGAACCTAGAAAGACAGGAGATAAACATCGGTCGAGGGTTGCGACAAGAAGATACGTTACTTTAACACTGGAATATGTCTTTAAACAACTAAATTGCGAACAAAAGGTCATTAGTAACGATAGTCGATATCTCAGCCACTTACGTTTCGCGGATAACGTAGTATTAATAAGTAAAAATCTAGACAAGTTACAGCTAATGCTTTCTGAGTTGAAAACTGCTTTAGAGAAAGTTGAATTAAGCATGAATCTAGCAAAAACTAAAATAATGTCTCCAGAAGGTACGCCACTTTATGTAGGAAATAACGAAATACAAGGAGTCGAGGAGTATGTGTATTTAGGACATCTAATTACTCTTGGGAAAGAAAATCAATGGGCAGAAATAAATAGGAGAATTAGAATATCATGGGCAGCAGTTGGAAAATTGGGATATGTTCTTAAAAAACCGGATGTCCCATTAATTTAAAAAGAAGAGTATTTAACTCGTGCGTTCTCCCAATAACGCCCTATGGAATGAAGCAATAGAAAGAATCATGATTCTAATAAAAAAATATATTTATGTATGCGAATTTCAAATATGGACCCTTTGGGACCTTTTTTCCAACTTTAGTGCATGATATGCGCCTTTTGGGGGCCCGTAATATCCGCTACTGATTAAAAGCTTTTTAAATAAACTTTTATTTATACATCCATAATTCAATATGTTTGTTCATAAGTTTGGAAATTTTTCGGAAATGGATGTATAGCGCTCCTTTATATCACATCGATACTCGTTGAAAGGAAAGTTAGTCTGCAAAAAGTTGATTTATTTATACAGTTTATTGTAGTTGTAAAATAGACATAATTATCATGAGAATTTTATATTATGCCTTAAATAAGCAGAATTAAAAAAAAATCTTTTCATAGGTTCAAGAAGTGTTTTTTGATATAGAATATCGTATAAGTGAGTATAGCCTCTTACAAAATATTTTTTAGGTAAAGCACAGTTCATAAAATTTGATCCCATGTGAGATAAAAATATTGTTTGCTTTATACAAATTACATTCTTGTTTTAAATCCTGTTTTATACCTTTTGATAGCTCATAAAATCATCTACAATTACCAGGTATTTAAATAAACTTTTACTCGTGCATTATGTGGTTATGTGAATGTTGAAAATTGTTCAATTTTAGTAAAAAAATCCCAATTAAACTTGTTTTTTTTTTTTAAGTTAAAATTAGATTAAATTTTATATATAAAACAACTTTTTTGGAGACCTATTTATTGTCAGTTAATTTAATATTTTACAGATAATAATAAAAATGTTACATTTGCCTTAAGTCCATACCGATTTTCTTTTTTCCTAAAAAAGAAAATTTTCAATCCACTTGAGTAACGATTTAAATATGTGAAATAAACCTAAAATATTATAAATAATCCAGATACTACTTATACTAATTCGTGGTTAAACATGGGGATCTTTGCACCAGTGACATGTAAATGGACGGGTAAATTTTTTTGATCTTTTATTTGATATATGTAGTAAATAAATACATGTAGGTTTTACGTATTTTATTCCAAATGTACACCCTGAATTCTGGTTTTAAGATTACAATTTTTACTCAAAGACAGATCCATAGTACTCCAGTTTGTCTTAAAAAATTTATTACTGATATCTGAAGGTTTTAAAATATACAGGGGACTTAGTAAATGATAAATATGTAAAGAAGTACTGTCGGAAAATTCGATTTTCTGCCCGCAGAATTTTCCGGTGACATTTTAGAGAAAAGTTTTATTGGTGAAAGTTGTAGGTATTGAATAGGCCTTTAATTTCATGCTATATACGTCAAAATAGATAAACAATTTATCGAAATAATGGCGAAAAAAACCTTTTTTCACTATTTTATAAATGTTAATAACTTTTACAATAATGACTAAAAATGAGATGGAATACATTGATGTTGCGGTCATTATGAGCCTCTATAGGTGTGTAAAAGTTCAGCCAGATCAGTTGAATAATTTATGAGTAATGTATTTGTTTATTAAAGACACCAAAATTTTAAAGAGTTTTTACTCAGAAAATAATGTTTCTAGAGATATTTTTAAAAGTGAAATGAATTCTTGAAACGTCAAACAACAAGGAAAGTTAAAGAAAAATAATTAATTTGGTTTTTCTTATATACTTATGTATAAACTTAGATGCTTAATACTTTCTTCAAAATCCAAACAAAATTCTAAAGGTGCATATAAATATAGCGATCCGAAGGTGTGATGCGCCCGTGATGAGTATGCTGCGAGACTCCTTTGATTTTGCCAATTTCTATGGATATCGAGGGTCTTACGTGGCAGGTCTCAAAGGAAGTAATAAATGTATTTGGGTTACAAGTCAATTTTTTTATAGTTATATTGTTTTCGAGTAGCTCGACCGAGATTCGCTGTGATCCATTTTGTGACGATTTTTTGGTGCGTACTCAAAGGATTCTTTTATCTAGTGGGACGGGTTTATGACACGCTTTTTCGAAAAAATTTACTGACTTAATGAAGTGAAATTTATTTATCACTTGGCATTGATTAAAAGTGGTTCATAAGTAAACATGGAGTAGTCCGAAAAAAAACATGTTGAATTTAGAGGAAACCTGCAAAATAATTCCAAAATTTGTGAGTTATGAACAAAAATTAAAAAAAAAAGAAGCGAATATGTGAACTGAAATTGAGTTAGAAATTTTTCAGAGACCAGCAAAAAAAAAATCGTATATCTGTCAAAAGAAAATGGGCTGCTCAAAATAGACATCTCTTTTGAAAATGACTAGTTCTACTTTGTTTAACAAATATTCAAAATCTAACGGAGAGATGAGAGGTGAAATTTCTGTATAGTCCGCTAATATGTTGGAACTATAAATTTCCTAGAGTTTCCAATATTTACCTTTTTTCATTCAAGGTAGTACGCAATTATCGTCGAGGTTATCGTTTCCTATTTAATAAACTTTTTAACAATAAAATCCTATAGCATAAAACTAACAAAGCAGCGGTTTATTCTTCGGCATCAAACATGGCAGGGCAGGTCTAGCTTCTTCATTCACTTTGTATTAACTAAAACGTCTGTGAGAAATTTGCATGGTGTGCTCCACTTCAACCAAAACAAGGCTGCCCTTTATTCTTCGTCACCAATAAGTCCGATATAAAAAACAAATAACTTTTAACCTGGTCATATTTTTTACCAAAATTCTTTGTAAAAATGTACTACAGTACTCACTGGATAACAAATTTGAGTATCCGTGACACAAAACAATTTGGTGCGAAAACGTCACCTATTTTAAATTATCAAAATTTACAAATCCTGATAAATATCACTGTCTACAAATATTAATATATTTTCATTTATGTTTATCCTTTGTTGGTTTACACCGCCGAAACGTTTTTAAAAATCTCCTTTGATATCAGATGCCAAAATCACAAGGGTTCAATCGAACCGGTAAACATCAAAGAAAGTTCGCTCCAAGTTCGCGGTAAACTCGTCATGGGCCCGTCACGCGCTTATCTCGCCATATTTATACGCACCTAAAGGCTTCAACGAGTGCGATGTCATGGTGGGAGGAACAGAAGCAATACTAGTGTGAGATATGAATAATTCTAGTATTTCGGGGTGATATTTTGTACTTTTGATGTATCAAATATACGTGTCAATTTAATTTTTTTTTAATAATGGTAGTTTTTTTTTTATTTTGACATTACTGAACCTAATTTTAAGAGGATTTTAATTATTTTTTTATTGATGATACTTTTCTTTGGCTGAAGTAATAAAAATATATAATGATAATAAATCAATTTTTTTACTTGTTTTATAAACACATACTTTTATTAAAACCAAAAAATATAATTTTTAATTACGAATTTCCATTATATCATACTGTCAATACACGCAAATGTCGCGGTTTAGTTCTTGCCTTAGTTGGCACTGCTATCACACACAGAACCAATACGTAAGTTTTCTCTTACGGAATCTTTTTTTACAGTAATACCAGTTATCCAGTCTAGTTTTTTAAGTTCTTCTTATTTTGAGTGACATATCGGATCTTTTTAATAATTAAAGAAGGATGTTATATTTAGTCAGTTCATACTACCCAAAATTATCAACTTCCACTAAGAAATTCCACTAAACACTCCCACTATGAAATAAAAATGCCTGATGAATACTTAAAAATTTAACAATTAGTAAAAATTAGGGATGACCAGTCAAAATCGCCCATAAATATTCTAACCTAAACGTAAAACATACATTTTTTGCTTTTCGATTGCAATTGTTTAATTATTTTTATTCTAAATTATTTTGACTATGTCATGACAACTTTTAATTAAGTTTTGTTAGTTTTTAATGATATTTTTTATATTTTTATGCACTTGCCAAATTTTCTTCCAGACGATAACATCCGAATGCCGACACCAATTATGTCAACTCTTTAAAAAGTTGAAAGTTGACCAACTTCTTAGTTGATAATTGATAGTTGTTTTTAGTTGGAACTCTGAAGAGATGAAAGTAAAGTGTATCATTTAACTTACAAGTAAAAATTGAAAGTGGAAATTCTAATTGATAGTTGATAATTTTTGCATAAACCTACCAATAATAAACCATAAAATTTTCCCCTAAAAATTTTCCAGACTAGCGGAACCACCTTTGTTGACCTTAGTGATCGGCAAAAAAATATAACTGACTATTAATCAATTACTGGAAAATTATTAATTAGCAAATCGATATTATCAATTACTGTGTTATTAAAAAGTTCAAAATGAAAATCATGAATTAATTAATAATTGGAGATTTTTTTCCTCAAATTTTCAATTAATTAAGTAAATGTAGATTTCATTCCTAAAATTACCAATTACTAAAGCAATTGGTGATTTTATTTTAATAATAATTTATTAGCGAAGTAAATCATAATTTAATTTCTGAAATTATTAATTGACGAAGTAATTAATAATTTTTGGTATAAAATTACCTATTACTAGGCAACAGAAAATTTTATATTGCAAATTGTAAGAGTAATTAAAAATTGAATTTTCCATATTATTGAATTATAAATACGTAATTTTTTCTGAATTAAATTAAAAAATAATTTAATGATTTTTTTTTCAAATAATGAAGCATCATATAAAATAGCAACATAATTATAATTATTTGTTCTATTTGTGCAATTATGATTATCATTCACTATCAATAAAGAAGAGAATATGTATAAAAACCATGTTTATATTATAAATCGCTCCGAGAACTAAATGAGTCTAGTTTGAATTGTGATATCTAACTCTTAAGATATTCTAAACAAAAAGTGTGAATATGCATCAAATTATTGTAAAAAAGTTACTTAGGCATATGGTCAAAATTTGTGTCACACGTCTTTTGCTTCATTCTTAGGATTTCTGAGTTAAATGGATAAATTTAAATATTTTCATTTTGAATCCTGTTGACGAGACTAAAATGTATCGTTATAATTTTTTCCGTAGAATTAAATTATGTATTTGACAAATTTTTCCTACTGTTAATTTTCAATTACCTTATTTAAAATATGAAGTGATTCAATAAAAAATAATTTTTTTATTTAATTCTGATAAACTATCAATTAATAATACAATAATTTGAAAAAATAAATTATTAATTACTTTTGTAATGAGTAATTTAAAAAATAAGATTTTCAATTACTCCCGTAATGGATGAGTCAAAAATATCATTATCAATTACTTCGTTAATTGATGATTGTCGGAATAAAATTACCAATTATTTCGTTAATTGATGATTGTCGGAATAAAATTACCAATTACTTTATTAAGCGATAATTTTTGAAATCAAATTACCAATTAGTTCATTAAACGATAATATTATTTTTAAAATTACCAACTGATAAAGTAATTGTCAATTCTATTGTGTGAACTAATGATTACTTGTAATTTGATATTCCAATTTTTGGATCCATTCAATACAAAATTCATTGATATTATTACCTTACTATACCAAGTAATCGACTCGAGTCTAGGGAAAACACCATATACTTTACCTTATGTGTGTTTTTTTTTATATATTTTTAACTTATATCTCATCCATTCTACTTTAAGTGTGTGTATAGTAAAAAGTCATTTCGACTATATACACACTTCTGTTTTTACACTTATGGAATATTCTTACAATATTATCGGTAAAATGTTGTCACTCCAAGCAAAAAGTTATTCAGTGAAACGTTTTACGGATATGGATATGGAAGGATTACCAAGGATGATAATATTATTGATGATAGTTTTTATGGTTATTAAAAATGAAAATTTACTACTCTAAAAAAGTAGGAAATTAGATAAGTTTCCCAAGTTAAACGTTGAGTAATTGCAAAATTGTTTCCAAAGAGGAAATGCAAGTTCTCTATTAAAATCCCTTAAGTTTTGCAAATATAATGAGGGAAAACTTTGTATTTGAAAAGTTTTAACTTACCCTTTGGAACTTTAAAACATTTTGTAATATTTGTTCTGCGAAGTAAGTAAATAATTACTATTCTGTAATAAAAGCTTATTAAATAGTATTCTTTTTAATGATTGATAAATTATGTGTTATTCGATCTGGTTGTGTAGTAGTCAAATGTTTGGCTTCGCAATACCGAGTTTAATTCTCAAAATCCGATATGGGTGTTTATGTGTATGAATTAAAAAGTGTAGTGTACAGTGCAGGGGATTTTACTTATTATTGTGTCTTCGGGGCTAATCTGACAGTTTATTAAGGCAGTGAGAGAGAAGGAAAGGAAAGAATTCTAACAATGCGTCATAGTCAAATTTTAATACTTTTCAGTTCAAATGTGTTAACATTTTTTTGTTTAATGGTCGTAGATAATGTTAATGATTAAAGAAGTTGTCGAACTCTCATTATGTTTATTTTAGTTACTTAAACAACATTTTGATTAGGTATGATCCTTAATTGTTATTAGCATAAACTGAGGGTTTTATCCTAAGTCTACAATTTTATTTATAAACTGTTTTCATTGAAGAGTTAGGTTTCAATTCACTGTACATACCTTAATGACAATGTTACAATAACAGATTAGGTATCTAAACGCTGGGTACATATAAGTTATATAAACTGTAGGAGCTCCAGACCACTTTTAATAGTGTTAGTAGTCCCAGTAATGTTCTGTGTTCTAAAAGAAGATAGTTTTCCATTCGACCGTTACGTATTTTTTTTATGTATGTACATTGATTACTTCGGAACGGCGGCACCGATTTGAATGGAATTTTTTACGTTATGTTCACGAAGTTATTGCAGTAGTCCGATATCATTTTGGAGGGAATTGGTTCAGTAAAATCCAAAATAGCACATGCACAATGAATCTGAAATTATTTTTAGTAGTCCCAGTAATGTTCTGTGTTCTAAAAGAAGATAGTTTTCCATTCGACCGTTACGTATTTTTTTCTATGTATGTACATTGATTACTTCGGAACGGCGGCACCGATTTGAATGGGATTTTTTACGTTATGTTCACGAAGTTATTGCAGTAGTCCGATATCATTTTGGAGGGAATTGGTTCAGTAAAATCCAAAATAGCACATGCACAATGAATCTGAAATTATTTTTAGTAGTCCCAGTAATGTTCTGTGTTCTAAAAGAAGATAGTTTTCCATTCGACCGTTACGTATTTTTTTCTATGTATGTACATTGATTACTTCGGAACGGCGGCACCGATTTGAATGGGATTTTTTACGTTATGTTCACGAAGTTATTGCAGTAGTCCGATATCATTTTGGAGGGAATTGGTTCAGTAAAATCCAAAATAGCACATGCACAATGAATCTGAAATTATTTTAAAAAAATTCAATATGGCAGATCCAATATAGTGGACAAAAAAAATTAATTTGTACGGGGGAGTTTTCAGGGTCACATATAACGAATCTGAGATTATTTTTAAAAAATTCAATATGGCGGACAAAAAAATTTATTTTGTCCAATTTTCTCCAAAATTGATGAGGAAGTTTTCAGGGTCACACATAACGAAACTGAAATTATTTTTTAAAAAATCAATATGTCGGATCCTATATGACGGACAAAAAATTTATTTTGTCCGATTTTCTCCAAAATTCGTATGGAGGAGTTTTCGAGGTTGCACATCACGACTCTGAATGTATTTTTAAAAAATTAAATATGGCAGATCCAATATAGCGAATGAAAATTTGACATTTTTAGATTTGCGGTTTGCAGGATTTTCGGGAATGTTAATTATTTTTGATTGATTTTCTCCAAAATTAGTATAGGAGGTACTTGGGAGTGTTAATTTCGAATTCAAAATTATTTTTAAAATATCATGTACTAAAAATTTTACGTTTTTCGATTCTGTTCAAAATTGGTACTGGGTCGTTTCTGCGGGTGTAAATTTAGATTAGATTAAGAGGTTAACTTTTTTTTTAAATTAAATATGGGGGATCCAATATGGTGGGTTGAAAATTTTACGTTATTTACATTTTTTCAAATTTGGTTTTAAAGATTTTTGGGGCCGAAGATTACGAATCAGAAGTTAATTTTTTTACAACTTAATAAGGCAGGTACAATATGGGGGACTAAACATTTATTTTTTTTTTTCGATTTTATCCAAAATTGATTTAGTGAGTTCTTGGGGTGATTGCAAACTAAATATGTAGGATAAAATATGCCGAACTAAAAAATTTACGTTCCAAGTTCTTTCCATATCGTTACTGTCAGTTTTTGGGGGACTATATTACTAATCCATAATTAATTTAAAATTAAGGATAGTGGATTTCTAGGGCGGACTAAATATTAGTTTAATACAATTTCATGCAAAACTGGTATTAAAGTCATTGTGAGGTACACTAATCTCGATTGATACTTAGTTCACATAATTTATGGAGATCATAACCAAATATCGAAAAATAAAATTTGTATAAATAAATTGAACCGACTTCTAAAAATGCGCTTAAAGGCGAAAAATAACAATATAATAAATAATATATAATATAATAAAAAATATTTTTAAATTAAATAAATACCTACAGATAAAAACAAAAACGAGATATAAACAAATTATAGTAAAATATAATTACAAATAAAGTAATTTTAATCTTTTTATGCGAATCACATTTAGGTATTAGGTATTAGTTTGGCGCCGACTTCAAAATTTTATATTGTTATTTTTCGATTTTTAGACGATTTTTAGAAGTCGGTTCCATTTTGTTTGTAAAAATTGTATTGGTTTTGTTATTGTTAAGTGAGCTGTAGTATTTTTATATTGTATCTGCTGGCAATTTATTTATTTCTTTTTGAAGCCCATTAATATATAGTGTTATAATTCAAATTTTATATTTGGTTTGAAGTGAGTCTACATATATATATATATATATATATATATATATATATATATATATATATATATATATATATATATATATATATATATATATTGTGCAGCTATGAAGATTTCATATAATTCCTCGTTTGGTTACAACAGAATGGCTTTAATATTGTCAAACGTGTATTAGCTTTCTGCATACTCACATTTTAGTAATATCATGGAAGGGATAGCCTATGATATCCAGGAAAAGTAAGACATCAGAAATCTCTTGTTCTGTGCGTGCCTTTAAGACAGTAAATGGAGCAAGTACTTTAAATAATATCTTTTTTTATTGGAAAATTTAAAAAAATGCCCTTAGAGTCTACAGGAGGTAACCCCTATTTCAACATAATTAACACTCTTCTGAAACTTTGGGAGTGACTTTACTTCGATGAGTCCTACAACTTTTTTATTTGCTTAAATTCTCGTACAAGCTTTGGTTTTTCCAATGTGAAAAATTGAAAATTTTCCAGCGTGTCCCATTTTCGACGCTTTTAGGGGGTATTGGAGTTGTTATCAAAGATATAGTGTTGCAGTTTTCACTTTAGTGTCAAATTTGTCATGGCTCTCTTGATTTTTAATCTACAGGGTGATTTTGAAAATTATCGTGTTTTAGGCACATCTCGTATTTCTGTTATGCGTTAGTTTATCAAAAAGGTAAAAACTGATTTTTATAGAGTTTTTACGTAGAGTTCAGTAGCGTAGTCAATTTTTTTAAAAGTTTAGTTTTTGAGATATTAACCAAACTTATGATTTTTTAAATAAGACCCAGTGTATTATAAGTATAATTTAGGCTTTTCAAAAATATATAATGTGTTTATTTTATTTGAGAAACAAAGTCAGCATTCGATATTTTCAATAATTTACCATATTTTAACAATAAGCCATGGCTAATTTATAAGAAACAAAAGAATGATGTCCCAAATCTCACAGTTTTGTCAGATTTTTATTATTTATGTTATGTTACGTAGGTGTATTTATTTTACTTTTTATTTATTTTGCATATACAGTGGCCGTTTATTATAATTATGAAAAGTATGATATGTTGGTATGTTATATACTAATCAATGAAAGTCTCCAAGAAGCTTCTGAATTATATTTCAATAAGTAATGTATTTAAAGCGTTATCATTAGGAAAACCTTTCATATCTGATGATCGTTTTTGTTCATGTTAGGTATCCAAAAAGAAGACAACCCTTTCCAGACATATTTGCTCGTTTAAAAAGAAATCTAGTTGAACATCGATCTTTTATTCAGTCGCGTCGCAAAACATACGTCAAAGAAGACAGGGAGAGAAAAGAAACAAATGTGTTATTTTACGCAGCAGCAACAGCTTCACCATCCTGTACAAAAATAGAGGCAGTAACAAAATCTGACGTTGAAAGGATTTTGAAAAAGTATAAATACCATCCATATACATTTAAAATAGTACAACATTTACACCTTGGAGATGATGAACGCCGAGTAAGGTTTTGTCAATGGTGTTTAAAACAAATCCGAATCAACGAAACTTTTGACAGATTTGTCATTTGGTCTGACGAATGTAATTTTTTAAGATTTGCAGAAAACCACCATTTAATTTTCAAAAGAGCACAACAAGGGCCCTTCGGGGTTAGTGTCTCATCTTTTATTTTGGGCCGACTTATAGCCTACAGGATGTATGAAGGGGGTCTCACAGCAAGTACATACCTAGAAATCCTTGAGGAAATTATCCCAGAATTGCTTGAAAATATTCCATTGACACATTTCAGTTTCACTTATCGTCAACAAGACGATGCCTCGACATGCCACAACTATGGGCGGTTAAAGCCATTTCTGGACAATAGCTTTCCTCAAAGATGGATAGATAGCAATGGGCCAGTGAGATGGTCCCCATGAACTTCGGATCCTTTCGTTTTGGATCTTTTTTGTGGGGAGTTATGCAATATTAAGTGTATAAGAATCTATAGCAGAACTTCGTGATTCAAATGGTTTGGCTTTCCAAATTCTTCAAAATAGAGCTATGATTATTTTAAATGCAATTAGAAGAATAACAAAACTGTGCCGATATTGCATACGAGAAAACCGCCATCATTTTGAAAACGATCTTTAAAAAAAATCTTAGTTGTTTTTAGTTTCAGTGCTTCTTTTTGTTTTTGTTACTTTAGTTTTATGAAATATTGTGGCAAAACTCAATTTTTACTTAAAAATTCCATTGTAATTGAAACTTGAATAAAAAGATATTCACAAGTTTCGCTACACGGTAGCTTTATCAAGAATTCATGATAAAGCTAACAATATACGTTCAAAAGTATATAATGTGTTTATTTTATTTTATTCAAAATAAAATAAACACGTTATGTATTTTTGAACAGCCTAAATTAGACTTAATCAGTATCTAAAATAATATACAGGGCGTCATATTTAATAAATCATAAGTTTGGTTAGTATTCCAAAAACTAAACTTTTTAGGAAAAAACTGACTGCGCGACTGAACTTTATATAAAAAACTCTATAAAAATCAGTTTTTACTTTTTTAACAAAATCACCCTGTAGATTAAAAACTAGGAGAGCCTTGACAAGTTTGACACCGGAACCTTCGTTTCGGAAGGAAACTAAAGTGAAGTGAAGTGAAAACCGCAACACTCTATCTTTGATAATAACTCCTATACCCCCTAAAAGTGTCCAAAATGGGACACCTCGTACAAACATTCTAAAACAACTGTGAAAAAATCGGTTGGTCGGTAACAAAACAACATGTATTTGTTCATTTGATACAAAAACACGTAAACACAGTGGGAACATGTTTTTTATTATCAACTCTCTAGTTTTTTTACAGTTGTTTAATTAAGGCTTCTACAATCAGGTGGTCATATTGGCCGATAAATTTTATATGCCCCAGTCCGATAAGTTTTATAACCATCGAATACGAGAATTTTCGCAAATAAAAAAGTTGTCGGACTCGCCAAAGTGAAGCCGCAAGTTTCAGAAGTGTATTAATCATGTTGAAATACGGGTTACGTCCTACAGACTATTAAGTAACAAATTGAAATTTGTAACTTGTACGATCTCTGTCGTATAGAGCCATATTTTAATTAAACATAGTTAATACATTTGAATAGAGATAAAACAAATCAAATTAATTTTTCTTCAAATTATATTAACGGTCTTAATATGTGAGTGAAAAATTACAGTTTTTGGTATAGGATTTATAACATAAAAAAGTTTATAGGTTTGTCAAGAAATTGAAAATATAATATTATAAAATTATTTATGAGATTAAAGGTAACCATTTAAAAACACAGTTCCGTATACCTTCTATTTTTAGTAGTCCTTAATTAACAACCCGCGTTTTATCAGTGTGACATTGATGGAATGAATTATAATTTATTTGGTGGAATAGTTATTAATTGATAATAATCTTAAGGCGCAGTATATAATACAGATCTCTCCAAAGGAAACACTGGTTAAAATAAGATAAAAACAGAAACATTAATTTCCTCAGATAAAAGAGATGCTTTTACTAATTATATTGTTTAGAATTTTACGATGTTGTAAAATCTGTTTTAGTGTTTATAATATAAAAATTTATTAAGTAGTTAACATTTCAGTTAGGAAAACAACTTTGTGGGATTCTCACAGAGAATATTATATATATATATATATATATATATATATATATATATATATATATATATGAAAATAGGGTCAGAAGTTTATATGAACATGGGTCCGCTGAGGCTTCGTTACGAACATACGAGGTGCTAAAGATTTTAAATTATTTTAATTCTATTCGAACCTTAAAAAAAGTTTAGGAAATGTGAAAAATAATTGGTGTTCGTGATACATTTACGAAGGGAAATATTTTAGATATAAACAACAAATTATAACTGCACCAGGGACATGCATGAAAGTTACCAAATTACACTGTGTACCATCACAATTTTAAATAGCTTTGTTACTAGGAGTTCAATAAATAGACTGCTTTATCTTCTATTCAAATATTGATGAAAGGATTGCAGGTGGAACAGTGTTACTAATTCAACTCGATCATTTCAAAAATACTTTTTTAGGATTAGCTAGCCAGCTAAGAAACTTCGTACTTTCATCATATCTGTCCGTTCGTCTATACGTCACAACTGCTTCAGTTTTTTATCTTTTGCGATGAGAATTTTTAGGTACATACTTTGTGCTAAAACTGTTTCGAAATGAGTTGGAAAAATTAGGGTATTTTTCCTGTATAATAAGTAAAAAAGAAAGAAACAGCATTTATTTAAAACTTATAAAAAACCATATATCAAGCGATGAGAAAAAAACTTAGGCACGGAATATATATTTCAAGATATATAAATAAGAATAAGACATTTATGTCTATTAAACTTTATAAAATTAAATAAATTATTCATTTTATAACTAAGAGCGAAAATTCCATCAATGAAAACATGAAGGAGTTTCTTGGACGTTGAGCAAAGCAATAATAATTACCGTAGACATTATAAAGCGAATATTATATAATTAAATAACAATGTTAACGAAGGTATATGAATTTTCGAGATAATTATAGGTAATAAGGACCTCAATCTACATGCATTCAGTGGTTAAATACAATATACTACAGAATTTGCCAGAAACTTGATAATTAAAGGGCAGTTATATTATGAGCTAATATTTTAACCCTAATTGGGGAACGATGGTAAATGATTCTACGAGGAAAAACACATTAAAAAACCTATATTGAATATAAAAATTTATTGGTGCCGGGGCCAGGCAGCGCGTAATTTAAAGTAAACCCAGCTTGCGTTATGTCATATTTCGAAGTTTCCCGTGCTGATCTTCTACATAAAATAAACTGATAATAAAATATTGAATATTATTTATTATTAACGAAATCTTTTGCTGCCAATGCGAGTATATAATGATAAAATTATAGAAAACTACAGAAAATATTACGACTTTACATATATTATCAACAGCCACTACACCCTTGTCTTCTTTCAAATAATTACGTTATCTTCAATCATAAATATTTTAATTTATAATAATTACATTAGTTTATTTCGTTGGTATTTTCGTAGAATATATATATATATATATATATATATATATATATATATATATATATATATATATATATATTACGGGCACACCTTGGTTATAATTGAATAGCTCAAAACCAGAATGGTCCAACTCATGAATCCATAACAATTAAGTTCTAAGCAGATTTAGGTAGTCCAAGATCCAATTTAGTAGAATCAAAAGGAATAAACCAATCTTTTGTCACCAATAGATAGATGGCAGAAAAAAATTTTAAATAATCATTCCTATTCTAGAGCCAAAGTGATCCATCTAACTATGCTTCGCAGACTACGTTTTTCAACTGATCTGGTGGTATAATTATTCCTACTTCTTCTTTTGCTCCTTTCTTTTTATCTACTCTAGACCAGAACAGCCAACAACTCTTGTATGTTCTGATCCTTCCCATGCTCTATTTTTTTATTTTTCTAATTGCCAGTAATTTTATCATTTCTTTCACGATTTTCTATTCTTCGATTTCCTTATTCGCACCCCAATTCTTAAAATTTTATATTTTTTTCTATTTCGTCTTTTCGATTCCATTTCATTTTTTCTATTAACTATTTTCTCATTAGTGTCTGTTAGCAGAATAGTCATTGGTTTTCTCATCTTTGTCGCCTTTTTTAGTTTTTTGACTTGTCGATCCAATTATCTCTTTCGTGTCCTTTTATTTTTTCTTCTTTCCATTTATATTCCCATCATTCTATTGTAATTGGTTGGTGCCCTATCGTAACTTATTTTTTATTTTTCCTGTTGGCCTCTGCAATCTACTCCATTTTTTTTTGGATTTTGGTTCTTTTGCTAATTCCCCATTTATATAAATAATATCCTAGGAAATTTTCAGTTCACTTTTATTTTTCATCAGCGTGTCTTTATACCTCGTGTTTTCCAGTTCGATCCTATATACTGTCTTTCACATTTTTTCCGCATTCTTAATCTTCATCTTTATATCTATAGTCTTCTTCATAAAATTTTCCTTTCTTACCTTCAAATTCAATCTTTTCTTCTTTTGTTCCTTAGTCCCCGACCTTACAATATTATTTTTTGTGTATTCCTTTTCTAGTTTGCTAATTCTCACTTCCACTTTTTTCATATTTATCATTACTTTTGCATTTTCCCCTTTTAGTGCTTCGTTTTCCCTCTTTAATTCATTCAATTCAAAATTTCTGATCCTATTTTATTTCTCTTACATCCTCCATGAGTTCTCCGATCATTTCAGCTCTTATCTATCTTATTATTTCCCTCATTCTTCCTTCGTTTTGGTGTTCTTGTTAGTTTTGTACTCTTTTTTACCTCTTGCTTTTTTTTATCCCAAATGTAATCATCGCTGTTCATATTTATCTATTTTATTAGCACATTTTTCGTCATACCTCGTATATTATTTCTAAATGCGTGATAATACCTTGCATTTTTTACTGTTATCGTTCTTTGATAACGTTTATTAGACCCTTTTTGTCCGGGTATATCCAGTTCAATATTAGCACCATATACCTGTCCATTCACTATTTTGATCCTTCTAGAACAAAATAAAATCACAAAAATTGAATTACTACCATAATTAGGCTCCAAGGGCAAGTTACTTATTAGTTGGGAAGCCCAGTGTGTTTACATAGCCGACGTAGAGACATGAGTCTATTAAAATTTTTAATGTGTATTTTGACCCACTGATTAGAAATATCGGGGATGAATTCCTGAGAAATGGTCAGGTAAATTGTTATAAGCAAAAAATTGCTAATAAATTAAAAAATAGTTTGCTCACCTAACGCATACAATTCATTGCAGCGTTCGCTGATCGTTGCATTAATACTTTAAACACATTTTAATATATATATATATATATATATATATATATATATATATATATATATATATATACACAGGTGTGGAAAATCCAAACGGACAACCCGTTTAGCTATGCTGAAAAAGTGAAATAAAGCATACCGTTGTATCGTAGCTTGCTTTCTGGTTTCCAGCGAAGATGGTTGGGGGGGTTGTCAAAACACAGTGGCTTGAAAGCATGGATTTAATATTAAAAATAAAAATCGAATCCAACATAACAGACTGGTTCTTTAAAATCATGAAAATAAATTCGAAAAACGTCTGATGTGGTTCAATAGCTGTTAAATATGCAATTTAAAAACAAAATAAAAAAATAATTGTATTTTCATGAATAAAATATTGCGCTTGAGTCCAAGGTGCATTTTAAAAATAATACTATAATAATAAATACCTGCATATCGATAATCGCTAAATAGGCGAAAGTACTTTTTCCTCTATGCTTAGGACTTAGTAACAAATTCCATTGCAAATAGTTTGTAAGTAATATAATATTTATTGATTCACACAAATGAATAAATAATACGACTATAATAAAAATAATAAAAAGAACTTTTTAATTATTGCCTTCTTTGTTAACAGCTCTTTTCTCATTCTCCAATACGTATGAATTGTTATCCGAATCCTTACGATGTCAAAAAACTGTGTAAGGATCCACCGGCGCCAAAAGTTTTGGAACACATACTCCATTTTTTTCTCGAGAAGATTTTCGAGCAAAGTCTAGTCGATAGTTTCTTATTAACTTGTCCGTTGATTTTTGTGTATCTTTCGATAGTTTACCTATCGGTAATATTGCAAATGCTATGATGTCTGGTCAATGGAGTAAGGAATTTGTGGATTCTTGTTGGCATGTTGTACCAAGAATATCCTTTGAAGAATAATCTTGTTGTTTGAAGTTTGTATTCCCAAATCTTCTCTATTGCAGTTTAATGTCCACTTCGAACAGTTTGCAAAATGGCGGGAAAACAGAGGATCAGTTTTCGCTTTACTCTTGTTATAATGGCTGACTCATCACTGTTCTCGAAGAAACGTCGAACTATATTGCCATCGTTAGTGCTTCCTAACCCTTTCTTTGGCATGTCAACAAGAAGTCCTAATCTCTCTCCTTAAAGGCATGTTGGATGGTAGCCTTTGTCTGTGCTTTCACCTCTTTGTCTGTGCTTTCACCTCTTTGTCTTTCTACTTACGGGCTTGCCACTGCTGTGTGTCACGTTGATACGACAAATACAAGCAGTATTCGAAGAATCGCATACATGCATGTAGAGTTAACAGTTGTAGCTTGAAATACTCTATATCTACTGGGACACAGTATCAATGTTGTTGAACTTAGATGTTGTTTGGCAGAGGTAACAACGTTAGATCGATTTCTATCCAGCCAAAGCATTCACCTAGCCGTCTATCATCGTCATAGATAAGTTGTACTGTACTGAAGCTCGGGTGGCAAAGAAAACTCTTTTATATGGTGCAAGTTGTCTGGTTCGAATTCATAATTTTCTATTTTCTTTAAAGACTTTTGTTCAGTTTCCTTAATAAATTCAAATTTCAGAGGCCCGCAATTCATAGTAGAGGAGGGTTTGGAATTGTACAACACAATCTCTTCTTGTTGAGTTTGCGTGTTAATTTGTGTGAGGTTTTCCCGCTTTTACGATGAACAATGAAATATTATATATACCTAGTAATCTACATTCACGTTGTCTAGAAGACGACGCGAAAGATTTGATACACTTGACTGTTTCAAATATTTCTTTTCCAATTCTTGAAAATAGAATACATCTTTGTCCTTTTTATAAGCATGTTCTTGAAGATTAGAAGACTTCCAGCTTCAGTTGAAAATTTTTTTCAAATTAAACGCATAGGTAATGATTTGTTTGTAGAATATGTTCATCCATATTTCAATACTCAATACTGAACTATCGGCATTTTTTCCTAGATTCAGATATGATGAAAGGTAAATTTGGCCAGAGTTCTAATAGATTTACTTATCGACTGTTCACCTTTATATTACACTAGACAACAGCGAAAATGTATCTAAAATAAAATCGACTAAATTTTAACAGTCTTGGTGTGCTAAAACCGTAACTAAAGTGATGTTTTTAATATTAGTTCAAATTTTTAAAATATATGATTTAATGTCTCCCTATATATTAACAATGTAACCGCAAGAATGCACAGGGGTATATTTTCTTGTTACAATATAGGGGTGCGACGTTGCCAAATATATGTTTTTCCAAGTTAAGACAATTTTTTACAACTTAACAATACTGCACGAGGAATCTCCAGGAATCCCCATATACGAAGTCCCAACCCTCCAGGGCTTAAAATAAGGAAGACAGACATTTAAGCTCATGTAAATCGACTTTATGTCTGCCTTGTACTAAACCGCCCCTGAATTCAAATGGCATATTATGGAATTTAATAGAAAATTCTCAAACATTCTCTAAAAATGTAAAACCCGTAGTTGGTTTTATAAGCAGTTACAAAGCGGAAGGGTTAGTTAGTCAGTCTATTACCTCATTCATAAAAAAGGCACGTCGGCTTTATTTCGCTTATAATATTGGAGATCAAGGAAAAGAATGGGCGCCACATATCTCCTGTAATGCATGCACTTCAAGTCGGAGATCACGGGTTAAATAGTAAAAAACGATCTATGCGATATGCTGTCCTAATGATCTGGAGAGAGCCTTCAAATTATGTTAATGATTGCTATTTCTGCATCATATTTCGCGTTGGGCAAGGCACAGCTATATCCAAGAAGAAAAAAATCGGCTATCAACTATCCAACGATGCCATCTGCCAACTTGTGCCGCATAGTGACGAAATTCCTATTCCAAAACCCCCAGAAACATTGACTGAAAAATCAAATAATAAGGATACAACGATTTCTCAAGAAGCAGATATGCCATCAACATCAAGAGATCCTAATATCACACCCAGCACGTTATGCCACTAACCGCACAAAATAACCCAATCAGAATTAAACGATCTTGTAAGAGAACTTACCATACCACTGAACCACCCAGATGGGCTTTGTGAGAAACTTAGAACTTCCAAAAAATAAAGCAGAGTTACTAGAATCAATATTTCACTAACGGAAGATATTAGAAGATGATGTTTTAGTATGTGTTTTTCGTAAATACCATAACGCCTAGCAACATTTCTAACATGGAAAAGAACTTGGTTTTCTGCAATAACATTAGCGGTTTATCGACGGCTTTACACATAAACTACAAGCCAGAGGAATGGAGATTGTTTATAGACAATCCAATATTGAGTTTAAAAGCAGTACTATTGCATATGGGAAACATTGTACCATCTATTCCTGTTGCATATGCAATTCACATAAAAGAATAATATGACAATATGAAATACCTATTGACAAGTATAAAATACGATAAGCACTAATGGCAGATCTGTGGCGACACTTTTACTTGGATTGCAGCTAGGCTACCCCAAGTTTTGCTGTTTTTCTTGTGAATGGGATAGTTGGGCAAAGGTGGTTTATTACAAGAGAAAAGACTGGTTCGTTCGACAATCCTTAGAGCCAGTTGAAAAAACATATGACATCGGTAGACCCCACAAAAATTTTGATGCCACCACTGCATATCAAATTGGGTCTAATGAAAAACATTGTTAAGGCACTGAATACAGATAGGCTAGCTTTTCTGTACCTGCGTCAGAAATTCCCAAGGCTATGTGAAGCAACAATTAAAAAAGGCATTTTTGTTTGGCTACAGATTCGAAATTTTCTGAAAGAGAAACACTTTGACAGCACTCTATCAGATATTGAAAAATAATGTTTGAAATGACTTACGCCTCGTGGACACAAATTTCTTCGGAAATAAAAAAGTCGACAATTACGTTATTCTTGTTAAAAATATGCTGCCATCGTATCAAAAGATGAGTTACAATATGTCTCAAAAGATCCATTTCATACACTCATATCAGGACTTTTCTCCTGACAATTGAGGAGCTGTCAGTGATGAGCATGGAGAGCGCTTCCATCAGGATATATCAACAATAGAGAAAAGGTACCAGGAAAAATGGAATGCTTCCATGCTTGCCGACTACTGTTGGACTCTTGTTAGAGATGCTCCAGAAACAATTCACAAAAGAAATGCAAAAAGACAGGATATTTAGTGTCTCTTCAAACGTAAAAGTATGTTTGTTTTTTTGTTATTTTGTTAAAAATAATGCATTTATACAAGATACAAAAAATAAACTAAAATTTGTTGCGTAGTGTTATTTATTATGATTAATGACTTTTGTGATGCATCACTCATAAATAAGGATTATTAAGCAAGTACACCATAAATAATGAGAACTACGTTTTAAACATTTGAATAGTGCACGCATCGCCTTGCATTTCTTAGTTTTCATGCGATACCGACACAGTCACTGTGTAAACAAATCATTAAAAACTCCCATATGCTTGCTAGCTAACTATATTGCGTGAGTCGCGTAATAGTTGTCATAACTTACAATAAGCCATGAGTGATTGTATATATACTGTGCACATGAAGCAAGAACAGAGATCTTGACTTATACCTTTATTCTGATAAATGCAAATTTTTATGGTAAAACTGTAATATTTTAGGTAAAAATTCAACATACGTCATTATTAATTGATAATCACAGCACAAGACAAATATATTGAAACAGATAATGGAAAAAAACAGCTACGTTCAAAATAAATGATTATTCTGATGAATTGATGTTCTGACCGATCGATGCGTCGTAAATCAAATAAATTGAAGTACATATTTTTTTTGTTATCGACAGGACATCTAATGGAACGAAGCGGAGTGAATCTATCAACGTATTGCAGTAATGATCAGTAGGCATCTAACGTCATTTTATTGACCTAATAAAGAGAGACTTTATAGGGTCTGAAAAATTGTATAAAAAAGCTTTACATAAAATAAGCTATTTTTGTGTTTTACGATTTTTTGGTTTTATAAAACAATATTGAAATTTGTTTTTTAAGTTGCTTTTATGAGATTGTTCGCATCCCTTATGTTTTTAGGTATAGAATCAATAAATTGTACAAATAATGTGTGTCCACTAGTTCATCGAATGGCTACAAGGTGTCTGGTAAGTGCCTCCTAATGTCTCGGAAGCATACAGGAGAAGTCGAAATAACCCTACTTTGTCAGAGAAAAAAAAATCATATGGTGCTCCTTTACGGCTCTAAGTTTTGAATCGACTTGTATAATTTAATAAAATTTTAATATTTTATAGAGGCCACAAGGACTCATTAAAGCATACTACAGCAGATGTTTTAGATCATCAGAGAAGTAAGGAACGGACTTGCAACCACACTCGTTGGGGGTAATTTTTGACAGGTGTAATTTTTCAGAGCTGAAAGCTTATTTTTTTTATAACATTTTGGTCATTCTTCTCCAAAAGTTACTAATGCTAAACACAAACAGGTAAAAATCAGTTTATTGTTGTCAATATCTACATAATGAATTACTATTGACGGAACTTGTCAAAACTGCCTTCAAGTAAAAATAATTTTAAAAAATGAAAGCATATTATTATGCTCATATGCATTTAATTTATGGTGAAGCGCTGACAAATTCTTCGAAGGCAAAAGGACTTTATGCTGAAAGATTTCCAGCTGAAACATTGCCAGGTCCAAAAATCTACGTATTTTATTTTTACGTGTTTATGTTTAACATTAATAACGTTTTTGTTTTTCGCATAAAAACAGATTTATCTCGAAAGCCGCCAGTTTCGAATTCGAAATAAATTAAGAGTACCTTTTGGGAAGAGGAATAACCAAAGTATTTAAAAAATCGGTTTTGAGCTATATAAAATGACATCTGTCAAAAATTAGGCTCAACGAGTGTTGCTGCAAGTTCGTTTATGACTTCTCCGATAATCCAAAACATCTACTGTAGTATGGTTTAATGACTATGACCTCTATAAAATATTAAAATTTCATTAAATTGTATAAGTAGGTTCAAAATTTAGAGCCGATAAGATAAATTACTATGTATCCCTTTAGGGCTCTGTATCTCCGTGAAGGGGCACTTTAAGATTTTTTTAAGACAAATTAGGTTTATTTTGACCTCCATTGTATGCTGCCGAGAAATTAGGAGGTACTTACCGGATACCCTGTATATTTTAGAATATAAAAGATTATCCGTTAATTCACTAGTATAGTTTAATACCTGTCTTAGTTGATATTAAAGATTTGAATTGACAAGTGCAACAAGAAAAATCAAATTTTGCATCTTACAAACACAACAATAAAAAATCCCAAGAAAAATGGAAAATTCTGCTTATTTTAGAGAAAACAACTATTTATCTTACCGATTTGAAGACTCTATGATCTCTACGTTCTCATTCCAAATTTTCCTAAATAAAAGTTTACGTGTTTGTAGCTAGATTGGTTTTAAAAGTTAATATGCTAAGAAAATTAGCCAAACAAATTTCCCTATTAGGGTCCTTGTCTGCGGCGGATAACGAACAGGTGTTTCAGACAGTATGAAGGTAAAAGATCAAAACGTATGTGTTTACTATCAGGATTTTGTTGAACTAAAGGAATGGTTAGCAATTAAACGGACAGAATGATAATTCTTACGGTTTTTCACTTACAAGTGAAAGACGTTGAATATTTTCGAATATTTGAGGAAAATATGTGATAAGCCCATTGAAACATGCTTTTGAATGAGTTTTTCGTATTATTTGTTGGTGAGAATATTTCAAAAAAAAAAAGTAAAAATTCACTAATTATTTAATAAACAATAACTTTTGAGAAAAATGAACCCATAATTTAGATAATGCGTTAAAACATTCACTCTAAAGAGAAAATGCATTAAATTTAATGTATATGTGCTGGAAGCAAATTTCACAAACACTTATTAAATGCATTTAATGTAATGCATTAATTTGAATAATTTCCATTGATCTAAATTAATTTACTCCATGTAATGTAATCATATATTAAATTTAAAGTTTGATAATTACTTGATAATTACTTTTTAAGGTGACTATGTACATTAAATATACATCCCGTGTTCATTGAATTTGAAATATGTTATCACATATTTAATATACCAATATTAATATGAGTTCAAAAAATTCAGAAACTATCAGGAAAAGGTGGGTATTTTTTTCGTAGTTTCGAACTCATTGGTTCCAGTCAGTACGGGGCAGACACGTACACCTCACTATAAGAAAATTGAGTTCTTTACGCAACTCATCATACTAAACAAAAAGTTCAGTACAAGTTGCGCCATCTCCCAGAATCTCATGCAATGTATACTTTATACTTTACTTTTATACTTTATTCACCTTTAAGATCAATTTACATTGACATTTAGGTACATCACATATCCAAATATATTTACACTTAGGTACATCACATATCCAAAATATACAGTACAATAACACTAGCAAGAGGAAGTCAAAGAATAAATAATAAAAATGAGGACATACAACGTCAGCAACACACCTTCAATTTTGAGAACTTTAAAAATTTCTCCATAAAGTTATTGTCACTATTAGCAAACAAAGTCAAACATTTATTCACCTTTAACATCAATTAAGGTTGATGTGGAGGACGTCATATGGTCAGATATATATCAAAATCATACAATATGCATGAAACACTAGCTATATTTCTTAAAAATTAAAAGTTACCTATAATAAAACAAAGAACAAAAACGGGACACATAATTTAAGTCAGCCATCGTATCACTTCAAGAATCCTCAAAATATTCCGCGAGTGAGTAGAAGCCCTTCCCAATTAAATATTTTCTTAATTTATTCTTACAGCTATTGTAGTTATTGGCTGATATGATAATTTGAGGAGGTTTGTTGTATATACGAATAGGGTGATAATTGACAGATTTTTCAAAGTGAGTCGTATTGTGCGAGATGTAAAGTGGAACATTTGCATTCCGGGTGTTATACTGGTGGCAAGTCGAACTGGTTTCAAAACGTTTAATGTTGCTTTTAACGTAAAGACAACACTCAAAAACATATACACATACAAAAGTTAGTATTTTATGATTCTTAGAAATATCCCTACATGATATTCTCCTTTTTAAATTAAATATAAGTCTAATAATTCTCTTCTGTATTAGAAATACTCTATCTGCATTTGATGCAGCTCCCCAGAGAATCACATGGTAAGACATCGCCGAGTATACGAAAGCATAGTATACCTGCAGCAATGTAGTACGTGATAAGTCACGTCGTAAAGGTAAAACAGCAAAATATGCCCTATTGAGTTTATTGGTAACCTCCCCAATATGCCATTCCCATGTAGTACGGCTATCCACTGTAAGATCCAAAAACTTGCTATAGGAGGCACACGAAATTCCTGGAATCGCTAAGTTATTCTTGTTAAAATATACACATTTAGTATTATCTACATTTAATATGAGTCTATTTTTTTCACACTACCTACACATATCACCAACAACCTGTTAAATAGATGCTCCAAGTTCTTCAGGAGTTGCTTCTGATAGAGCTACTGAGGTATCATCCGCATAGTTTATCACCAGACCTCTAGTTATATAACAAGGCAAATAATTTATAAACAGAGTAAAAATTAGTGGCCCCAGTACAGAACCCTGAGCGACACCAATATCAACATCATACTCACTGGGCTTACAGTCATTTAAATAAACAAACAGTTTTCGATCAGACAAAAAGCTAACAATCCAATCAAGCACTCTCATCCTTAACTTAAGTTGGAAAGCTTAAATCTAATAAAATTGATATTGATGCTATCAAAAGCCTTTGAGAGATCAAAGAAAACAGCAGCGACATGACGCCTACCATCCATTTCCGTTTCCAAATAGCCCACAAATTCTGTCGCTGCTGTCTCCGTTGACCTATCAGACTGAAATCCATGTTGATTCTTAGTAATCAATTAATACTTGAAAAGCTCCTTAGCCTATCATGCATTACACACTCGAACACTGTAGAAAATACGGTCAAGATACTTATTGGCCGATAATTATCGGCTAAGTGTCTATCACCGTTCTTAAAAACAGCCAGTGTTTTGCTCAGCTTTAGACTATCCGGAAAAATGCCATCCACAATCGACTGGTTTATTAAAGCACAAAGCAGTTCATTTATGAATTTTGCAATCTTTTTGACAACTCTTACTGGCACATCATCCGATCCACAGGAGTATGTGTTGTTTAGATTACTAATAATTTTAACGATTTCTTCTGGTATTGTCGGCTCGCAAAGTATAGAATTAGTCATGGAAAACTTAACCACCGTACATTCTGTAGAGATATTATTTATAAAGTGATTATTCAATTTTTCCTTTACTATTGTAGTGAAATATTTGTCAAAATAATCCGCCAAGTCTTGGCTGCTTGTAAGGGGAACCCTTGTCAGTCTCAATAAAATTTATATGTGAAGTATTATTTCCTTTTAGTTTTTTGTTCACCTGTTTCCATACTTCTCTTGTTGTGTTTTTCGAGTCGCGGATATTTTGTTCAATATAATCACGTTTGACGTTTGAGATATGTTTTCTGTACTCCTTCAGTTTTTCCTTATAGAATATGTTGAATAATAATGTAAATTCCTTTTATTAGGGTATATGAGAATTAATTTTAATGTATAAAAGTTGAAATATCTTTTCAGTTACGTGAAATTTAAGATATCATTTAATCAAATTTAATGTACAACGAACTGATATTTGAATGAACTGCTTTAAATTCAAAGTAAACGTAAATTATTCACAATTTTTGGTAAATAATCATTAAATTTAATGTAGAATGGACATTAAATTTGCATTAAATTTAAGGTTATTTAACAGTGTGGGTAATTGACGACCTAATAAGTTGTAACAATTTCGGATCAATACTTCAAGTAGTTTTTGTATACAATCTTACCCAGAAACTTTTTTTTGCAACCTTATAATGCGCAAAATGATAAATTTGCAATTATCCGAAAGAGCTCTAATTGAAGAAGCAGAGATGTTTTACTACATTGAATTGTTAGATGGAAGAAAATTATATTTAAAAACGTTATAAAAGCTAGAAGAAATTCGGTTTTCTTATTCGACAAGCGAGCTGTTAGTACCCCATACATTTTTTTTCATTGTCCAAAATTTAATTCTTTTTGTCACAAAGACAAACCAATATTTGAAAAAAGCACTAAAAATTGGAAATATTTTTATAGGAACATCACTAGAAACCTGTTAGAACATATTGAGAGTTTCATCAAAATATCTTCCTCCCACAAAAATTATACATTAACAGACAAAAACTAAATAAATATATAAACGTCCATATGGTAATCTCATTTTCTTGAGGTCGGTTATTAATCCATGCAGTTGTCTTTTTTGCACTTAAAAAATTTCCTACAATAGCGGTATTGCTAGACAGATTTTATTTGTTAGTAAATAAAGATTTAATATTAAACTATAAAAACATCAGCATAAAATACTCAAAATGAAGTAAACACTATAATATTTATTATACTTACACTGTAGGTGTTTCTGATATAGTAGGCTGCACCCATTTACTTAATATTTTGTTTCTAAACAGCTGGCCAAAGGTAATTCTAAACATTCGGTTCATGCAGCAATAAAGTATGAAATTTATAGACCCATTTAATAAAGCCAGAATATCCATAATTTCACCGTAATGTTGATAGCATGTTAAAAATAATTCCTTTCCTCTCAAGCCAATTACTAAGGCAAAAAGACCTTGAGGAAGTTCGGTTAACAAAAACAATAGCAGAATGGCTACTAACATTTTAGTTGTTCGGTCTGCACGCCTTTCGTACTTTGATACTTTTTTAGTTTCTCGGCCGTTGGCTATCAGAAAATTATTATCATATCCTTTTAGTACTTGTCTTCCTTTTTTAGCTTTAAAGAGAGTCCGTATTAACCATACACTAATAATAATTAATATTATACACGGTAAAAGCTTAAGGAATATTGAATAGAGCCAAAAGTTAATTTTTAAAAAATCTCTGTGCATTTCTACTGTATCACTTAATTGAACATGATATAAAGTATACACTTTGTCTTCTGTAACATTGATGCTTTTAATTTCTAACGTTGGATACTGTGGCAAACACAAAAATAGTGGTAGAATGTAACTTGTGATGATGGCAATGGTACATCTTCTGTGGGAGCAGAGAACATGATTTTTTTCAATGTATCTGAAACAAAAGAAAACAATTATATACCATAAATTCTTGTTTACTTATTTTGTAAAATAATTTATTGTTTGTCCTTATTTAAAAAAATAATATTTCATGTGGTAGAATTCTTGACGTATTCGGTACGCAACATTTTAGATCTGTAACATGCTACACTTGGCAAAAAACAAGAGTAGAAAATTCTACTTGGTTATTATGGAAAATAAAATGAGAGAGTATGCAATCAATTCCATCTCCGACAAAAAGCCCTATAACAAATAGACCTGGCCAGACTAAAAATGAAATCGACTTTATAATTATAGATAAAAGGGAAATAATCAAGAACGTTTCTGTGGTAAACAGGTTTTTAATAGTAAGTAATCACAGGATGATATGTACGAAAATTTCCCTAAATTTTAAAAACTAAAGAAGAAATTGAACTGTTCCCAAAGATCTAAACCAATGTCAAGCCAAAAAAGAAATGTATAACTACCTAAAGAGGTCAGATATTAACTACTACAACGTCGACCAACTCAACACTCCCATAGTAGATAATATATTAGTGGCAGCGATCGAATCTTATATTATACAAAATAAAACACAGCAAAGTTAAATAACCGCCCAAACAATTTATTAAATATTGAGAATAACTAAGAGATAAATACGGACCGAATTTTTCAAGACAATATTAATTTCGCAGGGATAGTTGCAAAAATTCAACTCAGAAATAGTCGCTAGAGTTATAGAAGATAACAAAACTTTGATAGCTCCCAGAGAGAAAATTTCTCTTTGCAAGGACAATATTTTCAAGTTGAAAGACCACAAAGGAAACGCGAGAAGCAATAGGGATGATATTCTTAGAATGGTGGAATCATTCTACTCGGAACAAGGCCACCATAACCAAACATTACATGATACCTAAAATTTTGAACTAAGGATCGAGTGTATTCCAGAAATATCCAATATCGAGGTACACAGAGCTATCTTATAAATGAAAAATAAATCACCAGGTAAGTATGGAATATATATCGAACCGATATATTGAGGTGGTAAAACATGACAAAGACCACAAAAAAGTCTTTTTAACAAATATCTTATGATAGGAACAACACCAATATAGTGAAACAACACTCTCATTGTACTTGTGCATAAAAAAGGCGATTTTTCGGAACTTTAAAATTATATACCAATTAGTTTATTATTACACATATCATAAAATGTATAGGTTGAGAAGTAAACTAGTTATATGTCCCAACCGAGGAAACAATTGGGCTTCAGACCAAGTTTTGGCACTAATGATGGTCTTCAAGTCTTAGAAACAATAATAAAGAAGTCAGCTGAGTACAAAAAAAAACATCGACTATGAGAAAGCCTTCAACTCCGTAAACCAACACTAAATGTTAGAAGCAGTAGCTCATTGTAGAATACATCATCATTATGTTATACTAATTAAACCAATAGACGATCTCATAACTGAAAATGTCAGAATGCATGAAGAAATGAGTAAACTCAACATCGGAAAGGGAGATTAATATATCTGCAAACAAATGGACTAGGATGATCTAAGAGTCAATGTGTATGATGAAATACTCCACTATCAAAATTCTGGAAACTTGTAAATATACCTCATAAGGAGTAGGATTGAAAATAAATAAGTCAAACACTCAGATCATCACTAACCCGGTACTGAGCAAGGGTATCTACATTAATAAGAGAGCGCAAGAAACCCTATCCTTCAAGTATTTGGGCCATAAAATATGTGTCAGTAGGAGCAATCATACCTACAATCTCATGTCATAGATAGATAGAAAAATACTTAAGTAGAACTGGGAGGGACATATAGGCCAAATGAAGGACAAAACGAATTCTTGATTGGAGAACGAGATCTTAAGTATTTAGAAACAGCATTCTTACCCAGTCAATGAATCGACGATCTAAAACGTAGCAGAATAAACTAGATGCAGAAATACAGGACATTTCTGTGGAACCATGTAAGGGAGATATATTTGCAGTAGTGGAGGCAGACAGGCTGGATGATTCTGATGATAACGATGATGATGAACAGGCGTATAGGGATTTCAAGCAAGAAATAAATATATTGTGCAATAAAATAGCATTTCTCTCAGTTCCATTTTCTGTCACGTTATTTACATATAGATATAAAATAATCTTATGTTTTATTATTTCTATTAAAATCAAGCCATTGTTATTTTCAAGACCGCTACCGTAGAGTTAAATAGATATTACCTTTATAAAATCACTTATGAAAACATTCATTTTTTATATTCTGTAATGTAACTATCACATATTTATTCCTTCTTTGAATGTGAAAATAAGAAACAATATTACTGCTAAAAGTATGGGCCAAATAAGTCTTATCAAAGAATTTGTTGAACTTGAAATTATCTTCTGAATAGACAATTTGTGAAAATTAATTTCGTTGTGAATAACTATAGTTAGAGCATGGCAAACATATTAAATATGCAACGTAAAAAAAAAACCTTAAAAATCGTAATATATTGAAATTATTCCTCAGCTTCACTTCATATTTTTACATTTGAATAATTTTTTCTATACAAATTGAATCAAAATGTATAGTCTCCTATACAAAAACAAGGAATTTTAATAAGAAAGTAGCATGTTGTTTATATATATATATATATATATATATATATATATATATATATATATATATATATATATATACGTTATGTCGGATATTTTCACGGGTGTGGTGTGTAATCGAAGGTTCTCGGGCATCCCGTGTATGTGCTGAGTCCCTCTCAGGACTGTAAGGCAGCTGCCAACAGTTTGTCGCCTGCAAATACAACTCTGGTCCTTTCTCCACATGCATTTAGACCACTTTATGGTCTCATCATGAGAGCTGTATCCAACCGAGAACAACATTCGCAGGACACAACTGCTATATAAAATACAAATTCCAAAGTCTGTCGGCAGGATATTAAAAATTTGCCGACTTCCATACCAGACCGAAAAATATCGCCAGTCAAATGACATCTATACAGTCTGGAGTCCGGAGTAGTGTGAAATTTTTAAAAAAATCAAAATTTCAGTAAGAAATAAAGAAATCTATCCGCCGTATTTAAATAGTTGTTTGTATGTAATATCCTTCCGACAGACTTTGGAATTCATATTTTATATACCAGTTGTTTCTTGCGAATGTTCGATACAACTCCACTGAGGAGACTATAAGGTGGTCGAAATACGTATTAAGAGAGGACCAGAGTTATATTTACAGGAGACAAACAGTTTATATATATTCTTTTCTTTTATCTGCTTGAAAGGATAATACATATCAACTACTTTTTATATACTACAGATAGATTTCTTTATTTCTTACTGAAATTTTGATTTTTTTCAAAATGTTGTTGTCTTGAACATGTCACGGTTCAATTTTACTATGGCTAATTCATTTAATTTAACCTTGTTTTGCAAATACGGTCATTATGGGCAACACAGTATCATTATTTCCCAGAGATTCTTTGAAGGAGAGCATTTAATTAAGTACAATTTTGATTAATTTTATTTCCATTATTTTGTCCTACTTTGGTATTTCACTACACTGTGCTTAGGTATTTTCTTATCAGCATCAAACATGTTGCTACCTTTTTTTTTTTGTATTCAGATAGATCTTGTTTTTTTTTCTGGCCATTTATATTTACATTTGATGGGATTGTATGCATATTGGGTTGCAGAAACCAGGAAATGTCGAATGATATATTAATTTATATTTATTGAATTTAAAAATAACTACTGGGATACTTATTAGATTTATTATTCTTATTTTGAGTAGAAAATGCTAACGATTAATGAATTGGCTTAACTAACAAATGCATTTCAACCGGCTGTTGTTGCCCAGTGTCTTTCCTTTTGAGCTGTCATTTCTTTCACACGTAGCAATTGAACGTGCTTAGGAAGTCGATTAATGCGCAAGCTGGGCCATTGTTATAAATAGAGGAAGGAATCAGTCGAAACCACAAAAACATCGGGGTTCACCCTCAAGGTAGAGAAAATCCAGTTTCACCCTCGGGGTAGAGAAAACCTAGCTCCACTCTTTGGGTACAGGGAAGCACAGATCACCTTCTGGGTAAGTGAAAACCCAGTTTTACCCTTTGGGTAGAGGAAAACCCATTTGCACTCTCTGGGTATAGAAAATCCACTTCCACCCTCCGGGAAGGGAAACAGTCCACTATAGGTGGATTCTTCAGGAAAGAATCCTTCAGTAACCTCCTTTTTTTATAAATAAAGAGTGAAATTAGTATTAAGCCTCTATAGTTTTATTTGTCCTGCAACTTCCTGTCATTTTGCAGTGCGTTAACTTTTTATTAATATTTTGTTTAGCAATTTTTTTTTGAGCCGAGCTGAACGTTAGATCGAAGCAACAACGTGTAGGGGAGGGCGGTTTCTGTGTCTACCCGGCCTAAAATTCAGTGGCGCCCTTTTAAATACCCACCCCTACTCTACGGCATAAGGCCTAGCTTGGTACTTTGTTCGCTGGTGCCGCCCCTAGCCTTCAGCTCTGCTCTGCTCTTACGAGTTACCCTTTACTAGCGCTCTTTTTATTTAAATACCTGTGTAGCAAACAATGGAAAGAATTTTTAATCATTAACTGTTAGTAAAATCTGCTCATCTCTAGTTTCTTCTATTTTTTTTATAGAAAATGAAAATTCCAGTAATAAGTCTAATTGTTTATCATGTTAAGAAATTTGGTAAGATATCAAGAGATATGCTAATCTTTAGTACAAAAAGTTTAACAATTTTCGAAAATATATGTTATATGTAAATAACTGCTCAGATTTAAACAACAATATATTCGTTGGACCATTGTTTACGATCGGTGGAGGATAGCTTTTTTATGTTTGGCGAACACAGGTATTTTTATTCAATTATGCTTTCAGTCTTTCTACTTATCGTGACTTCTTTGAGAATTTTTAAGTTTCAAACACTAATACAAATGCTAAATTTACATCTTGTTTCAACAAAAACACGATTTAAGAAGTAAATATTATTAAAAATTATTTAAATTTTGAAAATAACATAATAATTAGGCAACCAGAAACACATACTTTTATTTTATTCTTCGTTTACTACATTGTCCAGTTAAAGTACCTATTAGTATGTTATATTAGCTTAAATAATGTAATTAAAAAAATACTATATCGGTGTGTATACCAAAAAATAAAAGAGTTCGCACTATTTATCAACACTTTTCCAGACATAAATAAAAATATTATCACCAACGACACAGCCAACCCTAGTTTTGACGATATGCAAATTCTACGGGGAAATTCGTTGGGTAGATCCTTATTTATTAGATTTTACAAAATCAAAACTTTATTGCTTTATATAATAATGGCAATAGAAACCAACATAAGTACAAAAAGAAAATGGAAAAATTTGAATAAGATCGGGAATAAAATGTACAAGGTCTCCAATTTTGACATTTTTACAGGGTGTCTTTATTATTAAGATAGAGACTTACAATAGTCGCGAAACTATGCTACTTTTTTGTTAAACAAAGCCTCCTCTATTTTTGAGATTGAGGGCGAAATTGACAAATTTCCATTTACAAGCCTCCCCCGATATTAATTAATACATAAGTTAATGAAACAGTAAAAATAAGTTATTACAGATTCGTTTACGTAAAATATACTTGCATACTTTCTAAAAGCATTAGATTTTGAGTTATAGACCAAACATATGTTTTTTAAATAGAACAACCTGTGTATTATTTGACAGCTCGATTTCACTTTTTCAAGGTTTTCTAAAATGAATAATAGTTAATATTTGATTTCACCAATAAATCTAAAATTTTGATTTTTTTTTTAAATTCACACTTAAATTCGCAATAGGCAATAAATAAAGAAAATATATTTTATTAATATTAATAAAAATCCTTTGGTACAACGTCTTGAATATTATTTAAAATAGGTTTTCAAGATCCTTGTAATATAATATAGTTTAAAAGTTGCAGGCAAATTATATATTAAACTTCATACATTCTGAAATTACAAATAATGTCTAGATTTACTATGTAAAAAAAAAACAGATAAATTAAGAATACGGAATACTAGATTAAACATTTTATTATGAGTACTGCTGAAAATCGTTGTCACTTTCCCGTAATAGAGAATTGATACATTTCTGCAATTTTCCTTCAGGCATTTTAAATATTAACAAGTTTGTTTCGCAAAAGCGGAAAAGCAAAAATTTTTGCATTGCGAAGTTTCTCTGCCGAATGATGTCGAGTCCTATAAATCATATTTTGTAATGAGTCCCATAAAAATTAAGAATCTTACACCTAAAATAGACTACAACAATCACCATTTCGTCGTCAGGCAAAGGGCCGGTCGATAGATATTGAATATAGGTATCAACCTGGTGATAAAATGCTGACTATGATTAGAACTGAAATGTTAGTAAGGATTTATTTTGAGAATATACATTCCAATATATGAGAATTAATTGTAAGCGATTTCGTATAAACTATTTTAATAAATCTAGTCAACGAGGTTGCTCAGAATTTAATCTCCGTAGACCAAAGTTTCCGATTCCTTGACATCCCTAGTCGCACCCCAAAATTGGCCGTGACAATATAAAGCTTTTAGACCTTTATATGAATATGTAAGTTGTTGTACTCGCAGGGGCATTATCTGGAAACGAAAGCCTATCTGAAAATAAGAAATTTATTTCTCAAATACAATTATTTCAAACAGAACTGAATATTGCCATACAATGAATAAACTTTTTGGTGATCAGAAAGTATTAAAAAATGCCGAACTGATACAGTCACACTTCTTTTGAAAGACCAATCGAAACAAATTTTAAAAATAATTCAAAACAAAAGTTATTAAACTTTCTTTTATTTTACTTAGAAAATGTCAGAAATGCTTAACTTTTTTCTTGTCAAATACCTAAGTGAAAGTAAAATCTATTATATTTGATGCCATTTCTGGTGTTATTTGTCTTATTTTATGTCTAATATGTTCCCCAGGATTGTCAAGATTGTCAATGTTAACTGAGAAAATTGAAAAACTTGACGCTTACTTTTAAAAAATATCCGAGTAAATAATTAATAAATTGTGAAACTTTTCTGCAAAATGATTAGTGTTTTGCTATCTAATATATTTTAGTTAAGGTTTCCATCTTCTATGATAATAGAGAAGACAAATGTATCTTATTTAGTAGTGTGGTTTATGCTTAAGAAGATAAGCTAAAATTCGTTTCTTAATTCCCACTATAAAATCCTTTGATTTTTCTAAAATGTAGCGACTGTATTTCAAACACTATTCTTAGAAGAAACCAATGACCCTAAAAAGATTTATCCTGTTAGTTACAAAAACAGTTTCTGGCAACAGATTTGAATAATTATACAAAATAATATGTTAGTGTAATGATAGAAAATATCCTCAGTTTCAAATAAACAAGTTTAAAAAAAAACTGTATTTATTCCCAAAAGACGCATATTAAAATTATTTTAACACATACTGTATGTAACATTTGTATACTTCCAATATTAACTGAGCTGTCTTTTGAAGTATATGACGTAATCAGAAGGGACATTTAATATAACTCTTTTATCGAGAATGTACCTTTCTGGAACTTAAGGCCAGATGCGACACACGATCACGGAAGCCTGAATGTGAACCATTACATCTGTTATAATTGTAGTTTGATGCTGGCTATACTTGGCCCTATCCATTGCCCAATTTCAGAATTGCTGTTTTAAGTTTTCCCGACAGGCAAACAAATGCTCTTTACAAATGAATTTTAGGCAAATAAATTAAAATTTTTTCTTATGCTATTTCTGGCGTAATTAAAAGTTCATTTTCCCCTATCTTTTATATATTTCTCCGGACGTCTTATCACTGCTCAAATTTCGGCTTAAGTTTACTATGGCTGATTCAATATATTTTACCTCTTTTCTGCAAATACTCACGTTATGGGTAAACACAATATCTTTTTCGTTAATTATCTCTCATAAATTATTTTAATAAAACATACCGTTTGTCTGTTAGCTGCTTTCTTATTTTACTACAAATACCTTTCGCTTCGCTTAGTTCTACTTCCTGGTCAATCTCTTTCCTAGCTCGGTTATTTTATCTCCTGAATTTTGCCTTTGCGGTCTGCGGTTTTAAGTTACAATTGATTATCAGTTTGACCCCTATTTGGTATTCATTACAATGTTGCTGATTATATTTTATTTCGATTGATGTTGAATTTACCATTATCTTTTTTTTCAGATAAATTTCGGGTTTTCTGCCTACTATTCGAGTGAAATTCTTCCTTTTATCGTTTTTTATGACAACTTCCTTGAAGTTATTTTCAATAATTCCATAAATTTTGCTTTGTTTACATTATGGCTTTTCTTAGACTAGGTCATATGTCGCTATTGATAGTATATTAACAGGTTATTTTATAGCACTTGTAGAGTATTCTTTAAGTCATTTTTATGTTTTCTGAATTGCATAAATTTATGTTTTGTAATTTGCTTTAGCGACTTCTAGTCTACGAGTTCCCCAAACTCTCAGATAATTTATCCCTTTAGTTGAAATGTATTTATTTAATTTAAAAATAACTAATGGTTTACTTATTCAAATTTGAGTCGAAACGTTGACTATTAATAAATGACTTATCTGAAATTTATTTCAGTTGATTGTCGTTACCCAGGAACTCGCATAGAGTTGTTTTTGAGCTATTATCATGGTAGGTATACATGAATCTTTGAAGTAAATAAGGTAGAGGCCATATACCTTATCTCCACTTTTCCTGTTTAATTCGACTAAAGAAACTGTAATCTCAAATTTTTTTGTACATTATTTGGGATTTAGGGTTCTAAAATAGTTTAAATTTTCCTAGTAATTGAGTTTAGTTGATTAGGTACCTTATTTTTTACCTGTAATTTTTCCGGAATAAACCTAAATTTTTTTAAAGTCAAATAACAACTTATGGAAAGATTCATTAATTGTCGTTTATTAAAACAATCTTTCATAGATTTTTGATTTATGAAGATAGGCGCTCAAAATTAATTCTTAATGTCTAATTTGAATTTGGTCATGGTATGTTTTTTTAAGTCTCATCAATACTTAAATTGACTTATTAAGTTTTATAGTGGGTTCTAAGGTCGTTTCAATCTTTTGGCCCCATTTAGGATTTAAATTTGTTGAAAATAGAATTATATAGTATCGTCATATGTCTGGTGGCTAGATTACTTTCAATTTGAATCCAGTGTAACTTTTTTGTGTTTAATTGCAATGTTTAGGTACTTGACACTGACCAAATAAAGTAAAAAATTCAAGAGATTATTGGCAAAACGTTTATTTATTTTTACTTAATTAAAGTATTAAATCTAAAACGCGTATCCTGGCCTTCTACCTAGTATCACGGTAAATGTTATGATTATATTTTAATTCATTAATTTTCTTTCGAGCTCATTAAAATTGCGTTTATTTTTGATAGGTTTAAACTAATTTGTTTAATAGTAATTAATGTTAATAAAAATAAGCATTCGGTGTCAGTCAGTGGTCTTAAATCCTAATTATTAGCTATTTTATTTTATTATTATATTCGAGTTTGTGGTGGTTGATTTGGTTAAGTAATTAATTATTTTCTAAAGTAAATCTTTTGGTTTATCTTATATTAAACTGTCACTCGAAACCAAACTGCATTTTGATTATACGTTTATATATATTTTTTTTTATTCTTACCTACCATGAGTACAACAATTTAAGCAGTTTATTACTTTAAATTATTTGTTTAATTATTGCTAATTAGTTCTTGATTAATATTTCATTTTATTATAATATTCAACTTTAAAATCATCTTCAATATTTTTTTGTTTAGGAAGTTAAATAACTTAGTAATTATATCAACATTTCTTGCTATTTTGAGGAAGGTTGATTAACAAGTTCATTTGTTTTTTTGGTTTAATTTTTAGAAGAAGGTTTAAATGATCCTTCTGTCTTGTATGGTTCTCCCTAATTGTTTTTCCTACCGGTTTTTCTTACTGGTTCTTTTCTTAGTGGTCTTTTTTCTACTGATTCTTTTCCTACTGGTTCTTTTTCTACTAGTATTTGTACTACTAGTTTCTTTCTACGTTTTTGTTTTATCTTTTGCATTTACCTTTTTGGTAAGAAAATTGAACTGATGTTTCAATAGCACCTACATATGATTACGCAGTTGAGTAGTGTTGTAGCCTGATTTTCTCTAGACCTCACAATTCGCAGTGTCACTACCAGATTAGCCAGCAAACTTAGTATTATTTTACCTTGTTTGTATTTTAAAGATAATAGCTTATACATTTTGTATAGTAAGATTATTCCATTCTTTTTTTTTTGGAAAGTGTTGCCCAATTTTCCGGCATTCTATCCCATAATCATGAAATATGAAGGGTTTGCGTTATGTTTTATTTAACGCCAGTAGGTACTAAAGTTTGTTACTTATTAAATTTTGTTTGATCCTTTATGTTTTTTGTTTGACATATCTTGTTAATATTTATTGAAATTATTTTACATAGGTCTACTTCAATTATTTTCTTTTCCAATTTATTTAACAGTTTAATAGCTATAGAGTATTAAATTTTAGCTCTAAATTAATTTGTCATTATATTTAAGATGAAAATTTTTGTAATAATTTGAAGTTGGTAAATGTGTTTTCACTATCAACGCAGCTATAGCTTAGATTCACTTAAAGATTTCTATTATTGTTATTTATTGCCGAGTTTTATGTGACCCACATGCTAACTTACGTGTGTTTTTTGTATCTGAAAGCTAGTTTATTTCTTCGTTAAACCTAGCTACAAATGCAGTGGCGTCCTGAATAGCTCACCGCTTCCCTCCGGCATAGTGATTGGCCTGACATTTTTGCTGGCTGGCCCGGCTACGAACTTTCAACTAAACTGCAGTGATTTTATTTTAGAATTTTTAATTTGTTAATACTATTTTATTGAATTTCTTCTCACTTTATTGTGAATTTTTGACACAAAATACAATCGTTGCTTGATATCAATTTGGGTTTTTTGATACCTTCTGGATTTTTGCTAAATTAAAATATAGCCGAATGGGAGCAGGTTTTTTTCAGCATACCCTTTAGTTCGAGGCGATCTGAAGACCAGGAACGCTACAGTTTTGAAAAGAATGAATGATTTTTTTTAAATTCGACAAAAGTGAAAATAATCAGGGGTTTTTAAATATGAAGTAATTTTTGCCTAAGATCAATCTTAAGAAAATCAAGTCACATCCTAATTGGTAATAGGTGAGATACTATCTTGGCAAAACAAAATAAGGATGTAAAGTTTGAAATAAATTTATTATTTAGAAAAATCTGTTTTCTTAAAAAATCACTCTGACATATCGACTGTTTTAGGTATAAATTTCTTCCAATATATTAATTTTTACGGGGTTACATGAAGGAAACTGTGTAATAATGAACTTTGATTTTTTAAATAGTGACTCACATTTGTTCACTTCTAGAATCTCTTTAAAATTTTGAACATTTTTTCTATTACATGTTCTATACCTAAATGTATCGACAATTAAAACTCTAAATGAAAATGAATATTTACCAGGATAAGTAATTTAATGACCTGTTCCTCTATCATACTCTGTCAAATTGTCACCTTGAGTTAATTTTAACTGAAAATAAAATTTACTGAGGGTAAAGACCCAATAAGAAGTGGGTCAATTATTTAAAGAAAAATATTCTTATCTTCCACCAATTTCACAATTGGCCTCTTGATTGGCCACCGAGGTTTCCAGACTTAAACGCTCTTGACATTTGTTTGTAGGGTTACCTTGAAGGTAAAGTTTTAAAGAAATCATCCAATGGACAAAGAAGACTTAAAGAAACTTTCAGAATGAATTTAAAAATCACTTAGGTTACTGACAAATAACCAGTGGAAGGCATTTTCGGCATCTAATAAGATGATAAATTAACTGTTGTTACAACTTTATTTAGAGTTTTAGCTGTCAATAAATCGAAAAAATTACCTACTAGGTGTAGGATATGTTCAGCTAGTTCTATTCTTATTATTAAAAATTCATTCAGCGTTTTTTAATCATACATTTTTGTACTTTCTTCAAAGTAACCACCAGGGTTTAATTTTCATAAGTCTTTCTTGGTTTTTTATGTTTATAAAACTTTATAAAGAAAAACTATTCATACGAGAACCCCAACCATCTAGCTTCTGAAGTATGTTATAATAAACTTAATAATAGTTGTTCAAACGGTTATGATGGAGAAGGTCGCATCAATCATTTTTTTTAATTTAAATAGCGTACTCTGTAAAGTACATTATTTCATTATGTTTAAATTTTCATCAAATATAATTATCTTTAAATAATAGTGGTGTTTAACAAATACTAAGAATGTGGTCTAGACAGCGGACTTTTTAAAAAAGGATAACTACATTGTAGTTAACAGAGTTTCATATGGCGTGTTTTTTGCGTCGAAATAATAGAGTGATGTTCTATTAATATTGGAAATTTTCCCAATTCTCTATAATTTACAGTTAATATACATATTACGAGGGTAGCTGTTTATATTTAGGAAACAGGCAACACTAGCCTTGCTAGGTACCATCTGATATATCCATTGTAAAGTTTGACATATTAGGTGGTACACGTACTCAAAACGTTTTGACATACCAACACTATTTATGTCGTTTACAGTAACTTCAAAATTTCATCTCTACTATAAAATGCAATTAATTCGTGAACATATTGGTATGATTATTTTTTAAAAGTTTATGTTGGATCCACATTTGACCATGAAGACACTGTCCGCATTAATCCCACATAACTTAACAATCGCTCAAAAAAAGGATCTTGTCAATTGGTGCAAAGAAATTCCCAAAAATACTATAGCGGTGCTTCAAAACACATAGGTCACATCATTCTTCACCAATCAATGAGAGCTCTCACACATCGGTTCAAACAAGTAACTTTTCAAGCATTCAAAACATAGAATTGATGAATCATCCATAACTGTGATTTGGCATCCAGTGACTTACTTTTGTTCCAGTACATGGAGAACAAACTACGAGGTCAACGATTGTTTAAGCCAGAAGGGGCGGTTGATGCGTTCAAAAACGACAGATATCATCTACACGGTAGATTAAAATGCTTTTCGATTTGGTTTAAATGCTTGCAAAATTGTGTTGATCATAGTGGAGAATATTTTAAAAAACTAAACTATTTTTAATGCAAAAAATTTGCTCTAGTTTTTTCTTCCCGAAATTAAACTACTCTCGTACTTATTTAAAACGTTATTGTTGAAACTGAACAACTACAACAAATAAAATTATTTTAACAGTATAAAAAAAAACAGAGTTAAATCATGGCTAGCTCGTACTTGTTTGGGAATTATAACTTTATTTATTTATTTTATTAAATGTTCTTATTTAGTACTATGAAATAAACGGATTTCTAAATTTTTTGAACTGTAATCTTTCTTTTTCTTTCTTCGTTTTGATGGCTTTGCTGCAAGGCAATTCGCCAGCTCGTCCCACGGTCCGGTGCTTATCTAGAGCCAGAGCCACCCTTCTGGATATGTTACACAGAAATACGGTTTGTGGGCACTAGTGTTGGGGATTCCCGGATAGACGGGTATATACCCCAAAAACCCCCTAATTCTATCTTTCAAACATACAGTTTTTAATAAGTGCTGTGTATTTAAAAAAAACTTTTCTCTTTCTCTTTGTATCCTTGAGGTAATTGTTAGTTTAAGACAAAAGGAAATTGGATATCCCACTACAAAAAAAAATTTTACTATCACATACACAGGAGAGGATCAGGAAGGGGTGGGGGAGTCCATTGGGTAATAATTATTCTACAGTTTGATCCTATTAAAGTTAAGGTATTTAATTAATAAATTGATAACTTCCTCATTAAAATTGCTTAAGATATACGAAATGGATAATGGGGAGCTAAAGTTCATGTCCCTGAATTTATTATATAAGTCAAAGTTTTGAATCTTGTTGATAGGACATTCAAAAAATATGTAGTTTAAATCTTTAACTACCCCACATTCACAAAAAGGATCGTCCTTTAAATTTAATTTAAATAGATGTAATTTTGTTAGGCAGTGTCCAGTTCTCATTCAATTATGGTCGAAATGTGTCTTCTATCCTTGTAAGCCATATTTTTGAACCAACTATTCGTTGAGAAATCAGATTGAACCAACTTATATTGAGGATTTTTATTTATTAGATTAGTTTTCCATTTTTCTTTAAATTTTTTATGGATATCCCCCTTATAATAAATATCCCCTGGATCTAGTAATTCACTCATAGGAACATTTAGATCTCTGCCAATTTTGGCAAATTAGTGTACTACATTACTTCCTGGAATATCTGCGTGACCTGTAATCCATGACAAAATGATTCTAAACCCATTTTGATTTGCCAAAAAAATTAATCTTTTTATTTTAAAAACCCATGTACCATTTTATATTCCAAACTATTTTTAGTTATGCTGTCAATTGCACTTTGAGAATCCGAAAAAATAATGATTTTACTAAGCAATTTTAATCCCCTGGTGTATTGCTAAAATTTCCACCTTAAAGATGGATATATCGTTAGGCAGTCTGGAAGAAAATCTATATTGAATACTAGGAATATGTATACTTGAACTGTAATCAACAATAAATGTTTGTATTAATACAATTGTTGACGTTATTGTTACCCAGTAACTTATCTGACCAAAATTTATTTTTTAACGATTTTATTTCGTCTTAGTGCTGCTTATAGTATGCGGGCTGTGCCTTCAAATTTTGTAATCAAATTTTAACTCACTTTCGATTATTCGATAAAGCTCAAATTTGATTTACATATATAACCCCGATGACTATGCAATATCATGGCCTTGGAACTGACCTTGAATGTATATTTCAAGGACAATTTCACTTCCGATTGTTCAATCAAGCTTAAATTTAGTACACATATATAAACCCGATGACAATGCAATATTATGACCTTGAAACTGACCTTGAACGCACATTTCAAGGTCATTGGCCAACTTTACTTCCAGTTATCTAATTAAGCTGAAATTTGGTACACAGTTATAAATCCGACGATAATGCAATATTATGACCTTCAAATTGAGCTAGTTGGAAATTAATTCCACATAAAAGGTTTCATGGTTTTATTAAGTTTCACTGCTGCCGAATTTTAACTCATTCATCCAAGGAAGCTAAAATTTGTCCCTCATATATAAACATTATGACATTGAAATAATATGACCTTGAATGCATATTTCAAGATCATTTTAAGTTCAACTTTGATTTTTGAAATAGAAAATATAGGGAAAGCTCCTCGTCTAACGATGTTATTTGCTTTTTTACATCTAGAGATCATTTGGAGGTTAATCGCACTTATCTGACAAAAAATGCAAAAAAGTTTAAAAAACAAACGGTTTAGTGATAAGAGACGTGAGTTTCTTTATGTAGAAATAAATTAGCGTTTATGACTTTGAAACTGCTCTAGGATTTATATTTCAGGGCCATTTCAAAGTCACCTTTATTTCTTCGAACGAAAACCCCTATTTTTTTTAACATCATTTAGTTTCACTGCTGCCAATCGACTGTCAACTGACAAAGCAATCTTATAATTGAAAACTAAGCAGGGAAAAATAAAATAAACAGTTTTTTTAAGAGAAATGATTTTATTTTCAAGGACGACATCCACTAAACGGTATACAATAACTTTCTATATAATGATATGGTAAAAAAATATTTGAAAAAATAGTGATATATAATAGATTCATACTTTAGAATAATTTATTTTGATAACAAAATTTTGGGCGTCCTAATTTCATGCCGAATAACTAAAAAGTTATTAATGAACATAATTCTACATTTGAGAAATTCCCACTCTCATGTGGCTCTCAAATTAAAATACAGTTAGCAATCGACCGCACAATTTGAGTAATACACAGCAAGCGCCCACGATGTTGTAACTAAAATAAATTATCAAACTATTAATCTATACTATTTTTCGTATATTTTTTTCAAAATTTTTATATAGAAAGTCTGTTTATACCAATTGGTACACGAATTTCATGAAAATAAAATCGTATTCGTAGAAAAACAAAATTATTTCTGTTATTTCTGATCTATGTACGGTTTACCCGCGTCAATATAATAATTTGATCCATCATCTCGATGATAGGTTTTTTTTTTATTTTTAGGCAAGAACTTATTTGATGAATCTCTAATTTAAGCCTATTTGCAGACGCGTTTAACTGTAAATACCTTTAGGGATTTTGTCAATAAAGAAAACTTTCACCTTGTCACCTCTATTTGAGTTGAATTGCGAAAAGTACGAAGATGTATTTATTTTTACGAAGGAATTTATTTACCGAATATTATTCTTCTAATTTTGCCCGGGCTTGCTGTATTTCAAACCTCTATTGAGCTTGAATTAAAAAAAAATTATTTACTTTTACTGAGAGAAGGAATTTTACATATTCAGCTTTGACAAATTGAAATCCTTTTCAACCATTTGAAGGCCAAATTTTAAAACGATTCTTCTTATTTGGTGCACGTCAATAAAATAATCTATTCATCCAATTTCATTAGTCGTGCATTAAATGATATAAAAAAACTTTATATATAAAAATTTTGAAAAAAATACACGAAAAATAGTGATATAAAATAGATTCAGATTACAGATTACTAATTTGATAATTTATTTTAGCTACAGCATTGTCGGTGCTTGCTTTGTATTACTCAAATTGTGCGATCAGTTGCCAACTGTACTTTAATTTGAGAGCCGCATGAGAGTGGGGGTTTCTCAGATGTAAAATTATGTACATTAATCACTTTTTAGTCATTCGTCATGAAATTAGAACGCCCACAATTTTGTTATCAAAATAAATTATCAAAAGAGCATTCTAAAATATGAATCTATTGAATATCATTATTTTTCAAATATTTTTTACCATATTATTAGATAGAAAATTATTTTATACCTTTTAGTGGATGTCGCTCATGAAAATTAAATCGTTTCTTTTATTTTTCATTGTTTAGTTTCAAATTACAAGATTTGGTTGTCAGTCGACAGCCGATAGGCAGCAGTGAAACTAAATGATATCGTTTAATAAAAAATAGGGATTTTTATTTGAAGAAATAAAGGTGACATTGAAATGGCCTTGAAATATAAATCCAAGATCATTTTCAAAGTCACAAACGTTAATTTCTTTCCACGTAAAGAAATTCATGTCTCTTATCATTAAACGGATTGGTTTCCAAACTTTTATGCATTGATTGTCAGACAGGTGCGATTAACCTTAAAATGATCTCTAGATGTAAAAAAACATACAACATCGGGAGACGACGAATTTTCCCTACATTTCTTATTTCAAAAATGAAAGTTCAACTTAAAATAACCTTGAAATATGCATTTAAGTTCATAATATTTCAATGTCATCCAGTTTATATACGTGTGATAAATTTTTAGCTTCCTTGGATAATTGACCAACAAGGATATGACACCGTCGCGAGAATTTTTAATACTCGTACAGTGACCTGAATATAAAATTCCTTTTTAATCAATATGAACTATTTAACTAATTTAGTCAAAATTTTTCGGAAAACGAATATCGCGAATAATTTTGTAAAAAAATACAGCGTCGGTCTGTGCGGTATTTAGTAGTTTCGATATAAAATCGAAGATATAGTCTGTAATTTTTTGATTTTTTTTGTGTCAGATTCTAGACTTTTATTCTAGTATGTTCTATAAGTGTATACAAAAGTAGGTAGAGTATGAGCTTACAGTTTAGTTGTAATCTAATAGTGAAAGTGCAAACAAGTCGTTATTAAAGAATTCAAATTAACTAGTGGAAAGGGGTGTTATTGTTTGATATTTGTCCATAAGAAAGAAGCTTAGAACCGAATTTTGGACAAAGTTGTAGAAGATTCTAGAAAGAAACTAGAAGAGATAGTGAAAAACTGAAGTTATTATAAAATTTGTTTTTAAGAAAGAAGCTTGGAATACAATTTTCGACAAAGTTCTAGAACATTTTTTTTGTAAACTAGAACAGGTAGTAAAAAACTGATTTTAAAGTCGAATTTGTCAAGAAACAAGCTTAGAACCGAATTTTCTACAAAGTTCTATAACATTCTATTTGAAAGCTAGAAGAGGTAGTGGATAACACTGACTTCACCATAAAAATTGTCATCAAACAAGAAGCTTAAAATCGATTTTTCAGCAAAATTCTAGAAGTTTCAAAGGTAAATACAACACCAAAAACAGCCAAAATGAGGCAAAGTATGGGCTAATTTTGAGAAACGTATAGAAGAATGTCGCCTTAAAGACAAACTTGAAGAAGAAGAACGCCGCCAAAAAGTCTACAAGAACGTGAAATAGATGTCTGTTTTATTTTTCAGAAGCTCTGCGAACTATTTAGAATCCTTAAAATGTGGAAAATAGCTTTATATCTTCAGTCAAATGGCATTGTTGAACGATTTAATAGGACTATTAAAGATAACCTCTCAAAGGTTGTGAACAGAATCAGAAACATTGGGACAAATATTTGGCCTACCAATGAGCAGTTCATGAGACCACTGGATTTACACCAGCCAAGGCCTTATTTGGGAGAGAACTTAGATTGTCTTGTGTGATATAATGTTTGATTTCTCAACTAATAAAAGTATAGAGATTGGAGATTGGGTAGATGACTTATAAGAGAAGTTACGAGACGTTGAACTAGTTAAAGAACGCATGGGTCTGGCCACAGACATAATGAAGACAAGATATGACATCAAGGGAAATTCGGCAGGGTTTCAGCAAGATGACAGAGTTTTATTTTGAAATCCAAGGAGGAAGAAATCACCTAAGTAGATGTCAGCATAAAAAGGAAAATCTACTGTTCTGAAAAGAATCAATAACGTGATTTATAGAATCAAACAAAGTCCCTAGATAAAAATATAGGTAGTATATCTCTACGAGTTAAAGCTTTACCACATAAGGATCGGAGTTGATCAGGACGATCAGAGTTAGGACTACGGCAGGGTAACAAAGACTGAATACGACCCTGACGTTTATAGAAATATCACCTTAAAGCTTTTGTTAGTCGTGTCTCTAGTAAGGTTCTAGACTTTTATTCTGGTATGTTCTATAGGTGTATATAAGTAGGTAGGATATAAGCAAAGAGTTGGCTATATTTTAATAGTTAAAGTGTAAACAAGTAGTTATTAAAAGTCATTAGTGAAAAGTAGTGTTATTACTCGAATTCAGTAAGTGGAAATAGAGAAAAGAGATAGAGAAAATCGCAACAGTATAAAATACACAAAATACAAAAAGATACAAAACCTTGCGGTGATACGTACATAGTTCTTGCATGTTACTATTCATTTACTTGCTGCATAATTAATTAAGCTATTTTTTTTGTTGTAAGCTAATTTACTTCGTCAGTAAGGAATTTGGGCCAGACACGTATGTATATATATATATATATATATATATATATATATATATATATATATATATATATATATATATATATATATATATGTATATATATATATATATATATATCTTCTTCTTCTTCTTCTTTCTTTGGTTTAGACGAAACGCCTGTTTTCCCTCACCACTCTGTCCACTATACATTCAAGTTGTCGCTCCATCGCTTTCGGGGGCGTCCTGTACTCCTACGTCCCGCTGGTGACTTATCACGTGTGACTCTCACAATTCTTCGGTCGTCCATCCTGTCAATGTGCCCATTCCATTCCACCTTTCTGTTCAGCACCCAGTCGTTTATGTTTTCCACCTTGCACCTCTCTCTTACATTTTCACTCCTTTCTCTATCGTACAGTGTTTTTCCTGTTATCCTGCGCAGCACCCTCATTTCAGTTGTTTCTAAAATCTGTTTGGTTTTTGATGTATCGGGGCGAGTTTCAGCGGTATATGTCATAATTGGCCTAATTACTGCTTTATATATTCTGGATTTAGTTTCTGTTCCGATGTTTTTATTTCGCCATATAGTATCGTTCAGACACCCCGCTATTCTTGTCGCTTTTTGTGTTTGTTCCCTCACCTCAGTCTCGACATCACCAAATCCCGAGATTGATATTCCTAAATATTTAAACTTCATCTCCTGTTGTATAATTTTGCCATCAACTTCCAATTTACATCTCAATGGTATTTTTGACGTTGTCATGCATTTTGTTTTTAAGGCTGATATGGTCATATTGAATGATTTTGCTGTGCAGTTGAATCTGTGTAACAGTTGCTGCAGATCATCTTCGTTTTCTGCCAGCAGAACTGCATCATCAGCATAGCATAAGATATTAACGTCCCGATCTCCCATCCTATATCCTCTCAACACACGTACTGCTTTTATTATCTCGTCCATTATGATGTTAAATAGAAGAGGACTTAAAGAGTCCCCTTGTCGGATGCCACATCCCACAGGTATTGGTTTGGTGAGATTTCCGTTTATTTGGGCTCGGATTTGATTGGCTGTGTATATATTTTCAATAGTTTTTATTATATTGCGAGGGATTTGTCTATTGTATAGGAGATGTACGATATCTCTCAATTGCACACGGTCGAAAGCCTTCACCAGGTCGATGAAGCACATATAAGCCGGTTTGTTGTATTCAATCGATTTTTCTGTTACTTGTCTTATGACAAAAACTGCATCTGTGCATGATCTTCCTGATCTGAAGCCTTGTTGTTCCTCTGCCAATGTAGTTAAGCTGTTAATTTTAGCCGTTATTATCTTTGTGGTAAGTTTCAGGGTGGTATTTAAGAGATTTATTCCTCTGTAATTCGATGGTATTTTTTTGTCTCCCTTTTTAAACATAAGAATGGTCGTGCTAGTGCGCCATTCGTCCGGTATTTTGTATTGATGGAGAATTTTTTGAATCAGTTTTGTCAATTCTTGTGTAAGGCGTTGGCCACCGTATTTGAGTAGTTCATTCGGGATGCCATCATGTCCTGCGCTCTTCCTGTTCTTCAGCTTCTGGAGTGCCGCCCTAACCTCCATGGTTCCAATTTCAATGTCTTCGTTTATCACTATTTCAGGTGTGCTAAGTTCAGTCTCGATGTTATCTGCTCTGAACAGTTCGCTTAGGTAGTCTATCCACTTTTCAATGGTAATGTGATTTGTTTCTACCAGCTCATTGACTTCTTTTCTTTGTGTTCGAATTAGTCGCCGGATTTGTTTTTGAAGCCCATAGAAGTCATTCTCCATTCGCTTAGAAAATGCTTCCCAGTGTTGATCTTTTATCTGTCTTACGCGTGTTGTCGTTTCGTTTCTAATTCTTCGGTATATTTCATATGATTCCGGTGTTCGTTGTGTCCTATAATTAAGATATGCTTTTCTTTTCTCCTTACATTTGTCTTTGATTTCCTGACAAAACCAAGGGGTTTTTGCGGCTTTTCCACTTCTATGTGGGATTCTTGTTCCTAAGGCCTCGCTGGCGGCTTCTTTTATGTTTTTCTGTACTATATATATATATATATATATATATATATATATATATATATATATATATTCAACTTTCAACTATTCAAAATATGTCATTATTGACAAAAAAAAATCATAAAAAGATATTTTTTTTTAACTAATTGTCATAATTGTAAAAATAAACTTTACTAAAGCGCTTATAATAAATGAAATTAAAAGGTTTACAAGAGATCTTCTGCCAAATAAAGTCAAACTTGATTTTATTTCTTTTGTATACTTTTTTGTCTTCCAACTTTTATCTAATTAGTAAAAAAATTCAATACTGTTATTTTATGTATTTGTTTGTTTTAAGTAATCTTATTATTAAAGCATGTTTTTTTAGTAATCCCATTAAAAAAATTAATGATAAATAAATTTATTTTTGTTTCCATTTAATTAGTAAAATAACGACGTATATTTATAATGCTAAGTTAAAATCAAAAAAAAAAAAAATAGCCGAATGATTTAATTTTTAAAAAAATACATTAACCATGTAATTAAATTTTGTATTTTATCTGTTGAACTAGAGCGCATCGTAATTTCTTTAATTATTTTACAACTTTATGTTATATACAGGGTGTCGTTATGAATTTAAAAAACGTTAAAAATATCTACACAGGCTTTTTTACAACTACCACAGAAGGAGCGTCAACTGGGGCCCTATCCTCGTACTGGGGAACGTGAAGTGAACGGTGAAAAGGTGGCGAACGCGTATTCTTGAAATGTTCATCGCTCATATCCTCGTTCGCCCGGTGAAAGGCAAGCGAACGGTGAAACATGCGCAAATGAAATGTCAGCCGCTAAATGACATACTGAACGCAGGAATTTCAAAAAATTAAATAGTATTAAAAATTTTTATTTTATTTTTGGTTCTTCAAAATAACTTATCAAAAAAAAAAATAATATGTTGACGAACCGTTTCTTTAAGACGTTTTATTTTTTGAATAAACAGTTGAAACGTTAATTAGGTTGTACCCAGATATTTTTAATATTTTCAAACTTTTTAATAAAATATCCTTAGAAAGTTGAATATGTCTCGCAAATATTAAGTAAATTTGAGATTACAGACATATAAAATTATTACAGGAGATTCTGTTCATAACTCAATTGTATGAGTGTGCTATTTAAAAAAAAATTTTCTAGGGCCAGTTCTGCTTATGGATTTAACATAAATACTTGTGTCTATAACAGCTGAGTATCTTAGTTTTAAACAGTTAAATCTAACATAATTCTTTTCACGACGCGACTTATAACAAATTTGAGAAATCATAATTTGTAAGCTATCTGAAACTTTTATTTATATAAGTAACAAATTTTATATTTAAATTATGTTAACTACAGCACTTAACTTAATTAGACTGTGTTAAACACTATACGACACTACAATTAAATAAATATTATGATTATAATTTATCGAGACATTTAAATATGAACCCTACAGACCAACGAATGTCCTTCAGCATAAAAACCTTATTTATGGTACATTTTATCTTCAAGCTTCTACAAATCTTTATAAAATAAAAATATATATATATTTAAAGTTGAATGTGAGATCCGCCAGTATCTTTAATGGACGTATTCTGTCATGCCTTTGGTTTCGGTCCCTGGTCATAAACAGTTTCACTATCTTCGTTGAAGTTTTAGGCTTTCTTTCAAATTTACTTGTCAGGACCGAACATCTTGCAGTAAGAGGCTGGACACTTTGTGAATTCATTCAATAAATAACTGATTGGATAGTGTCCATAGTGCATAGGGATGATGGCTCTTAATCATACTACGTAGAGTGGTAATTTCCACCGTTTCAAGGTTTATCAGTGCTGACTTTCTGCAATTACTGTCAGTATATTACTTTGTATATATGATTGCTGCTTTTTTTGATATCCCCTTTCCTTTATATATTAGAATCTTCAAGTACTTGGCTCTTTGTATGCATTTTTGTTTAACAGTTCTAAGAGTGTCAATTTAAGATAAATTTAATCCAGGCAAAGTACAAATATTGTAATGACAATCAATAACTTCACAAAAATAACAACAGCAGTATTTTTTTTTTACTTTTGACGATTAATTTAAAGTACCAAAACTACTTTTTGCCTAAAAAGGCAACAAAATATACTACGAACATTTTCGGTCTGACAGCTCAATTCAATCTGTTATCAATTTTATTTTTTGAAATTCTCGGGTTTTGGCACGTTCATATTTGGCAACATTGGCTTTTTAAGAATACGGCTTTTACTGTCAAAAAGTTCACACCGCCATTCCAATCGCCGTTCACCTCACTTTCACATCACACTTACGAGGATAGGGGCCCTGGCTTTGTTTGACTATGGCCTTGTTATTGTTTTGACACAAGAGAAGTTTTAAAATTATTATTTATTTTATACTCTTACAATTTCAAATAAAAAAAATAATAAAAATTTAAAAAGTAATCATTTTGATGTGTGATATTTGTACTAACAATTCGCTAAAATCGTTGACAATTTCTTCTTTCTTCGGCTCTTACATCATATTAAATTCTCACTTCTCAAGAAGTGACAGAATTCTTTCCTTCAGATTATTTACTGGAATCATGTAATAAAAGAAATATTTCAATATATATTTCATACGTAATAGAAGAAATTTTAGCTTATATAGAGGTAATAGGTAATTTTTTTACAAGTTATGGAAAATAAAAAATTTTAAATAAAAATCTCTGTAAAAACGTAAGTGTTACTATCTGAAACTTCTTGACGAATCTGATATAAAATTTACAGCTGTAGGTAAAATAATTTTATTAAATTATAAATAGAAAAATACATACGAAATCTCAAAAGAAAAACATAATAAAATCTGGCAAAATTTTTACATGATTGAAAATGGCTTCTGCTTAAAATTGTTGTTAAAAATATAAAAACTTTATAATTTATAATAATAAAATTTTGTTTAAATAATTGTTTATGCCTATTATACGTATACTTAAATATATAAAATTATGAACTATTTTTATGTTTAGCGAACCACGGATCTATAGTCATTAGTTAATATTTTATTTACACATTTATATTTCCTGACAAACTTAGACAGGATACTGTCTTTTTTATTCAAATATTTATTATTTATTCTACACTGGGATCCACAGATTCACTAACAACCTAAAGCGAGTATAAAGGTAAAATTTTATGAACAAGTTACTTTTAATATACTTTAATAATAATTGCAGTAAAATGTTTAAAATCAGTAACAAACAATCATACAATACTTTTATCGACTTGCTTCCTCCTTGTTGTTGAAATATTGTGACATATAATGAACTAAAACTATATTTTGTTAAATTACAGATGATATATATATATATATATATATATATATATATATATATATATTTACTGAAAAACTTTAAAATAAAATTGATAACAATTGTTAAAGTGTTTTCTACTGAAAATGATATAAATGATATGTATGAAACAAGCTTAAAAAAGGCAAATAATGATTTGTTTCAGTTAAAGAAATAGCAGAGCATTGAAAAAGCCTTTGTGTGACAGCATTTGATCGTAGACTCCTTCAAACGGTATATTTTGGTAAAGTAAGGCCGGGCGCCCACAATTTTCTGCTGTCGCATCTTAGTAACTATTCCAAAATCATATAAATAAATATCACAATGACAAAGGCACTCTGGAAATCCGGTCGTTCCTCTTGGCTCCTCTAGTCTTAGTACAAATAATTACAGGTTATTTAGGGCTTACTACTAGCAAAACTCAGGACTCCATAACTCAGGTAAGGCTACTATGTAGCTGATCAGATCCTCTAGTATTGAAGCTCTTCCTCAAAGAGCCGGCGAGTTTAATCGCGTGTGGATTTTATAAAATTAAACAAAACAAGTTTCTCAAAACACTTAAATCTATTAACAAAAATAAATAGAAAACGGAATTATTTACAATGAGAAACTTATAATAATGATTAACAATATCAAAGTACTAAAATAACTGCTCCTGTTGGTCGTTTTATTAAAAAAAATATGTAACAAATCCAATTTTGAAAATAAACTAATCTGCGTCTCCCTATAACTAAAAGAAGATGAATAACCATTGGGAAAAATACTTGAACGACATTTTATTCATTTTGCTGGTATTTAAATCATTCTTCATTGCAATCAGGAAAAACAGTAGCTATACGAATTCTTTGTATATTTAATAAACGATATATTCCATTTCGTGACTTTACTTGATTATTCTAGTAATGAGAAAATCGTTCAATATTTTAATATATCACATTATTTGCAGTTAACACATGGCCAGACCACCCTCTGCACTTGTATCTTCGGTTTTAATTAGGTAGGTAGGTAGGTAGAATTTCTTTGACAGATTTATTTATAAATGTTAAAAGGGGTATCTTGCTCATTTATGTCGTCATAAATTGTCTGGGGTTGTACATGTTTAAGAAAACATGTAAACGACTCAATAGTAATAAAATTGAATTTAGGCTTAAGTAAAATAATTAATTTATTTTTTCTTTAGACTTTCTTGGATGGTAACATAACATATACGGTCTCAGTTCCTATGGTTAAAATCTACCTACAGGGTTATTATTTATTTCCTCCTTAGTGGAATATACTTCACGTTAAACAGTATAAAATAATTAATATTTGTGACATTACATTTGTATTCAACAAGAATTGTGTTCTGACATTTTGTATAAAGACAAAGTTATACATACAATTAAAAAAAATATTATTGGTGAACTTACATTTGCCATTTGTGTTTGGTAATAAGGACGTTAAAATTCAAGCCATTGTTAAACAAACACTAGAATGTTGACGACATTGGGAACCTAATAAAACATTTCACTAAGAATGACTATGAGATAATTGGATGTAAAACAAAATTTAATGTCTGCATGCATACAAATCCTCTGTTTCTCTAATCCACATCAGTGAATAAAAGGTATCGTCAACGAGCTAACTTTTGCTAATAGGTTTTCTGAAAGTTGGCTACAGTATCTTAATATATGTAATGATTTTAATGAAAAATTAAATAATATTAATGTTTCTCAGTTAACGTTTAAGACAATTCTGGAAGCGCCCTTAATTAAAAATATGGAATAAAATTTAACACATTGTGGTATTTAATGTTGATAGGGACCGAGGAGCACTAAATATAAGTTCCGAGCCTTATTGATAATATAAATCACCATCAGCCACTTAGGTTAATTGCAACTCTGCAATCTCTTGAGCAGTTATATTGATGACACCTAATGTTTTTCATCCACAAGTCATCCTCTTAGAACCAGTTTTGCAAGAGCAAGTAATTTGTTTGTAATTTGTAATATTAGTGTTTTATAACAATAATTTAATTATTCAATTCTCCCGACTTATAACCATGTTTGCAAATAAAAATAGCACAAAAATTATTGATTTTTAATAAAAAAATTGTATGGGAAAAAATGTTTAAACAAATTAAATGTTTAATTTATAAACAAAGAAATAAATAGTATGCATATTTGTAATGTACGCGGAAAGGTACCACAAATTAAAAAAAGAATCATCAAAATCCGTCAAAAATTTTCGTAGATATAGCTAATGGTAGCAGTTTGAAGTTGCTGTTTCATTTTTTGAAAGCGCGGATGTTAGCAACTCATCTTCCTGCCGAGTCGCCTTTTAAACAATTAACATTTTTGCAACTTCACTAAAGCTTTTCTTTTTGTGTTATCATTTTCCGGACAACTCGCACCTTAACCTAAACTCTTAAACTTAATGGTTTTCTAATGAAGAGCAAACAAATTTAAAATTCATTTTGCTCAATTCCATGTAATACCTCTCATAGAAGAAGAGTTCCCCTTTCACGAGATGTATACTTTCATCGATGGAGCTAGAATGTTATTGCAAAATTCGCTCCCCTGTGATAAACAAATTAAATTTTGCACAAACTAATCTGATGAATCGATCTGAAATTTTTACCACATATTAAGCACTAAAAGACCCAACTTTTTACGTAACAACAAAGTCGTAGATTGCATTTAGCAATAGTTATTGTTAATTGAACATTATTATAACAATTTTGACCTTGTTTTGCATTTTTCTCAGCAACAAATAAAAATATCGAGATCGGTAAAAAACCAATTTGTAGGTTTTTCAATTCTCTACAAGATGGCTGTTCCATTTGTCCAAATTTCTTTAGTTTTTGCTGGTGAGCAAAAAAGTGCAAAAAACATTTTTTGATCTTTAATTGTTTACATAGTTTATGACACCAAATCTCGTGCAGAGAACATATAAGTTTTATTTCAATAGGCCTATATTATCCAAAAATCTGAGTCTCTGCCTGGATGATTAAGTGTCCCGGCAAAATGCTTATTTGACAAATGTAAGAATCAAGAACTAGAAATCAATTTTAGTTTTATGTATTTTTTTATTATGTTATGGTAATTTTTGTCAAGGTTGCGAGATTTCCGCGTTTAGGTAAAACTGGACTATTATTTTGAGAACACTGAACCTAAGTGAAAACTATGTAATAGTGCAAATAAGTTAATATTGATTACAATTTTATGAGCTTTCATATTATTTTATATATATCAGTAAATGTGGAAAATCTCTCGGATATTAAAAAAATACGTGAAAGGAATACTACAAGTTCGTATAAACTTTTTTCGTATTGACCTCCTCTTGAGACATATGGGATCCCAAAGACTAGGTATATTCCAATTTTTTTAATATGATGCATACCAGGTAAGACCTTCAAATTATTATCCTAGAAAATGTGAATTACTCACAGCTACAGGGTCAGACTAGTTGTGACACTCATGACCCAATTTTTTTACGCCCTATATGATAAGAACGTTTGACAACGTTTTTCATATCTTTAGCTATTGACTAAAAATTAAGTACTGTTTATTTATGTCGCTAATCCTAACCGTTTTCGAAAAAAACATAATTTTATTTACATCATGTATTTGGCGTATTTCGATAAAAGATACGTCTTTGCTCCTATCAAATGTTTACCCTTCAACCTTATGATAAAAAAAATTCCATCTGAATTTAGAGTTTACCTCTTTAGTTAAAAAATTATAATTCTGTGAATTGCAGCTACACCTAGGTTCGCAAAAAATGTACAATTTATTTTATCGACAATAAATATTGTTGTTGCAAACGTTGCTAGGTACGAAAGAGATAAATATCCTGCATTTTTAGAACTTGTCAACTTTCACATCGCTGACATTGATTCTTTACTTGGATATTAATTTACTGATTTTTGAATTTCGTGGTGAAATTAATTGTGAAATAGTTCGAAATATGGAATATACGTTTATTAAGTATGCAGATATGCAACTGATGTATGGTGTTGCATCTTGCAATGCTTTGGAAACCAGGAGGTTATATCACGACAGATATCCTAATCGTACTCTTTCAAATCAGAAAATATTTCAACGAGTTGACCAACGTCTAAGGGAGAATGGTAGACGGTTCCATGTAATGAGATAATATTATTAAATTTCTTCATAATTTTAGAAAATTTTGGAGAAAGAAGTACAATTAGAGGAAAATATTTTAAATGCTGTTGATGGCACTGCTTCAACTCGAAAATTATCAGCGCAGTTTAATACGTCGAAAACAATAGTACATGAAATTCTTCAAGAACAGCTGTTAGATCCATATCATTTGAAAATGGTGCATGAACTGATTTCTGAAGATTTTCCCCGTAGAATGCAGTTTGCAAACTGTCTATTGAATCAGCAACTAAATAATGTAAATTTCATTAGCACTATTCTCTTCACGAATGAAGCAGAGTTTACCAAAAATGATATCATAAATTTACACAACTCACATGTATGGACTGATGAAAATCCTCAAACAGCTACTGTTTCACATCATCAACATCAGTTCTAATCACTTAATGTCGGGGCAGGAATCATTGGCAATTTTTTAATTGGACCATTCCTAATATCAGCACGATTGAATGAAGAACTTTCTTTGGAGTTCCTCCAGAACGTTTTTCACAATTTAGTAGAGTACTTACCACTTGAAACCCGCAGAAACATTTACTACATGCACGATGGGACACCACCTCATTTCAGCGTTGCTGTGCGGTAGCACCTGAATAACGTTTATCCAAACCGTTGAATAGGTACAAGAGGACCTACTGCCTGGCCTCCTTGATCTCCCGATCTAACGCCGTTGGATCTTTACATGTGGGGTCGCTTTAAAACCTTGGTATATTCCACTCCGGTCGATAGAAGGGAGGAACTTTTATGGAGAATCAAGTTTCATTGTGATCAAAGAAGAACCAATGCTGAGTTAATGTGGCGGATACAGCAGTCCTCAATTCGTCGTGTCTGCGAGTATATCAGACTTCATGGAGCCCATGCTGAACCTTCTTACGAAATTTTTAACTAAGCCTTTAGTTTAACTTTTTTTGAAAATATGAGAAAATTCCTTTTGTCATGTTGTCAATAAAATAACGTTTTTTCGAAAACGGTTTGGATTAGCGACATGAATGAAGAATACTTAATTTTTAGTAAATAGTTTAAGGTATGTAAAAACGTTATCCAAGATTCTTATCATACAGGGCGTAAAAAAAATTGGGTAATGAATGTTATAGCTAGTCCATTCCTGCAGCTGCGAGTTATTCACAACACTTTCTTGGATAGTAATTTGGAGGATCTTACCTGGTATACATCAAATTTTAAATAAATTGAATTATACCTGGTGGTTCAATAATTATGTGTAAAAAAACTTGATTCCATTGCAGCTCTTTGAGAGCTCAATCTTCGAAGAAGGAGCCTAAACGAAAAAATTTTATATGAACGGGTAGTATTCCTTTCACGTGTTTATTTCATGTTCGGTAGATTTTCAACATTTTCCCGGACACCCTGTATAGCTCTCCGCAGGATTGCCTAATTAAATTTGAAATTATCTTAATATTATTTTGACACAAAGATACAGAAGTTAATATTATGTTTCATTTCCAACTACCATTCTTAACATAACCATTTATTCTGCCAAATAATGAAAAATATACTGTAAATCCCATTCTAATGCGCTTCATATAGTAGTGAAAAATACCTTATGGTGGTTGGTTATTACTTAACTAAAGAGCAAAAGATATACATTTGGTTTCGAGTTAAGATTATGTTGGCAGAATTTGATTATGAAGTAATTTGCCATTTAACTATTATATTAACATAGCAATAAATAAAGCCATTAATCCAATCGACTTATTTTCGTCAAGGCAGCATTATTGGATTAATGTCTTGATTTAGGTAGCATGCATGTATTGTTAGACGTAATTTGAAATATTAAAAAGAACATAAATTTTTATTCTATTTTCCTCAACTTAATTGATAATTAGTAACCGTGATTGATAAGCGATTTGCTAATTTGTTTCTTAGATTACTTACTACTATCGACTGGTCAGAAAACAAACAATAAAAACAGATTACAATGATAGGTTCGTCCAAAACAAAAACATATTAAGTTTATGTTTTATTTAGTTATCGGCTTGTTGATTATTTTAATATAAATTGTTACGGTTATTTTAATTCGATATATATTTTCAATTAAAGCTGATAGTAATTCTTTTCTGGTTCATGAATATAACGTAATATTTGCGGAATACACTTCAGTAAGCATTTAAATGAAGTTAAGCACTGGTTAATTTTAAAATTATAATTGTTCGCTAAAATACATCTTAGCAGTTGGGTTTAGAACGCGTCAAGTTGAATTATGATGTAGATTCGTACTGTTTCGTCAATTTGTGTAAATTATATATATATATATATATATATATATATATATATATATATATATATATATATATATATATATATATATCTTTTTACCATGAAGCTCCAATTAATCCTTAGAGATAAGAATATTTATCAACATATTTGAAGATATAATAGTTGATTTTACGAAATACGCCCACAAATGCAATGCGACTAATTTATAATTAATCCTACAACAAAAATCTCCTTTCTGGGATTTCTTACTTAATCGCTTTATGATTATTATTCTAATTTATTAGCATAAAATTTCTCAAAGAAATCAAATATTATAGTCCAAGCCACAAGTTAAAATTAGTGCTGCTTTTGATGTAAATTGCGAGATGGATAAGACCTATCTAGGGTTGTTGGGAGCAATGTAAGAACAAACACTACATAAAATAACAGCAAAAAATAGGTTGAGGCCAAGAAAGGGGGTCAACGTTGGCTAACACAGATTTTTTGAATCTACAAGCCAATGAATGAATTTTGGAAAAAAAATTTTCAAATAAAAGTTGTACAGATTTTAGAAACTTACAATTTGAGCTTTTATACGATCATTTTCGTCAATTTGTTTATCAAATGTCAAAAAGCCCTTAAAATCGGCCATTTTTTGCATATCAATTATTTATTGCCAAATTAACTTTTTTTGCACTTTTTTATTTTAAACGGAAGTCCTCTTCATTTTGTACAAAATGATATTTTATAATAGTAGATCGGATAACTTGTTGCTGAGGTATTTTATATTTGTTTACCCTAAGACGACAAATATTGATCGCCATTTTATTGGGTGAACATTTTGACCTCCACAAAGACTCAGTCTCTTCGTGAAGGCCTAAATTTTCATATCTTGTTTTTTTTTCAAACCCCTAAATATCGCTAAAAAAGCGGGAATGTTATATTAATAATTTGTTGAGCTACCCAAGATTAAAAAAGAACACATCGAAATTGGTCCATTTGTTGCTGAAATACGGCCAATTTTTCCGAGCGCATCTGATTTGAAGCTGCGAGTTCAGTTTCCTCGCGCACGTGAAAGTTCTATTTCTTTATAAAAAAAAAAACTTTTTTTAAGCGATATTGAAGGGGTTAAAAATTAATTTTTTCATTTGCCCTTAACAAGATATGAAAGTTTAGGCTTTCACGAAGAGATTGAACCTTTGTAGAGGTCAAAATGTTCACTCAAAAAAAAGTTATAACAATCAGTATTTTGCGTCTTGGGATAAACAATTAGCAATATATCAGCAACAAATTATCCGATTTACTATCATAAAATACAATTTTGTTCAGAAAGATGAGGGCTTTCCTTTAAAAGCAAAAAAGTGCATAAAATTTAATTTTGCAATAAAAAATTAATTTGAAAAAATGGCTAGTTTTGAAGATTTTTTGGCTTTTTTGCAATAACAAATTCACAAAAATGATAGCACAAAAGCTCACTTGTAGGTTTCTCAAATCTCTACAATTTTTATTTGAAACTTTTTTTTTCCAAAATGTGTTCCTTGGCTTTTAGATTCAAAAATCCACTTTGATCCCCCTCTTGGCCCCAACCTATTTTTTGCTGTTACATTTTATGTAGGGAGTTCTGTTACATTGCCCCAACACCCCTGAGTAGGCCTTTTGGAATTTACTTCACTATGGAGGTATAGACTATTAAGAAATCTGTATTTTGACATTTACATAATTTTGCCTGAAATAAGACAATTAAATTCAAGACTAATACTGTCAAATAAATCGTCATGTTCTTTCCAATTATGTTAAAATTCAAAAAATGAGTCTAGCAAGAAGGATTTCATTCAGAATTTGAGTGCAATTATTTGGACATTTTAAATTAAATACATATAATATAATTTATAAAATAAACCTACAGTTAATAATTTTAAAAGTCTCTCTTACTTGTTTTTTTTTTATTTTTTAATTTTTTTATAAAATTTTGATACAATATCCTTTTTTTTCTATTATAATTCATGTTTTAATGTAATATGCTATGTTGCTATACTGCAGAGAAAATTCAATTGGATACAATTAAATCTGATAAGTATGTAAGAGTATCATGTACCTTTTTATGGGTGTTCGACTTGGTGGGTTCGTTTTCTACCTGTTTTACCACAGTTCTAGCAGTAATAATTTCTTATAATGGTCATATAGATATTATTGTACATATTTTATTTAGAATGTTGTTATTGAAAATTTTAAATTCTGTAGTAGCTATTTTATTTGAAGACAGTTAGCTTTCAAACATATATTAGCCGAACACTGGTTTCACTGGTGTCACAAAATTTTTGGCGCCCACATAATCAAAGTATTTTTTATTACTTCTGTTTGATTGGCATTGTACCTATTTCTACAATAAATTACCTGTTTATGATCTATCTTTAAAAATTTTGTCTTTGCCATTAAATTTTTACTTTCAGTTCACATTACAGATTATAAATAACAAACATTAATTTAAAATACCTTCAGTCTTAAGGTAACCAAAATGTACATATTCATCACATCTTAAAGAATGTGAAAAATATAGCAAAACAAGCATTGTTAGTCGATACTACGAAGACGTGACCAATCATTTTGACAGGACTAATTCATCACATCTTAAGGAATGTAAAAAATATAGCAAAACAGGCATTGTTAGTCGAGACTACGAAGATGTGACCAAGCATCTTGACAGGACCAATTCATCACTTATTAAGGAATGTAAAAAATGTAGCAAAACAAGCATTGTTAAACGATACTACGAAGATGTGATCACGCATTGTGACAGGACCGATTAGGTTTTAGGTTCTTAAATAAAAAAAAAAATTAACAAAACATATTTTTAGGATATGATGTCATACAATTGACAAGCCCTTCTAAGAAGTTTTTGTTAGAATAATTTAGCTTATATCAAATAAATTTAACTTTTAATCATTATATTTTTATTTAACTTTGGATATATCCTGTTAGGAAGGTTACATTTTTTACAAAAAATTTCATACATTTCATATATGAAATTTTAAGGATAATGCTTAAACTACTGGATCCTTAATGCTTAGGCCTCGTTGGGCCTATTAAAATCCACCATGACCGCAGATCATTTGCATTTTCGAATCCAAGTTACCTGACCTTGCCTAACTGCCCCGAGTGAAATGTCTGCTTCATCTCCGTTGAGCGTCGAACATTTTCTGAGAATAGTTTCAACCTCCTTCAGACATTATCTGCAAACCGGACTATCCGCGACCCCAATCCTATGAAGATAGTCTCGCAGGTGATAATATCCCATCTGCAACCTCACCACAATTCATAGTTCTGTCCTTTTTAGGAAGAAAAGCTCCTTAGTAAGCCGCACATTAGGTCCATTCATTAGAACTTCTAGCGCCCCTTGAACTTTTTCAAGTTGAAGACGGAGAGCTCGCATCATCGGTGTCTCCAGGTTCGGTACTTCTTAACCAAGACACAGGATGACCAAATCATTGGTATAGGACTGTGTATATAAACCAGTTTCTTTAGCCGATTTAAGAGACTTTTCACATCATCAAGGGTAATAAAGTACCCCCCTTCGGATAGCTCCTGCTTGACAGTGCTTTAACAGTTGCACTACTAAGCTTAGTATATATTAATCTTTAAGTCAGCATTGCTCTGATCCAGCCAACTACTATCGGTTCAGAGCATCGTCGTTGAAGAGCATGGTACTATATATCGAATAGTGTTCTCGAACGCCCCCTCGATGTCGATAAATATACATAGAGCAGATCGTCCACCAGACAGCGATTTTTCGACCCTTGAGTCGAAGTATAATGTATAATTTTATTAAATATTGTGAGTCGTAGAATATATTCTACTAAAAGGAGGAATTAAATAATCACGCTGTAAATTGATTTTAACTAAGGGAACTGAGAAAGTATATATCTTATATGACCTCCTTAAGTCCGTTACCAAAAAGGAAAAAAAAACAGTCAATTATCAAACTTAGGAATAGACTCAGTTTTATTACTTTCGTCTCGTTTAAATATTTTCTTAAAAATATTTAAACCCAGGCAATTTATGATGATATAAACAAAAAAGTTCGTACCCCCTTTAATATTTTTAAATAAATCTGTTGAAGAAATCCAGCCCTGGTTATGTAATTGAAACTCATGGGGTACGTTTCAGGGGTAATCTTAACATGTGCTATCGGCGAACATCTACAGAATGTTTTTAAATTGAACATTTTTCCCATTATGAGGAGACAAAAGAATAATCAAATAAAATTTCTGTAATGCAATATATTTGTTTGATTACATGTAAAAAAAATCGTATAATGACTGTTTTTTTGTAATCACAAGAAAATACGAGTTAGATACCCTTAAAACAACTGAAAGGGGGAACATATTTTTTCTCAGTTATTCTCCTTTTTTCTAGTTATAGAAAGACCTAAAATAGTTTTATTAATCTTTTGTAAAAAACATTAGTAATTTAAGATGTTCAGGCTAAATTGCGAATTAAATACCCAACATAGAATGACTAATGCCCTCTGTAAACAAAAGATCGAAATATCTGAGAAAGGAATCAGGGCCAAATAGGTACTAGCGAGAATAGCAGCGGGAAGTCCAGGAAGGAAAGTTTGGGAGTCTTTTAAGAAGCAATAATATTTAGTTACCATTTGAAACCTGTGGCAGTGGTACGTTTTAAAGGCTGTTAGAGAAAGTAACGCGAGTATATCCCGGGTGTTTAGGAAGGATTTTATTTTGGATTTTGTTAGTTATCCTTGGCAAATTTAAGGAGAAATTCTGTTTTTGACAACAGGGGAGAAGGGTGACTTTAGCCCTATTTTTTTAAACAATTTAAATAGCTGTGTTTCATGTTTTATATTCCTTTGATTAATTTTTAGAAAGCTGTTTAAACGTAATATTTTCAAAGTTGAGTTTATTACATTGGCATTAAAATAATGATCGACAAGAGCATTTATTTTAGTTACTTCAGATCGTTTTGTCGAATAAATTTTAAATTTCTCGTTGTAAATAATTTCGTTTTAATTTGTTTTTTGTTATATAGATTTAATTGTTTTGAGAATCTTGTTTAATGTAGTTTAATAAAAACTTTCACAAAAGTAATCTCGCGGGGGCACTGATGCAAGCGCTTAAATACAAGAGGCCTGATCAGAGCAGTTCTTCCTGAGTCTTGAAGTAATGTTTGTGGTATTTTTTAAGCTCTAATAACCTGTAGTGGTTTGGTACTAAAATTGCAAGAGCCAAGACGAAGATCAGACTACCAGAGTGCCTTTGCCTCAGTGAGATTTATCTATAGAGTTATAGAATAGCTACTAACTAGTATGAGATAGCAGAAAATCGTGAGCGGAACGATCATACGCCACCACAATATTTCGTTTCCAGAAGTCTACGATTAAATGCTGTTACAGATATCTGTGGATGTTCCTGTTTGGTAAGCAAATTGTAAGGGATGTCAGGGACTATGTACAATTACTTCTTTCTTGACATATTGATCCAGCGTTTTTATATAAAAAATTAGTCAGGTTGACAGAACAGAATGACTTAGGATTTGTGTAGTCTGTTCTTTCTACCTTAGGAATAATGGCCACTTTTATCTCCCTCCACGCCACTGGTAAATATCCCATAATCCGTTGCGAGTGGAATAATCTTACCAGATGGCTTATTATAACATCGGAGTAATTTTATAGTAAGACTGTAAATATACTATCTTTACCAGGAGCAACTTAAAAAATGTAAGCTTGCATCAAATGCCGATATTAAATATCTGACAGAGAGGTTTATATTATCTGGATAACGCAAGTGGTGGAATGTACTCCAGCTGTCCTAAAATAAAAAAATATGATATAACCAAATAAATTCTTTTCATTTTTCTCGAGATGGATTACTGCAATTTCCAGACATAAAGGCAAAGTCTGTGGAAAATTTAATTAGGAAAAATATGTAATCTTCTAAAATTGTGCCTTCAAAGCATAGTAAAATTGACGTAAATAATACAATGAAGAAAAATTATATCAAGCTCGAGAACGAAAATTAAATTGTTGTTTCTTGTCTATGATCAAGTTAAAGTCTATTATTAAATTTTTTTCTGTAGCAATAGACAATATTAATATAGATCTCAGCTAATGATATATTTCAAATATTTCTAAAAATAATCATTGGACTTAATAGTCATCACCCAGAAAATATATTTTCTCATTTGGCGTTATGTAGTAAAACTATTTAAACTTTCAAACAAAAATAATCAGGCACAACAAAATCATTATTAAATGTATGTAAGCGGCTTATGTTTACAAAATCGTATAAAAGCGCTTTGTTATTAATATACTAAAACCATTTAATAATACATATTTTTCGAAATATTATAATCGGTAAATTATTCGTTTAAAATTGGGATTTCTCTTCCATTATTAACAGAAATATATAGGATACTATGAAAATAAATGCATATATTCAAATTTGTAAATACACACTTTTTATAAATTTGATTTTTTTTTATATTTCCCAGATTAATACTGACATTTTTCTTAGCACACCTTGTACTCAATTACGGAGTCATTAAATAAAAAATCAACTAACAGCAATATGACAACGTTCTGTCATTTGAGCTCGACGTTTTTACTTTGTAAGCTTTACATTGTATATGCGAAGTCATACTGCTCACTGTGAAAATGCATTTTTAAGAGAAAATAACTAATTTATATTAAAAAAGCATACGTGTGCAAGGATACTAATGAAACGGCAGTGATAAAAGTTTATCAGATGTATTTAATTATAGAACAATACTACGTTAAACCGTTAACAACAAACCTGGTAGCTCAGTCTTGAATTTTTGTGTCTAGTCAAGTCTAAAATGTTATCATTTGGATTTTTTCGTTTAATAGGTACAGTATTATATTAGCCGTTACTTGATGGAAATCCATTATATAATAATTAAATAATACAACGTATTATAATTCCACTATATTACATTAACCATAACAATTGTTTCAACACACAGTGTCTTCTTCAGATCGTAGATAAAAACTCTATTTGTTATCTACCATCTGAAGAAGACACTCTGTATCGAAACAATGGTTATGGTTAATGTAATATAGTGGAAATTATAAAACGTTGTAATATTTAACTATTACAATAGGTACCGAACTTTTAGTCACTCATAATTTTAATGTCACGAAGAAAAATTTCAACCCAGCTGATTCCGAGCAAACTTCGTTAAGTCTGTTCTGTCGTTAGGTAAATTAAAAACCATTTATTTTGTGGATTAAATATTTTAAATTAGCACTGTAGAATTTCCTATTATAATCCACTGCTTTTACATTTTAGAACTTCCCCATTTTTTACCTGTATGATAAGAACTTTGGACAAAGTTTTCTACATACCTTTAACTATTAACTAAAAATTAAGTACTCTTCATTCATGTCGCTAATCCTAACTGTTTTCGAGAAAAGGTTATTTTAATTAAATCATGTATTTGGCGTATTTTAAAAAAAGATACATCTTTGTTCCTATCAAATGCTCAGCCTTCAACCTTATGATAAGAAAAATTCAATCCAAAATTAGAGTTTACTTCTTTAGTTAAAAAGGTCTAATTCTGTGAATTTTTTCGACCTAGGTTCGCAAAAAATGTGCGTTTTATTTTATCGGCATCAAAAACAAAATATTGTTGTTGCAAACGTTGCTAGGTGCGAAAGAAATAAAAATCCTGTATTTTAAAACTTGTCAACTTTCACATTGCTGACACATTGATTTTTTACTTGGATATTAATTTACTGATTTTTGGATATCGTGGTAAAATTAATTGTGCAATATTTCTAAATATAGAATACATGTTTATTCATTATGCAGATATGCATTTGATGTACCGACTTGCATCTTGCACTGTTCTGGGAACCCGGAGATTATATCACGACCGATATCCTAATCGTACTCTTCCAGATCAGAAAGCATTTCAACGAGTTGACCAACGTCTAAGGGAAAATGGTAGGCGACTCCATTTAATAAGATAATATTATTAAATTTCTTCATAATTTTAGGAAATTTTGGGAAAAGATGTACTGATGCTGATCGATGAAGAACAGTGCGTACGCCACAATTAGAGGAAAATATTTAAAATGCTGTAGATGACACTCCTTCAATGAGCACTCGAAAATTATCAGCGCAGTTTAATACGTCGAAAACAATAGTATATGAAATTCTTCAAAAACAGCTGTTCCTGAAGACTTTCCCGTAGAATGCAGTTTGCAGACTGGCTATTTTTTAATTTTTAATGTTACCATTCATATTTCTCGCACGATTAAATGGAGAACTTTATTTGGAGTTCCTCCAGAACGCTTTTCACGATTTGGTAGAGCACTTACCAGTTGAAACCCGACAAAACATGTACTACATTGAGTACCACCTCATTTCAGTGCTGCTGTGCAGGAGCACCTGAATAATGTCTATCCAGGCCATTGGATAGGTAGAGAAGGACCTAGTGCCTGACCTCCTCGATCTCCCGACTTAACACCGTTGAATTTTTACCTGTTGGGACATCTTAAAACCTTGGTGTATTTCACTCCGGTCAATAGTAGGGAGAAACTTCTAGGAAAAATCACGTTTCATTGTGATCAAATAAAGAACATTGCTGAGTTAATGTACCAGGTACTGCAGTCTTCAATTCGTCGTGCTCGTGAGTGTATCAGACTTCACAGAGCCCATGTTAAACGGCCTTACGAAGTTTTTAGCTAAGCAGTTCGTTTAACTTTATATCGAAACTATGGTGACAGGGGAAAAATCCTCTTTCTCATATTCAACCCAACAGAAGTTAGGGGATTAATAATGTAACTAAAATGACGTTTTTTCGCAAACGGTTAGAATTATCGATAAGAGTACTTAATTTTTGGCCAATAGTTAAAGGTATATAAAAAATGTTTACCAAAGTTATTGGGTTCAAGGGAGTAAAAAAATGAGGTCATGAGTATCACAGCTAGTCCGTCCCTGCAGCTGTGAGTAATTCACAACACTTTCTTAGAAAGTAATTTTAAAGATCTTGCCTGGTATACATTATATTTAAAAAATTGAAATATACCTGGTGGTTCAATAATTATGTGTAAAAAACTTGATTCTATTGCAGCTCTTTGGAGGCCCATATAACGTTTAATATCGTACAATGTTTAATATGGTAAGAACCATTTATTAATGAAAAAGATTTTACTCTTCCAACAAATCTGTCTTCATGGAGAGCTCGTGGCTTAGAGGCCAGTTCAGTATAAAAATTAATGCAATTGTAAATAAGCGAGTTTTTCAATAATGTTGTTTTATGATGGGGTATCATTATATACACATATGTACAGGGGAATGTTCATTAGAATAAAGATATCTTTGCAACTCTCATGAAAACTAAGATTAAAAATTAACTCTCGATATTCCTTTTCCTATCACTGAAATAAAACCACACTTTATATCAGCACTCCCCAGCAAACAACATTATCTGACATGTAACAAGATATTGGATAATAGACTAATAAAAATCTATCAGTATCGAGAGTATTTTTAGAATAGCGAAGTAAACAGAATTCTATTTAGAGCAGACATGATTTATATGCTTGTCAAAGGACAGTTGAAGATTTGTAAAGACACCCAAAAATTTAACTTTACTAGAAAGTGTATGTTGAGCTTTTCTCTAAAATCATCATTAGCTGGTTTATGATTAAATACATTCAGGGATACAGTTTTATCAAAATTTAATATTAAACCATTTCCTTCACATCATACTTTCACATCATAACAAATAATTAACGTAATGGTTCGAAGATAGTTAGAAGTATCAGCCGAAATAACCATCGTTATTTCATCCGCATATCTAGTAACATGCCCCTGTCTAATATTATAAGATAGATCTTTTACTTACAATACAAACAAGTGAGGATAAATTACTGATCTCTGGGGTATATCAAACTCCACTGGTCTTACCCCAGATGAGGCACCACCAAATTTCACCATGTAGTCTGTCTCTTAAGTGGAAGACAATTTATTTCAAAATGGTCCTTCTTAAATCCACATTATATAGTTCGTAAACTAGAAGGGCCTTTTTAGCCAGTATCAAAAGAGATAGAGGGATAAAAGAAGATAATCATTACATGATTCCTTCATGAAGATTCCTAAAACCGTAATTCTAAAAACTACATGAGAAAACCATTAGGTTATAAATAAAATTGATCAATTTGTTATAAACTAAGGATCGAAATTTGTCTATAATTCTCTATGTAGTAAGGATTGTTCTTTTTAAGAATGGGAATAATACTGGCATTTTTTAATATATTTGGAAAAATTCCTTTAAGACCATTGTGTAAGACGGCAAATTTTTTTATTACTTTGAACATTTTTAGATTTATGTCATCACGACAAGCAGAGTTTTTATTTTTTAACCCTTCAATAATCTTAAGAACCTCATTTTCATCAAAGAATTTAAGTATCCTATTATTGCAAGCAAATGACGAGGTCGTACAAGTATTGATACGAGAATATATACCATATTTATTGTGTAGTTTTGTGGTAAATTGTTTATAAGTTAACAAATTTATAATGAAGGTCAATATTATTTCGACTAATAGTTTGTTACTAGGTTAACTACGAATTGCCAATAAAAACAAGCATTTTTAATATGAAAATTACATATATGGCTCTTGGTGTTTGGTACTAATCGCCATGTAATTTCTGGAAATTATTGCTCATATTATCATTTTCAGAGAAATTACGTTATCAATGTCAGTACCTATTATGCTTGTTAATTTTTTTCTTAATTTAGCTTTTTTCAGAAAAAATCTATTATCAAAAACGTTTATTTTGTGGATAAAAATCTCCACTTCCATTTTTTTAGCAGTTAAAATACAAATATAGATCATTAAGGAACAAAAGATGGCATTTTAAAGCTTTCGTTTAGCAATCGATCACTGGAAAAGCAATTTTAAGGGATGTTTGGAAAATCCTAACGAAATCCGAAATGTAGTAACACGAATATATTAAACTTTACACAGAATGTATCACTTTTCACTATTGCATCAATGTTATATTACGTATAAAAAATTAACTGTTGCTCGCAGCTTCTTACGCACTGGATTTAAGTTTATGATCATTCATTTTGATTAACCCGTTATACCTATGCCCTTGACTTTAGCCGTTCTTGTTTAATTTTTACTCTCCTGGAATGGAATTTGGATAAACACAGAAATAACTATTTATATAGCTTGAGTCACATTACCATCAATGTTAGAGTTGCGATTTTTAGACTATTAGAATGACGCTTAATATGAAAAGTCGATGCTATCTTAACACGAATAGCGGCACCTGGAGTATGTAAAAATATATGCAAAAATGTTTATCTGTATTGGACTAAAACTTTGAAGATCACTGGATCATTATGACAAAAATGCAGTTCTGTCAATCGGCTGATGGGCCAATGTACTACTGCCAGAAAAGTAAAAAAGGGTTGACAGCTTGACTCATAGCATCAATAGAAATTTTATACTGGGTGAAAGTTAATCATTTAATGATTCATGAAAACTTGGACTGCTTGGCTGCTGAAAACTTGGACTGCTGGCAGCAGATATCAAAGTCGTGCGCGGAGCTCTTGGTGGTCTAGCGGCATGACTCGAATGGAGATATAAAATTTTAATTATACAATTTATACTAGGTGAAAAACTACAGTAAGTCATAAGAACTTGTATTGTCATTATAATAGCTCGCCAAAAGTCTTGGTAGCAGTTGCTAAAGTCAACCGCAAAGCTCCCTGTGATCGTGCGGCACTGCGCGAATTTCAATTTTATTTGAAGTATAATAAGTCACAACACACTACTTAGACGACTGTTAAAAAGTGATATCGTGAATTATAGAAGACGTTCGGAAATAACGAGGAAAAATTTTAAGGCATGATTCTACTTGATTTTTATTTAATTTATAGGAATTTAGTTTCTATACAGAAATGAAATTTTGAGAATAAGTTAGTGTGAAGGTCATTTTTTAAAATTATCAGGTGACTCATATTGCAACTAGTGACGTGGTAACAAAGGAGTGGCACTAATCTTCGCTATTTTTAAAGTATGGCATGGTAAGGTATATTTTGGACTATTTAATGAATCCCTATATCTTTTAAAATAGATTAAATATTGAATTATAGTTAAAGTTTCTTCAAAATTTGTTATAAGACCTGTTTGGTAATGTGCCTTATGCTCTAAGGAAAGGTACCTCTGTAATGGGACAAACACTAATTATTTTATGTTGATTATTCTGAAGTACGTATATTCTACGAAAAGGAGGAATTAAATAATCACCTTGTAGATAGTACAGTATATATCTTATTTTACCACCCAATAAAATCTAAATAAATAAAAATCAATTATCGTACTTAAGCCTAAACTCAGTATTATTACTTTTGAGTAGTTTTCTTAAAAATATATAAAATCAGATAATTTATGATAACCTAAAAATCCGAACGCTCTTTTAATATTTATAAATAAATCTATCGAAAAAATATCCTAACATGAAGTATCAGCAAATACCAATAATGTATTAAAATATTGAACGATTTTCAAATAAAATCATTGTAATGCAATATAATTGTTCGATTTTTGTACAAAGAATTCGTATAGTGACTGTTTTTTCCTGATTGCAGGAAACTATGATTTAAATACCAGCAAAATGGATAAAAGGGTAATCAGGTTTTTTTCGGGTTATTTTCGGATTACTTTAGTTATAGGAAGACGTAGATTAGTTTAATTAACTGTTTTTTTTGTGTATAAAAAAATAAGATTAAGATACTCGGAGGCCAATTCAGGAACCAAGTGTCCTGCATTGCTGACGCCTTCTATTGACAAGAGGACCGAAACTTTCGAAGTTTCGAGAATGGAATTTACTGTTACAGGGTTGCAAAGGGTGAGATAGGTATCAGCGGGAACCGGTGAGGTTCCGGGTGAATGCAAGTTTGGCTTTTAAGAAGTAATAATCTTGAGTTACCACCTAAGAATCATTCGAGGCGATACGTTTTGAAATCTGCTAGAGAAATGTACGCTACGCGTCAATTCTGGGGTATTAAAAGAAGGTTTTAATTTTAGTTTTTTTTTAATTTAACTTCGGTAAATTAACGGAAAAAATTGTTTTTATTTCACTGGGTAAAAGGGTACAGTTTGTATAAACAATTTAAATAGGTATAATTCGGATTTTTATTATTTTTTTAGTTTTTATTTTAGAAAGCGAAGAATCTTTAAAATTGAGTTAAATTGGAGTACACGATCAAATGCTGCCACACCTATTTCATGTAAGGGCTTTACCATATTTCAGGCGGTACATTTTAATGAAATCTATCCAGATAAATGTATAGAAAAGGAATTACTGTATACGGCCACCTCATTTTCTAGATTTACAATCATTAGATTATTTTTTATGAGGTTACCTCAAAGCCCTAGTATACCAAGTACCATTTGTAGAGTTTGAAGAAAACTACTTTATGGATGTACTGAAATGAAGAGAAATCATTTTGAACCCAGCCTATACCACTTGCAATAATAAAAAAGGAATTAAAAATTTAAATAAAGCATTCTTTAATATTTTACTACCGATTTGATGGTAAAATCATTATTAAAATAATTATTTGAAAATACTTCTAAATAATGAAGAAATTCGGTTGGAGGATGCCTGCGACATTTGAATTCCTAATGCAGCAGGCAGGGGGAGGGGCGAGTTATCGATGAGGGGAATGTGCCAGTGACATTCACATTCCTTATGCAGCAAGCGAGGACAAGTCTATTTTTCTAAATTCGAAGTTTTTAGAGAGGGGGGGGGCAGGAAAATTAAATATATATATATATATATATATATATATATATATATATATATATATATATATATATATATATATATATATGAAGTAAAATGCGAACAGTAAATGCAAACTTCTCTCCATCATATCCTTTCTGTGTTAGAGGTTGCACAGTTAGAATAAATTGTTATAAAACGCAATTTATCCTATTCCACCACCATCGAGATGATGGCCTACCTGTACCACCATACCGAGAAGAAAGTCAAAACTTACCCTCCCCGCCACAGTGATACGGCAGAGGTACATGTTTCGTCTCTACTAGACTCATCAGGGTACCGACATGCACCTGACTGTGCAAAGGACAGATCGGAAGGAAGCATGCACATACTGAACGCGGCTTCTCCGGCCTCCCGCCGGATGGCGTATATATGTTAATGCGGATTTCACGGATTCCTCCGTGTGAGATGCAATAGCAGTGGATATATCCACATTATGCCGTTGTCGGCATCTCGATGGTGGTGGAATAGGATAAATTGCGTTTTATAACAATTTATTCTAACTGTGCAACCTCTAACACAGAAAGGATATGATGGAGAGAAGTTTGCATTTACTGTTCGCATTTTACTTCATTCATACGCGGAGCTGCATATAGTTGTATGTTTGCTGAATGTGATTTCAGCACTACAACGGCATAATGTGGATATATCCACTGCTATTGCATCTCACACGGAGGAATCCGTGAAATCCGCATTAACATATATATATATATATATATATATATATATATATATATATATATATATATATATATATATATATATATATATATATATATATATATATTAAGAATATAAAAGTATAGTCTACAGACCGTAACCCATATTTCAATATAATTACCACTCTTCTAAAACTCTGTGAGAGACTTTAATTGATAAGTTCGTCAATTTTTTTATTTGCAAAAATTTTCTTAATTTGAAGAGGTCTTAAATTGGTTGAACCAAACATTTCTTGTGCAGTTAAATTGTGGGGTAGTTTTATGAAAGCACGAAAGAAAATGTGTCATCGAGTCCACCGCCTGTAATATGTCAAAATAATGTATATATGTTTATTTATTAGAAAACAGCTGATTTTCTTACAGCTGTTTCCCGAGAACGTTTAACTGATCACTACCTGTAAGACACAAAGTATATACGATAGATAATTGTATGTTCTGACCAAGTAATGGAGTGTTCGACAGAAATATTGCGCTGTACTCCTAGTCTGACAATAAAAATACTAAAATCTCATATCATTACATTTACACTAGACAAATAATATGTAAGCAAATTTCCTAGTTCCACCAAATTTGTCACGCTTATTTTGATAATTGAAAGATGATATTTTCCATAATTTACGTTTTAAATCGCAGTGTTTCTAAAAATAAGACACAAAATAGACAATTTACTTGTATTTTAATTTTCGACTCTAACTCTACGTTAATTGTTTTAGGATAAATATAGCAATTATTTGTGGATGATAGTTAATATCAATGGATTGTAGAGAGGTCGATTAAAGGGAATATTTAGCGGTAGTCTTACGTTGACCTTAAAGACCGAAATGTGGAGGTCATTTGGAGTAAAAAAGCAATTCATATTCAGTTTTATGTGTTATTACGAAGTCGTTCTAAACGTTTGGCCTATTAATTTGCAAACTCTTCTATGAGTAGACTTATATCAAGTTTTTTAGTTCTTTTGCATTCTATAGATAATGTAGCTTAAGCTGCTTAGTTGCGTCATTGTGCTGCTTTCTCCATTTAAAAAGCATTGTAATGCAAGAGTGAGCAACTACTCTAACTTGAATCGCCTTTAGAATCGCGAATTTTAGAGCTTTTAAGATTAAAAAAAAATTGCGCGTCTTTTGAAGATGCTTCTTTCTATTTTTAAACATCTCTAGTACTCAACAAACAAACACAACAAATAAAGTATAAAAGATCTAAATGATAATTGTGTTTATTTCAACTTTAAATGATTATCAAATCTCGAGTATTTTAGACGTTTAAAAAAGGAATTATTATTTTACAAATACAAAAAACTTCATTTTTTGAACGTCTAAAAAGCTCTAAATCTCGAGATATGACAAACATTTAAATTTGAAAGGAAAGGCGAAACAGCGTCTTCAAAAGACGCGTAATTCCTTTTTTAAGCTCCAAAACTCGCAGTTCTACAACCATTGAATTGTGAGTAATTGCTTTTATTTCATTTATAATATTTTTTAAACGGTAAAAATTTTACGCCGCTTTTTAAATGGAGAACTTCAAACATATATATCTTGGGTAAACGATCAGCTATGATTTTAAGCAAGAAAGTTTTAAGCACTACACTACATTTTACTTTGAATTCAAATTGTTTCCTGCACGCCGTGAGTACAGGTACCAATACAGACTGTCACAGAAGCCTTGCGTTCAGTGGGTTTAATTAGTGAGTCTTAAAGTCATTTCTTAATATATGTACATTTAATAGAAACCTAAAAGCTCTGCATTGCATACGTGTCCATTTATAATTAATAGTTACTGACACCTTGAGTTAAATGGATTGTAAATTAGCAAGTCTATTGGAGATTGATTCAATCGAATTCTAAAGATTTTTTGGGTAAGCAGCCTCCCTCCCAAGTCCGGTGATCCCCACGCCGCGTGTCCTGCGGAGCCTTTGCTATGCCACTGCTTGGGAGTATACCAAAGAGAAGAAAAGGAGCTACATACAGCTGTCCAGCATTTTAAAGTTGAGGAAATAGGACTGGAAAACCTGCTTTAGTCAGCAACGCAAGGTGTCCCTAACGACTTAGCAGCAGAAAGGTAAAACAATAGATCCTTTGGATCGCAAGTTACAAATTCCTAATTTCACACCCCTAGACATAGCGTGAGTTTGTCCGCCTCCCATAACTTAGAGGAATAAATTATAAAGTAATTTAAATCTCTGGTTAAACATGTTAAATAAACGCTATTTCGAGTTTGCTTTATCTTCTTTCTGTATAGTGTTTTGATGCTATTTTCATATCTGTCATCTTTTGTATTTTAGTTTTTATTTTTGCTTTCCTTTTTCGTTTAATTACTGTCTTTTGTTTTTTTTTTTTGATCTTTGACTTCCAAAAAGTTTTGAAACCTTCTTTTATATGAAAACACTAGCTCAGTGTACAACATCGAAATCATTCAAAATCGTACATGATGATTAAAATGTCTATAAATACTAAGCGCACAATGGCATAGTTGATACCTTATATCTTACTGATTAAAAAATGACTGTAAGAAAATAATGACTTAATATTTAAAGTCAGATAAAATTTCGCATACGTTAGCTAGACAAACGCAGAAACATATTTTTAGAGAAATATCTATTTGCCTTCTCATTGATATTGATATTGATATTGATTCACAAGGTCCAGGTAGGGTCAATTAAGCTTTTGGCCTTTAATCTAGACTATTTTCCACTATCAGTTATACATCTGAAATAATCGGCCTAAATATATTCAAATAATCTACCCACAAAGAGAGCACCGATCCTTCATATCTCGCAAACAAAAACTCAAACTAGCCTGAAACTTTCAGACGATTATTTTCTGATGATAAACTAACTTGTATTACAAATTGGAAATCTCAGTTCGAGGGCACGCAAATGGGCAAATTGAATCTGTGGCTTATTTAAATCATGTTTAATGGAATAACCTTTGATTATGCCAAAGAAATTTTAGTTAATAGAGTTTGTCAAACCTATTCCAAAGAAAACAACTGCAAAAAATTCGTGAAGAGAAAAACCGTTTTATGCGTCAGAAAAAAGTTCGATACTTTATACATTTGGAAGTGACAAAAAAAGAAAAAGTATCACAAACTACAGTACAATGACTGTAAGCAACACAACTGTGTTGTGCACTTAATTTGGAGAAGTTACATTGTTATGAATACTACCGATTTGCGTTATGTATACTATCTATTTATTCAAATGTTGTAGGAATATGCCCAGGACTTTTAGGTAAGAGCATTTGTTTATAAGTAGAAAAATTCTATATGTTCCAGAAATCGAAAATGTCAATAAAAAATCAAATTTTCTAAAATTCTAAGAACTTCATATATTCCTATAAATATAGCTCAGACTTAGAAACAAGATAAATTATCACGTGGCAAATTCGATGTACACGTGTATTACTGAAACTGAATAGTACATAGCTCAGGAATTTTTGACAGAATTTCTCTTGTCTGTGCTTGTCTCTGTTGTAATTAAAACCTCTGAATCATTCAATATGCTGTGGTGAAAATTCTATTTTTACGTAAATTGAACAATGTATGTTTTTGGGAACCAGTATTATTGCAAATCGTATCTTTAACACTGTTGTAACCCAACTATTTTTATATATAATTATAATATATTTAGGTTACGCCTATGGTTCAATGCCATAATTACAACCCAATAGTTAGTAAATTCTTAGATAAGCATAGCCTAAGTAAATACATTTGTTAACCAACCTAACGGGAAAGTCCCAAACCTATGAAATCATAAAACCTTCCTTTATAAAAACTATAGAACTTTATTCATGGCGCCCTTTTGTCGCATATCAGGTAGACTTTACAACTAGGTTGTTTGACCAATGGTTTTTTATTAAAATAGATATAAGTTAGTTTCTTAAGTACGCCTATGACCGATTGGAGAAAAGAAAAATATAAATTGGATCCATGAGGTTGAAGGGCTCTCTTTTCTCTTTTTTATCTTGTCAACGTAGAATAAGAAATCATAGAGGAGTTACCTCATAATCATAAGTTGTGCCTGTAAAGTTGTTTTAAAAATTATAAAGAAGCATATTTTCATTCCTTAGTTTTTATTTTAATTTTAATTCGCGGCTCTAATCACAATACCCGTGATTAGAAAACGCAACAACACAAAACCAGGCTATGCCGTACTGCTCCAGCTTATTTATGAACATTGTTTATGTAACTTTGGAGCATGAGATAGTTCTGTATTCAAAGTATAAAATATATTTTAAAAAATCTGAACCATAGTTATTAAAATGGAGGAATTTCAAGAGAGATAATGTAAACAAATTTTTTTATAAGCTAAACGAGAAAATTTCGCTAAAAATATCTTCTGCTCATCTATTTCGCCCAGTAAAATACTTTTGCAGGAAAAGAACATCCTGATGTTGACAAACTTTTTGTTTATTTACACTGGGGTTAGAGACAAGTTTACCCATGTCAGGTTCATTTCCTGACCATTTTCTGCAAATAGTACTTGTATATATTGTATTCGGGAACTGTTTATTTAAAGTAAAAACTCAATCGAAAGTATAGCGTGCCATATTCCGGAAAGAAAATTAAATTTAGAGGAAGTCTAACTGGGTAACTAATAGACGCGGATATAAATTAATTTTATTTGAAACATTATAGTTAGGATTAAATATTAATTATAAAATATTTCTCGAGCTTGTTGTCTCAATTCATTTGATGTCTGCGCTAAAGTGTGGGCGTTCTATTATACAAGATAAAGTCTGCCAGAGATTTGGAATCTTAACATTGTTTTCTAAAGATTCTGGAGCTGAACCGTGTCACTTCAGTAAATACACTTAGTCTATAATTTATATACGAGAGTAGGTTATATTTTGGAAATAACAAACAAAAACAAATATTTATTATTGAAAATGGTTTATTGTTTTTTGAAATATTCTTTACGATGATCAATATAGTTTTACATGCATTTAAACCAATCTGAAAAGCATTTTTAGTCACTGTGAAGGTGGTATTATTTTTTGTTTTATACATCACTATATCTTACAATAATTACGTAAAGTACATATACCCATAGCGTGTAGATCGTGTCACACAAAAAAAAAACTAATGCTCATTTTGCAAGCACTTTATACAAGTCCAGAAAGATCCTTATCTTCTAGGTATTCCTTTAAGCTATAGTAACACTTTCCTATAAGAAAACATTTTAATTTATTTTTGTTTGTTGGTCATAGAACCAGGGGCGGATCCAGCATCACTCTTTGGGGGGGGGGGGCGGTGATATCACAAAAGTACGCGAAAGCAAGTTGCCGACGGGGGTGGGGGGGGGGGGAGACACCAGCAACATTCCCATTTCAAATGTAAAAGGCAGGGTCGGGTTTATTTTTTTGGATTTGAAGCTCTTGGAGAGGGGGAGGGCGATCACATGAAAAACAAGTTGCCGACAGGGGGAGAAGATGCAAGCAGCATACCCATTCCTAATATAAGAGGCAGAATTGGGTATATTTTCTATTCTAAGCTCTTGGGGGGGGGGGGGGGTTATCGAAAGAAAAACAAGTTGTCAAAGGGTGGGGGGAGTGCCAGCAGAATACACATTCCTAATATAAAATGCAGAATCGGTTCTATTTTCCTGAACTCAAAGCTCTTGAGAAGGGGAAGGGCGATCGCAAGCATACACATTCCTATACCCTATTCAAGAACTAGAGAGAGTAATAAAACTGTTACCGAAACCTCGAACGTATCTGCTCCAGTGCCGCAGGTTAAATATTATAAGCTTTTATAAATTTACTGCAACAATAAAATTTCTGATAGATCAATCTAATTTCTGTCAGTGAGCAAAGTACACCTTGCAGTGTATCCTTAGTGATTTATATTGTTTGTGCTTGTTTTTATATATTATTTGAGATTAGTGAGATACTCAAAAGATATGGCTTCCACATCTATATTTATTTCACAATCGTTAAGCAAGGGTATTTTTACCTCAACGAAAAACTTATTACGATGAATGTTTATGCTGCCATAAAATATCAATACCTAGATAAAAATGTTAAAAGCTCTATTGAGATGTGTTCCAACATGACAGGAGTTGGAAAATCTACTATGTCCGGAAGGAGAAAAAAACTAATGGAATTGTTAGTACTCCCAAGCTATATTCGACCACAGGCAGAGGAAAAACCTCGTTGGAAGAAGAGATAAAAACTGCAATAAAAAAAGTTGTTCAAACATTTTATTATGAGAAGCAGATCCCAATCGTCGACAAAGTTCAAACTAAAATCAATGAGGATCGGGATTTACCTAAAATTAAAAGAACTGAGCTCTGGAAATTGCTCAGAGAACTTAATTTTTGCTGGAAAAAACCAGATAGGAAAGCTGTTTTTATAGATCATCCGGAAAATGTCCGTGGGAGAAAGAAATATCTCTCTCAAGTAAAACGTAGAGTTGCTAGAAATAACACAACTTAAAAAATTAGTAATTTAACTGAACTTTTGAAAGATTTTTTTGAATAAAGTTACTGCAGAAAATTGGGAAAATCCATATAATAAAAGAATAAAAAAAAATGTGGAAACTCGATCTCATGATCGGTGAGATAGTGGAACCAATAATAATTAATTTGAGCGAAGATAGTTTCACCGACTTTGATTATGATTTAGATACGTACTGTTTACCAGCGTAAACACACTTTATTATTTAAATTTTCTGTAACATATAAAAATTAATTACATTTGAAACCATTTTTAGTGTTTAATTTTCTGCAGATGGTTTAAGAAGTAAATAATCTGAAACGTCAAATATCCTAAACATGTTTTTAATTAATAATAAAATGACCGACAGCCCCAAAAAAAAATTAATATTCTATGGACAAATTTATTTCTTTATATATGTTTAACTTCTTGTATTTTTGACAATGGGTATTTTGTATTTAAATTATAACATAGAATTTTTCGAGTGAAAAACATTATGTTTTAGTCTGAATGTGCCTAAAACGATTTCTACGCCAAAATTAAAAATAATAAAAATACAGTTGTGATTTGTGTTAAATATGTCAAAATTATCTATATTTTCTAATGTATGTGAATTATTAAGAAATTATAAGAAATAAAATATTATTATATAAACTTTTTATTTTTAGTTTATTGCCGAAATAATATTCTATGCCATAAATACTTAGTGTTAAAATAAACCTCATTCCGACACCTATAACAAGGATTAAAATCTTTTTAACACTTCGCACATCCAAATATCTATTGTTATCCAACCTAAATAGTCCATTATTATAGACCGGTATTTTTGATTATAAAATTTCTAACCCATTCCAATGAGAAATATATGTGTCTAACAGATTTTGCCCAAGACATCGGACTAAAGAAAACAGGTAGTTAGCGAAAAAAAAAATTAAAAAATGATTTATTTCTCTCTCTAGTTCTTGAATAAACTATAGTATAAGAGGCAAAATCGGGTCTATTTTCCTAAACTCAAAGCTCTTGGGGGGGGGGGGATCGCCCCCACCGCCCCCCTCCCTGGATCCGCGCCTGCATAGAATCTGTATAACTTTTGAAAGTTTGAGGTAGTTTGGTTCAAATTGATACTATGCTATGTATTACGTCACGCTGAACATAACTGAAATTAGCTCTATCTGGCAAAAGTACATTCCTGTTTCTTGTATTATAACTATTATTACATTCTACATTTCCAAAGAAAGAAGAATAATTGTTAACCACGAACATTATACACTCATATATGTACAAGCCAAATGACGTTAAAATCTTTCTCTCAAATAAAAACGTTCTTACAGGTTTTAATTTGTTTCCTTTTATAAATTGTTCTTACACATCTTTTTTGCAGTATAAATATTGTGTCAATATCCACTGAGTTTCCCCAGAATATAATACCATATCTTATTCTAGATTGTATATAGGCATGATAAGCTGTCAGAGCAGCATCAATATTTACCTATTCTAAGGGCATAGCAATACCGTGCAATGCTACCCGCAAACTGATCTACATGAGGGTCTCCAGTCCAATCTACGGTCAGTTTGAACGCTCAAAAACGAAAGGCTCTCCACCGAATCAATTGCCGTATTCGTATATTGAACCGATATTTTATGTTTATTATATACACCAAAGATGAGAAACTTAGTCTTCGAGACATTCAGTAGCACATTAGCAGCAAATTACTCATTCAAGCCCACAAGAACACAATCACCACACTCCCTTACATTTTCCGCCTTGCATATTACTCATGTGTCATTAGCAAACAGCACAACATCACTATCGATGACATTTACTATATCATTTGTATATAATATGTAGAGAAGCGGACCCGAAACCGAGCCCTGTGGTACTCCTCTTCGTATGTATAAAGAGTCAGACATCAACTGCTCTCCACTCATGCTTCTTCCAATTACCCGTTGTTTTATTTGAGCCAGATACGACCCTATGAGCTCCAGAGCAACACCCCTGATACCACACTGTTATATTTTTTCCAAAAGCACCCCATGATTCACCTTGTCAAAGGCCTCGGACAGATCCAAACACAAAGTTGCTGTTATTTTGTTCTTATTTAAAGAAGCAATGATATTCTGTATGGTCAGACAGATTGCAGTCATGGTAGACTTACCCTTAGGTGAAACAGAACGGTCTATATCCACTAGGCTTAAGGAATATGAAAGATGTATAAAAAAGAAACAAGTTGTACAATCTGTAGTAGCTGAATACCAGCATTGCTCAGGTCACACTTTTAATGTAAAAGAAACTAAGGTGCTAGCATCAGTGCCTGATTTCTTTAAACGTAAAATTAGAGAATCAGTCGAAATTTGTAAATATCCAAATAACATTAATAGAGATGCGGGTTACAGTCTACATCACACGTGGAAATCGATTATAAGCACCAGTCGGGTATAAATACCGGCTGTTGCTCGTCGATAGTCATTCAGTGTTGTAATCTAGTGGAGTAAAGATCCCTGAAGATGCCTCGTGCAATCGTAGGTGACACGTCGAATACTAATTCCAGTTTGACACCGTCTAAACTCAAGAACCATGGTTTTCAACTTGACCAAAGTCGTGGAAGCTTTCGTTGTTTATTATCGATGTTTTCTTGCACCTCAACTGATTTTGCACTACCTTTAGGCAACTCGTCCGTGAGTCGGCTACGACACTAAACCCACTAAACAAGCGGTGGTCTTTGTAAGTGTCTTATCGTCATATAAAGAATTGAGTTCATCGATGCACTATTTTAAGATAAACCACGTTGCAAGTTGTGAAAAATAATCGCACGAATATATTTATTAGTTAATTATATTTTTTGACAGAGATAAAAATTTAAACTTTCTGTAAACAAGACAAATAGCGTCCTGATGTCACAATCTTCTGAGTGCACATACCGTCTAAAATATAAAACTCCGCATTTGTTAGTTTTACTAACTAATGTTGGCAGCAACCGTCTCTATTTGTGTATACTAGAGTGGTTGTACTAACCAATTGTTTTGTGGTAGTTGCTAATAGTGGTAGCAACCCTTATAATTATTAATAGATAATGTGGTGAGTAAACCCTTGTGGTTTAATACTGATTTATTATCGAAACTTATGGTGTATCTATACAAATTAAATCTCTAACCTATTTTCCTAACGTAATAATATTTACAATAACATTGTCGACTAAGAAAAACAATTAATATGACTATTTTAGCAATTATTGACTCAGTTTGTTAACGTGCTGATTTAGCGACATGTGTTGGAATACTGGGTCGTAATCTTTTGGTATTTTATGTAAGATTAAAAGATATGTATAATCTTAGATTAGACAACAATGGATTTGTCAGGTAGCACCGTCAGTGTTGTCAGATCCCGAAATATAAACGGCTACCCTCATATAAGCTGTATAAAATGTCTCCTAGTCACATTAACTTTTGTATAAATTTCGTCAATGTCAGTCTAAAACCTATTTTCAGCGAGTGAGATATGTGTAACATGATAATAAATAATAAATTATTATAGCTTACTGTAAAATAATTCCTATTTTGCAAAAGAAATGTCACATTACTTATAAAGCAATGAGGCATAAATATGAAGGTTGAATTGGTTTAAAAAAAAACAAGAATAAAAAGTCGTTTTCTTTTATTACATAAAATTAAAATAAGAATTGAAACGACTTCTAAAAAGTGCTAAAAAGCGAAAAATAATATAAATTCTTGTATGCAATTGAAATTTTTACCTGACAAAATATTATTCACCTAAAAAGATTGAGAAATAGTGTATTTGTAACTGAGTTCTTACCGTAGCTTGTATATATCTAGTGTTAGGAGTTATTTGTTTCATTTAATAGTAACTTTGACGTTGACTTAATTTCAATTTTATATTGAAATTAATATTATTTTTCGCTTTTTAGCTTTTTTTTAGAAATCGGTTCAATTTTTTTTATTAAAAATTTTATTTTTCAATATTCAGTTTTGAATTGGATCATTTTCAATATTGAATTAAAAAAAAAATTTAACTTGTAATCTAATCCTAATCTACAGTCTCAAAAACACTCCAGTACCAAGTTCGAACCTAATACGTAAATATAAAATATAAATAAAATAAATAAATAAATATAAATCGTCATATTGCATCTGCCATATTAATTTTTTTAAAAACATTTTTAAATTCGTTATGCACAGTCTCAGAAACCCCCTAGTACCTATCGAGAGGTGTTAAATTTTTAGTCCACTATTTTATTTCCTCCATATTAAATTTTTTAAAATAATTTTAAATTCGCAATTTATACCGTCAAAAAATCGGGAGGTGGGACTACGTTAGAAACTTCTTAAACTTAATGAAACAAATTTCATTCAAATCTATGCCGCCATTTCGGAGTAATCGACGTACATACATAACATAAGAAAACGTAGCTAGGGAATTTAGAACCTCCTTCTTTTAGATGTCGGTTAAAAATCGATAAAAAATTGAGAATGTTATGTATTTTTGAAAAACAATCTCTTACTAACTACAGTGTTGTGTCTTTAGGTTTCTATCCCAAATTTTTCTGCATTAAAGTTTGTTTATTTACCTTTATAAGATAAATTATAACAATGTATTAAATAGAACAAAAATGGACAACTAGAAGATTTAGTTTTCATTGCAACTAGGTCCAGTTTATAGTTTTAACCTCCTCATAGAAGATAATTTCTAATTGATGTAATTGTCCCAAAAAAAAATAAGACATTACAATGAGAAAGGCAACAAATATTAGAGAAGCTTAGAGGTTATTCATTTCATTTATGCATTCTTCCAGGGTAATATCTATTGCTTCATCTAATTCTTTCTATGCATTAATTTACCAAATTTTGCTAAAATAATTTTGGAGTTAAATCTTTTTTCGGTTATTTATCCATGAATTGAAACGTTTTTTTCCTCTTTTTCCAGTGTATTTTTAAGAAACGGGGCTTCATTCTCGCAGTTCGTATTTTCTATTCAGCTTGAATCATTACCTTATAATGTTTTTGATAATTTGCGGTACGTTGTAATGAATTTGACATATCATTTTGACACGTTGTAAGGTTTTTAAATACCGTTCACGCTAAGCGTAACATGTTCACGAACATATTACGTTAATCAATTCGTTTGCATATCTAAATGTACCTCAAGTCAAAAAATATGATGATAAATGGAATTTTAACTAAAAAAGTTACGAATATTCTGGCGAGCCGATAAATTTATAGAATATGATTTTGTCCACTCGTTGTAACTTCAGTACGTATTCTATTCAGTCAAATTCTTTGTCGGCTAGGATGCTGTTCACATAGAACATAATACGTTCACAAACATGTTTCATTACGAAATTCAGCTAACGTTTAGATAATAATTTAGCCTTATGAAATTCTTTAATGTAAAAAAGCAAATAATATTTTTGTCCCATTTTCAATTTTTTTAAACAACTTGGATTAAATTAAAATCACATTTCGGTAAAGTAGACAGCAAAATGTTTTGGTCCTCACAATATAGATGTACTTATAAACAATTGTTTTTCATTTTTAAAATATTAAATTTTTGTTCGTAATCTCATAGTCTCAGCCACTGCATGCCACGTCGCATTTTTATTTTTAAAACCTCTTAATATAATTTAGTATTTCTTCAAAAAATTTAATCAAAACTTGGGTTCAAACATTTATATTTTTTACGATAGTATATAATGGCAACTTTATATATTAAAAACGAATATGAGAGTTTGTTTGAAGGTTGTAGACAATGTTGAACATTGATTAAAATGTGGTTGTCGGACTTGCATTGTCTTTGTTTTTATTTATTTTTTACGACGTTTCGGTTGTATCTCTACTCGTTATCAAGTATAAACTGAATGTTGCGCCTTAAGACTCCGAGCTTATATAGGGACTGCGTCCATTGAAGCGCAAAGTTTCGCTTCACTGTACACACCGCAATGATTTGATGTTACAAAATAGTGGTTGCCAAAGATTAGCTATCTCAACACTCGGTTTACTGAAGATTCCATTATTGTTTTTAATGTAAGCTGTTTCTATAAATTTTCATTTTTCATGTTCCATATATATTGCCGCCGCCTCATGGTGTTGTTTATCTCAGGCGTGTTCTGCAATACCTGATCTCGAAGTTTTCCCTTTTTGTGTATGAGTTTTATGTTCCTTAATTCTGACTTCTAGTGGTCGTTTGGTTTCTCTAATATACATTTCGCCACACTCACGTGGAACTTTGTCAACACATTCTTTCTTATCGATAGTTTTTGGTTTTGTTTTCGTTAAATGAGCTCTAAGTATATTTCCTGATTTAAAAGCTGTTTTTATATTATAACTATTAGTAGTTCATCTTATTTTCTCCGAAATTCCCTTAAAGTACGAAATTGTGAAGAATAAATGTGTTTCTTGCTGTCCAGTGGTCGTTGTTCTAAAGTTATTTATAACATCGTCAATTAGTTTAAAGGAGAGCCATTCTGTTGTAAATCGGATTTAATATTTGCTACTTCTTTTTCCAATGAACCGGCATTTTTGCATATAGATATAGCGCGATTATAAAGGTTGGGTATAATTCCCCGTTTTGTTACAACTGAATGTTTAGATCTATGATTAAGATATTGTCCTGTATGTGTTGGCTTTCTGTATATAGAAGTTTTAATACTTTCTTTTGAACGGTTCACCATGACATCTAGAAACGGCAGTTGATCATCTATCTCTTTAAAAAAACTGAATATAATACCCCAGTAAATCTAGTTTTTGTGGTCTAGTATAAGGCCTTTGACTCAGTCAGTATTGGAAAGTTTAGGAAATGCTGAAGTGACTCCAAACATATAACTCTGCTGAAGTATATATGTCACAACTCTATAAGTAAAAATTAACGAAAATACAGCAATAAATAGGATACATGGTGGAAAAGGGATCTGGTAGGAGACACAATTTCGCCAGAGCTGTTTGTTTTAGCATTTGAGGAAGTATTTCGAGCATTAAGCTGGAACAGAAAGGGTTTTTGTATCGACGGCTAGCACTTGAGTCACTTGTAGTTTCCAGATTATGTAGCGCGTGAAAATTCAAGAAAAGCCCAGGTTAAGATATTTTAGTAGTGAAGTGGAGAAATATGAAAAAAAAATGCCAAAGAAATACAATGGTATAAATCTCCTCAGCACAGCTCAAAACTAACATGATACCAGATGAACAGCAAGGCTTTAAAACGGGCAGATTTTACACAGGCGCTGCATTTCTCATCAAGTATAACTGAAAGATATTATAGATGGTTTCTATAAAACGCAAGTGCCTTCATAGAAACAATAGAAAACAAAGCAGCGCTAATAACGTAAAACTTACTGATCAGTAGAAAGATGCACAAAATAGAGTGATTCATGTAGCCCACTTCTACTTAACCTCGTAACGAAGTTGACGAGATATTAAAAAATTTACACAACGAAAACGGATACAAGATGGGAGATATTTATTTCAACAACACAGTCTTATGCCATATTGTTGACGCTGTGTTAGTAGCTGAAAATGAAAATGATCTTCAAGGGCTACTTTACCAATTTAACTCTACAGCTAAGTCATTTAATATGACCTGTCTGACAATATCTAAAATACCAATTAGGTGCAAAATGGTTGTTGGCAGGTCATGAAATTTAAATCATGACAAAGATTTGTCCGATTATGGGGATATTGAGAAAGAAGTACAACAATAAACAACGAAGGCAGTAAAAGTAGTTTGGTGTTTAAACAGTGACGTATAGAAAAATAAAAACATAATAACAGAAGTCCAGGATATATAATGAGGACATAAAGTGTGAAATAAATTCATTATTTGAAAAACGTTGGGTTTTTTGAAAACGTTCGAATACTGTGACTCAGTTTTTTGGTACTCATTTTTTTCAATATATTAAATTATACAGGGTGACTTAAAAGAAACTGCTATAATTAACTTTATTTTTTTAAATAGTGACACACAATTTTTTGAATATTTTTAGACTCCATTCAAAATTCTGAACGTATTTTCCATTACATATCCTATATCTATATGTTAATATTGAAAATGTATCCTGTTGGTTAATTGGCAGTGACCTAAGGAATTTATAAATTTATGCTAATCATTTATGACTACTTCGCGGCTTTCTTAGTGATGTGTTCTCAAACATGCGAATTGGAAATAGGGTATCTATTGAATTGCCGCCAAAGTTTACAAACTTAAACCCTTTTCACTTATTTTTGTGGAGTTACCTTAAAGGTAAAGTTTTCCAAACTAAGCCAATTGAGATAGAAGACTTAAGAAATCAGATTATTAAAAAATGTGGTTAATTACTACAGAAATATTCAGAATGAATTTACAGATCGCTACTGTTAGTTAAGCAATGAAAAGCATTTTTATCATTTAATAGAACGATAAATTACCGTTGTTACTAGTTCATTTCGAATTTTAACTGTCGGTAAATCGAAAACAGTTACATTACACTGTTAAAATAGCCTTAAATTGAAAGTACATTTATTAATTAAATTTAATGATTTTGTACCTTAAATCGCAAATAAGTTACATGTACTTCGAAATTAAAGCTTTGTACATAAAATTTAACTGAATGTTACCTTAAATTTCAATAAGGTAACTGAAAACATACCAAATTTAATGTATAATTACATTAAATTTAATGTAAAAAGTATTAAATTTAATGCATTAACATTAAATGCATTTAATAAATAATTTATGAAATTTGCTTCCAGCACATTACATTAAGATTAAAATTTCTTAACAGTGTAGGTATACGACATGTAATAGAAAAACTTTTCGGAATCAAAAGGTGAACAAAAAATTAGGGGTCACTATTTAAAAAACCAAAATTGATTATAGCACAGCTTTTTGCGAGTCACCCTGTATGATTCAATATACATAAAAAATTTGTATCAAAAAAACAAGCTCGATGCGTCCAAGTGATTTTTCAAAAAAACCAGCTTTTTAAAGGACTTCTAAAAGAAGAAGGTTCTCAATTCGTCGAGTATGTATGTTTTTTTTATATATGTACATTGAATACTACGGAACGGCGGACTGATTTGAATGAAATTTTTTACGTTATGTTCAAGAAGTTGCTACAGTGGTCGCATATTTTTTTGGACGAAATTGGTGCAGTAATATCCAAGATGGCGCTGACAATATGGCGGCTAAAAAAATTAATTTTGTCTGATTTTCTCCAAAATTGGTATGGAGGAATTTTTGAGTCATACACAACGAATCTGAAATTATTTAAAAAAATCAATATGGCGGATCCAATATGGCGGACAAAAAAATTTAATTTTGTCTGATATTCTCCAAAATTGGTGTGAGGGAGTTTTCGGGGTCGCACATAATGAATCCAAATATTTTAAAAAATTCAATATGGCGGCCAAAAAATCAATTTTGTCCGATTTTCTCCAAAATTGGAACGAAGAAGTTTTAAGGGTCGTACATAACTAATCTAAAATTATTTTTAAAAAATTCAATATGGCGGACGAAAAAATCAGTTTTGTCCAACTTTGTTCAAAATTGGTACGGAGGAGTTTTCGGGGTCGCACATAACGAATCTGAAATTATTTTTAAAAAATTCAATATACCAGATCTAAGATGGCGGATTAAAGATTCTTCATCTCCCGATTTTGTCTAAAATCAGTATTGGGTATTATTGTTAGCTAGTGTTAATTAAATACTGAAAATTCTTATTGCGGGGTTCTTGAGGCGTATACAAACTAAATATGCAGTATAAATATATCGAGCTAAGAAATTTACATCTCAGGTTCTTTAAACATCGATATTGGAAGGCTTTGGGGCCTATATTACTAATCTAAAACTAATTTGAAATTTAAGATAGTGGATTTACTATGACAGACTAAATATTTGTTTAACAGAATTTTACTGGTATTTAGAAAACTCTAAGAACCAAAGAATTTTTAGTGGTTCATTTTAAGGTGATTTACAACTTTGGATAAATTGTGTACTTTTTTGCCACCTTGGAGCCATTGCGAGGTACACTAATCTCGACTAATACTTAGTTCAAATAATTTATGGATATCATAGTGAATTCTTAAAACTAAAAATAGAAAAATAAAATTTTTATAAAAAAATTGAACCAACTTCGAAAAGTGCGCTAAAAAGTGAAAAATAACTATAAATTTTTATATGAAATTGAACTTTTTGAAGTCGGCGCCAAATTATTTGTAAATAAAATAAATAACTACTAATATATACAAATTATGGTAAGAAAACAATTACAAATAAAGTATTTTTAATCTGTTTATGCAAATCCTATTTTGTCAGGTATTAGTTTGGCGCTGACTTCAAAAAGTTTTTTCATATAAAAATTTATAGTTATTTTTCACTTTTTAGCTCACTTTTAGGAGTCAATTCAATTTTCTTATAAAAATTTTATTAAATAATGAATTTATTTCAGAATTTACATCCTCATTGTACAGGGCAGTAGTAATATAAGACCGTTAATCACTTGCGACCGGATACAATAAATAGCAAAAGATTAACGGAGACAAATGAGAGGACAGTCCTAAGAAAAATTTCTTGAAAAACATACTAGACAAATAAAGAAGCGTTGACATTAGAAAAATATGTAAAAGAAAAAATATTAATGAATGAGTCCTCAGTAGAAAGCTTGAATGGAACTAGCAATAAGCCAAATGAATGAAAAAAAGTAATCAGAATAGCACAATATAAGTTACCGCTGATATAAAGAAATGTGGGAAGATCAAACAAAAGATGGAGTGATAACCTCAACGTTGACTGAAATTGATAGAAAACCAAAATGGGATATATAAGTAGAAATTTTAAGTTTCTTGACAATTGGACCGTATCTAAATAAAACCTTTTTTATAATGCTGGAAGTAATTGTTTAATAAAAACGCAGAGTATTACTACAGCTATTAAATGCAAGGTCATATTATGAGTGAATGAGAAAATTATATTGTTAAATTTAGTACAATTTATAATTAATAATTTTATTAAATTATTTTTTTTTAATTCTATTTAATTTAAATTATATCGAAATTTACCTTATTGAGTAGTACTAATTTTGAATTTTTTCGATATTAGCTTTGTAACGAAGTTACTAATTTTTTGGCATGAGTATGTTCGCCGGGATTTAATTTATTTATTTAACATCCGAAAAATCTGATTCTTGCGGGAAAAGATTGCTTAAAGTTTCAGTATTACCGGAATATAATTAGATTTACCGCGCTATGCCGGGAAATATCATTTTCCAAGATTTTCAGCAGTATAGTATGCGCGATCACCGCACGCCGTCACACGTCAGCGTAGTGGGAGCTCGGGCCATATATTTAAACCTGAGCAGACCATTATTTCGCTGAGAACTGCACGTTCTCCACCCGGGTCAACAGTCCAAACGGACTGGACTGGGTCGCCTGCCGGGCCGCGCCTTCCTGGTGTAGCAATGTAGGTGAGGCTAGGCTTGTGTGTATATGATGTTTTACCATACACTTCCTTCCTTACGTCCTACCCCTCTAATGGCCAGCATTGCCGAGGACCCTTATAAGAACGGGCAATGTTGTGTGTCATCCTACCGGCACTGCCGAGGACCCTTATAAGAACGGGCAGTGTGGGTTCCTTTCCTAATTTCCTACCGCTATTGGTCGGCATTGTCGAGGACCCTTATAAGAACGGGCAATGTCGTTCCATCCTGCTGACGCTATCGAGGACCCTTATAAGAACGGGCAGCGTCAGTTCCTTTCTTTCCTTCCTACCGTCACCGATAAACACATGCACGAAATGCGGTCAATATTATGTTCGTTTCCGTATTGACCAGGTATGTGTTTTACGGCCAGGTGCCGTTGACAAGGGCGCTAAACAACTGCTGCCCCGACGCTTGTCGCTGCCGCGTATAGAGATCACCGTCGCCGTGTAGAGACGCCGCTATCGCCGAACGATGCCGAGTTATTGTTACATACCGTGTATACCGCCGTCGGTCGAATTTTAATACGAAGCGCCGTGAACTGTGAACGCGAATTTTAGATACGAGGCGCGGTAATTTGCGTACAAGCCGTCGTGAATAGCGTCGCAACCGTATAGTACGAGGTATGTGAATAGCGTCGTGAATGATACCGCCGGGTTACCGTCTTCAGCGCAACCGAACTGTATGAGCTACCGTGAACAGCTCTCAAAACATACTCTTGCCCTCCAGACCGTTTATTTGTTTACATTATTGTCCATCTTAGATTGTAAGTTAGTTTTAGGCCATGTCTTTGTATAAAAGAATGGAATACAGGATACAGGATGTTTTATAACCGTTTGTTTTCTTACCTAGTCCCATTTTTAACATTACATATAACAATTGGCAGCCGGTAGCCAGCACTAATACGCACAATTGACCCCTGGCTTGCCGTTTCTCCACTGTAACAAGCTGCCCGGTGCATAAGTGGGCCCTCGACCACATGAATCCCGAGGATGGCGCCCGAAAACCGACCACCTAGTGGATGTTTTGACCTTCAGGCAGTCAAACCGTTGATCAGTTGAGAGAGCAGGGATATCCCGAATATACGTAGATATCGCCGACCCGATACCCCTGCGCTGAGCATTTGACCGATGACTGTCTGCACAAGAAATATCCACTGACCGATGTTCCGCTGCCGTAAACTAAGAAGAGCCGAAAAACACGACCTGCTCCTCTGGCCTGCGCCCCGCCTACATAAAATCGCGTCACAGCTATACATTATTTGTTAGTATTTGCTGTAAAACTTAGAAAACCACCATTTTTTTATGATTTCTCATTTACAGTATTATATTTCGAATCAGTGAAAATTTATTGACTTGTCCATAAACCTATCAAACTTCAGTATCTACAAATTGTCGTTAAAATATAGTAAATATAAATAACAGAATTTTCAAAAAACTCTTCGCTTAATAAAATTGAACTTTATATCACTATTAAAGCGGAATAAAATTTCACATTTAATGTAGCATAGCAGATTTACAAATTACATTTCCCGGATGTTGCTCTGATGATTTTATTTTAGATTAAATAATAATGCAGATAAATGTGGGACTATACAGGGATCAAATTGGTGTTTAGTTTAGGAAATGACTTTTGTCCCTTAAGCGTCATTAACTAATGCTATTGAAATTGTGGAGGATAACATTGATTTTCAAGATAGTTATGTAGTAAATATTTATTCTGTTTAAGCTCTTTTTTACTATAATACAAAGTTAAAAATAATATAGAATCACGAACATTGCATAACAAAAAAAAAATTAAACATGAAATAGGATTTTAAGAATATTAAGTTTTCTAAGATAATGTTCCATAAAAATAACCATTGACAGTTTTATATCATATTTCCTAGTTTAGGGATTAAGGGTAATAAAACTAAGATTTTTGTATACAGTCAGACCCAGGGGCGGATCCAGCCTCTCTCTCTTTGGGGGTAGGGGGCGGGGACATCACAAAAGTACAGTATGGCAAGTGAAAGCAAGTTATTGACGGGGGGGGGGGGGGGAGACACCAGCAACATTCCCATTTCTTGTGTAAAAGGCATGGTCGGGTATATTTTTCTGAATTTGAAGCTTCTGGAAAGGGGGGGGGGGCGATCACAAGAAAAAACAAGTTGTCGACGGTGGGGGGGGGGGGGGGTGCGAGCAGCATACACATTCCAAGTATAAGAGGCAGAATCGGGTCTATTTTCCTGAACTCAAAGCTCTTGAGGGTGGGGCTATCGAAGAAAAACAAGTTATCAATGGTGGGGGGGAGTACCAGAAGCGTATACATTCCTAATATAAAAGACAGAATCGGTTCTATTTTCTTGAACTCAAAGCGTTTGGGAGGGGAGCGGGCGATCACAAGCATACACATTCCTATACTCTATTCAAGAACTAGAAAGAGTAAAAAAAAAAATAAACTCTTACCGAAACCTCCAACGTACCTGCTCCAGTGCTAAAGGTAACTGAGGATAGCCGTAAATCTAATTATATTAAATTGTATTTAAATATTATAAACTTTTATAAATCTACTGCAACAATAAAATTTCTGATAGTTCAATTTAATTTCTGTCAGTGAGAAAACTACACCTGACAGTGTGTCCTTAGTGATTTATCTTGTTTGCGCTTGTTTCTATATATTATTTGAGATAAGTGAGATACCCCAAAGATATGGCTTCCACTTCTATATTTACTGCACAATCGTTAGACCAGGGCATTTTTTCCTCAACGAAAAACTTATTACGATGAATGTTGATCATGCCTTAAGATACAAATATCTAGATAATAATGTTAAAAGCTCTGTTGAGATGTCATAAATACTTAGAGATAAAATAAACCTCCTTCCGACGCCTATGACAAGGATTAACACTTCACACTTCCAAATATCTATTGTTATCCAACCTAAATAGTTCATTGCTATAGACCGGTATTTTTGATCATAAAATTTCTACCCTATTCCTATGAAAAATACATGTATAAAAGATTTTGCCAAAGACACCGAACTAAAGAACACAGGTAGTTTGCGAAGAAAAAAAAGGGTCAAAAATAATTTCTTATTCTCTCTAGTTCTTGAATAAACTATAGTGTAAGAGGCAAAATCGGGTCTATTTTCTTGAACTTAAAGCTCTTGGGGGGGAGCGATCGCCCCCATCGCCCCCCCCCCCCCGCCTGGTCAGGCCTGGATTTATATTAGATTTAGACTCTTGCAACTAAACTCATTTTTAAAGTCATATTCTTTATGTTTGGTTAACTATCAGTTTGTATTGGTAAAAATTGTTTATTAAGTTTGATATTTCAGAAGCTGTAAGCATTTTTAAGCATGATCGAAATTTAATGGATTCTATGGAGATTATAATTATTTTTTTTGCAGTATTTAAAATATTTTCAAATTAAAGTACCCTTTATAAAATTGTTTACAGAAACTAAAATCCTTACATCTAATGTTCTTTTATAGACATTTTTTTTCACACTACATGATGTTTTCGAGGCCTTTTAATAAAAAAAAAACCTTTGTAATTGGACCATGGGCCACGAGTGGGTTGTAATCTGACAAGACGACCAAGGTTAGGGTCCGGCGCCCATTTAGCGGAAACTTTTTAGAATGGAGGATAATAAAAAACAAGGAGACACGTTTTTTTTAACTAAGGAAAATGTTTTGAATGAGTGAAAATCACCCCCCAATGTCAACCTCAAAACCACTGTAAAAATAAAAGGACGTAAAAAGGAATGGACATCGTTTGTTTACAATCTGTAACATTTAGTAAATATTTGCCAACTGTTTTGGCAAAAAATAAGGGAAAAGTGCATGACAATTTTATATCTTTCTTATATCCAGTTTTCATGAGATAAATTTATTATTATAGTCGTATATTTTATATTATATTTAGAAACAGCTGACTGCTGCAATAGTAAACTAATATGTTTAAAATATTACCCATCTATTTCCATTAAAATTTAGGATTTTTAAATAATATGATGATAAATTGTTAAACCTTATAACTACACAAGTCGCTTTAACACACTATAAAGCAACTAGACTGATCATGTAAAACCGCAACGTGCTATCCTCCATGCGGTGGCAAGAGACTTTTTGCAATACTGCAGGATGTAATAATCTGTTTGAAATGACAGAGGTAAAATAAGTTCGGCTCCCTTTCAAAATTTTTATTGACATAAGTAATTAGTTCAAAGAAAGGAATATTAGAAGGAGATAAAATAACAGCAATACATTGTAAGGTGACAGAGCTGATCCAATTCGTATCAACTGATAATAATTTCTGGATGTCTGCGGCACTACTGGACTGTCGTTAAAACAAAAATTTGTCCATTATTTTTTGCTATTAAAAATAGGTCGTCATTTAGCAATGCAATATGTTGAGAAATTGTTTCTTTTTTTTTTCAAAAGACAGTTTAATTATTAATGAGGTGATACCTAGTGGCGTCAATAACGACCCCGCAGACCTCGCGGTGCGGGAGGCGCAGCCAATCCAGGGGCGCTCCCAAGTCCCTTGATGAAAATGAATAAATCCGAAGGATCAAGACGGGTGCAAAATAGTAAGACGAATTCAAAAATCTGCGAGGGCCCCCCCCCTCTCTGGCGCACATACTCTTAGTTACGCCACTGGTGATACCCCCAATTATTTTTACAGTGGTTTTTAATTTTTAATTAAAACATCTTTATGAAGCTGAATATGGATCGCAAATTTCAAATAAATTTTAAATTAGAAAAGTACAAAATTATTAAAGAAGGTTCTGTTCGTAGTAGTAATTATGGATTTTCACACAACCAAGTATTTTATTGTGAAAAAAATGCAATTTTATGCATTGCTATTCATAAAATGTCGATGGATAATAGTTTTAAGTCGATTTATTGGTATAGTAAATATTTATAGTTTGCCCACTACATGGCGGCAGTTTGACAGTTCATTTTGCATCTATCATCCATACCCTATGGTATGATCAAGAACGAATTCAGTGAACGAGCGATCAACTTGTGAGAAATGCCATTTGTGTTTTTGACGATGTGTTGGTTCAACCGTTTTCTACGTGTTCTAACATTTTGTCATTATGGAAGTGTTTTTGTAGGTGAACGTTTATTTGTTGGAGACATATCGTCCTCCTGTGTCAAGTGAGCCGAAAATTGGATCTTTTATTTCAAAATATAACTTTGCACAGGTAATAGAATAATTATAGGTTGGGTTTGGTACCATAGACGGGTAACTTGTGCTTTTCATGTTTTATCATGAGTAATTTTTATAGGTCTCCTAGTGATCATAATAGGTAAGACCTTTGAATAAACATATGAAGACTCTAAGATAAAATTTTACTCAAGTTATTTTGACACGAACGATTTCACTTACAGATTTGACGATGTTATCGTTATAAAAAAAGATGCTGATCCCAAAATATTTTCATCAAGATTTACAGGACAAATTTAGTCATACATATAATTAATTGTAAATGTCCGATAATGCTTAGTTTTTAAGATATAAGGTTAAATTTTATTAGAATTTTTGTTCTTTTAAATGTATAACATTTATTTTTAAAGATAATTAAGTCAAATTTCGAACACATAACACCTTTTACAGTTCTTATAAAAAATTATTATTTTGTGAAATAATATACAGTGTGGTTCTTTTTGCCGGGTCTATAAAATTTTACTCTCTCGACCTTCTTTTTCGTACACCACTGACTTGATTATTGTGAAACTTTATTGTCTCTCAAGTCTTCCTTTGAAAGTCAATAGTTTTTCCACAAAAAAAATATGTTCAGATGCATCTTAAATTGAGTTATTTAGGAGTGGTTTATTAACTGACGAAAAGATATAGTAAGCTCTTGTCAAATAAATTCGCGCCTAATTTGTTATATTGTTTTTTTTTGTTGTAATGTTTTATAATATCTGAGGATAGGTGTAATTGATTTTATGTCCTTTAATTTAAAGTAATTTAAAAACAAGTAAAAATGGCAAAGTTAAGAAAGATTAAAATGTCAGATATGCGGCGTTTTGTTTGTGATCATGCTAATGGAAAGGCATTAGAAGTTCAATGGATTTATGCTGAATTATATCCACAACGTAGGTTACCTCATTATAAAACATTTGCTCGTCTTTATTAACTTTTACGAGAAAATGGTACATTTCTAAAACGAACTTCTAATTGTGTACGTCTTCGGGAGATAAGAATCGTAACGCAAGAGGAAGCTGTTCTTAATTTAATAGAAGAATCTCCTAAAACGACTACGAGAAAAATTTCCAATATATTGAACATAAGCAATTCCACAGTGTTCCGAATTTTAAAGGAAGACCAGTTGTATCCCTATCATGTCCAGCGAGTACAGGCGCTTTTACCTCGAGACATTTTGCCTCGTATACTTTTTGCCAGTGGATACTTCAAATGATCGCCCAGTCTCCCGTTTTTTTATCTCATATTTTGTTTACTGATGAGGTAAACTTTTGGGCTGAAGAAAATCCGCATGCATTCCTTGAAATCAATTATCAACATCAGTTTTGATTAAATGTACGGATGGTGACACAGGCGATTATTTGACTGGCCCATGTTTCCTCCTATTAAGATTAAATGTATTATTTGTTATAATTTCTGTTATTAATATTTTATTAATGTTGTTAAAATTCTGTTATTAAACTACTGTATTTTTTCTTAGTCCAAATTGGTTAAAATAAATATGAATGAGAATTGATTAAAACAAATACATTACGATTTTATCTTATGTATTTTAAAACTATTCACTTTCAGAAGAAAATTTGGGAGATAAAAAAAGTTTTACAAAAAGATGGGAAAGCTAACTGAGAAGTCAAATCAAGTCAATGGCGCTCGAAAAAAAGTTAGAGAGGGAAAAATTTTACAGACCCGGAAAAACGTAGCACTATGTATATTATTTTACATAATAATAATTTTTTATAAGAACTGAAAAACGTGTTATGTATTTCAAATTTGACTTAATTATCTTTAAAAACAAATGATATAAATTTAAAACACCAAAAATATTAAGAAATTTTAACACCCTGTATCTTAAAAACTAAGTATTATCAGACATATGTTTACATGAACTTATATGCTTAAAATTAGATTTTTATACAATTTCTGAATACTAATAAATTATAATTTAAAATATTGATCCTGAAATTAAAAAAATATATATTTAGTTTTAAAAGTAACTAGTTTTATCATAGTCTTTAAAAATTACTATGAGTAAAATTAACAATTATCAAAATATTTTTTAAGTACTTTAACATCATATATTTTAGATAAGGTTATTTTATATTTTAGTGCACCATTAAGAGTAAAGAAAATTTTAAATATTTACTATTTACTTAGAAAATTTAAATTATTAACTTCTTATACAGTGTACCCAAAATTGGTGACGACAGCATTGCAATCTCGAACACTATAAGAGACGGAAAGGCAATTATGTCAGTGGGTTGTTGTTGTTTGTGAGTCAGTTCTGGATTGTTGGCTTTTTGGAATATTAAAATTTTTTTATTTCCCAATATTTTATAAACCTGTAAACACTTTTAATTGACCACTTTTTATACAGAATACATCTATTTGCTCAAATTTTAGTTACAACGTTCCAATTTTCTGCGACATCAACTTTGTTTTTCCTCACAACTACCATATAGAATTTGTTACTCATCGAAAACTACTATATGAAACACTATTGCAAAATTAAAAAAAAAAATCAAAATTTCAGTACGAAATAAAGAAATCTATCTGCCATATTTAAATAGTTGTCATCTACGTAATTCTTCAGTGGAGCTGTATCGAAGTGAGAGCAACATTCACAAGAACTAATTGATATATAAAATATAAATTTCAAGGTATGTCGGTAGGATATTGCAACCTGACACCTACCGACCTCGATGTTAGATTGACAAATATTGCCAGTCGAACGACATCTATGAATCACTGCAGTAGTCAAAAATGTAAAAAACAAATCAAAATTTCAGTACGAAATAAAAAAATCTATCTGCCATATTTAAATAGTTGTTATAAATGTAATTCTCCTTTCAGGCAGAGAAAAGGAAAAATGTATTCAAACAGTTTATTTCCTGCAAATACCACTATGGTCCTCTCTCCATACTGACGAGATCATAAAGTGATCGACACACGTATGGAGACAAAACCAGAGCGGTATTTGTAGGAAATAAACTGTTTGTATATATGTTTCCTTTTCTCTGCCTGAAAAGAAAATTACATATATAATAACTACTAATGCAAAAAATCCACGATCTAACCTAAAACTAACTAATAACACTTTTTAATGAAAATTTAAATATTGGTCAACACCGTAATTTTAAATAATTATTTTATCCTGAGTTAACTTTAGGTGAAAATCTCATAAAAGTAATAAAAAAAACCGTGTTTGGTTGAAGGTCATAGACAACGATGTTTCTTGCGAAGTAGTAGATATATATATATATATATATATATATATATATATATATATATATATATATATATATATATATATATATATAGTGAATATCACGACGTTTCGGCTAGTAGTTATCTCTGGCCGTTTTCAAGTGAAACTAAATAAATCCCTTAGCTACATGGCTATTTATATTAAAAGTAAATGCAGTGGAGTGTGACTGAGATGAGTGCAGTCATGCCTGCTACGGCAAAATTCCATTTTTTTATGCTATATTTAGTTTTAGTTTACAATTATTAAGAAGTGGTTTCCACACTTCTCTTATATCTGATAAAGATGGTTTACTAAAACAACTCGGGTTCTGATATATAATCGCGGTTTTTGGAATTTCCGTTTTCTCCAATGTTGTTCTCGGTGTAGTATTTTAGCTTCAGACCATTTTATGTGGTGTCCATGAGTCCAGGCATGGTTCGCGGCACCAGATTTTTCTGTTTCTCCTCGAGATGTGTATTTTTGATGTTCCTTGATCCTTACGTCAAGAGGTTTCTTTGTTCCGCCAACGTAGGAATTGCCACATTCACTTGATATCTGATATATACAGTTATTCATGTCCCTTTGAGTTGTTGGTTCGACCCTAGTGAATCGACTTCTCAGAAAGTTATTGGAATTGAAAACAACGTTGATTTTATATCGTTTTCCTATCCTTCTAACTTTTTCTGAAATGCCTTTAACATAGGGGATGTTCAATACTGGTTTTTGTTCTTCATTCGTTGTCGATATTGTCCTATTTCTGCGTTGTTCTATAAATTTATCCACTAGATATACTGGGTATCCGTTAGCTGTCAGATCATTTTTAATGTAATCTATCTCTTTCGTCAAGTTCTCGTTGGAATTGCAGAGAGTTAAAGCTCTATCTACGAGATTTCTTATAATTCCTTGTTTGGTGTGATTAGATGAATAATTATTGTCCTGTGTGCGTGGCTTTTCTGTAAACCGAAGTTTGAATTTGTCTGCCATTTCTTTCAACCAAGACATCTAAGAATGATAATTTATTTTCTACTTCTTTCTCCGTGGTGAGTTTAATAGTTGGGCTGATATTGTTGAGATGAAAAAGGAAGTTTCGACGTTCTTCGTCGTTTCCATTCCAAATAATAAAAGCATCGTCTACGTATCTAAGCCATAACTTTGGTTTCTTAGTTGTGGATTTAACTGCAAACGTCTCGAACCATTCCATGAAAATATTTGCGACCACCGGTGAGACTGAAGATCCCATCGGTAGTCCATCATCCTAGATGTAGAATTTCTCCTTTTTTTGAAAATAGGAATTAGTCAAACAACTTTCGAACAAGTCTATAATGACGTGCGATGGTAAAGATATTCTTTCTGCTAATGTCTGGTCTTCTTCAAGTTTCTTTCTTATGATTTTTTGTGACTCTTAACTGGAACGTTGATGTTTAGGCTTTCCACGTCAGAGCTAATAAAATGGTCTTCCGGTTGTACTTTTATTTCACGTATAATTTCTACGAAATGTTGCGAGTTCCTAACCCAGGACGATGTATTTCCTTGTAATGGTCTCAGGATTGGAAGAAGAAATTTGGCAAGTTCAGAAGTCGGAGACTTCCGGGAACTCGTGATATGTCGTAAGGGCATGTCTTGCTTATGTATTTTCGGGAGTCCATAAAAATGTGGAGTTTTGCTATAGTGTGGCGTCAACTGAGTCCGGATCCTCTCAGGAATATACAGAAACTTATCTACTTATTTATTTACTTGTTTGGCTTTGAAACACGCTAAACGATGTTCTCATGGTGGGATCGTTTGGTGCGGCACGTGGCTTTGACTGCTAAAATGAGCGGTAGGCTTGCTTGCCAGTACCGAAAAATGCGACCCCTATTCTTTGGGCAACGCGTTTTGTGTACTCGATTTTACATATTTCTGTTTTAATTCACCGTCGCGCCACCATATGGCGGTTTTTTTACAAACTTTGTTAATCTGTGTGGTTCTTGTATTATCAAGTGGACCATCGAGATGTCGCCTTTGTCGTCTTGTTTGCTGTTTTTTGATTTTAAATTCAGCTTTATAGGATGCAAAGGCGAGATGATGGTTCGTACCGAATGCGGTGGCCTGACGAGTCCCATATTAGGACGAAACAGCGCTGTCGCCATCTGTCGGACACGAAGTTTTTCCATATTTTGGAGTGCTCCGCACCTTTTAACACGAGAATCATGTAAATTGACAAATTTTCACGTCCGCTTCGCCAATATTTTATTCGATTTTATTTTAAATTACACCGACAAAAACTTATCTACTTATATACATATATATATATATATATATATATATATATATATATATATATATATATATATATATATATACGAACAGTAAATGCAAACTTCTCCCCATCCTATCCTTTCTGTGTTAGAGGTTGCACAGTTAGAATAAATTGGTATAAAACGCAAATTTATCCTATTCCACCACCATCGAGATGATGGCCTACCTGTACCACCATACCGAGAAGAAAGTCAAAACTTACCCTCCCCGTCACAGTGATACGGCAGAGATACATGTTTCGTCTCTACTAGACTCATCAGGGTACCGACATTCACCTGGCTGTGCAAAGGACAGATCGGAAGGAAGCATGCAAGTACTGAACGCGGCTTCGCCGACCTCCCGCCGGATGACGTATATATGTTTATTTACTACAACGGCATAATGTGGATATATCCACTGCTATTGCATCTCACACGGGTGAATCCGTGAAAGTCGCATAAATATATATATATATATATATATATATATATATATATATATATATATATATATATATATATATATATATATATAGCTTATTTCCTGCAAATTCAAATCCAGTCATTTTTCCTTACGCGTTTCAGTTACCTAATGGTCTTGTCAATAGAGCTGTAAGGACCTAAGAGCAAAATCTACAGAAAATAACTGAAATAAACTGCAGATATTTTCCATGCTAGGCTGTGAAATATCAACAGTCAAATGGCATCTATACATACACCAGACTAGGGAAAAGCTTAAAAATTATAACTTCAGTTAGTTCTGAAAATTCGAAGAGAAAGGAGATATAAAAAGAGAGCAGTAATGTAAGCACCAATCATCTATTTGTTCATAAGGTAGTTTTAAAATATCGAAATGATAATCTATATTTCTTACGTAAATATTTTGAAAATTGTTTATTTCCAATCTCTTCTAATTATATTATATTTAGATAATATTTCTTAAGTAATAAAATGGTATTACGTATTAAAAAAAAAAGGGATCAGTTCTAATCTTTTTACAAAGCACAATTTCAAACCCATTGCTTTCTATAACATTTTAATAAAATTTAACTTCGGAAAAGCATTCGAGTGAAGTGGATTTCTAGATCTAATGTGTTACACACAATTTCTCACATTCCGTTTTCTCGATTATCTTCAAGTATTGAATCTACTTTACATTACACAACAATAAAGCTTTGGAGATATTTTCCTTGCTATAAATAGAATTTAATTAGTTTTAATGAGGCCAATGCCCTTTGCTTATTTACTAGTATTAATAGGTATACTAATGTAATTAAGAAGGGACTTACAGGATACTATCTAATAACGATAAATTAGAGTTTTTAGAAAACGAATACATTACTCTGGTGGATTTTTAGGCGTTTATTATTTTACGTGAGGTTAAAAAACTCGCTCTTCATTAAAATATAATTTACAATGGGCGAAAAATTAGCAACTGGTGCACAAAAGAAGGACTACACGTTAATCCCAACAAAACAGTCCTCGTGCCATTTATGAGAAACTAGACATCAAGGCTCCAACTTTAAATGGGACAATACTGACTTTTTACAAAGAGATTAAATATCTGGGAGTAATAATAGACCAGAAACTGACCTAGAACAGCCATATTGAAAAGATTCTACAAAAAAAGCAGCAAGCTGAACATGTCATAGAATTTTTGGAAAAATCTAGCGTTTGAGGCCGAAAATGATCATTAGTCATAGGAAATGATTATCAACCCTATTATCAGATATGTCTGCTTAGAATCATGATACAGGACATAACAAGTAGCAACTAACAACAAGCTACATTAAATATAAAAGTATAGTAGGTGGTATAGAGGTCATGGCATTATGCCTCAATGCAGTAATAAAGGCAATGCCGAATCTCCCTCCACTATACAGGGTGAGTCAACGATTGGATGAAGTAGGTTTGTGCCTTTTCGGTGAAATTAACAAAGAAACTATATTTATTGTTTGATACAGTTTATTTTTACGCAGATTTTAAAAATATTTAGGACTCTACAGGGTGAGCCAAAAAACTAGGACAGCATAAAGTTGCATTTTTTTAAATAGAACACCTTATATACGAATCATATTTTCGATTTATCTTATAATTTTAAATATTTTTTATTAAGGGTTTACTATAACAAAACTTTATAGTTTCTGATATAATTAAGTTTAAAGAAAAAAAGTCACATTTTCAAGCATCAATTCAATCCTAAATAACGTTTTCAATTTTGTGACAAATATATTCAAATTTGGAATTTAGCAAGGCCAAGGACAAGTTAACATAATTTTTACCTAATATTTGCAATAAAAGCTACAGGGTGTTGAACACATCGGTTCAAATTTGAACAAGTTTAAATGAATAAATATCTTTTTTTTTTAAATGGTACACCCTGTATATTTTCATGTTATTTAATAGAGTAATAACAACCCTAAAAGTTTTGTTCAATATATCCTATACCTATTTATAATAGTTTTGAGATATTTCAGTTTTTCTTATTTTCCATACTTTTTTACAGAAATAGTCTTCATTATCATAGTAGCCATGTAAAATAATAAAAAAAAATACAGAAATAAACAGAATGTGGTTAAATATGATGAAATACATTATTCGTTATAATACAACGGCAATAGTTTAATTAAACATAATGTGAAAAAATTAACACAACAATAACGACAAGGCAAATACATATTTACTTTTATACTAAATTGAAACAAAAAAATTACCTATTAAATACTGAGATTAATTATTTCTTTTTAATAAGTGTTCGAATGAACGACCCTCTTGTGCAATGCACAAATTTAGTCTTTTTTGCAGATTTTCTCGGACCCTGGACAAAATTAGTTTCGTTATTGTTCTACAGGTATCCCTAATCCTGTTTCGCATATCTTCCACTGTTGTTGGTGGATTAACATACACCTTATTTTTAATATAACCCCATAGGAAGAAATCTAATGGAGTGATGTCGCAAGACCTTGGTGGCCACTCAATGAAACCCCCACGTCCAATCCATTTTTGCGGATATCGTTGGTCCAAAAACGCACGAACTTCACGATGGTAATGCGGAGGCGCACCTTCGTGCTGGAACCACATACTGTCGAGCTCATCCCTATCGAGACCTTGAAGCAGTTGGGGTAGTTCTTCTTGTAGAAAGTTCAGGTAACTATGGCCATAATGGTTCATTAAAAAAGTGGGGTCCAATCATTCGATTATGATGAATACCACACCAAACATTTAATGACCAGTGGTTCTGATGTTGCACCTCTCTAATCCAAAATGGGTTTTCTGTGGCATAATAATGCATGTTGCGTCTATTTACGGCACCGTTACTTCTAAAAATAGCTTCATCACTAAATATTACCTTGCATAATAAATTTGGATTTAATTGAATCTCCGCATTTATTGTACGACAAAAGTTTACACGACTTTCAAAATCCTGTCCATGCAATTCTTGGTGTAATTCCATGTGATATGGATGATACCTATATTTCTTGGTAGTACGATTAGCGGTGAATTGTGATGTTTCACATAATGCTGCTAACTGACGGCTACCAATATAAGGATTTTCCTGAACATTTAACAATACTTGTAGTTCTTTTTCTTCATTAGTTACTGGTTTGTTGACCACTTTACGTTTTGGATAATCAACAGTACCAGAAGAATCAAATCTTTGCATTAAGTTTTGAAAAGTATGGGTATTAGGCTGGCGTCGATCAGGATACTTCATTTTGTAAATTCTTTGAGCAAGAAGGCAATTTTTTTGAGCCTCTCCTATTGTATAAATCATATCTATTAACTCATTCTTTGGAAAATTCATTTTACAATATAAGATGAATGCAAAAAAAGCCAAACTACACTACATAAAAATCAAAAGAAGCGATTGCGGTTATAAATTTGACACACAGAAAAATGTTCTTTTACATTGTTTTTGCCATGGCTACTATGATAATGAAGACTATTTCTGTAAAAAAGTATGGAAAATAAGAAAAACTGAAATATCTCAAAAACTATTATAAATATTTATAGGATATATTGAACAAAACTTTTTGGGTTTTTATTACTCTATTAAATAACATGAAAATATACAGGGTGTACCATTTAAAAAAAAAAAGATATTTATTCATTTAAACTTGTTCAAATTTGAGCCGATGTGTTCAACACCCTGTAGCTTTTATTGCAAATATTGGGTAAAAATTATGTTAACTTGTCCTTGGCCTTACTAAATTCCAAATTTGAATATATTTGTCACAAAATTGAAAACGTTATTTAGGATTGAATTGATGCTTGAAAATGTGACTTTTTTTCTTTAAACTTAATTATCTCAGAAACTATAAAGTTTTGTTATAGTAAACCCTTAATAAAAAAGATTTAAAATTATAAGCTAAATCGAAAATACGATTCGTATATAGGGTGTTCTATTTAAAAAAATACAACTTTATGCTGTCCTAGTTTTTTGGCTCACCCTGTAGAGTCCTAAATATTTTTAAAATCTGCGTAAAAATAAACTGTATCAAACAATAAATATAGTTTCTTTGTAAATTTCACCGAAAAGGCAAAAACCTACTTCATCCAATCGTTGACTCACCCTGTACATAGCTGTAATGAAGGTGGCAGCAAAAAATACCCTCAAGCTGTTTCAAACTGAAAGTCCCAAACCAGAAAATTTTATTAGAAATATGCAGATCCTGGATACATTTTCAACAGAATTCATATCGCAACTAACAGATAGCATGTCATACTTGATTGCGTTGTCTGTAACTTCTTGATAGTACATTGTAAATAATTAATGAAAAGAAATTTACTTTGTTAGAGTTATCACCTTGTGTGTGACTGCTGTTTCGTAACACTGTAACATTCTCAAACGCAATGCATTAAAAACTATGGATTACATTATTTTATAGGGCTTCTTTAGTTCACATATTTTTTATTACTGCTATCTAGGTACTAAAAGCAGGAAATCGAACAGCGAACAATTTCGTAGGTCTCTTTGATCATTAATAAGGTTAATTGTACTGGTTTTATTGCACATACAATTTCTATGGCCTCTATGATATTAGGTTTTTTACTTTTAGGTATCGTGTGCAAAATGTGAATATTGTTGCAGTTTGTGTTCTTTAAATCTTGCATGAAAATTTCTCCCTTTTTGTGCGATGTAACAAGTATTATAATGAGAACTTTTTAGTCTATAAACTTCTGACTTTTGGAGAGAGGAAATTTTGTCTTTGGCGTTAAACATGTGTGATAGTTTTTTTGACACTTTAAATGCTATTTTTAAATTTCGTTTTTTAAGACATTAGCTATTCTATCTGAAATAGATCCAAAATACGTAAGGGTGGTTATTTAATGTTATTTTTATTTATGTTGGATAAGTATATTCGCTTGAGTCTAATATGTTTTCGTTTTTTATTTATTAAATTGCTAATTTGAACTTCACTATAAGCATTTGTTGTTGTAATAAGGTATTTTTTCTTATCTGTATCTGTTAAAGGGATAGTCAATGTACTTGAATACTGCAAGTTTATGAGATACAGTGTGTATTGAGTGTTGTGGGATAGTGAAGTCAGTGAAAATAGGTTTTCTGTAAATTTCAAAGGAAAGTCTATTGCTTATTTGTGTAATGGTATAGTAATAAGTAATTTTTTTTATTATCTATCTCGTTTTTTATTGTGAATTTTATTTTGTTGTATATACTGTTGAGATATTTTATTGTATCTTCTAATTCGGTTTCATTACCTGTAAAACAAACAAGGATGTCGTTAACATATCTATACCAACAAAAAATTGTGTTTTGAAAATTTTGTTCCAAAAAAGTTTTCTTCGAAATTGATCCTAAAAATTTCTGCCAGAGGGGACTTAGGGAAGAGCCCATTGCTAGTCCCGTCTTTTTGTTTGTAGAACTGGTTATTATGCTGCAAAGGGTTTTCAGAAATGAAAAGATAAAATTTTCTTTCATTAATTATTATTACTAAAATTAAATTTACCGCAGGCAAAACCTTCTATAAAGAATATATTTCTATTTTCCTTCGAATTTAATAATAATATTGTATTAATATCTGGACATTCACTGTCACAAATTCGAGTTTATGTGGGATGCCTGGAAAATCGGTTAAATTGTGGTCAATCTGTGTAATTTAATGCCCAATTAAATGCCTTTGAGAACTTTAGAAACTTCTAACTACCTATAAAATATCCGTAAAAAACGAATGTCAGCCATTTCGATTTAATTTTTTCCTGGTGTATTAGGCGAAATTCTTTTAAATAAATTGGATATTCCTATTATTTATTTTCTTTCTCCAACTTTATTTTCTTAAATACAAACCCAAATTTAAAGATGTATTATATATGCTGCCAAAGTGCTATTTCCATAAAAATCTCATATATTTATCAAACACACTTTCTAGTGTATTTATAGAAAATGATAAATAGTGTATAGAAGGAGCAAACAACCAAATAATGATAGCATTAAAACATTTTTTGTAATTAATTTAATTAGAATTCATTAGAAAATATAGAGGATAACTGATAATTGTAATAGTTGAAAAAAAAACATTTTTCAATATTGAGATAACGTATTGTATTCTCTATATATTTATTTAAAAACTGGCAGAGTACAATGAAATTCCCTATTATGCTCGCTCATGATAGCATTCTGTACCTATGTTAAAATACATTCCACCTATCAAATAAAATATTTCTAATATTTGTTTCTTAGGTGCCAGCACTAAAATTGTTTTTTTTTTGGATATATGGATTTATCCATTTAGTACTCCGGTATTCTCTTGCAAATATATTGTTAAGTTGACAAAAAATTTGATAGACGGGATGAGAATGGGTTTAAAAGGGGTAAATTTTTTTTTAGCTTATAAAGGGCGCTCCAAACGAGTATGGCGTATAATTTTTATTTTATTTATATACCTACATTTTTTTTTCATCGAAGTTGGAGTCTCATCACATCATTTCCTTAACCACAAAATGTGCCTAAAAAAGTGACTTTGGTAGATTTTTAAATATTTTTCAGCCAAAATCGTGTTTCACTTATATTTTAATACCCACACTATGTCGTAACTGAGATCTTTATATCTACTAATCGATCAATATTTTTTATACAGGGTCTCCAAAACTGTTTTTTAAATATTGATATTTTTAATTCAGTTTCAGGTCATCATTTTTTTGGCACAACATGTGTCTCATGGCATGTGTAGACAAAACTTTCATTTTTTTTCACGCACTGCTAATAATCAAAAAAATGGCGGATTTTTATCGATGCGTTACGACTTTAACAAAGGTAGAAACCAATTATGTTTTTTTTTTTAAAGGAAGTATAAATCTAATAGATGATTTACCGCACTATTCAATTCCATTTTGTAGGTATTACAGTAATAAAAAAAACTATTAACAATACAGGGTGTCTATTTTATACTCTGCTATTCGACTGACTATATCATTACATCGATCAAAAATTTGATAGAAAAGATGTTAATGGGATTAAGGGTGAAAATCTGCAAAGGAAAATAAGAACACTCTTAACAAAAGCATACAAATATTACCCTATTAAACGTACAATGCTTCCAAGACACCAAGAATGAAAAGGATTGGTCGATATCGGTAAGCAGCTCGACCAACAAATAATAAACTTACGTTCATATTTCCACAGGTTAGCGGACTCTTCCACACTACATCGAGCAATATGCGAGGCAAACGATTCAACGCCGCTACAGTTGAGGGAACAAGATATTACGTCTCACCACCAAACAAACCAAGAGAAGTTACAAACCTGGCTACGGAAGCCACTTCATGGACGGCATCCAAGTGAGGTCAATCAGGACAATGTCGACAACTGAGCGTCGAGCTAATGGTTGATTTCAGGACAAATGTTTCCGGAAACGGAGGGCTTCTTGTTGGCTATCCAAGACCAGGTTATTCCGACGAAGAACTATCGGAAGTTCATCATTAGAGATCCCTAAATAGAAAATGACCAATGCAGATATGGCTGTCGAACATCGGAGACAATTCAGCACATAACTGGAGAATGTCAAGCGTTTACCGCAACCGAGTATAAGGAAAGACACGAATCAGCCGCTAAGAAACTCCACCAAGAGTTAGCAGAAAAGTTAAACCTTTTACAGGTAGAAAAAGTGCCTTACTACAAATACAATCCAGGGCCTATTCTTGAAAACAATGAGTTCAAATTATATTGGGACCGAATGGTTCTAACAGATCAAATAGTTGCTCATCATAGGCCAGACATTATACTAACAGATAAAATTTCTAGGCGAACTACACTGATTGACGTTGCTGTACCTAATAACGACAACCTAAGATCAAAATACAATGAAAAAATCGCCAAAGATAGAGATCTGGAGGTTTAAATCCGCAGACAGTGGGCAATGAACATCGTCCATACGATTTCCACAATACTATCAACAACTGGAGTGGTACCAAAGAACCTCCTGCAGAACATCAAGGAACTGGGCCTTAGTGAGTATCTGTATAAGCCGAATCAGAAAGCAGTTCTCTTTGCAGGTAAACCGTCCGAAAGTTGGTAGGAAAACAGCAGACTACGTCACCTAGGACCCGATAATATGGAATGGGTTCTCACAGCGCTTCATACTGTCGTTTTTTTGTAAACAAGGTATGAGTCAATAATCCCTGGGGGAGTACGAAGTTGGTTTGTAAGTCGAATGTCTACCAGAAACTAGCTAGAGCGAGATAAATATAATACAGGGTGTTCATTTTGTACTCTGCTATTCGACTGGATAAATCGTTACATCGATGAAAAATTTGATAAACAAAATGTATTTTACTCAAATTGCAATACCTACTCCAAGGTTCTCTGCAAAATAAGTCTGAGATCATTTTGTCTCATAATAGTACGAAACTTGAATTTTTGTAACGAGTATTCAAAATTGTTATTTAAATACTGGTATAGTCAATTTCATTTTTTTTTTTAATGGAACACCTTGTATTAACTGATCATTAAACGTTTAAATTTGCCCATAGTTAATATAACACAGAGCAAAGTAAATCATCTCCACGTATTCATAAGACATTTTCTGATTATTAAATAAAGTAAGTATTATATATCAATATTATTTGTTATTATTACCAATCCATCAACAGCTTTCGTTCTCCCTCCAGGGAACATTTACTCATCCCAGATATACTCAAATATCAGCTCTGTGACAGTTCAAGCGGTCCCAAGTAGCAAGTACACATGGATTAGGACTTTGTCCTTAGTGTACTGTTAGAATACGTTATTTTCAGTAATTTGAAAGCAAATATATCTGGATCCTTTACAATTTGCGTTTGATGCAAACTTACGTCGATTTTTCGCCACTATATGACAGTGCATCCCACACTTAATATGAAATGATTTAAATGAAAGGAAATAATGCTCCTACAAATTGACCATCCGACTCACGAAGAACTCCTAAACAGATGGTATACTGTAGCCCTGCAAACACGGAAGAATAATCGTGGGTACAATATAAAATTTAGTAAACACTTTGAAATTAGATGCAGAGATGATGTAAAGCGACATCTATTTGGTGTTATTTTTTAGATAAAAGATATCAAAAAATTAGAACTTTAAATTACAAATTTAACATACCAGGGCATAAAAATGTTACGAAGTTTTCAATTCAGACGAAGTGTTGCTGGTGGCGCTCTCTACAATGTACATAGAAAATGTAATCAGATCTTTATTTCTTATTCTAAAATACCTCGAAGTATTAAACTTAACGCAGATCAATTTATTGTTAAGAATTTTTGACTGTACTAAATTGGACTAGATTCTCATATTTTAGTTTCAGAAATTTGCGCTCGAGTTTTGTATAGACTTTTAGAAACACCCTGTATATAAAAAATTATTAGGACTTAAAAAAATCGTTACTTAGAATTTTGACCCCTTACACCTTTTTCTTTTATCCTTATCCATTTTGATAAACTGATAAAATATTTTCTAAAACTTTTCGTGACACCTAATGCTCAACAAATACAAAAGATAGGAAAGGATCCGTAATAAGGCAAACCTTTAGACGATATCGCATCGGACAAAACACGTATTGAAGCATCCGTAAAACCCAATTTTTATCTTTTTCGCCTTTTTTCGATATATGAGTACTGATAGCGAATATTTATTTTTCCATATCACCCAGCCCAAAACAATATTTGATCAAAATTACGGGCATACTACATTACAGGCTATCCATTTGACTCACAAATTCTAGTCCATAAATTTAGAAGATATTTAAAAAAAAACGAATATATTGGTAAAACTTTATTTTCCCCAGTCTATCCTCAAGTAAATCAGCGTCTAGAATTATCATTTTGCTAAAAGATTTTTAAAATCATTTTTAATTGCTTTAACTCCAAGCTTAGGATAACTATCAGAACTTAGTTCTGGTTCTGTGACGATGGCTGGCCAAAATTCTAGACTTCTACGTTTACTTTAATATCTAAGACCAGGTTTCCAAGTTAAAAGTGCCACTTACTTCAAAAAATACGAAAAATCTTCAAGAACTCAATTTTTTTTAATTCATTTTTCATTCTGTATAATTTTCTGAACTGAAAAATATATATAATATATAGAAAATGTCCTTGATTCTATTTTTATCGATGTAGTTAACATTTTACGCGACAATATTTTTCCAAAAATCTATAAAAAATACTTGGTAATTTAAGAGTTGTTCCATAATTTTTTGATATTTTCTAGTAGTCATGTTTTATATCATTTTATACATGATATCAGTTCCTCCTAATCTTAACAATAACACTACCTTTGCAACGCTGGATAAAATCATCTACGCCTAAGCAGAAAGAAGCCGTCAGCAAGTCACTATAAAGCAAAAAAGAAAATTCGAAGGACTTTTGAGCAACTATAATCCAGCAAGCGCACCAACGAACACAGTCATTAAATTCTCAAGTATACAACTTACCAAACCAGACAAAACTATCTTATCTAAAGGACAGAACTTCGCCATTGCTCCAAGGCGCATACCAGTGGAAGAAATAATTTCTATTGTCGAAGCTTCCATTAGAAAATTGTCTCCAGAGCATGCAGACACGATTCGATACGAAAGAGCGAAGATCATAAAACACTCACAGGCACCTAAATCAAATATCACATCACCGGAAAGGAAGGCTATTAAATAACTGAACGAGAATAACACAATCTTAGTTCTCTCAGCTGACAAAGGAAATGCGACTGTTGTTATGGATAAGGACAAATATACTAAAAAAATAAATCAGCTCTTGGACGACAATACATACAAAGTCATTCGGACGGATCCAGCAAATAAAATCGAAAGGAACCTCACATCTCTAATTAACGCTTTCAGCCTCACTCCAGAAGAAAAGAAAACCGTTAAACCAGGCAGCTCCAAGATTCCACCCCTCTACGGACTGCCTAAAATACATAAAGAAAATGTAAACCTACGTCCAATCGTCAGCGCAATAGACTCACAAACCTACAAAATAGGTAAATATCTGGCCAAACTTTTACATCCCTTTACAGGAAAAACCGAATCCTTTGTTAAAAACTCTGGAAACTTTGTCCAAAAATTAACAACCATCCAATTAGAGCCCGGAGACATATTGGTCAGTTTTGATGTAGAATTCCTGTACACAAATATTCCTATAGAAGATTCAGTTTCCCTAATACCTGACATATTACGAAACAACAACATGGACTCCACCCTACTAGAGTTAATTAAAGCATGTCTGATTTCCACTTATTTTATTTTTCAAGGAACTTTCTACGAACAGACTTCTGGAGCGGCCATGGGATCTCCACTATCATTTGTGGTAACTAACATCTTCATGAAAGCTTTCGAAAAAAACGCCTTGTCTTCTGCTCCACTAAAACCTAAATTTTGGTGCAGATATGTAGATGACACGTTCGTAGTTTGGCCGCATGGCACAGATAAACTCCATAATTTCCTGGATCATCTAAATCAACAATATCCTAGCATAAAATTCACTATAGAAACTGAATCAAATCGTGCCCTTCCCTTTCTTGATGTACTAGTACAAAGGAAAGACAATGGCAAATTAGGACATTCTGCGTACAGAAAAGCAACACATACAAATCGATATCTCAATGCAACATCACACCATCATCCTTCTCAAAAACAATCAGTCATAAACTCTTTGCTACACACTTTCAATATATGACGAACAGTCACCGAAATCAGAAACAGAAAAACTGACTAATGCTCTGAGAGGCACCGGATATTGCGCTGAAGATATAAGACGTTCTATTAATAAATATAAAAACCCAACTCCTTAACAAAATGTCGTAAATGAACCTCCTAGGGACAGTGTTGTCTTACCTTACATACACGGAACCACCGACAAGATTGCCAGATTGCTCTGACAATCAAACATACGGACAATTTTCAACACATGTAAGAAAATTGGACAATATTTGAAGTATTCAAAGGACGCAATTCCATTTCAAACAGAAGGCGTTTACAAGATACCGTGCTTTTTTGGCAAAGTGTATGTAGGTGAAACGGGAGGGTCTATATCCACTAGGCTTAAGGAACATGAAAGATGTATAAAAAAGAAACAAATTATACAATCTGCAGTGGCTGAATACCAGCATTGCTCAGGTCACACTTTTAATGTAAAAGAAACTAAGGTTCTAGCATCAGTACCTGGTTTCTTTAAACGTAAAATTAGAGAATCAAGAGATGCGGGTTATAGTCTACATCACACGGGGAAATCGATTGTAACGCTGGATCATGGTTCGCTGAGCACCAGTCGGATATAAATATCGGGCTGTTGCTCCTCGATAATCATTGAGTGTTCTAATCTCGTGGAGTAAAGATCCCTGAAAATACCTCGTAGGCGAAACATCGAATAATAATTCCAATTTGACACGGTCTAAACACAAGAACCATGATTTTCAACTTGACCAAAGCCGTGAAAGCTTCCGTTCTTTAATAACATTACCTTCTATCAGACTTATCGGACATGAATTGGGATATGTAAATAATCGTATATTACACTACTGCGAAGTGTGATAAGGCCGAGCGCCCACTTATCAGATAAAAATAAGATACAGGCGCGACAATAACTTAAAATAAATCTGTTCACTAACTTCTATTCCTTTTGAACCAGGTCTCTCTGTCTTATCTTTGTCTAATAGATGGGTGTTCTTTATGGTGACAAATTGAGCGGTGTGGTTATTACACATTATTGTCAAGAACACATCATATGTGAACTTGATGAAAAAGATATTCTAGCGCCTTTCCATCATGATGATTTGATGAAAAGCCAAATCATAACAGCTACCTTATGAACGAAGGAACTTGGTGCTGGTGTAACAGGGCCATACAGGACAAGCCATTCAAAGATGTGTTCGTGGTGAAAGACAATATGGTACCGAAAACTTTCATCACAGGATAGGATCTATATGTCGTAAATTACTTTCATTCCAGAAAAGTATTGGTATCGGCTTTAGTCATAGGAACTTCAGAATTCAACATGAGTCATGAAGAATTTTATTCTCTGAAGTGTAGAAGAGGAATTATTTCAACTTTCCAAGAACATTAATGCTTCAGCATGAATGAATCAGTGAAAATCTGCAGAAGCTGAAAACGAAAGGCTGAGGGATCAAGTTATGAACCAGGAGGATTTGTGTAAATGTAAGTTTAACAGAAACTAAAAATACTATATCTTCTAATAACCAACAACAGAGTAGGGATGAAGTTCTCTACCTCATGACCACATTCATTCATTTAAAATTTCTGTATTTCTTACAATATTTTCATATGTCATTTACACTAAGTATGTTACAATACATTTTTATGTTACAGCTAATAGATGACAGCCACTGCCCGGACGGCGACTTCACAGCCCAAGCTGCAACTTGATGTTAAGCATATGATATTGTTGTGTGCGAGATTTCGGTATAAACCTTCGACTACATTTAGATACGTTTTAGATAGGCATCTTTGAAATTCTCTAATTAGATATAAGTATATTTGGTTTATTCTTTATGGTGATTTTTGTATGGAGAAAAACTGATGAAAAAACTTCTTTTGAGAATTCAGGTACGATAACATAATTTGAAGATGTTATGTCTAGGAAATGCTTTTATAATGGAGGCGGATGATTGGTTTCATTTCCTCTGGTGGAATAGGACCATGCTCCCAGGGGTTGATACAATCTTGATTGATGTGATACACCAGATTATATTAATTTATACTAATAAGATTTGCGTATTATACTTTAATCTATTGTGATGGGTAAAATTATTTGTTTGTGGTTTTCTACTTTTAATTGTGCGTGGTAGCGATATATTGTGTTCATATAACACTATTTCTTTTAATGTGTTTCTAGTTATTTATGTTTGTGTATTATGTATTTGGTTAATGTTTGTTGACTATATATATATATATATATATATATATATATATATATATATATATATATATATATATATATATATATATTGGACTTTTTCTGTTTTAAGGCAATATAGCTGATATAGCAAATATATGAAATTGGTTTTAAGCACGAGAGAAATTTCTTATTAAAAGTTGAAAATGTATTTGGTTAATGTTTGTTGACTATATATATATATATATATATATATATATATATATATATATATATATATATATATATATTAATGTTTGTTGACTATATATATATATATATATATATATATATATATATATATATATATATATTGGACTTTTTCTGTTTTAAGGCAATATAGCTGATATAGCAAATATATGAAATTGGTTTTAAGCACGAGAGAAATTTCTTATTAAAAGTTGAAAATGTATTCAAATACCAAAAATGCAAGATTTTTGATGTAGGCGGCATCCTTAACAGTAATTTTTATTATCAGAATATATATGTTAAAGTTTTTAAGTTATGTTTATCTAATAAAAAGCATTAAAAATTTGTATATTATATTGTTAGAAAAACTTACCTAATTGCCAAGAATCTCCAAACAGCTAACGTCAAAGTTAAACATATTGAAGTAGAATGTAGAATTTGTGCGTAATGAATGTGAAATAAAATATAAACTGCTCCGTAATAGGGAAATTCCTTCAATTGAGATTCCATACTATAATAATAAGTAAAGGGAATGTATTCCATCATTAGCAGTATATCGGCCCATGCTAAGGCAGTCAATATTCTATTAATAGGTGCTGTTGCCATATCTTTTCTAGTCAAAACTATGATATTTAGACAGTTCGTAATAATTCCAAGTACACACACTAATATAGCACAAGATGGATGGTAAACGTTGGCATATTCCGTTGCCCATATTTTGAAACTGCCACCACAAGACCAGTCTTCGGTTTCATTCAGGTCTGTGATATTTAGGTTATCCATTTTTACTTTTGATTTAATATAAATTTCTAGTATCTGATTTATAAGTTCCTCGGTAACATTGACTATTCGATTTGCTACAATTCGTTTAATTTGTATTCGAGTTTCAGTTTCGTTGATGTCAAGGAATGACATTAACTTTTTTTATTCTTAAGATGTCTTTTGCAAAGCTTGATTCATGGTTAATTTTTCATAGGAGAGCTGAAAGAAAAAAAATATATTAAAATGAAGTATTATTAAAGAAATAATTAATTTTAAGCGATTGATTACTTAATTGTTTATATGGGATATATCTAGAGACATTGGATATAATAAAGTACGCGTTCCCGATGCTGGCAGTTTGCACTATACGAGAGAGAAAGAAGATTGAAATACTTATTCTCCTTTCTTTCTAATGGGCGGAGTATGGAACCACGTAGGTTTCAAGCGCAAATATTACCAACAACTTGTATAATAAAAACAGAGTGCTGACACGAAATTTCTCGATGATTTCACGGTCCGGAAGTCTTAGCCGTTCGCTTATATTTCCTTAGATCCTGTAACAACTCCATTCATACGACTTTGCAATAAGTCCCATAATATGTCGTTAAAGCAACATTTTTAGACCATCCCAAATTTCTAAGAATGGAAGAGCTTGCAAATAAGTATATGTTTGTAACGTAGTTATTATTACATTAAATTCTAAAATAATTTTAACAGGATTTTTCTGAGATTACTGCTTTACACTAATTTTTACTATAAGTCGTTCAAAACTAATACCTTAAAATAGAATGATGATATAAAATTATTATTCTATTTGTTCATATTTTATGTGTTACTGTTACATTTAGGAAGTCAAATAAAAATAAATAATAATAGTATTGTTTTTCTTTTGTACGGTGCATTAAAAGTTTAAGTAGTGTTTTAAATAATTCTAAGATGCTGAATAGATGTTGTGAATCAGGTCGCAAGGAAACGATCCGACGAGTATTTTGTTTTCCTTAAGTGCGTCATTTACAAGAGGTTTACCTTGTAGATATCCCAACAGAACAGTAAAATGGGTGAGTTCGTTTTTTTATGAATAAAAATATCAAGATTAAATGAACATAAAGTACCAAGTAAATCTCCTAATTGTATAAAACACATATCAAAAACCATAACGCACAGAGAAAACATTTTAATACATATACAGCTCTCAAATTATGAAACTTTAGAATGATTTATAATTTGTTTAAAACCTTAAGTTTAGACACGCTAATTTACCATATAAAAAACCTATAAGACTCTTTTCCAGAGTGCTGTTGCTGTTGCATAAGCAAACAAACTATGACAAATATATTCCTTATAACCTGAACCTACATAGTAAACAAGACAATAATGATTACTGTTGATGCCACGTCTATTTTTCTGAATTTCAGGTATAGCCAGCGAAAGTGAGCTGTCGACGGGGGGAGAAGTGTGTCTATTTTTCTGAATTCGCAGCTCTTGGGGGGAGCAGGCATATATGCGCCATCCGACAGGAGGTCGGCGAAGCCGCGTTAAGTATTTGCATGCTTCCTTCCGATCTGTATTTTGCACAGCCAGGTGCATGTCGGTATCCTGATGAGTCTAGTAGAGACGAAACATGTACCTCTGCCGTATCACTGTGGCGGGGAGGGTAAGTTTTGACTTTCTTCTCGGTATGGTGGTACAGGTAGGCCATCATCTCGATGGTGGTGGAATAGGATGAATTGTGTTTTATTACAATTTATTCTAACTGTGCAACCTCTAACACAGAAAGGATATGATGGAGGAAAGTTTGCATTTACTGTTCGCATTTTACTTCATTCATATATGGAGCTGCATATAGTTGCACGTTTGCTGAATGTGATTTCAGCACTACAACGGCATAATATAGATATATCCACTGCTATTGCATCTCACACGGAGGAATCCGTGAAAGCCGCATAAACATATATATATATATATATATATATATATATATATATATATATATATATATATATATATGACACCATCCCATCTCAATTTTGTATTCGTTATTTAGGACCAGAGATCAGTAATAATGTTTTTTTTAGTAATATTATTTGAAAATATTATTAATGATAATTTGAAAAATCGGAATAAATAATTAATTCACAAAATAAGATTATCAATTACTTCATCAATTGATAATTTCGAGAATAATATTATCATTTAATAAAGTAATTGGTAATTACAAGAATAATTAGTAATTTATTTTTGCAAATTATTATATTATTACTTGGCAATTTATAAGAATTAATTTTTGAAAAATATATTTGAACAATATATTTGAATACTGCATTTTTTTAAGTGAAATAATGAAAAATTAACGGTAGCAGAAATTTGTCAAATACATCATTCAATTCTACGGGAAAAATTGTAATAAGCTAAAATAAATAATAAATAATTTAAAATAAAACGACACTGTTTCTACCCAGACGATACGCTCTATTCTCGTTAATAAAATTAAAAATGGCCTAGAAAATTTAAATTTATCGAGTTAACTCAGAGAAGCCAAAAAAGTGTTTCGAAAAAATTTGACTAGATGCTTAAGTAAAGTTTCTACAATAATTTCATGTTTTTTCTCTTTGATTAGAATATTTTGAGATCAACGCATCGGAGTTCAAGCTAAAGTCATTTTGTTCTCGGAGCGATTCATAATATAAATATGTTTCATACATACCCTGTTCTTTACTGAAAGTGAATGATATTCATATATGAACAAGCAGGAATCATATTTATGTTGCTATCTTATATGATGCTGCATAATTTGCGAAAAAACTGCATTAAATTATTTTTAAATTTAATTCAGAAAAAAAAATACTAATAAATAATTTAATAATTTCATGCACTCTATTTCTAATTACTCTTGTATTGGGTAATTTATAAAATAAAATTTTTAGTTACTCTGGTAATGGGTAATTTTATCTCTAAAATAATTAATTACTTCGATAATTGAGTTTCAAAAATGAAATTATGATATACTTCGTTAAGGGTGAAACAAAATTACCAATTACTTTATTAATTGATAAACTTTGGAATGAAGTCTCCAAACACCTAATTAATTGATAATTTGAGGAGAACAATCTCTAAATATTGCATTAATTGAAAATTTTAGTTTCGAAATTATTAATTGATAGAGTAAATGATAATTTCGATTTGCTAATTTTTTAATAAATTTTCCAGTAATTGATACCGATCACTGGCTAGTACCAAATTGTAGACCCTCAATAATTTTGCCTTTAAACATAGTAGTTCCTTAGTTAGGGAATATATTTTTTTATACCATTACTTTCTGCTGAGAATTAACTTGAAATATATATTTAATTGTTAGTTCAAAATACATATGAGTACATTAAAAATAAGTGATACACGATACAAAAAAAAACATTTTAAACAAGAATTCAATAAATTAGAGTATGAGGACTATATTCTTTTGCAATATTATAATAACTAGATTAAAGAAATTTGAGGAAAATAAATTTCCTTCTCGACATATTATTTTCTTTGTGACATAAAATACGAATATAATGCTCCTTTTCAACATATGTAGAAAAATAATATAAATTGTTTGGAGTTTAAATCTCTCTATAAGGTGCGTGTGGTTGTCACTTTTCACACTCTAGCGACAAAAAAAACAGTTACTTTTAGTCCTGTATGTTAGGGGAGAAATAAATATAGCTTTCTGGAAAACCTAGACGCCAAACATATAATTTATTTAAACCCAGGTAGTGTCACGACATTTTTTGGCTAACAGGTATGCTAGTTTCAGCGTAAAATACACCACGAGAATAAAAAGTTTACGAGAAATTTTTATTATTTAATCTTTATATTCTTAACCCAAGTCGCTAAATTGTTAATGCCAAATTTTATCCAGAAATTAAAGAAATTATTTTCGAACCACCACCTGGTCAACGAAATTTAAATAAAAATTTCTCTTTTTGTGCTTAAAGATATTTTTTATGTGTTTTGTGGAACTAAAAATAATCTTAGATTTTTTTCACGAACTGTAGTTTTTTCTGTATAATTATTACTTTGACTGAGATTTTGTTCAAATTAATTTTAAATTAACGGTGAAATTAAACTCTTAAACTGTTTTTTTGTTCAAAAACTGAGGTTGCTAAAAAAATTCTTGCCTTATGACAGATATTAGAGTCAGAATTTAGTATGAATGTCTTCGCCACTGTTTAAAAACGTTTCCAAAGATTATCATATAACAAATTTCATTTGCAGTCGACTTTTAAAAATATTTAATTTATAGTAAACGAGTAAGTTTATGAGTTTTAAGTAAAATTCAGCAAAAAACAATATTCACAACAAGATATAGTTATTAAATGTACACATTTTAGAAGTATCTGGAACTATACAAGGTCCGAAAAAGGAAGTAGAAAAGTATGAAGTTTCATTTTTTCAAGGGTTAGGAGTTAAGGGCGTGAAAAAGTTTTTTTTATAATATTCTCTGATTCACATATAATACGAAGTTTTACATTATATTTTAAAGAAACTTCATAAAAATTATGCACCAAGTTTTCTAAGTTGTTTAAAATAAAGTTAATGTAGGTTGAAAAGTTAAGAAAAAAATTTTCATTCTAGCACACTTTCTATTTGTCATTGTATTGGATTTTGAATTTATTTCCCAGATATTATATTTGCATCTTATTTTAATATTGGCGACACAATCACATATATAATCAAGACTGAAAATTTGGAAAAAAATGTGGAAAATGGTCTTGTTACATAGCGGGTATCCAGACGTTGATAATAAATCAAAATTGCCTTAATTTCATCTTAGTAATATTAGTTTCCAAGAATATCTGGTAATTAAGGTAAGGTAAAAAATAATTGTCTAGAAACATGATGTATATAAACACATATGAAGTTTGCAAGTTTTATTTCATGTTTATTAGTAATTATATAACTTTATGTGGAGATTTGTTCATACTTTTTTCTTATTTTTAATAAAACTTACTTGGTAGATGTATACCTACCAACCAAATTATTTCTGTCTTTTTAAATAATTTTTAAATAACACTCAAAATTCATTTTTGCCTAGTTCTCTCAAGCCTTCCAAAAAATATTTTACCTTACATTTTATCATGATTTATTTTCAAATAAATTGTTTTACTTCTCTCTACAATCTAACGAAAGTAATACTAGTAAATCTTGTTATTTTGTATTAAAGAATTTTCCTGACAGCAAAAACTTAACAGCGTTCAAACAATGCAATCTAAAACAAAACGTACCTGTTCTCTAACTTGACCGTTTTAAATTGAGAAAACCAATAAGACCTGATTTCATTCAGTCCAAAGACTTTGTTGTCAAGGATTGACATTTTTGAGATCACTTATTGATTATTTTAAATTGAAAAAAGTAACAAATCCAAAACCCATTTTATTTTTCCAAAAGATTCACATTTTGAAACCATCTTCTTTGTTACTCAAAATTACGTATTGTAGCAACAGCTTCATAGAGTTAAAAAAATAGAACAGTACAAAATACTGTTTAAATTAACAAATGAAAAATTTTTTAAATTAAAATATTGATAATTTTAACTATTCTCCTACTTAGTGTGCCTTATCTGTATTGGATGTTGGCTACTTACATGATAATTCTAACTTTTTTAATAGCCCTCTCAAATAACTCAATAATAAATGGGTTCAAATAGCTGACCTAAATGATATAACCAGAAGTCCGTACTGTCCCTGGGATCTTCTACTATCTCCCTTTCCTTGGAATATTGATTGCAGTAGATGACATTTATTGGCTCATAATGACAATAATTCTACTTTCGTTTTCTGGTTGTAAATATAACTCCCTTTCCTTTTTTTAACTCGTTCTAACTCTTCCATGACAGATAACACGATACTTTCACAACTAGTATACGATATATTAAACGTTGCTTTTAATTTTTTTAATTACGTCATTCTGATGTAATACAATATATATCCATAATTAGTAAAATGTATCTGGCTTCGATTTGCGTTTTCAATGTTTTCAACCCACAAATAAATACTTGTTTAATTCAAATGTAATCATAACAATAAGCATAATAATAAGTCTCAGTCATCTGCAATCAGGCCTATACTAAATAAAGGAACCTCTTCGTTGCCTACGTGGACAACCAAAAAACCTTCGACTTTATACTTCATGACTAGGATCCAAATACAACTGTCTTCCTGCAACAACATCGAGACAGTATTAAGAACAATGTTGACAAATTAGCGTCCAACTATTGGCTAATGTTAGGACAAATGTATAATGAAATTGAAGGCTTTCTACTAGCTATTCAAGATCAGGTCATTCCAACGAAAAACATAAGCACAATCAGAAACCTTTCAATTCAGAACGGCCACATCAGAGACAATTCAGCACGAAATAGGAGGATACCAAGCGTTTGCTGTATCGGAGTACAAGGAAAAATACAACTCAGCCGCTAAGATCATGTATCAAGGGTTGGCAGAGAAATTCAAATTCCCGTCAATAGAGAAAGTGCTATACTATGAATGCAGCTGGGAGCCTATATTGGAGAGCGAGTGCAAGTTGTAACGGGACCAAACTGTGCTTATGGATCATAACACATAACATAACAGGACAGACTTCATTTTTGTTGAGAAAACATCCAGGGAGACAAGCGTAATGAGAAGATCGCCAAATACAAGAGACCTGGGGTACAAATACGCGGATGGTAGGAAATGAGTAGCGTCCGGACGATCCCCATAATTTTATCAATGTCGAGTGTAGTGCCTAAGACTTTTTAGATTATTATTATCAAAGGATTAAACCTTAGTCAATACTTGTGTAAGGCTATTTAGGAGGCAGTGCTACTTAGGATCGTTCGAACCGCCCAGAAGTTTATAGGAAATGCAGAGGATCATAATATCAATCAGGGCCCGAAACATGGAAAGAGCTCCATCCTTATGATATTTGAGTATATTTGGGAAGATAGTCAAAAGTAAAGGCAAGTTTTTTCCCATATTGTTGGGCACTTGATAATGGTATGATCTTCTGCATTTTCCAAAAATTCTGGAGAGTTCGAACGGTCCCAAGTAACAAATACACAAATATTCGCTAATGCCCAATCCCTTGATATTAAGCAGAATGTCATTTTCAAGACTCGGAACTTCTGCATTGGCTTAGAGTTCTCCGCACTTTGTAATACATGAGTAAAGTTTATCAACAATCTATGTCCGCACAGCCGAGAATTTTCCATTTTATTTTAAAAAATATATGAATGATAACTTATCTTTTAGTTCTATATATATATATATATATATATATATATATATATATATATATATATATATATATATATATATATATATATATACATATATATATATATATATATACATACATATATATATATATATATATATACATATATATATATATATATATATATATATATATATATATATATACATATATATATATATATATATATATATATATATATATATATATATATATATATATATATATATATATGTTGTTGCGTAGTGTTTCACAGATGGGAACATGTGATTCAGTATTAATCCGGGAATATATTCGTTCGTTCGTTTGGTTTCCTGTAAAGGTTTGTAGATATATAAATATAGGTATATATATATATATATATATATATATATATATATATATATATATATATATATATATGAAGTAAAATGCGAAACAGTAAATGCAAACTTCTCTCCATCATATCCGCCATAGTGATACGGCAGAGGTACATGTTTCGTCTCTCGCTAGACTCATCAGGGTACCGACATGTACCTGGCTGTGCAAAGTACAGATCGGAAGGAAGTATGCAACACTGAACGCGGCTTCGCTGACCTCTCGCCGTGTAGCGTATATATATTTATACGGCTTTCACGGATACCTCCGTGTGAGATGCATTAGCAGTGGTTATATCCCCACAATGCTGTTGTAGTGCTGAAATCACATTCAGCAAACGTACAACTATATGCAACTCCGTATGTAAATGAAGTAAAAGGCGAAACAGTAAATGCAAACTTTTCTCCATCATATCCTTTCTGTGTTAGAGGTTGCACAGTTAGAATAAATTGTTATAAAATACAATTTATTCTATTCCACCACCATCGAGATGGTGGCCTACCTGTACCACCATACCGAGAAGAAAATCAAAGCTTACCCTCCCCGCCATAGTGATAGGGAGAGGTAGATGTTTCGTCTCTCACTAGACTCATCAGGGTACCGACATGCATCTGGCTTCCGATCTGTCCTTTGCACAGCCACGAATACAAGAATAATAGAAATAATTTAAATAAACTTATAAAAAAAACAAAAATTTGATTAATACAAAAACAAATTCAAAATAATAATTGCAATATCAAAGAAATTTATAAAATTATAGAACCTGCCTCAAACGCAGGTAAAGAAAGAGTAAATTCTAAATTAACGATAGTAGAGAGTAAAAAGCAAAATTTTGATAATGACACTTCAGTGGCTAATTTCTGCAATAATTATTTTATCAATGTTGGTTTTGAAATGGAAAAAAATCAATAATCCAGTAACTGCTTTTGCGCTTCCTACACCAAAAAAAAATTCTATGTACTTACAACCTGTGACCGAGAATGAGGTTATAGTCCAAATCAATTGTCTCAAAAATGATGGAGCTCCGGGTAAAGATGGGATTCGGACGAGTTTAATAAAATTTGTACACTTGGAGATAGTTAAACCATTGGCTCATATCATCAATCTTATATTTGGAACGGGTCAAACACCTTCACACTTTAAACAAATAATAGTATGCCCAATACATAAATCCGGTCCAAATAGAAAATTATCGTCCAATTAGTTTAATTAATAACTTTGCAAAGATATTTGAGAAGTGTCTGAAGAATAGATTTGTCTATTTTTTGAAGGAAAATAAAATTATTTCTGAAAATCAGTATGGGTTTCTGGAGGGATTGAGTACTGCCGATGCAATGTATTCTCTTACTTCGCATATCATGGATAACCTTAATAATGGTAGAAAAGTGATGGCTATATTTATTGACTTAACAAAAGCTTTCGACACTGTTCATCGTTATAATCTCCTTAATATTTTAGAACGTTATGGAGTCCGGAGTGTAGCGCTGGAACTTTTTAGTAATTACCTATCAAATAGGGATCAATTCGTGAAGGTGAATAATAGCATTAGTTTACCACGAAAAATATTGATGGATGGGCCACAGGGGACAATTTTGGGTCCAGTCCTATTTATTTCTTATATAAATTCATTACTTTGTCTTAATATTAAGAGTAAAATACTGTCTGATGCCGATGACACGGCCATCTTATTTTCAGGAAATACTTGGGAAGAGGTAAGAACAACTGCCATTAATGATTTTAAAATTATAAAAAACTGCCTGGACTCCCTAAAGTTGTCCCTCAATACAGAGAAAACCAGTGTTCCCTGGAGGGAAAACCAAAGCCGTTTTGCTAAGACATTGGAAGTTGAGCAAGCTCTTTTCCGCAAAGGAAAGAAAGAAAAGTCCAGTCTTCTTCAAGTGATCAAGATTGCCGACAAAAATTGCACGCCACTAAATCTCACAAGCAAAAATGTACGAATATCATTATCAAATCCTGAAAAGTTAAATCAATGGGCATAAAAACTTTACACGGACGACATCATAATTACCTACATTAACCCCATATAAATATTGAAGCATCTGATAAACGGTTTAAGGACGGGTTACTTTTGCCATAGACATGATCAAGTTATTGATACCACTAACAAAAAGAAATGTATAATGAAAGCAGTCAGTATCCAATCAGACAAGTGGAGAAAATATCGTCAAAACCCAGAAACTATTCAGCATATAACATCTGGGTGTACTTAGCTAACATTGACTACTTTCATGAACACAAGTGGTGCACAATAATTTGCATCAAAAGCCTGAAAAGAAGTGCGTACTACTTAAGACCTCTACATGCTATATTATAAATACTATCTCAGTCTGTTCTACGGAATGACTCTTTTAGATTTTCTATGATCGTGGTATTATCACTGACAAATAGGTGACAAATATTTGGCCTGACATTGTATTGATGAATGAGAAAATCAAATCTGTATACCTGATACATGTGTCTATGCTCAAGAATAATCACACGTTGGAAAAATATTAAAAAGTAGGTTAAACTGGTAATAGAGAGCTAATAAATGTAGCAGGTTGGCCAAGCGCAAGTGATACTAATCATCGTGCAATTGACAGGCCTAATACCGAAGAGTTTAGAAAATCCTTGGTAAGCTAAGTTTACACAAGAAACCTTCATTAACTTCCAGAAGGCAGTCCTAATGAATACATATCACTTAACTAAATCAAACACTTTAGCTTAACACTTCTTTATCTTTAATCAAGGACTTCTTTAGATGGTGTAAACGTCCACTATCTATTGAGCTATGTAGCACCGAATAATATTATTAATAAAACGCAAAACACAAAAATCAGCCAGTAAGCTGAGAATATTACAACAAAATTATTAACTAGTTTTCTTGCATGTGTTTTTTTTAGATTTATGTTGAAAAACTACAAAGGCGAGTGATAAATATAAAAAGATATGTAACTCTTGTAGAATATTAAAATATTTTTCTTATTTTAAAATAAATAATTCTCCCAATATATATGCAAGTAATCAAAGCTGATAAATTTTTCAGCACTTAGATATTTCAATATGAAGTTTATAAAAATTTTCTTGGAACAAGCTTAATTTCTAAGATATTTCATTTTTTAAATAACTGTATATTTTTACACTTCGCAATTCATATCACACTTATTATAAGCTTACGACCGCTGAGTTTGACGTTGATGTTATTTTTTCTGAGAAGAAAAGAGAAAAATAACTTACCAAAAATACATAGTTTCTTCATTTTGAAGTAAAAGATGAATCATTTCAAAACAAAAATAAATATTCTTTTCAGAGAAAAAGGACTGATTAGAAACAAGACTTTTAAAAACGGCTATTTTAAAAACAATAATTTTTAAAAAGGCTATTTCAAAAATTGTGCTTTCCTTAAAATACTAAAATTTTCTTTTTAAATCTCTCCAAGGAACAATAAGTTTACATCAACATGTATAAGGAAAAATATAAGTTCTTAACTCGGCTTATCCTTCCTAACGTAAATCCTTTTTGTGTTTTGTATATACTAGAAATCCTTATAGTTTCGCCTTGTTCGGCGGTCCGAAATTGTTAAAAAAAAACTTCTTTAAGTTTGTAGAAAGTTCAAGTAAAACTTTTTTTTCCGTTTAATCTTACTTGTGTCGTTGAAATTGTTGACAGAATAACCATGAGATATATCACAAACTGTTTTTTTGTTTATTCCCATCATTCCCATCATATTAGCCTTGAATTTACTTGTTGCAACTGCTGAGAAGCTCTAAGGTGCGTGTTCGACACATTCTTGGCTATTTTTATTTTAGATAAAAATACAATTCTACAATTATATCATTTTACCAAAAAACAAAAATAAATAATAAATATGTAATAATAGCAGGTAGGAAAAGTGCCTTATTACAAATACAATCCAGTGCTTATTCTTGAGAACAACCAGTTCAAGTTATATTGGGACCGAACGGTTCTGACGGATCAGACAGTTGCTCATAATAGACCAGATATTATACTAATAGAAAAAATTTCCAGGCGAACTACACTAATTGACATCGCTGTACCTAACAACAACAACCTAAGGCCAAAATACAACGAGAAGATCGCCAAATACAGAGATCTGGAGGTGCAAATCTGAAGACAATGGGCAATGAGCAACGTCCAAACGATTCCTATAATACTGTCAACAACTGGAGTGATACCAAAGAACCTCCTGCAGAATATCAAGGGACTAGGTCTTAGTGAGCATCTGTATAAACCGATGCAGAAAGCAACTCTCCTAGCAACCGCGCGAACCGTCCAAAAGTTCATGGGAAATACAGCAGATCACGTCACCTAGGACCCGATAACATGGAAAGGGTTCCCACAGAGCTTCATACTTTGGTATCTTTGTGTACTTGGTATGAGTCAATATTCCCTGAAGGGAGTGCGAAGCCGTTTGGCTTGTAAATCATGATAATATGTAATAGAGCTGGAAAAAAATTAAACGAACATTTTTAATTATGAGTGCATTTTTCAAATTCAAATCGTAAAATCCAAAGAATTATTAGTACCTTGTCATATGAAAAAAACTCTAGAAAATAAATCTACTTTTTAAAAGCATTAACTGGAAAACGACTTTAAAGTTAAAGTTTATTTTATCAATATATTTAAATTTAACATTACGCATATCAAGAGTACCCATGGAACAAATTCCTAATGTAAATTGGCCTTAAAACTAACCAATAAGTTTTATATCTATTCATTTGCAGTAGCTGTCATTTAAAATAATCAGTTCCCAGTAGGCCTCCCATTTTGAATATGCAGGGTAGGCAATATGTAACTGTCTGATTTGTTTTTAGAATTTTTGTCTGATTTTAATAAAATACGATAATAAATACACTAGTTATTCGTCTATTTTAAGTTTTAAATTATGTGTGAAACATAAAATATAAAAAAGTTTGCCTTTCAATGCCGTAAAGATTGAAATGAAATGACATTTTTATCACCTAGGTAGGTCTCGAGATGTATATTTCCAGGAATTTTACGTTTCATTGAAGCTCTTGAATTCTGTTCAGTTTAGTAGCTATATTCGTACAATATCCCTATAGAAAAAATTTACGAGCAATTTTATTGAAACTACGATTTGCTGATTCAGTTATTTCTATATGAGTCTTTTTCGTGTTTGTCAAGAAAATAAAGTCTAAATATGTCTCTAAATCAAACCCCACATCAAGCTTTGTTGCCATAAGTATGTAATAGTTATTCGTGAATAAAATAAATATTTTATTTACTTGAAGTATAGCAGTGTTGCTCATTATCGTACCGATTTAAGTCCTAATAGGCATTATCACTAATATTATCATTTTTTTAGTTATAATACTAGGCTATGATTTCCAATATTACTTTACCATATTCTCGGTGCTTTTAATAATCTTTATAGTGGATTTCTTGTAGCAACTGAATTATGTTTGGATTTGAGCCAAGCCTACTTTCAATATAGAGATTTCCCTCTACTTTTAATAAACTCGTCTGAAAGATAATTTACACTTTAAACTTCTCAATATTGCCACCACAGTCGAGCAGGTGTGGCTACAGCTGACAATCTGGAAACTTAAGTATTGGTATTGTTTATAAGCCACCTAACTTTTCTTATGTCAAGAATCGACATAAGTAATTTTGAAACCATATTGTTAATAATTTATATAAAAGTACATGAAATTTATTGTTTACGGGGATTTTTGCATTAATTTATTAGATTTTAGCAGTATTTAGGCAAGATATGTTAGTGAAATTTTGGAAGGTAACGGGGTTTAGGCAGATTATCAAAGAACCTACCAAAATAACATCTAAATCTGCTACTCTTATTGATAATTCTCACGACAGAACAAGAAAATGTGACATAAGATACCACCTCAGTAGGAGAGGTAAGTAACCTACCAAAATAACATCTAAATCTGCTACTCTTATTGATAATATTCTCACGACAGAACAAGAAAATGTGACATAAGATACCACCTCAGTAGGAGAGGTAAGTAACTAAGATTTGATCTTGTGTCAATGTTGAGTGCGAATGCACTACGTCCATCTCTAAGGTAACCAGAAACTTTACAAATATTTATCTTAAGCAATTTACTGCACACCTCAAAGGATACTATGATGAAATATCTATGATGTCTATAGTGCGGATGATAACGTTAATTTTATTAATGAACATATAATTCTCCATATTCATGCAGCTTTACTTACTTACCGAATAACTAAACCATACGCACTCTGGTTAATGGATACATTACTAGTCATGATATCTAATAGAGAAAAACTTTACCAAGTTACAAAGAAGATAAACCCAGCGGATTCGAATGCTTAAGAAATTTTAGAAGTATGGTCACTGTGGCAGCAAGACGGAAAAAAATGGTTACTTTAACTTTGAAGCTACTAAATCGGCGAAAGGTATTTTTATAACAATAAAGTTGTTACATATTTCAAAAACAAACAAGTCGAGGCAAGATATCTGTAAAATCAGTAAAAAAATTACTAGTAGACAATAATATTTAAAGTTTTTATAAAAATAATATTAAATATAATAAAACTAATAAATTTTATTTAAAACTACCAGCGAAATAGAGGTTCCATACATAATATTAAAAATAAAAAATAAAAAAACGGGCCTCGATGAGATAAATATTTCAACGGTAAATATATATTTACCTTCCTTGCATCCAGTAATAACACATATTAATAATAACTGTTTAACAAATTTGCTATTCCTAGAATGCTGGAAACATGCCCCAATGATACCATTATTAAAGATAAGTAACCCGACATCCTGTTCTAATAGTTTGTTATATATGTAATACTCCTTTCAGGCAGAGAATATGAAAAATATATGTACAAACAGTTTATTTCCTGTAAATATCGCCCTGGTCCTCTCTCCATATACGTTTCGATCACCTCATGATCTCGTCAGTGGAGCTGTATCGGACCGAGAGCAACATTAGCAGGAAGTAACTGTTATATGAACCATACATTTCAAGGTATGTCGGCAAGATATTACACCTGCCTTCTACCAACTTCGATGTCAGACTGAAAAATATCGCCAGTCAAACGACATCTATGAATCAAGGGAGTAACGTGAAATTTTTAAACAATCAAAATTTCAGTAAGAAATAAAGAAATCTTTCTGCCGTATTTAAATAGTTTGTTATATATGTAATTCTCCTTTCAGACAGAGAATATGAAAAATATATGTACAAACAGTTTATTTCCTGCAAATATCGCTCTGGTCCTCTCTCCATACGCGTTTCGATCACTTCATGATCTCGTCAGTGGAGCTGTATCGGACCGAGAGCAACATTAGCAGGAAATAACTGATATATGAACCATAAATTTCAAGGTATGTCGGCAGGATATTACACCTGCCGTCTACCAACTTCGATGTCAGACTGAAAAATATCGCCAGTCGAACGACATCTATGAATCAACGGAGTAACGTGAAATTTTTAAACAATCAAAATTTCAGTAAGTAATATCCTGCCGACATACTTTGAAATTTATGGTTCATATATCAGTTATTTCCTGCTAATGTTGCTCTCGGTTCGATACAGTTCCACTGACGAGATCATGAGGTGATCGAAACGCGTATGGAAAGAGGACCAGAGCGATATTTGCTGGAAATAAACTGTTTGTACATATAGTTATCATATTCTCTGCCTGGAAGGAGAATTACATATATAACAAACTATTTAAATATGGCAGAAAGATTTCTTTATTTCTTACTGAAATTTTGATTGTTTAAAAATCCTGTACTAATCTTCAACCTATTAGTATGCTGCCAAAACTTTCGAAAATCTCAAAAAAAGCAATGGAAATGCAGCTTAAAAATTATATAACAGTAAACGATATTATACCAGCTGCACAGTGTGAGTTCAGAGCCGGTCATAGGTGCACAACTGCACTGCTTAAAATTGCCGATGATAAAATAACTGCCACATATAACATTCTAAATCATGTAGTTCTAATCTCTGTCTAGTATTTTATCGGTCTGTTATGTGTGGTGGTTCATATGGTCAATAACTTTCTTACATCATGATCACAAACAGTCAGTCTTAAAAATTATCTTTCAACACCTTCAAATGGCATCCCACAAGGCTCAATAATCTCACCTCTCAACTCGAGTAAATTAGGTGTTATTGTATTTGGGAGGTGCTCAAATCAATCTGACTTTTTCATTAAACACAGAAGAATATGTTATTCCTTTCATGACCACATCAAAAAGCTCGGTCTTACAATCGACTCAGATTTTAAAGACGATTTAAATTTAAAATTAATATATCAGGATCGAACAATTCTAAATAAACAAATTAAACTAAATTATTGCGATGGCATTTGTGGATTATCCCTTAAATAACAGATATGTTTGTCATGTCACTCACACCCTTAAATAGTCCAAATGATTGAATGTGGCTAATAAAAGAATATCACACATCGCAACAATTTTTTTCTGTTATTAAAACACAAAGCCCTCAATATTTACATAGTAAAATCAGGCACAGAACAGTTGTCCATAACTCAAATATTAGATTTAAGGAATGTCCAACCACCTCGTCGTTGTATCCAATTTTTAAAATATCATTTTCTTATCAAATAGCTGACACAATGAACAATATATATTGTGATTATGAGAAAATAAGTTGTACATAAAATACATTTAAAAAGATGTTCTTTAAATTTCTTTTTGTCAGTCGGTCACGAGGCCCGTTCGATTGATATCGATTTTATTAATTTTTACTGTAAATATGAAAAGAGAAAAAAAAATGTTGTTCAATGTTCATGCAAGATTATTACAACTTAGTTTGTACCTTAATAAATTCAAAATTTTTTTTTTATTTTTTTTAAGTTTCATTCATTTTATTTTTCCTAATGGTAATTTTCTTTTGCTTCATGCTACCTACGTACATAATTATTTGCCTAAAAATATTTTTGTTTTCTTTACTTTGCTATTTATGAACTATTTGTGTGGCACTGTCATCATGGTTGTATTGCTTTTTTACCTTCTTGATATTATTATACCCCCAGTAGCAGCAAATTTTTGAATTAATTTACGTATTTTCGAATTTTGTAAACATTTAGGTATCTTTTATTGAGTCAATAGCGTATCAATAAGAAACATTTCCAATTCCACAACATATAACTAAGTAAATCCGTTGTGCAGGTTGGTGTGATCAATTTGTTATTTAGTAACTATTTTTTAAGAAAACATAAATAATATCTGTTACATTGACACTGACACAAAAGAAATGTTTATTATCGTACTTTACCTCAAAAATTTTATTTTTTGATTGAAATTACGATTTATTTTTGTTACTAAACAACGTATTTAGGCTTGTTTTTATTTTGGAACAATTTAGTTAAATAAACTTGTAAAAAAAAATTCAAATAAGAGTCGTTTATTTAAGATTAATTCTACATTTTTGAAACTTTTGTCACTGTTTTGGAAATCTGAAGGCAAGCAAAACTTTTTTTTAAAGTTCTTTACAGTACCCGATACGTAAGCATACTGTATGAGATTTTTCGTGTAAAAACGTCATAAAAAACATAAAAAACGGTTGATATACAGAAAAGTAGCAAATATATGCTTACACTTGGCCCAATTCCCTTCATGACAAGAACGCTTACAAATATTCAATTTATTTATATCACCCTTTGAAATTTTAATTTCGGTTTCAAGTGGTTTATCATTAATTTTGAAGGATAACGTGATATATGCCACAACAACAATTTAACTTTTTTTGTATCCACCTAATAACATATGGCCTGCAAATAATATTGTTCTTCCTTTGATAATTGGACGTTTTGATTGGATTAAAATAATAAAAATATCTGGGATATTCACTTTTATGGAGGCTTCCGAAACACTTATTTTGCCGTTTTAAATATAACAATCCATGAATATATTTTTAATAATTATAAAATTTCTTAAATTTTAATAGGTCACCACTAAATATTTCCAATTGGTACATCTATCTAGTCAACAAATATTATTTTAAATCCTTTTTACCTCATTTCCCATATTATTTTTTGAATTCTCGTAGCTCGTTCAGTTGACAATAATAGTTATTATGTCCACTGTAAAAAGGAAATGTATTAAATTTAAGGTAAATGTGCTGGAATATACATTATTCTAAATTAATTTATTCCATAAATCTAATTTAATCATACATTAAATGCAAAGTTTTGATCATTACTTTTTAAGGTAATTATGTACATTAAATGTACAGCTAGTGTTCATTGAATTTGAGATATGTTATCACATATTTCATGCACTAACATTAATAAAAGGTCAAAAATTCTCCTACTAGGAAAAGGTCGAAATTTATCCCATAGGTTGTATATCGTCATCTGTAGACCGGTTTCGAACTTATTGGTTTCCGTCAGTTCCGGGAGACATGTATACCTTATCATAAAAAAGTTAAGTCCTTATATCATACCAAATGAAACATTCAATACAAGTTGCGCCATATCCCGGACTCTCATGCAATGTATCACAAATATTAATGTAACTTCCTTTAATGTTAAAGTATATGTGAATTAATTTTAATGTACAGAAAGTTGAAATATCTTTTCAGTTACTTTATTTAAATTTAAGATACCATTTAATCAAATTTAATATACAACGAACTGATATTTGAATGAATTGCTTTAGATTTAAAGTAAATGTCAATTATTTACGATTCTAGGTACAAAATCATTAAATTTAATGTAGAATGGACATTAAATTTGCATTAAATTTAACCTGTTATTTCATTTACTCATTTCCAGATTTGCTTGAAATTTTTATAGGCCTCCAAAATTCTCCTCTAAAATAAGCAGTTTTTGTTAATTTATTTTTAGGTCTAAAAAATTGTAGTTTTTTTGGAAAGTAGTATTATACTCATTCTTTTTTTTAAATATCTGTTTTTGATAGGACAGCTAATATCTTCTGTTACCCATATTTTCCTTTTCTAATTTGTACAGTTATTTCTCTTGGTCTAAATGCATTAACTATGTTATACTATAATCGATTACTAATCTTACTATAAACTCTATTGTTAGGGTAGCATTTTTAGCAATTCTTATCAAAAAACTCTTTTTGTATGACATTATTTAAAAGTATGCTCAGAACGGCATTTTCTAGATTTTCAGAATATCTTGAATTTCTTAAGTAATAAAGCAACTTTGAAGCCATGCTCAGTGACAAATACTAACTAGGATTTGACTGCCCGTTGCCTGTGTTATTTAAATTAAAAATATTTGAAATTTTAACAAGCAGGCAGTCTACTATATTTTAACTTTAGATGAAATTTATAAATATACCAAAAGTTCGCAATTTATTCCTACGATCCGATGAATTTCTACAAATAACAATAAATTAAATATATATTCTGTACAAAACTTCTTTTTTGTATTTAGAAAAGACAAAACACGAGAAAGAATTCTCTCCTTAAATCTACAAATACAAGGCTGGTTTGAAAAGTACGTGCAATGTCAGCAAGATGACACTAGTGGTGCGTATCGAGGTTATTTTCAATTAGTAGCATCTCGTGGAAGAAGACACACCAAGTTTCAGCCGGCTCGGTCTATTTCTCTATGTTTGACATTCATTTGAATCGAGGAAGTCGAATGATTCTCCAAAAATGGGTGAAAAAGAATTTCTTGTCTTGATTAAACATTACTTTATGAAAGGCAAAACGCCTCAAGAGACTAAACAGAAGCTTGTTAAATATTATGGTGACTGTGCACTTTCAATTAGAACAGTTTATAAGTGGTTTCAAAATTTTCGGAGTTGCCATATGAGCACAACAGGCGCTGAACGTTCTGGATACCCTGTTGAGGTTACTACTCCAGAAATCATTGACAAAATCTATGTTATTGTGATGGACGACAGAAGAGTGACGGTGCGTGAAATTGTTAGTGCTGTGGGCATCTCAAATGAATGGATATATAATAATTTACCCCAACATTTGGACATCTATCAGCAAGATGGGTGCCGCGATTGCTCACAATTGACTAAAAATTAAATCGTGTGTTGCAGGAACGGTTTTCAGCTGTTCCCGCGAAATTCTCAGGACTTTAAGTGTCGTTTTGTAACTGTGGATAAAATATGGATATATCATTATATTCCTAAGCCCAAAGAACAATCTAAACAATGGGTTGCCAAGGAGGAATCTGCACCAAAAAAGACGAAGATCATTCCTTCGGCCGGGAAAGCTATGGCGACTGCTTTTGGGAATAATCTTCATCGAATATCTGGAAAAAGGTAAAACTATTACAGGTGAATATTATTCACCGTTATTTGACCATTTGAAAACCAATCTGCAAGAAAAACCTCCACAATTGGCCCACAAAAAAGTGCTTTTCCATCAGTGGCTTCAAATTAATGGAAATAGCGTCCCAACTCGTTTTACACCCCCCTATTTTCCAGACTGGACTCCCTCGGACTACTATTTCTCCCTAATATGGAGAAATGCCTGGTGGGAAAAAGATTGATTGGTGAAGGAGTATGATTGCAGAAACGAATTGCTATTTTACAGACTTGGGCAAATCTTATTATTCGGATGGGATCAACAAACTAGAGCAGCGTTGGACGAAGTGTATAAGCCTAAAAGGAGACTATATTGAAAAGTAAAAAAGGTTTATCCAAAAAAATTAAGTAGTTATAATTTTTGCACGAACTTTTCAAACGACCCTGGTATATGGATATACCACTTAGATTTAACTTGGTTTAACTTAAAAGGTGGATCTATTGTCCTAGTTCATTTTAGTCGAAATTGGTTCAGCGAAATCCAAGAGGGCGCTTATAATATGGCACACAAAAAATTAATTTTTGTCCGATTTTCTCGAAAATTGGCATGGGAACTTTTCAAGGTCGTACACAATAAACCTAAAATTATTTTGTAAAAATTCAATATGGCGGATCCAATATGATGACTTAAAAAATTTTATATCTCTATTTTGTCAAAATTTGTTATCGAGGGATTTTTGAGTGTATAAATTACGAATTTGGAATTATTTTTAAAAAAATTAATACAGCAGATCCAATATGGTGTACAAAAATTTTTCATCTCTCGAGATTGTTCAAAATTGGTATAGGAAATTCAGAGTCTGCATGTTTGTTCTTCGTTATAAATGCCCGGTTACTAATCATGTCACTAGCCTAATTTGTTGTCTGCCTAAACGCAGGATTTCGCAGCTAAATTTGCCGCATAGTTTGCACAGCAATAGTTGCTGCAAATGTGGCCCGCAATACGAATTTTTATTTAAAGAATATTAGGTTCAATTATTCTGTGATACATTACGCCGCCCAAACATTAATTTCTTTAAATTTTTGGCCATGAATAGCAATTTTAAATTTCGTATTTACCTTTGCCCAATACCTATAATATTATAAAGATGCTACCCCATTTCGTAAAAGTTTCCTCGTCGGAAAATAAAAATTCCTATAAAAGAATGTATTAACTAAAATATTTTTACCCGTTATCAAACACTATATCTAACGTCTGTTCTTTTTTTTAAGGATTATTTAGGATTTTGTTGTGTGTTGAGTCAAAACTACCAAAGTGGTAGCACCATCATGGTTCTACTGTTTCTCATCTTCTTGATATCTTTATATACCCAGTAGCAGCAAAATTCTAAATTAATTTACGCATGGCTTTTCGAAGTATGAATACATTTGGATATCTTTTATTGAATATTCCAATCACCTATCGATAAGAAATATTTCCAATTCCATAACGTTTTACTAGGTAAATGCATTGTTGGCATGGTCAATTTATTACTAATTTTTGAGAAAATACAGATAATGTCTTTTAAATTGACATTGATGAAAATATATAAAATTAATTTATCTGTTCAGTTAAAACAAGGAATGTTTATTCCTTGTTTTAACCTTATCTCAAAAATTTTATTTGTTAGCTGAAATGAATTTCTATTTTTTTTTTGTTTAAATTGCATGTTTAGACTTGGTTTTTATTTCCACACAACTTAGTTAAATAATATTTGAAAAAAAATAACAAATAAGAGTCTTTTATTTAAGATTAGTTCTACATTTTTTAATATTTTGAACACGCTGTATAGGTTTTCATGGCTTTGATCACTGTTTTTGAAATCTGAGGACAAGAAAAACTTCTCACTATAGTTTACTGTAGTGTGGTGCCCCATCCGTGGACACACTGTAAAAATTTCATACAAAAAATATACATAATGCCGATACGCAGCAAAGTATCAAATATATGCTTACACTTATCTCAATTTGTTTCATGACAAGAACACTTCAATTTATTTATACCACTCATTGAAATTTTAATTTCAGTTTCATATGGTTTATCACTAATTTTGAAGGATTACGTGATATATGCTACAACAACAATTTTATTATTACTTTTTTATATCCACATAATAACACATGGCCTGCAAATAATATTGTTTTTCCTTTGATAATTGGAAGTTTTGATTCGATTAAAATAATAAAAATATCTGGTATATTCACTTTTATGGAAGCTTCTGAAACATTCATTTTGCGCATTTTAAATTTAACAATCCGTGAATAAAGGAAAACATGGCAGGTGCTCACTACAGAGTCCTATATGGTCGCTATTGATAATGAAAAATAAATAAAACAAAAAATGTTTTTAAAAATTTTAAAATGACTTAAATTTTAATAGGTCATCAATAAACATTTCCAATTGATAAATCTACCTAGTCAACAAATATTATTTTAAATCATTTTTACCTCATTTCTCATATTATTTTTTGAATTGACTTGATTCGGAAGCTTTTTAGTTCCGCCATTAACACCCAGTTTCACGATCGATGGTAACATGAAGTGGTTAAATAACCAGACTTGCAAGTTAACCATGAGTTTTCAAAGGTAGGTGTTTCACAAACAAGAGTTGAGGGCTGGTTACGAAACCATTGGTCAAATTTTATTTGTCAGTGTCAGTTGACAACTAACCTCTATTTTTACGACGATATTTCAAAAAAAATTCCTCGAAAATAAGTTTATTATTATAAAGCTAATATTTGTGAAAATTTTATAATCATGGACAAGAGAGAAAAAAGAGCTGTAAATTTCTGTAAAGAAGAAGAAATCCTTCCTATATCTCTGGTAGACAAATATAAGAATATTATTGAAAGTAAAAAAGAGTGATTCTCACACTTGGGGCGATAAAGAAAATTGTTCGAAAATTTTACAAAATGAGTTCAACGCTAGTTGTACTGTAAATAGCACAAGAAATGTCAAAGTTTTGAAAGAAAAATATAGAAATTTAAAAAGAAAAACCAAAGAAAAGTTTTCAAGAATTAAAATGGAAATTAACAAAACGGGAGGAGGAACTTATACAGCCCCTATAATAACCGAAATGGATGAAGCCCTCAAAAATATACTTGGGGAAGAACAAATTTCAGGCTTCCACAATAACTATGATTGCGATGCTTCGAAAGATTTGCCAATGATCATTGTTGAAGAAAATGTTGACGAGAGCAATGAAAATGATCATGTAAAACAATTAAATATCTGATCAAAAGAAAATCTTATTGTAGCAGGTATGGAATTTTAACAATTCTTTTTTGTATTTAGTATTTAGCATTTTATTTATTTAGAATCACTGCTTGAAAACCATCACACTGTTTTCGAACAAACCGAACAAGAACAGTCAAATAATTGGACTAGTTATGCAGCAAACAATCTTAGAACACCGGTTTCCAAGAAATTGAGGACAAGTAAAGGTTGGGATAAGTAACTTATAAATATTTGTAACTGTAATATAATGTTTATTAGTTATATTCCATTAAAAATTTATTTTTTTATTTTTACTTGAAAAGTTCTTTTTTCTGGTTTCCTATAAAATGTAATAAACTATAAATTTCTTTATAAAAATTGTTTAGTGTTATAGTTGAATATATTTTGTAAAGGACATAACATATAATGTTATAGGTTTTGTTGAGTCTTCAAGAACTGGAAGAAATAAATATATAAAAAAGTACAAAAGTCTGAATGCAATTCTAATAGAAGAAAAATTAAGTTCTTAAGACTTCAAAAAGAAAAGTTCTTAGAAGAACACGAATTAAAAATGCTGATTTTAAGGATTCTAGAATTTTGCTGTTTTATATTGTTACTAAAAAGTTTAGTTATAAAAATGTTTGTTCTTTTTTGACTGAAAGTTAATAGTGTCTAGTATTTTTTCAGAATTGCTATGTTTTTTTTTTTAATTTATAATAATAAATGAAGATGTTACTGTGAAAGTCCACAATTTGCAGTTGACAAGTTTCCCTGGTAAATGTCCAAAATTAATTTAGGAAAAAATAATCTAAACTAGCCCGAAATATATTTAGTAAATCTTATCTAGTCCATTAAGGTTTAGTTACTTTTTTCTAAATTAATTTTGGTTACCCTATTTCTTATATTGGATTATTCAACAAAAACGCAAATGATTTTTATTCTGTCCGAACCGTCAACAAATAAAAAGCGTAAGCAAAGTAATGAGGTTATGTTCTTTTGGTTAAGTAAGTAACCACAGGATTGTCTACTGGTAAACTTAACTCATGGTTAACTTCCGGTGAAACAATTTTTTTAAATAACCATCGGTTTTTTCTTAACCTTTCGGTGACCACACATTATGAAACTGGGCGTAAGTGTCGCTGGGGAATTGTTCAGTTATTATATGTTAAATTTTTTGGAGAACTTATTTTTTCAGTTACTCATTCCCAGATTTGCTCCAAGTTTTATTGGCCACCAAAATTTTGTTTTAGAATAAGCATTTTTTGTTAATTTAATTGTAATTATAATACAATGTAAATTTTCTGTGGAGTAGTGTAATACTCGATCTTATTTTTTTAAATAATTGTATTTGATTTGACCGCTAATATCCTCCATTATCCATGATGTTCTTTTCTGATTTTTACAGGTTTTATCTCGGTCTGAATGCATTACTATACTATAATCCAATATCAACTCTATCGTTTATGCTGCCATTTTTAACAATTCCTATCAAAAAACTCTTTTAGTATGACATGATTTGAAAATATGCTCGGAATGGCGTTTCCTGAAATTCTCAAGTGATAAAGCAGCTTTGATGCCATATTCAGTAACGGAAAGTCACTATGATGTGATTGCCTGCCTGCCTTAGAATTAAAAATATTTTAGATTTTAGGAAGCAAGCAGTTGACTGTGATTTAACTTAAGATAAAATTCACGAATATCCTAAAAGTATGCAATTTATTCCTGACGGTCGAATAAATTTCTACAAAACTTAAAAAAAAGTTTGTATTTCGATAAAAAGCAAACATGAGAAGAAATTTTTAAAATATGTACTTAAATCCACAAATATATTGAGATATTGAAATCGAAAACAATCCAACTCATCTACCATCTACATTTGATCTTGGCTTAACTTAAGAAGTTGATTATTGTCACTTTCAACTGGCTTCTAAAACAAAGAAGTTCTAAATTCGATCATATGTATGTATGTCAACTACTCGGGAAAGGCAGCATCGATTTCAATGAAATGTTTTGAATAATGTAAAGGGAGTTACGGCGGTTGTCTTATTTCACTTTAGCAGAAATTAGTTTAGCAAAATTCAAGACGGCGCTTATAATATAGCGGACAAAAAAAATTAATTAATTCCGATCTTGATAACTAAACTAATTTAACACCATTTTGAGGACAAAAAGTTTACATTAGAGATTAGTTAATAGTTCTTTATATTCAGGACTATCATGACAGTACTTCCGATAAGTAAGCCGATTATTTGAACTTAATTATAATTACAAAATATTATTTTAAATCTCAATATTTTTCTTTAATGGAACAAATTATTTTGATGCAACCCGAACACTTTTTAATAGGTTAACCTTAGAATATGTAATTTATCTTATCGTTGTCTACGTTCTTCAAGGATATTCTACAAGATTCTTTTATCCTTCCATTTGGATTGGATTTAAGCTACTTCCGGCAACTCGTCTGTCACATTTTATTTTAAGAAAATCTTCAGAAAAATGTTCGTATATTTTTATTCATTTTACAAATATAATTTATATAAATTGTAAATAATACAAATATAAATATACTCGGTGTTTAAATTGATTTATATCTTTTCGGTAAAATTTACCAAGCAAGTATATTTATTGTATTATTTGGCTAACTTATACGTAAATTTGGAACACTACAATATGGGCTAAAATACGAGACCAGCACATAGTTGTATCTTCTAAATAAAATACCCTGTATACGAATGTATACGAATTAACGGTTAAGTGTTTCGTATATTATAAGATTATAGTTTTTGAGATAATTGTGTTTAAATTCAAGCCGTAAATGCCGTTCTTAGTTTTGCAAAAATATATTATCAAGAAAGACTAAAACTAAGTGTAAAGACTACTTCTACTCAAATTTTCTATAAATCTAAAGGGTTTTCAACACATTGGTCGAAACTCAAAAAACTACGATATACAGGGTGTCCGGGAAAATGTAGAAAATCTCCCGGATATGAAAAAAACACCTGAAAGGAATAGTACAAGTTCATTTAAACTTTTTTTACTGAACCACCAGGTATATTTCAATTTTTTTTAATATAATGTATACCAGGTAAGACCCTTCAAATTACTATCTAAGAAAGTGTTGTAAATTGCTCACCGCTGTACGAACGGACTAGCTGTAAAACTGATGCCCCATTTTTTTAAGACCTGTATGATAAGAACTTTGGACAACGTTTTTCACATACCTTTAACTATTGACTAAAATTAAGTTCTCTTCATTCATGTCGCTAATCCTAACCCTTTTTCGAAAAAACGTTACTTTATATACATCATGTATTTGGCGTACAATCCAAAATTAAAGTTTATCTCTTTAATTAAAAACATCTAATTTTGTGAATTGTAATTCGACCGAGGTTTGCAAAAAGTGTGCATTTTATTTTATCGTCACGAAAGGAATAAATATCCTGCATTTTAGAACTTATCAACTTTCACATCGCTGACACACTGATTCTTCACTTGGTTTTAATTTGCTGATTTTTGGATTTCGTGGTGAAATTAATTGTGAAATAATTCGAAATATACAATACATGTTTATTGAGTATGCAGATATGAATCTAATGTATAGACTTGCGTCTTGCAATGCTTTGGAAGTCAGGAGGTTATATCACGACAGATATTCTAATCGTACACCTCCAAGTCAGAAAACATCTTAACTAGTCGACCAACGTCTAAGGGAGAATGTTAGGCAATTCTATTTAATAAGGTTATGTTATTAAATTTCTTTATAATTTTAGGACATTTTGCGAAAAGTAGTACTGATGCTGGTCGAGGAATAACAGTATGTACGTAGCAATTAGAGGATAATATTTTAAATGCTGTAGATGATACTCGAAAATTATCAACGCAGTAAAATACGTCGAAAACAATAGTACATAAAGTTCTTCAAGAACGGCTGTTATATTCCTGAAGATTTTCCCCGTAGAATGCAGTTTCCGAACTGGCTATTGGATCAGCAACGAAATAATGTAAACTTCATTAGCTGTATTATTTTCACGGATGAAGTAGGGTTTCCCAAAAATGGTATCATAAATTTATACAACTTACATGTATGGGCTGATGAAAATCCTCATGCAGCTATTGTTTTGCATTAACAACATCAGTTCCAATCAAATAATTTCTGGGCAGGGATCATTGGCAATTTTTTGACTGAACCATTCGTATTGCGGTACGATTGAATGAACAACTTTATTTGGAATTCACTTACCACTTCAAGCCCGTCGAAACATGTACTTCATGCACGATTGGGCACCATCTCATTTCAGAGTTACTGTGCGGAAGCACCTGAATAAAGTCTATCCAAACCTTGGATAGGTAGAGAAGGACCTATTGCCTGACATCCTCGATCTCCCACCTAACGGCGTTATATTTTTACCTGTGGGGATACCTCGAAACTTTATTGTATTCCACTACGGTCGATAGTAGGGAGGAACTTCTACGGAGAATCTCCTTTTCTTGTGATCAAATAAGGAACAATAGTGTGTTAATGTGGCGGGTACAGCAGTTGCCATCCGTGCCAATGTCCAACGTTCTACCCAGAGCCGAGAGACTACTCCCTAAGTAGCTTTGATAGCATTCTTGGTTTGCATCTCTTTTTTAGTTTGCATCAGTTATACAGTATCCCAGCTCTGGATTAAATTTTTGGGCTTTCAGCGACAAACTAGTTGGACTTTCCTGTATAGATTCTATATTACTTACGTCTGCAGCGAGCAATCCATTAGCCATAATATGTTTCCATCGTGAAACTAATACCTGATGTAACTGATACTGGTTTTAAGTTAGGATTAATTCCTAAAATTTTCACAAAATTTCTATGGCATCATCGACTAACTTAGGCTCATTTTTTTAACTAGCTTGACTAAATTTCACTTCGTACAAAGAGCGTCTCACGCTGTTCATGCCTTTGAAGGTGACCCCACTTCGTACAGATCATGACGGCCAACAGTTGACAGAGAAGTAGTCGGCGTCGGTCTCGAGAAACGTTTATTTTTTTATCGGCCATCGTGACCTAGAACGACTTTTGGTCAGAGAGATTCTCTTTACGGTAAGTCTTTTGTTAATCGGTGATAGCCGGATTGATCCATGGCTATGGGTACGACTTCTTCGAGGAGATAACGATGATATGCAAGTACGTCTCGGATCTCTAGGATAGGATGTATACCTAGGACATGATGCTCTGCTGTGCAGATGACGCCCATCATGGGATATCGACCGACTGTGGGACCTACTCGGCTAACGCAAACGTCCTAATTCTTTTTCCAATTTTATTATCCTCTTCAGAAGATTCCTTGTAACGCTGGGTTCTTGAGAGCGAAAACATTTTCTCTTGTGACCGTGTTTGCCCATCACAAATCCAATACTAGCACATGAAAATTTTTCTAGTTAAAACTTGGGTCACCAAGTAAACACGTTGTAATCGAAACGTAGCGAGCGCACGAAGACGAATGAAGCTTCAATCAAGGGGATCAGGCAGGGGGGATGGAAGTTGACAAAAATTTTGTTTAGTCTAGGAACATCGTGCATAGTGAGTTGCGCCAGAGGCGTACTACAGGGTGAATTATGGATATATCTTCGGACTGCGCGCTTAAACACAATCCGAATTTTTTAACAAAACAAAAATTATTACTGACATTTTTCCCTTAGGCTAAAATATAATTATGGACGAATTTTATTTAAATAACGGCCTAAAAATTTAACACGGTTATTCCGTTTCAAAGTTTTATTTTAACACTTTTAAAATATTTATCATCACTGTTATCGCTAAATGAGCTATGCTGGAGGCCAGAAAAGAAAATAATAAAAAAAAACTTTTTCATATTACATTTAGGAAAACAACATTTTTTATTTTTTAATTTGAAAGAATTACTCTTAAGAACGAAAAGGAAAAGCAACAAAATTTGTTTCAAAAAGGGAGGGTTATGGTTTTAATAGACTAGCAGCTAAAATATCCCATATACTGTGTAGAATATTTGATTGTTTGTTAAATATATTCTAATCATTCAAACGCCTAACATTTTATTCAAGTTATGTGTATATTTTTAAAGATAAAACTATTTCGAAATGCGATTTTGTTATTAATCTGCCTTAAATTATCCAATCCAACGAAGCATTTTGGACTGATGACAGAATATTTCAATTTCACTAAAAAGTATCTAATAGCGCAACTACTATAAGATTCAAAGCTGGAGCAATCAGCTAACAACACCTGTGAAATTGCTTGATCATTACTTCTACAGTTGGTCCAGTGCGTCATCAATCTACGAATATATCAAGGACAGTTTTGAGACACGTTCATCTTAATTAGTATATATCACTGGACAACAGTCAAAATGTAACTAAAATAAAATCGACTAAATCTTACCATTTTTGGTGTGCTAAAACCGAAACTAAAGTTACCTTTTTCATAAGAGTTAAGTTTTTGAGATACGTGATATCATGTCTCCCTATATATTAACAATGTAACCACAAGAATGCACGTGGTATATTTGTATCGTTATAACAATAGAGGGGTACGACGTTGCCAAATATACGGTTTCCCCAAGTTAAGAAAAACTTGTACAACTTGGCAGCACCGCATGGAGATCTTTAGGGATAGCCCCATATATAAAGGAGATAGGTATTTAAACCCTTGCAAATCAACTTTTATGACTGCTTTGTACTGAACAGCCTCAGTATACAAACAAATGACCAATGCCACCATTGCGAATGTTACGGAATTGAATAGAAAATTCTCGAATATCTTCTAAAAATGTAAAAACCGTGCTTAGATATATAAGCAGCTACAAAGCGGAGGGGTTAGTCAGTCGAAGTAAGTGAGTTGACTCGAAGAGTTGAGATTGTAAGATGTCTCAAAAGCATGAAAACAATCCAGATCACTTCTTTTATATTTGTGATGAGGTGACTTTTGCGTATCAGAAGGGATCTATTACCCTGTTGATAAAAAAGACATCAGCTTTAGTTCGGTTGCCATATTGGGGATCAAGACAAACAGAGGACGCATATATCTGTGGTAATGCGTGCTCTTCAAGTCTGAAAAATTCGTTAAATAGTAAAAAACGATCTACGCGGTTTACTGTCCCAATGATCACCTTCTATATAATATTTCTTAATTCATTTTTTATTTTTTAAAGCATTTTCCGAAATCGGTTAAATAAAAAAAAAATATTAATATTTAGTTTTCAATAAATAAATGTTTCTCTGTTATCGATCAAATAATAAATTATCGAAAATTGCCAAACAGCTAGTGCGAATGTACCATAAATACCTCACAAACAGCTGATCTATAATTAAAACAGGGGTCAAATAAGGCATTTATCTCTGTCAAATTTTAATTGAACTTTACTAACTTAATGAAATATACCGCCGTAAACACTACTTAATATTGTGAAACTGAAAAGTAAAGTAATGTGTTTTACAAGTCGGTTATGTGGCTGTGTATTTTTAAAGTTAGTAGCTAAAGTTTAATATACCAACAATAATTTCTGGGAAATACTACTCCAAAGTGCAACTAGAATTCTGGTAAAATAGAGATAATTAAAATAAAATATATTGTCTATTCTTGTCTAATTTATTCTCCTCTTCAAATACTATACAAGAAAAAGGTTCTCAGTTTAGGGCTAAAAACAATGTATCTTGCTTTTTATTTGTATTCTATGTCAAAAAAATTTTGACAATATATATTTATATATTCTTAAAAGTAAACCGACAGATAGACAGAGAAGCAAATTATTTACACTGTAGTAAATCATATACCAATCGCAAATATATTACAGGTATTATCAATTTATACGATTAATATCAATTTCAATTGAAACTGCATTATCGTAATAGTGTTTTTTTAACCTTTAAGCCTGTTTATTAAAAATTGGAATTTTGCAAGTGATTGTATGCCTCTCGCCATCTATCTGTATCATTATTAAATATAATCGCGATTTTATGGGAGTTCCTTTATAGGTATCCTTATCGTTAGATCATATTGCGTTCGGAAAGTCTAATTTTGATATTTTGCGCACTCGGCCATTTTATTTGTTACTGGTTCAACTAACAGTTGTGTAGAATTATTAAAAAACAAAATCAATGATAATCCGCTTGAGATTTTATTTGATTTGATTGGTCTACACCATAATCAGGTAACTATATTCTATATTTTTTATTATAATCGTCGAGTTTGATAAATTAAATTAATCTAATTATTCCACGCTCAATCTCCAAATTTCCTTTTCTTTTAGGGGTCAGTTTTATTTAATTTTATTCAAGATTTATCTTTATTCCATATTCTACAAGCTATATGCGATTTTCCTCGAGACTTTCTGCGACTTTTTTCGACACTTTATACCATTTTTCATCAATATTCAATTTATTAAATTAAATATATATGACAGCTGCATGATTCTACGGGGGATTAATAGAAAGATTAAAAGGTCCAATGAGTTGTTCAATTTTCAAGCTAATTCCATTTGTCCAAGTCCACTCTTTGATGAATGTAGCCCGAGAACGAGAAGCTTCTAACTAATAAGTAACCAAATTGAATTTGTAATATAACGTACTAAAATAAATTTATCACCAACCAGTTTTAATTATGTTAATTAACAACATATATTATGTGATAGAAATTGCAGTTTACGCTGACGAATAGTGGAACTTATACTGTGCTGTTTTTCTGCTACATATATCATATATTTTTTTATTAAATTAAATTTCATAGGCAAGTACCCGTCTCTCGAGTGTTAGTTAGAAAATTTGAAGCAAGAGTCTATTTGTTGAGACTAAGCCATCCCAGAGTTGCTATATATCAATTTTGAATATATGGCGTCTTCAATTTGATCTTTCAGTAGGAGTAACTTCACAAAATGCTGCCTTGCATTTGCAGTAAATGGGTCATTAAAATCAGAGCCCATTTATAATAACCACGGCAATGAGAGCAAGCTGTCTCAGGCACTGAGGATTATTCAAAGAATGGAAATTAACAAATTTACATAGTCTACTTTAATAACTTATTATCATTCAATAATTAAGCAATTAAATTTATATATCCATAAGTTAAAATTAACTGCAGTTAGTAATGTATTATTTATAATGTAATTCATTCAAAATTAAATTAAGTGCTACCTGTGTGTGAAGAAAATAGCCAAAACCATTTAAATAATTCTGTAACCATCTAGGGATCCTTATAATTTTCATATGTCCCTCTGTGTGTCACAACCTTAAAACTTGGTTAGTTTGTGCAATGATGTTTTGTGTACACATGCATTGAGTCAACCCAAAAACAAGTCTAAAGTGAAAATGGAAAAAAAATTAAGATATCTTGCATCGAGTGAGAGATCTCCATTATGTTATAGAACATTTTTTATTTAGTTACCTCATTCTAGAAATATGGGCTCCCAAGTAGCTTTTAAAATGCTCCCCCCTTCTAATTTTCCAACAGTGTATTTTAAAAATTAAAAAAAAATGACATCTCTTACTAAATACGTAAAATATATAAATTCAACGAAAATTATCAATTATCCAATACTTTATACGACGCTTCATAGATGTTTTGGTTGAAAGAAATGGCAGACAAATTCGAACCTCAGTTTACAGATAAACTACAAACATATGACAATACTTAAACTACTCATCAAATCACTTCAACAACAGCAAACAAAGAATTATAAGAAATCTCGTAGATAGAGCCCTAATCTCTGAAACTCCATCGAGAACTTGAATGATGAAAGATATAGATCACATTAAAAATGACCTGATAGCAAAAGGATACCCAGTATATCTGGTGGATAAAATTCTAGAATAACGCAGAAATAGGACAATATCAATAACGAACGAAGAACGAAAACAAATATTGAACATCCCCTATGTCAGAGCCATTTCGGAAAAAGTTGGAAAACAATATAAAATCAACGTTATTTTCAATTTGAATAACTCTCTGAGAAGTCAGCTTACTAAGGTCAAACCAACAACTCAAAGGGACAAGAAGAACTGTGTGTATCAGATATCATGTGAATATTGCAACTCCTACATTGGTGAAACAAAGAGACCTCTCAACGTATGGATCAAAGAACATCAAAAATACACATCTCGAGGAGAAACAGAAAAATCTGGTGCTGCCAACCATGCCTGGACACATGGACACCACATAAAATGGTCTGAAGCTAAAATTCTACACAGAGAACAACACTGGAAAAAACGAAAATTCAAAGAAGCCTCGGTTATATATCAAAACCCGAGTTACTTCAGTAAACCATCTTTAGATATAAGAGAAGTGTGGAAACCACTTCTTAATAATTGTAAATTGAAACTAAATGCCTCATAAATGGGACGTAGGTGTAGCACGCATGACTGCACCCATCTCAGTCATACTACACTGCATTTACTTTTAGTATAACTAGTACTGTAGCTTAGGAATTCATTTAGTTTCATTTGAAAACGGCTAGAGATAACTACTAGCCGAAACGTCCAACATTTATCGACTTAGCAAGAAACATCGTTGGTTGTGATCTTCAAACAAACATTATTATTGCTGTTATTTTTCAATTTTAAAAGTTTATTGCATAAATATTGCGTTTAATAGAGCAACAGAAAAAATTATAAATAACTTTGCATAGTTTGTACAATAAAAAAATGCTTATTTTAAGTGCTTGTAGGAAAACCTTTTTGTTTTATATTTACTAGTGTTCTTTTCATTTAAGAAAGTAGTCCTTATTCCATCTCTCTGCGTTTTATAATAATTTTTTTCTTTTCAATAAATCTATTTATCATTATTATTATTTCGCTAATATTTTTCCCTGCTTAAAAAACTAAGAGTATAATTTCTGTTATAAGTTGTAATTTTTCCCTTGTCCTGATATTGAATCCAAAAATATCACGGAATGTTCAATATACTATTTAGTTTCGTTCCTCAGTGCAATAGGTACGTCTTTATGAACATAAACGTTGTATTGCCTAATTAATTTTAATTTAGTTCAAACGAATATTATTGATGATGCATGAGTATTCTCTCTCTGGACCAACTGTATGTCTCTACAACCAGAAGAAATTCAAGAAACCTGTTAGCCTAAGTAAAAACCAACCGAGAATTCGAACAGGAATCCTAACACGACATGGTCATCTGAGGAAGCACATTAAGAAATTTGGACAAACAGGGAAAGAATCCTCTATCCTCACCATACCCTAAAATGCTTTACCTGGAAACGTATCGACTAAAAAAAGGGGATCTAGTCAAACTCAAGCCGTTCCTCACTCAGAGTCACCTAAAAGAAATAGGACCTGCTTTAGTTGGCGATGCATCTGCAGTGACTTAGCAGTAGAAGAGGGGCAATTGATTTTTTTAAGCCGTAGTGCACAGAACTCTATACATGTGTATCGTTCAGCCCTCAACAGTTCAGAAAATTTTACGACATATATAGATACTAGTTAAATGTTGAATATCAAAAAACTCGGCAATATATTTAAACTTCAATCTTCTTCTTTAGGTGCCGTCTTCGTTCCGAAGGTTGGCGATCATCAGAGCTATACGTATTTTCGAGACTGCTGACCTAAACAGCTGGTTATTGCTGCAATTATACCATTCTCTTAGATTTTTTAACAAAGAGTTTCGTCTTCTTCCTACAGATCTCTTTCCCATAATTTTTCCCTGCATAATAGTTCTCAGTAGTTGATATCTTTCTCCTCTCGTAACGTGTCCCAGGTATTGCAATTTTCGTTTTTTAATTGTAAGTATGACCTCCCTTTCTTTATTCATTCTCCTCAGTACTTCAGCGTTCGTGATTTTCTCCATCCATGATATTCTTAACATTCTGTGGTACATCCACAATTCAAAGGCTTCCAACTTGTTAATATCGATCTTTTTAAGCGTCCATGCCTCCATTCCATAAAACAAAACTGACAGTACGTAACATCTTGCCAGACGAACCTTTAATTCAAGACTCAGGTCTCTGCCACAGAACACTCTCTTCATTTTCGTGAATACGGCTCTTGCTTTCTCTATCCGGATTTTGATTTCTTCAGAGCTATCGTTGTTTTCATTGATGACGGTGCCTAAATAGTTGTATTTTCTGACGTGTTCTATATTTTGACCCTGTATGCTTATATCTGGGACATTTTGGGTTGATTTGGATATTAACATGCATTTTGTTTTTCTTATGTTTAGTGACAGTCCATATTCTTCACTGACTGTTGCTACTCTATTGACTAAGGTCTGGAGATCCTCGAGTGTTTCTGCGATAAGTACTGTGTCATCGGCATATCTGAGGTTGTTTATTAAAATTCCATTTATTTTAATACAAACTTCAATAACGATAAAATAATGATGAATACCACCAATTATCAATTTCCTACATTTGCTTATTATTTGAAGATTCTTTTGTTTAATTTTGAAACATATAAAGGTTGTATTACTCGCACTTCGTCTTACAACCTATTAGGACAAAATTGGAGATCTTGTATTTAAGCTAAATTAAACCTCAACTTGTAAAAGTAACTTTATCTAAATATTTAAACTGTGATACAATGAAGATGTTGACCCAAATCTTCAGTGCTCAAAGTATAATTTTTTAGTTGCTATATCCTTCTATACTTTTAAATGTCACAGAAACGGATTGAAATAATACCCCTGTTACAACTGCTTTAAATTTCACTAATCAGTTATAATTAAAATTTTCTTGCTCTTTCGGGTTTCATTAAAGGAAAGCCTCAAATTAAATCAATTATTTGTCTTAGCCTAGCGCAGCAAAATATTAAGAAATAAATTGTTTTTGGTTTGGTGATTTTATAAAATGTAATTAAAATAAACCAAATGGAATGGAAAGAAACAAATATTTAGGTTAAAGGATTTTATTTTGGAAATACACTTTTTAGTAGTAATTTGTAGGATTATTTACTAGAGTCAGTACATTTTTTACTAACATAGTTGAATACTTTACTATAGACATATTTCATGTATGCCAAAAATTGTATTTGCAAGCCTAAACATAACTGTCAATTTTTCCTGTATGAAAAATATAATTATTTAATTGGGGTTGGTATTCTTCTAGAAGGAAATCTAATTTAGTATACTGTGTTTATATTTTGGTTACAAATAATTACAGAATAATCAAAAGCTAACGTTAAGCATTAACTGGAACAAATCGTTAAAAGTCAATTATTTTAAATGTAGACCCACCAGATTTACAAGCCAAACGGCTCCGCACTCCCTCCAGAGATTATTCACTCACACCAGGTATACAAAGATACCAAAAAAATGAAGCTCTGTTGGAACCCTTTCCATGTTATCGCATTCTAGGTGACGTTTCTGCTGCATTTTCTACGAACTTTCAGACGGTCCGCGCGGTTGCTTTGCTTTCTGCATCGGTTTATACAGATGCTCACTCAGACCCAGTCCATTGATGTTCTGGAGAAGGTTCTTTGGTATCACTCCAGTCGTTGATAAAATTATGAGAATCGTTTGAACGATGTTCATTGTCCATTGTCTTCGGATTTTAACTTCCAGATCTCTGTATTTGGCGATTTTCTCGTTGTATTTTGGCCTTAGGTTGTTGTTGTTAGGTTCAGCAATGTCGATCAGTGTATATTCGCCTAGAAATTTTATATAATGTCTGGTCTATTATGAGCAACTGTCTGATTCGTCAGAACCGTTCGGTCTCAATATAACTTGAACCTATTGTTCTCAAGAATAAGCTCCAGATTGTATTTGTAATAAGGCACTTTTCCTACCTGCAAGAGGTTTAACTTATCTGTTAACTCTTGGTGGAGTATCTTAGCGGCTATGTCGTGTCTTTCCTTATACTCGGTTGCGGCAAACGTTTGGCATCCTCCAGTTGTGCTGGATTATCTCTAATGTTCGACAGCCATATCTATATTGGTCATTTTCTATTGAGGCATCTCTACTGATGAACTTCCAATAGTTCTTCATTGGAATAACCTGGCCTTGGATAGCTAACAAGAAGCCCTCCGTTTCCGGAAACATCTGTCCTGAAATCAACCATTAGTTCGACGCTGAGTTGTCGACCTTATCCTGTTTGACCTCACTTGGATGCCGTCCATGAAGTGGCTTCTGTAGTCAGGTTTGTAACTTCTCTGGATCTGTTTGGTGGTGAGAAGCTATAATCCTGTTCCCTCAGCTGTAGCGGCGTTGAATCGTCTGCCTCGCATATTGCTCGATGTAGTGCGGAAGAGTCCGCTAACCTGTGGAAATATGAACGTAAGTTTATTATTTGTTGGTCGAGCTGTTTAACAATATCCACCAATCCTATTCCTCCTTGATGTCTTGGAAGCATTGTACGTTCAATAGCACTCCGAGGGTGATGTGTTTATGCTTTTGTTAGGAATGTTCTTATTTTTCTTCGCAGGTTTTGGACGTCCGTCCTGTTCCATTTTACAATTCCAAAAGAGTATCTAAACGCAGAGCAAGCGTATTTGTTGAGCGCCTTAAACAAATTTCTACTATTTAAGTTAGTTCGTAATATTCGCCTTACCCTCCTAGCAAATTCGGTTGTCAATTCCGCTTTCATAGTGCGATGGTCAATTCTTTTAGCCTATTTCATTCCTAGGTATTTGTATATTTGGTCAGCTTCCATTGCAGCTATAGTTTCACCGTTCTGCATGTTAAATGCCCCTGCTTGTATCTTACTTTTAACGATGTTCAAAATACGGTACTAGTCCAGTCAAAGTTGCATTCCAATATCCCGGAAGAACTCCTCTACAATTTTAAGCATTTGTTTCAGATGACCTCTGGTAGCAGCCATCAGTGTAAGATCATCCATGTATAGAAGATGATTCACTTTTACTACATCTTCATTGTTATTTCTCATACTAAAACCGTATCTGGTGGTGTTCAAACGGAGTGATAGTGCGTTCATTGCAAGACAGAACAATGTTAGAGTGAAAACTAGGAAAATTACCTTTCTTTGGAAAAAGTTCGTGGTCTTAAAACGTAAAAACGGTTTTCCATAATTTTTCTTAAGTTTTGCAAAAAACAGAGAAAATCACTTTTCACTTTAGATTCAATTTTTTTCACTAAATAATTTGGTTATTGAAGTACTATTAATTACTCTTATGTCTATACCTTTGATGCATAATTTTGACTTTACATATTAAAGGTTTTGAGGATTAGACTAACCTAAACTAACCTAGACATAACGTGTTTTAATTAATAAATCTAGGTCAATTTAGGCTAGCTCAGGTTAATTTTAGTTTTTTAAACTAACCAAAATCAAGCTAAATCTGTACTATTCAAAAATTTTGGGTGGTTAAGGTTAATTTTACCTTTTTTTATACATTACTAACATTCAACCATGTTGTTTAACTGTACTGGAGAAATTTGTTAGTTTATACTAGGAAAGCATAAAGCTAGATCAATTTAGGTTAGTTCAGGTTAGTTTGCTGTTTTCCAAATTAACCAAAATCAAGCTACACCTGAACTAACCAATATAATAATTCGGATTTGAGTAAATCTAGAGGTGGGTGTCATTTTGTTTTTGTTCTTTTTGATAATTTTCTTGATTTTTCCCATAAAAGAAATGCACACTAATAGACGCACCTGTATTATATAAAAATCCATAAATTTGCACTTTATTTATCGGAAAAATCAAGAAAATTATCAAAAACAAATCAAAACAAACAGAACAAAAAAAGACACCAACCAGAAGCATCTAAATTTTATAAATATTCTTAAATTTGCACTTTAACTATTGGAAAAATCAAGAAAATTACCAAAAATAAATCAAAACAAACATTCACCACTAGATTTACTCTAATCTGAATTATTACTCTAACCAACACCAACCAAGTATTTTGAATGGTGAAGATTACTTTTACCCCGAAAACTGTATTAAATATTCAAAAAAAGCTGTTAGCTGAGATGGACAAATTTTATAGTTTAAATTACGAAAAAATTTCACATCTGGCAACGTTGCGCTATTTTTCGTGAATCTGATGGTTAATTTAGATAGTCTGACGGTTGATGGAGTTTTGGAGACGTATTTTTAATTTTTCGTTGAAAATACAAGTTTTTCGGAATTGGTTTGCCAAAATTTATGCAAAATTAATTGAAATATATAACATACAATATATTTTAACTAGTTCGACTGAAGCAAAATTAAAAATCAACCCTTTTTGACTCCCTCTAATATTTCGATTATTTTATAACATATCCAAAAGATAAATACGAGTTCTACAGAATTTTTTAAGTAGAATTCAATGGTCCATTATTTCCCAAGAGCTACCGATATTTAGATGTTGATCAAACTTAAGGATTTTTAAGGGGACGCAGTTTATATTATTTTCCTTTCTTGTTCGTCTTCTTTGGGGCTTTTCAAAAATATATAATATTCCATCGTTATATTTCGGGAAAAATATCAATTTTGCTATTTTTCTTTCAAATATGCTTTTCCTCGAGACCGTAAATATAAAACAAAATTTATATTATTATTTTTATTACATATAAAAGTAGGCTATGGTTTAGTGAAAAAAAAATATTATAAATAGTAAATATATATTTTTTAATACTTAAAATAATCGTATCAGTTTCGCGTGTCTTGTCGATGTCGCTCAACATATACCAATGCGTGTTGGGACAATCATGGATAGCAATGACGGAAAACAAAACATAATAATTGTGCCGTTAGGGATTTCCTTAGTAGTAATGTCATATATTAGTGTGTATTTATTGTAATTTTCAATTATCTGTAGTAGTATTTAAAATAGATTATTCTAGTAATTTGAGCAACATTAGTAAATTATAAATATAATAATATAAAAAATAAGTAAAAATTAATGTTTTATTATTATTTATATATCCATAGACTTACTTAAAGTACTTCCGCACTCCCTCTAGGGGACATTCACCCTAGATATATTCAGGTATCATAAGAATCGATTCTGTGGAAGATATTCCATGTTGTCGGGCCCTAGGTGACTTCATGGTCCTCTACGAGTTATCCCAAGTAGCACTGCGTTTTACACAGTTTTATACAAGTGTTCGCTAAGGCCCAATCCCTTGATATTAAGTGTGCCGTATTTGGCGATGTTCTCATTATATTTACCCCTTTGATTGTTATTGCCTATTAGTTTTACTTGCTTGGATGTTTTATCTACTAAAATATGGTCTGGTCTGTTATGCGCAATTGTATGATCCGTATGCACAATTCAATCCCAGTACAGCTTAAACTCATTGTTCCCCAATATAGGTTTTGGACTGTATACATAATATTATACTTTCTCTATTTGGAGAAGTTTGAATTTCTTTGCCAATCCTTGATGACTGAATGATGTCTCTTATTGTATTTCGATGGGGCAAATACTTGGCATCCTCCCGTTATGTGCTGAATTGTTTTTGGTGCTCGACATCTATATTAACATTAATGGTTTTGGTTCGAGGGTTCCCTGATTAGGTAGTAGATAGATTCTCATTATAATGAGCTGATCCTAGATAGCTAGTAGGAAGCCTTTGGTTCCGGAAAACATTTGCCCTGTCATCAACCAGTAGTTTGACGCTTATTTGTCGAAATTTTTGATCTTATTTGTCGTCCGTGAGGATGTTTTTTATAGCCAGATTTAAAGCTTCTCTTGGTCTAGTTGGTGATGAGAAATCAGTTCATGATCTTTCAACAGCAGTGGTGTTGAAGCATCTGCTTCACATATTTCTTGGTGTGGCACAGGAGACTCTGCTAGATTGTAAAAATATGAGTGTAATTCGTTAGTTGTTGCTCCAATTGCTAACCATTATCTACCAATCCTCTTTCTCCGTGAATCTCAGTGTGGTTTTGTCAATAATGTTCTCACTTCCCTCTGCAGATATTCTGTATCTGTTATTTATTATTAATTTATCTCATAGACCTAGTCAAATAGTTTTACACTCTCTCCAGAGGGACATTAACTCATCTCAAATATACTAACATTTCATAAGGATTGTACTTTATTTTATTATTAACATACAAAAAAGGAACACCTAATACAGAATATGTAAGACCTTGTTAATCTTTTATGCTTTCTAAAGTTTTTGTCCCTCGACTGAAAAGCAAAGAAAAAGAAACTAAGAAAAAAAACGCTAAACAATTGCGTGTTATCCAAGAGTTACCCCTAAAGAATTTTTTAGTATCCAATAAGTTTTAATTATCTACAATAATTTCAAAAAAATAAATAAAGCGACCAAAATCGTACCTGCTTTGGAAGCTTAATTCTTGTAAATTATTTTTCCGAGTCTACTTTTCAAGCACCAGAATTGAAAGATATAAAGTATAAAGTTAGGTCTATAATTTTTAAAAATGTAAAAAGTGAACTTTTCTTTTATCTCCTGCATTTATTTCTTCTGAAAATGGTATTTTACTAGTAAACGAAAAAAATCATTCTTAATTTTGGTAATTAAAAAATATATCCTAGAAATGAAAAATGGAATAAAATTAGATGCTACACCCTGATCAAAATTAATGAAAAAAAAATGAATAAAATATGAATCCTAGCACCCTAACATTGTTAGTTAATGAATTTGGGAAAGCAGGGAATACTAATTACATTTATTTTTCTATATATCATTTGCAACAACCTTGGTTAAAAATAAATTAAAGTGTGAATTATTAGTAACAAAGGCGGCTTTCTGTTAATAAAAACTTCTTAGTAGAGTTTTTATATTGTCTTTATTTTTATTTATTTTTACAATGTTTCGATTAGGTTGTATCTCTAATCGTCATCAAGTATAAACTGAATGTTTTGTCTTAAGACTACGAGCTTATATAAGGACTGAGTCCATTGAAGCGCAAAGTTTCGCTTCACTGTACACACCTCAATGTTTTGATGTTACAAAGTAGTGGTTGCCAAAGATTAGGTATTTCAACACTCGGTTTACTAAAGATTCCATTATTGTTTTTAATGTAAGCTGCTTCTATAAATTTTCTTCTTTTCAAGTTGGGTTCCATATATATTGCCGCAACCTTAGACCATTTTATACGGTGTTATTTATTCCAGGCGGCTTCTGCAATACCTGATCTCGACGTTTCCTCTTTTTGGATATGAGTTTTGTGTTCCTTAATTTTAGCTTCTAGTAGTCCTTTGGTTTCTCCAATATACATTTCACCACACTCACATGGCACTTTGTAAACACATTCTTTCTTATCGATAGTTTTTGATTTTGTTTTTGTTAAATGAGCTCTAAGTGTATTTCCTGATTTAAAGGCTGTTTTTATATTATAACTACTGGCAATTCGTCTAATTTTTTTCGAAATTCCCTTACTGTACGGAATGTGTTTCTTGCTGTTCAGTGTTCGTTGGTGTAAAGTATACAGACTTTCCACTTCAAAGTTTATTAGTCTGTCGTCTGGCTCTAGATTGATGCTACTAATAATGTTCACGAAATGTGTAGAATTTTTAACATATGTGTTCGTCTTACCTTCTAAAGGTTGTATGATTTAAAAAAAAACTTCGCCAGTGCATTTGTTGGGGATCCTCTGGAGCTGGTTATTGGCGTCAATGGTATGTTCATTTTATGAATTTTTGGTAGTCCGTAAAGATGTGGTGGCTTACTGAAGTGTGGTGTGAGCGCCCATCGTAAGTTGTCAGGTATATGGTCTTGGTATTTCCTTAGTGTTCTGTAGATTTTTGACTCTATAAATTTAGTGGAGTCACGAGCTAATTGTCTATATTTTCCTTTCTGTAGAGTCAAAAATTTACATCTCTGGGCAGAAATAATTGGCAATTTTTTGATTGGACCATTCGTATCTCCGGCACGACTGAATGGAGAACTTTACTTGGAGTTCCGTCAAAACGCTTTTTAGAATTTAGTAAAGCACTTACCACTTGAAACCCTCCGAAACATGTTCTACATGCACGATAGGACACCACGTCATTTCATCGTTGCTGTGCGGGAGCATCTGAATAACGTCTATCCAAACTGTTAGATAGATAGAAGAGGACCTATTACCTGGCTTCCTCGATCTCCCGACCTAACGCCATTGGATTTTTACCTGTGGAGACACCTCAAAACCTTGGTGTATTCCCCTCCGGTCGATAGTAGGGAGGAACCTCTGTAGAAAATCACGTTTTATTGTGATCAAATAAGGAACAATGGTGAGTTAATGTAGCGGGTACAGCAGTCTTCAATTCATCATACCCGTAAGTTTCTCGGAGCCCATGTTTAACCCTCTTACAAAGTTTTTATTTAAGCAATTAGTTTAACTTTTTATTGAAACTATGATAACAGGGGAAAATTCCTATTTTTCATTTTCAACCCGACAGAAGTTGGGGGAGTAATAGTCTAAATAAAATGACGTTTTTCCGAAAATAGTTAAGATTAGCGATATGAATGAAGAGTACTTAATTTTTAGACAGTAGTTAAAGATATGTAAAAAATGTTGTCCAAAGTTCTTATCATACAAGCCGTAAAAAAATTGAGTCATGAGTATCACAGCTAGTCCTTCCCTGCAGCTCTGAGTAATTAACAACACTTTCTTGGATAATAATTTGAAGGAAAAATTTTAATATACCTGGTTGTTCAATAATTATGTGTAAAAAATTTGATTCCATTGCAGCTCTTTGGGAGCACATATCCCCGACGAGAAGGCTTATACGAAAAAACTTTATATGAACTTGAAGTATTTCTTTGACGTATTTTTTTCATATCCGGGAGATTTCCCACATTTTCCCGGACACCCTGTGTGCCGCTGGATTCTTCTTACAATTTTTGATTTTATTTCCATTTTTATCCCTTGGCTCATGCTGTTTTTTATAAACCTTTCGAAACTGATTGTATGAACTTAACAGTTAGGACATTGGTCAATTGTTTGAAAATTTCCTAAATTCTTATGAGTGCAATCAGATTATTCAATCTCCAATTCATGTAAATGAAAACAAAGTCATTAATTGACATTATTATTACTAGTTTCAATCAGTACAAAATACCTATTTCTCTGATTGGAGACCTTCTGATCATAATTTAATATACGCTCAATATTGGACTGAATTGTTCCTATACATTTATGAAGACCCTACGAGACTATTATAATCTTGATGAATTTAAAAGGGATGCCGCTATAATTAATTGAGAACATTTGAATCGTATTTCTGATTTAAGTATCCATTACTTTAATATCAACGTATTTCATTGTTTGATAAACATGCTCTTATTGGGAATTTTACTTTTAAATCACACAAAAATGCTAATTTTTTTTACTGATACCTTGAATCAACTGAACAGACTGACTTGAGGCCCTTGGTCAAGATTTAAAAGAACTCGAAATCATAGAAGGTAGCAGTGTAGTCCAGGATAGTAATCAATCTTTGCTGTTAAATCCAGGACATCGTGATATTGAGGGTATCAACAATTTTTTAATGATAGCATTTCAAACACCAAAGCTGATGTTGATTATATTGATGGAGCCTTAGATTTTGTTTTTAAACCTCTAATATACATAATAAAGATTTCATTTGAAAGAGAAATAGTTCCTGATGCGTAGACTATTGTATAATCTATAGCAAAAAAGGGAGAATGTCTTGATCAATAATCTTAGTGACCTCCGTCTAGTCAGCTTACTCCTGTTCCCCTTAAAATTGCCAAGTCTGTCTTGCATTATCAATTGTCCTCATTTTGGGATGAAACATAATTTTGCGCAATTTTAAAAATCAAAATTTCTCTAAGAAATAAATCAGCCGTGTTTAAATAGTTGCCTATATGTGTTGACTTATTTTTAGCACTATTCCAGTGAATGTGTAGATGTCGTTCAAATGGCGATATTTTTCAATGTGCCACTTTTAAAATCCTGCCGACATGTTTTGGAATTTATATTTTATATAGCAGTGGTTTCCTGCGAATGTTGCTCTCAGTTCGATACAGCTTCACTGACGAGACCATGAGGTGGTCGAAACATGTTTAGAGAGAGGACCAGAGTTGTATTTGCAGGAAATATACTGTTTTTCTGTATTCTTTTTTTGTTCTCTGCTTGAAAGGAGAACACATATAGGCAACTATAATTTTGCGTGTTCTTCAATCAGAATTTAGAAAGGGAATCAGAACATGTTTCAGCCATTGTTTCTTGGTTTATCAGCATCTTCATGGTATTGAGCAGCAAATTGCTACTTCAATTACATTCCTGGATATGTATTATGCTTTTAATTCTGCTAACTTTGATAACTTGCAGGCTAGGTTCCATTTTTATTGGATCCTTTATAATGTTTGTAACTGACTGTCCAGTTACCCAAGGCATCCATTTCAAATAACTATGCAAGCTAGTTTTGTCATATGACTTCTTTGTTGCATCCGAGAAGGCATCAGTATAAGGTTCCTCAGGGGTCAGTGCTTGGGCCTTTCTTGTTTTTTATTTTTACTGATGATCTTGTAGATGTTACGCATCGCTTCAGATTCGTATGTTTATCAATAACATACACTTATTTTACCAGTTTCTGACCAATGATTGCCTTTTAATTAAAAATGATTAAAAACTTGTTAAAAGTTGGACAGATTAGAACTGTTGAGTGATCTAAATCACTGCATTTGTTGCTTAATTGGCCTAAAAATTGGCAATGCTGCGGAAATCTTCCTGTTCGCAAAATAATGTGGAGTATCCCAAAAGTCTTGACCGTCACCTTAGGTTTGACAAATATGTTAACAGTATTTGCTAGTAAGTATATGTTAGTCTAAAACAGCTGTTACCATGTAAGCAATTACTGGATGCTGAAACTAAGAAATTACTAATAAATTCTCTGACATTTTACCATGTTAATTACTGCAACATTGCATACGGCCCTTACATTACCAATGAAGCACTTTTTTTCTTCAATAACTATTTAATTGTGTTGTTTGTTTTGCAACTCCAGTGCCTAAATATGCTCATGTAACTCCTTTTATTCATTAATTATGCTTACTTAAAGTCAATGAAGCTCGATTTATTCATTACGCGTGTTTTGTGGTGAAAGTTTTAAATACTGGTGTTCTGCAGTACCCACAGTACATTGACTCTAACTCTTATTCATACCTCAGATTTAATGGGACTGCTTGAACATACCTACACAAAACTTTTGTCTTTCTCATATTGCGGTCCTCCGGCTTAACAAGTTTTGAAAGATGTATTTGATAGAACTATCGATCTCGAATTGTTTTGACTTTACATCATCATTGATCATCACCTTGATTGGGATATAGTCTAGTTTAATTGCTTTAGTTTTTTTATATTAATAACTTGTTTTCTCTATTATTTTAATTATTGATCCGTTATAGTTTATTAGTTTAAAGTGGAAATATTCTATTATATGTCGGGCAAGGTTGTTAATAGCATTGTATATAACTTGCCTTCTTGTACGTTGGGTTGACCTTTACTTTTTTGACTTGATTTTTTAAGACTATATTTTTTTTAAAAATATGCCCTTGTTCCCCAATATTCGAGTGCATACGTACCCATTAAAACAACTACATTATTGAATTTATTTATAAGCAAAAAAGAGGTATTTTTTGTTATATTCTTGACCATTTTTTTAAAGCTATGAGTTTTTCCACACCATAAAAAACTATTACTTTTTTCAGCATAGAAAGATAAATAAATAGCAATTGTGCAGAAATGATTGAACTATTAGAGTCCATCTTTCACTAAATGTTTTGCAATAATGATTGCGTATTATTCATAGATTCGTTAACGTTTTCAACAATTGTTAATATAGTTTAAAGTATTGTGTTGATAATGGATCACAAATAGGGAATACTCGTTCCTAAAGGTTTTAAGCAGATTTCTATGTATTTTAGCTAGTATGCGTTGCTGCTTTATCACTTTACCACTTTGTCCCCCATCTCGGTCCTTTACACATTATCTTTATTGTTATTGAATATTAAAGTATAAATATCTTTAATGTAAACATAAAAATAACTTCAGTACCCATTTAATATATCTTCTTAAATAACTTCTTAAGTCAAAATGAGAAAGTCAATCAAAATTAACCATTCTAGAAAAATACTTATGTTCGAGTCATAAAAAATGAAATAAGCTTATAGTATCATTATGACACAATAATTTACCAAAGTTGGCAAAAAAACATAAGAATGGTTAAACTTTTATAACCTTTAATTTGCAAAAAGAGCTGGGACATCTAGACTCACGCTATTAAGGATAAGGAACTTTATTGATATAACTGGAAATCATATTTTAAAAACTTAAAATTTTTGTTTCACAAACTTTCGGAATAACTTTTTTATTCGATACTACTATTGGTACATTTTTAAAATTAATATGCTATATTTTCTCGCTGTACGAACAAAATAGCTTTAGCAAACTTTCTTTGTTCTGTGTGGTATATTGTTAAATATTAGTAATCAAATAGATTGCCGCTTCTTTTTAATTTTTTCTTGTCGGGAAAGGTAACCAATTTTGAATTATATTTTAATATGATTTTAATATACATGATTATACAGCCTATCTGGAAGTTTGCAAAAACTGGGACATTGACGTAATCGTTTCAGTCTTCAGATGCGGTGTTCCTATAAGAAAAGGTATTATAAAAAATTTCCAGTAATATATATTTTATCTCTTGCACAAAATTATGTAATATAGAATAATGTATCTCGTTCTTTTGAGGAGCTGAGTTGCTTCTTGATTTTACAGCTTTTTGATGTCAGTAGGCCTTGTTAGAAATTCTTCTTGGTCATTGTTTTCTATCGGCACGAATATATGTTTTTCGTATTACGTAAGGAACTTGTTATGAAATTCCTCTATTCACAAATCTTTTTAGAAACCTATAATATTAAAAATAAACGTATAATTTTTCCTGTTTTTAAATACTTTTTGCAGGTCCATAAGCTCTTTTAAACAAAATTGAATTTGAAATATTGGCATTTAATTTACTAAGCCTAAATTATTTTATTTTCAACATTTACAACATTGGTACAATTTTCATTCGATCTGGGTATATAGATCTCATTTTTAAACAACTTATGTTCTGAAGGAGAGGAATAAAACATTCAAATAATTTATTTAAAGTAGTTATAAATTGTTGTTGGGCGGAATCCTTTAATGCAGCGTTTCTCAAGCGGAATATTAAATAAAACATCGCAACAGGCAACAATCTGTAACGCTACAAGTCGCTATGCCGGTGGCGATGCGACTACATTCTCAAGCGAGACAACAACTTCTACTTCGGCGAATCAAGACTTTTCCCGAATGTGCAGGAAAAAACGAGAATAACGTCTGCCTAAATAAAAACTCCGTACTCACATATAAGGGAGAGTAGAGTCGAAGTGATTAATGATCGAATGCGATGAGCTTAAAAAGCTCGAGTGATGTCAAAAAGATAAATAGGTTGGTAGTTAATACATAAGGTATATATAAATATTAGTAGTATAAACCGGTTTAGTAATATCTGCTTAGTATATAAATTACAACCACTACCCAAGCTTTACAAATCGCACGTCGAAGGTGAAAGTACATAATTATTACTTCAAGTCTGACGAAAAACATAGACGAGTAATAAATTGCTTCTTCTACTTCAGCCCTTATTTGACACCAACACAAGATGGCAGTTGTAGTGAACGAACGTCTCGCAAGACTGAAAACGAAGAAAAAATAGGGGAAGAGAGTGAAAAAGAAGATATTGCGGTGACTATTTACAAATGGGTTTTTATTTTACAAAGGATATGTTATGTATTAATATTGGCAGATTATAAAATTTATTTTTATAAAATGCATGTAGTTTTATTAGAAGCAACTAGCTATTTTAAAATTTCATAGGATTATATTTTTGAAATATAGCTAATAATGACAGATATTGTAGATATATATACATATATATATATATATATATATATATATATATATATATATATATATATATATATATATATATATATATATATGAAGGAAAATGCGAACAGTAAATGCAAACTGCGTTCCAACCATATCCTTTCTGTGTTAGAGGTTGCACAGTTTGAACAAATTGCTAAGGAACACAATTTATCCTATTCCACCACCATTGAGATGGTGGCCTACCTGTACCACCAAAGTCAAAACTTACCCTCCCCGCCATAGTGATACGGCAGAGGTACATGTTTCGTCTCTACTAGACTCATCAGGGTACCGACATGCACCTGGCTGTGCAAAGGACAAATCGGAAGGAAGCATGCAAATACTGAACGCGGCTTCGCCGACCTCCCGCCGGATGGCGTATATATGTTTATGCGGTTTTCACGGATTCCTCCGTAAGTGATGCAATAGCAGTGGATACATCCACATTATGCCATTGTAGTGCTGAAATCACATTCAGCAAACGTACAACTATATGCAGCTCCGTGTATGAGTGAAGGAAAATGCGAACAGTAAATCCAAACTGCGTTCCAACCATATCCTTTCTGTGTTAGAGATTTCACTTCATTCACTCATACACGGAGCTGCATATAGTTGTACGTTTGCTGAATGTGATTTCAGCACTACAACGGCATAATGTGGATGTATCCACTGCTATTGCATCTCATACGGAGGAATCCGTGAAAACCGCATAAACATATATACGCCATCCGGCGGGAGGTCGGCGAAGCCGCGTTCAGTATTTTGCATGCTTCCTTCCAATCTGTCCTTTGCACAGCCAGGTGCATGTCGGTACCTTGATGAGTCTAATAGAGACGAAACATGTACCTCTGCCGTATCACTATGGCGGGGAGGGTAAGTTTTGAGTTTCTTCTCGGTAGGGTGGTACAGGTAGGCCATCATCTCAATGGTGGTGGAATAGGATAAATTGTGTTCCTTAGCAATTTGTTCAAACTGTGCAACCTCTAACACAGAAAGGATATGGTTGGAACGCAGTTTGCATTTATTGTTCGCATTTTCCTTCACTCATACACAGAGCTGCATATAGTTGTACGTTTACTGAATGTGATTTTAGCACTACAACGGCATAATCTCAATGGTGGTGGAATAGGATAAATTGTGTTCCTTTGCAATTTGTTCAAAATGTGCAACCTCTAACACAGAAAGGATATGGTTGGAACGCAGTTTGCATTTATTGTTCGCATTTTCCTTCACTCATACACGGAGCTGCATATAGTTGTACGTTTACTGAATGTGATTTCAGCACTACAACGGCATAATGTGGATGTATCCACTGCTATTGCATCTCATACGGAGGAATCCATGAAAACCGCATAAACATATATAGGCCATCCGGCGGCAGGTCGGCGAAGCCGCGTTCAATATTTGCATGCTTCCTTCCGATCTGTCCTTTGCACAGCCAGGTGCATGTCGATACCCTGATGAGTCTAGTAGAGACGAAACATGTACCTCTGCCGTATCACTATGGCGGGGAGGGTAAGTTTTGACTTTCTTCTCGGTATGGTGGTACAGGTAGGCCATCATCTCAATGGTGGTGGAATAGGATAAATTCTGTTTCTTAGCAATTTGTTCAAACTGTGCAACCTCTAACACAGAAAGGATATGGTTGGAACGCAGTTTGCATTTACTGTTCGCATTTTCCTTCACTCATACACGGAGCTGCATATAGTTGTACGTTTGCTGAATATGATTTCCGCACTACAACGGCATAATGTGGATGTATCCACTGCTATTGCATCTCATACGAAGGAATCCGTGAAAACCGCATAAACATATATATAAAAATATAGATTCGTGAAACTCTTTCTACGGTACGTAATCATCTAAAATGGATATAATTTTTAAAAATACAGATTTTATGTTTTGCTTAAGATAATTCATAAATTTAAAAAAAAAATCTTATTTGTGCTAGATTTAAGAGAGAGAGAAATGTTCGCTATATAACTAGCAAAAATGTACATAAAGATTTTTAGTATATTTTCCTTTTTCAGTCCTGATTCCACAGCAGAAGTATTCTAAAACGGTGTGATTTTATTTAATAAGGTATCATGTAGGTATTTGGACTAGGTACTTGTGTTTTACATCATAATTTTGTCTTGAAATAAACATATAAAGGATGTTCATAATTTTAGACAACTTATGGATGTTAAATTAAAATTTAAAATGCTTTTTGAAACTCATAAAAATTTTTAGTTTTAAAATTCACTATTTTTGGTACAGTTTTTAAATATTGGTTTATATTTTCATTTTAGGGAAGTACTATGAGAGTTAAATTTAATATTGTCAAAATATTTTTTAAATACTTTAACATAACCTATTCTATTTATGGTTATTTTATATTTAATTGCACCACTAACAGAATTTTCGCGACCGTTAGTGCAAACTATTAATAACAGTAAAGAACATTCAAATTATTTACCAAAGGAAAGGAGTAACATTAAAAAACAAGAGCTTTAAAAAAATTAACTGTAACAAACCATGTTATTCAAACGTTATTTTTAATTTTTTGTCACAAGCCTTTTTTGTTTTATTGTGTTTACATATGTACATAATCGAAAAATATTCTCTTGAATAAGTCTGCAAAATTGTAATTATGTCATAACACATAATATTTTTTATTTAGACATTTCGTTCGCACATATAAGCCTCCAAAAGTGGCTTTTAAAACGTGCTCGCCTTAAATTTTCCGACGGGTTTTGGCGATGTAGACCGTGAACTAACCCCTGGCCTATAAATATGTTGGCCTTTATAAGTTGCCTAATAATGAATGACTGGCCTAATCCATTATTTCTTGTTATGTCTTTAATGAAAACAAGTTATAAAAAACTATCATAAACTAAAAAAAAATTGAAATGTTTCAAACAGCAGCTTAGAAACATCGTATGATCATTAATCTCTGCAAAAAGTGACATTTCTGGGTTTAATAGGTACAGATATACCAAAAAAATATTCTTTGTTATTTTGTTTAAACTGTATGTTGTTCGTACACAAGAAAATTATAAAGTTAGCTGTATAACTATGAAAACTGAATACCTCGTATTTTCCTATACAGAGTGTTTCATGGTGAGCATTCATTAAAATATCTCGGAAAGTAATGCTGTTTCAGATGAAGTAACAGCGATCTTATGAGACTTCAGGTTATTCAGGAAGCTGTCCGAAACTTACTTGTTTTAAATAGGTCACCCTGTATATTATATATTTTTTATATTTCTTTCTTCATTTCCTATAACTTTTACTTTTTTTTTAGTTTTTTACCCTCCCACTAGCTGCTTTTGGGAAAAAACATTTTTTCCATATTTTGACCTTTAACATGGTGTTGCCTAAAATTGAATATCGTTCCAAAAATAAAATAGTGAAAATCGGAATTCCGGTTGTAGTTTTTGACATTATTGGCTTGATAATGAGTGGTTTGAAGATGATATTTTAGATACAGAGAAGTGAAAAAGTAACAAATTTTGAGCTCCATCAAAAATTTTTTTAAAAATCTGCATATACGATGCTACGTTGTTGATTCATTCAGTAGATAGGCTAGAATATTTCTCATCTATCCATATAAGCTGTCCCTATACCTAGCTATAACAACTTGCAACTTATTCGCAATTTTTCTCAAAATCCTCCAAATATTGCTATACACTTCCTCGGATTGAAAGCAAAGGGTGTGAATAAATTAAAGTTAATTTACCAAAAGTGGCCCTGTAGAGAAACAGTTGCGGACAGTGAGCAAATCACCAGCTGTTCAGAGAGGGAAGGTTCTTTAAATTAGGGCACCAGCAGCTCTAAACCACTTGAACTACAAGCTGTCGTTGATCGACGCCGTACCTTTTCTGCAGTATCCACTATAACAAAGAACATAAGGAGGAACCTAACAAATAAAAGAATAAACTTGATAGACATTTAATGAAGCTTTATAAATAAAAAAGTATGTTTTTAAAAGCTATACACTAACTTAACTAAAGGTTATACCTGCGAGTTGAAAGTAGTAAATTTTGGAAATAATAACGGTATATTCAGTATTCAATTATTCCGCAGTTGTAAACAGTGATCACGTTTACGATATACAGTTGTTTAAGTCGCTTAAATGTACTAAACCAAATAACAGTCACAAATGAAAAAGAAGAAAATTCAAAACACTAACCATCGACAATCAATCTTGTAAGTTTTCTTTACGAATTAAATCAGTAACTAATGTAGGAAATAATCTTAACAAGTATGCTTATCTTGTTATCGGATCCACCAAAGCAAAAAAGTGCTAAAAAAAGCAACCGGTGGTGGAAAGCAGATACGGTGGGAAAAAAACTGTCTCATAAAAAGAGATGAACTTCTGTAAGAATCCTTAAGGTTCACAGTAGGTCGGGAAATTTAAGAGTTCTAGCCTCTATATAGTTTTCTAGTATCCTCAAGCTTCGACAATCGTCTTAACAGACCTTGTGAGATAAATCCTCCAAAGAAGATGTTTTTTATTAATAGCTACTACAGCAAAAATAAAAGCAAGGTAATAAAGCCAAATAAACTAAAAATGAACAGCCGATTGCAGAATTGTCCAGGGAAAAACTACCAAAATGACTACAATTGTACATAGTCCAATATAATAAATGTGTACAAATAAAACTACCATGGTAACTTAATTTACTAGAACAGACAAGTTGATCGGTACAACTCCCGAAAACTACTGTAGATACTAGATGAGTAAAACATCATTTTATTGTAGAATAAAATCAGAAAAAAATTATTCCATGCATTCAATAATTATTTTGCTGCCATTAAATAAAGTTCTGTACAATAGTGATCAATTTAAAAATGTAATGCTTTTATTTTAAAGAATTAATGAGAAATCTTTAAAGAAAATGATATTATGATGCCTATAACCTGAGTATTTGTAAAAATGAGATAAAATTAACTGAATTAGCTAAAATGGGCTTAAAATGAAAATTGAACTGTGGAAATATCAAGAAAGTTTAGGGATTTTTGGCAAACAAATTAATATTATGTTTATATGATGAGACGTGCCATTGTCAGTTGGGCTATCTTCCGTTAAAAAGTCTGCATGTTCGACTTATAATTCTGCTGCGCTCGCCATGAATAAAAAATAAATTCAATATGTCGGCGTTTGTAGACGTATTATTTTCCAGTTTTTGGCAATATTTTTCGCGAATAAACACGGTAGCAAATCGTCGATAAATAATTAATTATAACTGACAATGACACGCCTCACCATAGACACAATGTTTATCATGGCCCTATTGCCAAAAAACACTAAAACTGCTTGACATTTAGAAAAATCGTAAATAAGTTGAAAGGTGTGGGAATACCCTACATGGGCGATAACACATGTTCTTGCTTCTCTACTGAATGAACCAACAACTTAGTTACGTATTTGAAAAAATTAAGTTTTTTTAAATTTCTTTATAGAGCTCAAAATTTGCTACTTTTCCACTTCTTTGCTTCTAAAATGACATTTTCTAACAATTCGTTATTGAGCCCAATAATATCTATGCCACAACCGGAATCTCGAGTTTCACTATTTTATTTTTAAAACGATATATAATTTTAGATGACAACCTGTTAAAGGTCTAAATTAAGGAAAATAATTTTTTCCTCAAAAAAGGCTAAAGGATGGCAAAAAACGTTGAGTAAAAATTGTCGACAATGAAGAGGGGAATATAAAAAAATATAACATACATCCATTTAAAATAAAAAAGTTTTAGACAACTTCCGGTATAACTAGAAGCCACACAAGATCTCTGTTATTTCATCTAAATAGAATGTCACCGAAAACCCCATTATACAAATTTACAGGATTCAAATCACATTACTCCCTGAGATATTCTAATAGACGGTCACCGAAAGACACCCTGTATATAAATAAATTTTAAAGAAAGTCCGACGCGCTAACTCCGGGATGCCATAAAAATTGACAAAGTACGTATTAAAAACATTATTTATTGAAATCTAATTTGAGTGGATTACTTTTCTTTATGAAATTTTTTCTATTGTATCTAGCTTGTTTGAATCTAAGTTTGAGTCTGAACGATTTACTTTTATTGGAACAGATGCGTAAGGAGAGAAATTTTCAGCCGTAGACTTTTTAACTATTTACTATCAATATTTTCAAGTCTCACTTGGAAAATGTATCTCTTTGCAATAAAAATATGAAAACATGACATTTCAAATGACTGACTGACTGACTCCGTAGCACTACAACCCAGGGTGGGTCTTGGCTGCCTCGACTATCTGCCTCCACCTGGAACGGTCTTGTGCCAGCTCCCTCCATTCTTGGTGGCCAACTTCAAGGATAACTAGATCCTTGTGGATGTTATCTCTCCATCTAAGCTTAGGTCTTCCCAGTGGTCTTTTTCCTTGTGGTGCTTCCTCCCATACCCGTTTTATTAGTCGATTGTTTTGACTCCTCTGTATATGACCTGCCTATCGTAGTCTTCTGGACTTTATTTCTTGAATGATGTCAGGGCTTTGATATATTTGCGCAAGCTCTATGTTGCTTCTCATTCTGTGACGGCCTGTTTCAAGGTCTCGATATGGGCCATATATTATGCGCCGGATTTTTCTCTCAAACCTTCTTAGCAGCTCCGTATCGTGGGCTGTCAGGGTCCATGTTTCACTGGCGTAGATTGCTACTGGTCGTATTATTGTTCGATAAATTTCGGTTTTTGCCTTTCTAGTGATAAATTTTGACTTCAGCAAGGTTTGTATCGCAAATGTACATTTATTTGCTTGTGTGATACGCTGTTTAACCTCTTCCTGCATATTATTGTTTGCCGTTATCACTGCGCCCAGGTACTTGAAAACTCGCACATGCTCAAAATTATAGTCATCCATGGTGACGTTCTGCCTGATTCTGTCTCGGGCGGGGTTGCGGGAGACATGCATGTATTTAGTCTTTCCTTCATTTATTCGGAGCCCTATTCTCTGAGCTTCTTTTTCTATCTTTATGAAGTTTTCCTTCACACTGACTGTGCTTTCTCCTATCGCGCCCATATCATCCGCGTAGGCCAAAATAAGTTTAGGGCCACTTGGTCCAAAAACCTCGGCGTCAACTGATACTGTTCTTACTCCAGTGCAAGGTTAAACAGTACTGGCGACAAAGCATCTCCCTGTTTTAATCCTCTGTAGATAGAAAATGTTTGGCTACACTCTCCTTCAATTTTGACAAAGTCTTTTGCCCCCTCTAGGCACGCTCTACACAGTCTAATCAGCTTGTGCGGGATTCCAAATTCTTCCATAGCCTCCCACAACCTCATCCTAATAACACTGTCATATGCTTGCTCGAAATCTATGAACAGGGTATGTAAGTTTTTGTTAAACTCCCAACATTTCTCCAGCATCTGTCGGATAGTGAAAAGCTGGTCAACTGTTGATCTTCCGCTTCGAAAGCCACATTGGTAGTCTCCGATAATCTCCTCGGTATACGGAGAGAGACGTTGAAGGAGAATGCTGGAGAATAATTTATAGGCGTGGCTTAGTAGAGTAATACCTCGGTAATTTTTACATTGCATTTGGTCCCCTTTTTTGTGGAGTGGAATTATTACCCCTTCTTTCCATTCATCAGGAATGATTTCTTGATTCCAAATTTGTTTCACGAGGTTATGTATTTGTGTGATTAGATCGTTCCCTCCACGTTTCAGACTTTCTGCCAAGATATTATCTCAACCTGCCGTTCTGTTATTTTTGAGTTTCTTAATGGCTCTAATGGTCTCTTCCATGGATGGAGGTGGGATATTAACTGATGATACTCCGATATTTCGACAGTGGAGTGTTCAAGCAGTGCATTTTCATATAAAACAGTTCCAGAGACAGTTTCGAAAATAATTTATTATATCAAAATAAATCACAACATGAGCATCATAAAGAATAGATTGCCATATGAAGTATAAAAGAAGTTGTAAATATATTTTCGTAAGCAAAACTGGATCACATAAAACAGTTCCCATCATACTGATCTCATCAGTTCCGTAAAAATCTAGAGCCAGTTTCGAAAATAATTTATTATATCAAAATAAATCACAACATGAGCATCATAAAGAATAAATTGCCATATGAAGTATAAAAGAAGTTGTAAATCTATTTTCATAAGCAATAGTAGATATGGTTACTATCACAAAACTGTGAAAAAACACTTTTAATTAATTAAAACTCAGATATACCATCACTTCAGCAACAGTAGCATCCATTTAAAAATCTACTTTCACAACATTGTTATTTTTTTCTCAACAGTTGAATGCTGGTAGATGGCGCTACTTGTATAAGACTTCATATTTGTCTGATATAAAATGCTTAATGGTGTCACTTTTCCTATGTTTAAGTGTGCTCGGGCCAATGTAACTTTAAGTGAAATAATCGCAGCTGTTAATACTGTCATCCACCAAAACTTCTCACAAATCAGAAAATTTAAGTAAAAGATATATAGAGGAATTTGAATTAAGCAGTTTCACAATTTAATAAATCAATAACGACGTTGCATTCGAACTCAAATAGGTGCCGGGCTTTGTTCGCATTTCGTGGAGCCACGTTAGTTATGTCGAAGTTAAGAAAGTTTTATTAGATGTTTTCAGTAATTTGTGTTGTGGTTAGAGAATATAGTAGAAACTGCTAATAAGATATTTTAATTACGTTTTACTAAGTGTGAATAATTTATTTTATGTATTCGTGGTGAAAAGTGTTTGCGTGTCAAGTTTCTTAAACATGGGGATAATATTTTATGGTGTATAATTTTTTTTAGAAAAAATAAATTGAACATTAGAGTTATATTTTAACAGAACATAATTTTAACATGGCAGTGACAATTTTAAGGTAATTATTATTAATATTCTATATTAATATTACATTAACATCACAAATCAGTGTGCTACCGAACAGGAAAGTAACAAATTTATGTTCGACTTAAAAACCTTCAAAAATGTTTATATATAATAATAATTTATTTAATATAAAACCATAAAAAAATTAATTTAAGTACTGGTGGGAAAACTAATAGGCCCAATAAAGTATACGAGTAGTAATGTTTATAAGAGCTATAGTAAGAATTTACAGAGTTTTAAAATAAATATACTATTTGGTATTTGCATGGTACGATATACATAGAATAAAAAGACGTAGAAATTAAAAGGGGCATATAGTACATCCAACACTTTTTATAATTAATTCAGCTTTATATATATATATATATATATATATATATATATATATATATATATATATATATATATATATATAGAGAGAGAGAGAGAGAGAGAGAGATAGAAAGAGACACTTTTGTAACTGATTTGTAATATCTAATCATTTTGTTAATAGATAAGACTATTCTACCCCATTTTTTTTTTGCTTTGCCCACCAGGGATTATTAACTCATAACAGGTAAAGAAAGATACCAAAAGTATGAAGTTCTGTGGGGACCCCTTTCCATGTTATCGGGTCCTAGGTAGCATGGTCTTCTGTACTTCCTACAAACTTTCGAGAGGACCTCGCGGTTGCAAAGGGAACTGCTTTCTGCATCATTTATACAGATGCTCACTAAGGACCAGTCTCTTGATATTCTCCAGGAAGTTCTTTGGTATCACTCCAGTTGTTGATAGTATTATGGGAATCGTGCGGATGGTGTTCTTTGCCCACTGTCTGTGAATTTGCACCTCCAGATCTCTGGATTTGGCAAATTGTATTTTTTGGTCTTAGGTTGTGGTTATTAGGTATAGTAATGTTGGTCAGTGTAGCTCGTCTAGAAATTTTATCTTTTAGTATAAGTCTGGCCTATTATGAGCAACTGTTTGATCTGTTAGAACCGTTTGGTCCCAATATAACTTGTACTCGTTGTTTTCAATAATAGGCTCCAGATTATATTTGTAGTAAGGCACTTTTCCTAACTGCAATAGGTTTAGCTTATCTGCCAACTCTTGGTGAAGTATTTTAGCAGCTGAGTCGTGTTCTTCTTTATATTGGGTTGCAGCAAACGCTTAGCATCCTCCAGTTATGTGCTGGGCATTTTATATTATTATTATTATTATTATTATTTATGTTGTTTTCTGTGAAAATATTTTATCTAAAAGCAACTAGAAATTATTGTTATGTTTTTAAATGCTAAATATATATGCTTCTAAATGTGGAGATTTGAGGGAATTAGAGCAAAGTTGTGAATATTAGTTGCTTTGCTCTGGCTTTTTTGAGTTTCTGTATTTAGAATCAACAGTGCATATAATATTAAGCAATAGACCTTATGTAATTATTCTGTTTTCTCTCTTTAATGAAACAATATGTTCCTTCAAATTCAAATTCAACTGACATGAAAGGATTATGTTATAATTAAAGATCATTTAAAATTAGGATTCTTATTTAATTTCTCCACAAAATTTAATAAAATAAAATTTAACAATGTCAACTTTTTAGTTATTTTCACTTAACTAATTTTACTATAAAAATAAATTATCAAAGTTTTTTATGCGACACGACCAACACACATAATTAAGACGTGCATACAACAAAAATCAAATAACATTCCTAGAGCATAGTAATGAGTACAACTAAAATCACTTTTGATGACATTGACTTGAAAGGATTAAATTATAATTAAAGATTATTTAAAATTAGGATTCTTATTTAATTTCTCCACAAAATTTAATAAAATAAAATTTAACAATGTCAACCTTTTTAATTATTTTTACCTTACTAAAAATAAAATATTGACACAATTTGATTAATAAATTTTCATGTCTTTGAAAATTAAATTGTACTTTTCCTTATTGAAGAAAAGACGGAAGAGGAAGATTAATTATATTATAGTTCTCCATGAAAATACAGCGCTCTAAATACTACTGACATTTAGGACTTTGTTATGGAAAGTAAGAAACTTTTAATATTGAGTGATTAATGCGGCGTCATTCGTTGCACTCCGCGTACAATCTAATATAATTATATATTTAAAGACCTAAACATTTATTACTTAAATAATAAATGTTGTTCGTCGCCAAGTGAATGTTAGGACAGAAACAGACAGGTTATTAAACAAATTATTATGAGATGAATAACATACCACATATTAAATATAACAACTGGTTTTTATTTTAGCTCCACAAATATTCTAATACAAGCAGGGGTGGATCCAGCCTCTCTCCTTTTTTGGGGAAGCGATACCACAAGAGTATCGACGAGGGTCACCACAGGGAGACTCTATTTTTCTAATTTCGAGGCTATTGGGGGGGGAGGATCGCCCCACCGCTCCTCTCTTTGGATCCACGCTTAGATACGAGGGCTAAACCTCAGGTCTACTCCCGATCTCTTTAAATATTTTGTGTCAAATTCTATTTCTTGCGTACACAAGCTAAATATGCATGTAGGCAAAATTTCAAGCTGCGATAAGTTTTTCGCTCTATACAACAAATATGTAAATTGATAAGTGCAATTTGTTAGTATCAAAATTTAGCGTGTCAAGCAAAAAGCGGAAATAGAATACCTTCAAGAAAAAGTCATGCTATCAACTTAAATTCATGAGTACGTAAGGTGTACTTCGGATGAATGTGCTGTTTCTTTTGAATTTAAATGTAGTACAACTTCATGGGAAGACGAACATGTAGGTGGATCTCCGGTGACTGTAACAACACAAGAAAAATACGGATAAGCTATATCGGCTTGTTTTATATATAAGAAATTGCTTAAAGATGGCTTCTGTGAATATTAACGATAACCTCAAAAGCCAACTCACTCGTGTGTTGATTTCAAATATCCTTAAGAAACAGGCAAGACCTCGTTGACATATTCGTAATAATTCGGATGAGACGTAAACCTACCATAATGACCCTACGAAAATCATAGTATAGAATGTGTTAACAAGTTAAATAATAATAATAATATTTTCACAGGCACACAGAGTCTTCTGTGCTAACCTGGACAACATGCGAGGGAGACAACTAAACACCGCTGTGGTTGAGGGATCACGAACTGACTTTTCATCACTAGCCAGACCAAGAGAAGTTCTAGTTTGGCTACAGAAGTTTCTTCATAGACGAAACACAAAACGGGTCAACCAGGAAAATGTCGATCAATTAGCGTCGAACTCCTGGAGGACGTCTGGGCAAATGCTTCCTGAAACTAGAGACTTTCTACTAGCTATCCAGATCAGATTATACCAATGAGAAACTATCTAAAACATATAATCAGAGATCCCTCGAGTCAGAATGACCAATGTCGATATGAACATCAGACACAATCCAGCACATAATAAGAGCATGCCAAGTATTTGCCGCATCGGAGTACAAGAAGGGAAACGATTCAGCTGCCACGATCATCCATCAAGAGCTCGTAGAGAAATTGAAACAGATAGGGAAAGTGCTATACTATGAACACAATCCAGAACCTACACTGGAGAACAAGAAGTTCAAGCTATACTGGGATCGAACTGTGCTTACGGATCATAGAGTTGCATATAACAGACCAATTTTAGGGGATAAAAGATCCAAGCGAGCAACACTAATGGAAGCTGCCATCTTTAACAACAATAAATCTAAGGGATAAGTATAATGAGAAGATCACCAAATACAGAGACCTAAAGATACAAACACGCAGACAGCGGAGATTAGTCATATCAACAACAGGCGTAGTACCGAAGAGTCTTCTGATTAATATTAAGCGATTGGGCCTTAGCGATCACCTAAGGCCCTACAAAAAGCAGTGCTACTTGGAATCGCTCCGACTGTCTGAAAGTTCATGAAAATGCAGAGGATCGTGACATCATCTAAGGCCCGACAACATCCAAAGAGTCATCCACAGAACTCAATTCTTATGATATCTGAGTATATCTGGGATTAACGAATGTTTCCTGAAGGAAGTGTAAAAACCATTTGGTAGAGTATATGGTCTATACTAAAAATAGTAGATATCTTTATCTATATAATTAGAAAAGATGAAGTTGAAGCATACCTTCCTCACTTAACATACTATTTAAACCAAAACTCCAAACAAAAACAAATAACAGAATATAGTATCTAATACACTCTAACAATAACATATAAATAATAACTAATATTTAGACCCTTAAACAGCGTAACAGCAATCTTGAAAATCATTTTAAAGTGACACTCATTAATGAACAGATTATAAAACAATTTGGTACACTTGGCAGCGAATTGCACTTTTAAATTTTTGAGGCGTAAACATTTTAGATTCAAAAGAACTTTACTTTAATTTAACGAAATCTGAAAACTGGACAATCTTCCATAGAGTGTAGTATTATGAGCAGGTAGGATAATTGCAAATTTATATCATAAACCAAGGTCATAAGCGCCATACCTAAATCTAACTTTCTGGTATAAATAATTTGGGAGCTTATCTTGAATTATTTTATTAAATAACACTAAGCTATTTCCCTCAATTTAGCACTCACACCCCTATATCCTTCTTATACTACCAATCAAATATACACAACTGTTTTGTATAAAAGCTGAATCCACCTAAAATTATGTTCCAAAAGACATGGGTTATATTACCTATAACAGAAAGTTATATCAGTTATAACAGAAAGTTATATTAGCTATAACAGAAAGTAAACTGTGATAAGACCAGATTTCCGCACAACAATTTTTTTAATTTTCATTAAGTAGCTGTCTTTTATTATATAAGCTTTTTTGATACAATTATTAACATGTTCCGAAAACCTCAAATTGACATTAGGTAACAAGGTTTCTAGCAACAGACGAGCAATCCAAAAGGTCATTGTTTAGGGCAATATGTGAGTAAGATATGTTATTTGTCTCTACACTGAATATGATCGAAAAGATGCACCTCGGGTAATTTCCAGACAGTGATTTGTAGACGCCCTAAGAAGGAGATCAATATCCTAGCCAGTTTATCAGTAGCCTCAGGGATGTCTTCAGAATGGAACGCATTGTCTGCATATAAGTGCACTACTGTATGAATCAAATCATTTATTCAGCCGTATATGAAGTAAAAAACAGAGGACCCAGGATTGATCCTTGAGAGACTCAACATTTGATACTGGCTTGATTAGAGTATTTGCCCTTAAATTTTACGAATTAGTGGATTCTTTCAGTTAGATAATTTCTAACAAACTGATATTCATTAGTTTCAAAACCAAGGTATCCCAAGATGACCCCAAGCAACTGATGATCCAGCCTGTCGAATGCCTTCGAGTAGTTAAGGAAAATCAAATCGGTAAGTTCACCACGATTAGCCGACTCTAGGATGTCATCTGTAACCTTCAAGAATGCCGTTGTACAACTAGAACCTTTACGGAAACCAAACTAAACGAGTAAAATTAAATTGTAGCGTTCAAACGATCACGTATTTGACTCTCGAGAACTCTTTCAAATAATTTGGATGAAGTTGGCCGTATACTTATAAGTCTAAGATCCTTCAGTTCTTCAGAAGCAGGGATCTTAGGGATCGGTAGAAAAAAAGAAATTTTCCAAATTTTATGGAACGTTGAAATCTCTATGCAAAATCGAAAGGTAATATGTTTTTTCATAATGGATACAGAACCACGGTATTCAGCTACAGTTGCAATTAGAGCTCCTCTAAATAACATAGTCTCTTAAAGAAAATTGATAACTTATGCAAGGGCAAATTAGTTGCAAAAATAATACAGAATACGTATATTTGTGTAAATTTTCATTTAAATATTGTAGTTGTTTAGAACTATCAGCTCCTTATGGCTACTATTTTACAATTTGAAAATTTTCAAAATATCCATTTTTACTTTTTCAATAATATATGAAACTTTTTTAAAAACTTTCTAAGCCAGAAAAAAAAATTTATATAAATTTGGTAACAAAAATTTTAAATTTTTGTTTTCACACCATTATTCGGAATGGCAGAAAAATAAAGATACTAACCGATATTGAAAAAACATTTCGGAATAAAGCGTAAAAAAATATCAGCTTCGAAAGTAGCAATCTCATATCAGAAAGATGAGAGATATGCTTTGTTTAAACAAGAGTACTGCTACACTGGTATTTAATTGAAGGCGCTAGTGAGGTTAAAAAAAATCAAAAGAGCGGATCGGAGCTGAAAGCCAGAGGCGACACCAGCAAGCAAAGTGCCAAGCTAGCCCCTATGCCGTTAAGTAGGAGTGGGTATTTAAAGAGGGCGCCACTAAATTTTTCCGGATAAATATAGAACCCCCCTAATGTTGTTGCTTGGGCCTAGAGATCAACTCAAGGGAAAAAAATTATTAAAAAAAAATATTAAATTGAACGTTGACAAGAAGTTTATGGACCAAAAAAACTCAACAATTTTAATATTAATTATACTCTTTATTTACGGATAAAAGAGTTTTCTGTCCCTAAGGGTGCACTGATGTTCTGTCTCTAAGGGTGAACTGATTTTCTGTCCCTAACAATTCACTTGTTTGTATCCCTAAGGGTGGACTGATGTTCGGTCCCAGAGGGCGGATCTAGGTTATTTTTCGACCCAGAGGATGGACCCCGATTTTCTGCGGTCAGAATGATTCCTGGTAAAAATGCGGAGAGACCGACGAAATCCCTGTTTCCAACTTGTACTAACTACCCAAAACGCCAAACTAATCAGAAAATACTCAAATCACATCTCACTAAAACGTTATCGAGGTACTCGAAACGAAATTTCACATCCAGATCCCGCAGGATGGCGGCAATAAAAACGGGATGGAAATTTCTCAACTCTAATTGTAAAAAATTCACAGGAAAAAGTAGTATTGACAGATAAATTCTAGCCATTTTATACGAAGCCTGAAGCCTGTGCTGTATGAGTTTCTTTTTCCCCAACATAGAGCGCGAGACAAAAGGGACCTTAAACGAGTAGCAATTCGACAAAAGAAATGACAGCTCAAAATAGTGGGCTTAAACAGCATTGCTAATAAGTCGTTGACATGACATGACAAATAAGACTTCATTGTTTATCCCTAAAACAAGAAATATGAATTTTCCCTCAACCATTAGCAACACGGTATTGGTTATTCATCCAAATTTCCTCCCAAAAATTATCACAGAAGTAGCAACCCAACATGCAACGGCTTAAAAGAATACAAATTGCCTAAACGTTGGCTGAAAAGGTCACTTAACCCCCAAAAAAAATATAAATAAACCTTTGAAATTACTTCAAGTGAAATATCCAGAAAACTGTAACTAAAATAGATGAATGTAACAATTTCATTTGAAATAATTGACACAAGAAAAAATGATATCTAATAAAAAAGATAAATAACAATACCCTATGTAAATATAAACAACCTAAAACAGTGACGTAGAGTCGCCGGTCTAAAAATCAAGTTGAGAATGGAATTAAATTAGGGCTGTATTTCTTATAGGCAATATACTGAATGATAAAGAAAATAATTAGGTTGGGAACAAAATTTGTAAGGAAGTGAAATTTGGAATGGCTCGAAAAGCAGTAGGACCCAAAAATGCAACAAATATTAGGCTGTTATACGAAGGAAAAATGAGAAATGCTTAATGACAATGGTACAGTGCTGCCCAAAACGTGAATATAAGCAAAAAGAATACTCAATGAAAAAAAACGTTGTCAAAGAATACATATCAGTCAAATGATTACTAAAATGATATCTTTTTCAGCAACGAGTCAAAATATCTGTATAATATTTTCGGCTTATGGTGTGTAGAAGAACCAATGAAGAACTATAGTCGTAATGGCATGGAGGCCTGATTCTGAAGGTTGACGAATTAATTTTTATTGATGGTATCATGGACAAAAGTATGTATTTAAATGTTCAAGGTAAAATCTTAAAAAAAAATACTAATAGCAGGAACATTCAGATTTTATGAAGACAGTGATCTTAAAGACAATTGTCCCAAGGTCATTACAACTCCTTCTCAGCCACCGGACCTTGAAATGGTGGTACAAAATTGAAAATAATGATTTGAATGGTACTTAAAAATATCTAATACCTGTTTTATACGTATTTAATAGCTTCAATTAAAAATTTACTCACATCATTTTGTCTTTAAGGCGTTGTAACTAAATAAAATTTTTATTTAATATTATTCTATTTAGTTCTAATCCGGGGCTTAACGTCGATACTTAAGTGTCCCGTATTCCGGGAAACAATTTAATCACGTTTTTTGCTCCATGAATAACTTGAATCCACCTATAAAAGGTTTTCAAATATCTATGTAAATAGATCGATGTGGGAGTAAGTTGAAGTTTTTCTGAAATAGACGGTATAGATATTTTTATTTGTCAATTTCGAGCTCGAGAAACGGAAAATATAATTTTTTTAAAACAACTGCGTAAAAAAAATAAGTGAATACAAGACTAGAGCGAAATATCAATGTAATTAAACTATCTTGAATATTAAAAATTTCTTCATTAAGATAATAATACTTTCTAAACTTTCTAATGTTTATAAAAAAACTCTGTGATACCAGGCGGAAGAATAGTTTGTAGTCTCTTGTGACTACTTTCAAATTTATATTGATATGTTAAATGTGTGACAAGTGTAATTACACTTGTCACACATCCTTTTAATCGTAAAACTGGAAAAATATCTTCATCCGTGCTGTATCATAACAATTTCCAATTAATATTAGTAGGAATTTTAAGAAAAACGTTGGTAAGTAAATCCTTAATATTTAATAATTCAATTTATCGCCTATATACTAAATAGAGCCTATTTATAATCAAATAATTAATTAATTAATTTTTATTTTAGTACACAAGAGCCACACAACAAAACAGGTTTTCTAACTATTTGGTATAGATTTAAATTCCGTCTGAGATGAAGGAGAAGGTTGCTAAAAAAACCTAAATCACAATATCCAAAAGGTCATTTATCAAGTATTCAGAAAAAGTTTAAGTATATCTATATATATATATATATATATATATATATATATATATATATATATATATATATATATATATATGAATAGTTTGGTTATTCCGGGTTTCAATCCGTTCGTTCAAAAAATCGTTTTCACGACGTTTCGCCAAAATCTCATTTGGCATTTTCAAGTGCGGTTCGTCTCGTTACTCGCTGAGAACTGTTGGTGGCCTCTGAAGAATTTCGAGTTTTGTTTAGTTGGCTCGCTGCCTGATTGGGTGGGCAGCTTCGTAGGCTCCTCCCCTCTCCCGAATGCGATATATTTTGTTCTTGTATGCAGGTCTCTCATGTACTAGTTGATTTTTGTTGTTTTCTTTCTTGATTTTTTATTAATGTTTTCCATGTAGATGAAAAATTTATAGCATCATCTCGTTTATTTAGCTGTCCCGCTTTTTCGATTTCTAGGGCCTCTCTTATGACGCGTACCTTGTAGTTCTGTAGTGGTGCTATTTCTTTTGTTTTTTCGAAATCGATGGTATGTCCGGTTGTTTGGTGATGTTGAAATAGGGCTGAGGTTGTCTGTTTGTTTTTGAGGCTATTTTTATGTTCTTGGATTCTTGCTGATATGCGCCTGTTTGTTTGTCCTATATAAGTTTGATGACAATCTGCACATGGAATGCTGTAAACGCCATGATTTTCAAGGTTGGTCTTGTCTTTGGGATTTCCCAGGATGTTGGCTATTGTTTTTTGTGGTTTAAATATGGGCTGTATGTTGTGTTTTCTTAAGATTCTTCCGATTCTGTCTGTTATTCCTTTTATATATGGTATTATGGCTTTGTTCCTTGTTTGGTCTTGGTCTTTGATCTTTGTTGTAGTCTTTTCTTGTCTTTTTATGGCTTTCTTTATGTCTGCTTGTGAGAAACCATTCCGTTCTAGAGCTGTTGAAATGTGTCTTATTTCGTCTTGTTTCGTGTCAGGTTCTGTTAGGCGGAGAGACCTTGATACTAATGTGTTGACTACTGCCTGCTTTTGAGAGGGATGATAATGTGACGCTGCATTGAGATATCGGTCAGTATGTGTGGGTTTCCGATATACGCTGAAACCCAAGGTGTTGTTGAGTTTCCTAGTTAATAGCAGGTCCAAAAAAGGAAGTTTCTTTTCTTGTTCGATTTCTAGCGTGAAATGGATTCTGTGGTGGATATTGTTAAGATATATGAGGAAATCGTCCAGGTGTTCTTTTCCATGTGGCCATATTATAAAAATATCATCGACATAGCGTTTCCAAAATTTTGGTTTTTTTTTTTGGACCTGCTATTAACTAGGAAACTCAACAACACCTTGGGCTTCAGCGTATATCGGAAACCCACACATACTGACCGATATCTCAATGCAGCGTCACATCATCATCCCTCTCAAAAGCAGGCAGTAGTCAACACATTAGTATCAAGGTCTCTCCGCCTAACAGAACCTGACACAAAACAAGACGAAATAAGACACATTTCAACAGCTCTAGAACGGAATGGTTTCTCACAAGCAGACATAAAGAAAGCCATAAAAAGACAAGAAAAGACTACAACAAAGACCAAAGACCAAGACCAAACAAGGAACAAAGCCATAATACCATATATAAAAGGAATAACAGACAGAATCGGAAGAATCTTAAGAAAACACAACATACAGCCCATATTTAAACCACAAAAAACAATAGCCAACATCCTGGGAAATCCCAAAGACAAGACCAACCTTGAAAATCATGGCGTTTACAGCATTCCATGTGCAGATTGTCATCAAACTTATATAGGACAAACAAACAGGCGCATATCAGCAAGAATCCAAGAACATAAAAATAGCCTCAAAAACAAACAGACAACCTCAGCCCTATTTCAACATCACCAAACAACCGGACATACCATCGATTTCGAAAAAACAAAAGAAATAGCACCAGTACAGAACTACAAGGTACGCGTCATAAGATAGGCCCTAGAAATCGAAAAAGCGGGACAGCTAAATAAACGAGACGATGCTATAAATTTTTCATCTACATGGAAAACATTAATAAAAAATCAAGAAAGAAAACAACAAAAATCAACTAGTACACGAGAGACCTGCATACAAGAACAAAATATATCGCATTCGAGAGAGGGGAGTAGCCTACGAAGCCGCCCACCCAATCAGGCAGCGAGCCAACTAAAGAAAACTCGAAATTCTTCAGAGGCCACCATCAGTTCTCAGCGAGTAACGAGACGAACCGCACTTGAAAATGCCAAATGAGATTTTGGCGAAACGTCGTGAAAACGATTTTTTGAACGAACGGATTGAAACCCGGAATAACCAAACTATTCATTCTACCATCCGTGAAAATCTACGATATAACATATATATATATATATATATATATATATATATATATATATATATATATATATATATATATATATATATATATATATATATATATATATATACTTTCCGAACCAATGACCTCCTGCTGTCCAAAATTGGTTCCATGTAAAAGAGGTCTACAACACCTCATATTGGAGGTCTTGAGCTCTACTTTCCAAATATGAGTAGTAAAATTGATTCTACGCTATGGCGGATTTAATAAGGCAGCCCAAATCACTTTTTGTTTAATTTTTGTTTAAAATCAAGGTTACATAAAATTGGCTTCTTTCGAATAAAAGCTCTTTTCAATGTGACAACCTTTTTCGTTTTCACTCGAAAAATTTGGATTAAAATTGTATTTTTTAAACATTTTTGACAATAATATTTGGAAAAAGAGCTCAAGACCTTTATTTTGAGCTATAGTAGACTTTTTTTTACGTGAAACCAATTTTGGACAGCAGGGATTATACATATTTGTTACACTCAATTGTGAATGAATAATTACTAATTAAGAAACTATTTGTGATCAAAAGGGCTGATAGCTAAAATAATGCTTCATGACCACTTCTGGTGAAAATAGCATCATAAAAAAATACTCAAAATTTATTGATAATTACAATAATTTAATTACTAATATCTCTGACACTTAACCAATTTATTTTTTATCATTAAATATAGTATTTAGCAATATTTAATTCTTAATAAAATACATGAAATCGCCTAAAGTGGCCACAAACGCTACTTCTGCCCTAATGGACTTTTCAACAACTAATCAAATCTTTATATCTAATAAAAATTTATATTTTATATATACCACAAGGGAATCTTGAGAGTTTGCTATCGCGGATGAGACATGTGTATTCCAAGTTGATAATCAAGGGTATAAATTAACAAATGCAACTATGAGTTAAGCAAATTTTGAAGCTTAAAAATAGAAAAAAAGGCGCTTTATTTCATTATCAAATCGGCAGAATTGGAAAATTTAGTTTACTTTTACGAAACAATTACTCTTCTTACCATGTCCAAGTTCCTATGTTTAGGTTGTCTAAAACTTAATGGCCATATTTGTCCTTTCTAATAAATTGTTACATTTATAAACTTTGCATTTTTTTGTATAATGGTTTAATATATCACATATAAGCTATTTTAAAAGTTCTCCAAAAGTGTCATAATGGTAACACATCCAATAATGTAAGCAATAATTTTTTTTCAATCACAGCTTTCGCATTGATTATTTTTTCTAGCTCATTTAAATTCTGAGAAAACCAGATGGTGAATCTCTTTTCGTATATATTGAAGTAAGGAATTCATATAAAAAATAAATGAAATTCCTAGAATATTTTTCTTTCATATTTTGTTTTTAAATATCAACAAAGTATTACTTGAAATGAAGAATCGGACTTTAAATTAAATTTTTAACAAGTAAAAATTCATTAAAAGAAGATTCCGACAGTAACTAGTCAGAAGTAATAAAATTGTTTACTATCCTCAGAAACCCCTCCAATCAAAGTAATAACAAACACTCAAATTACTTACGAGTTACTAACATTTTGTTTTCCAAAATATTACTATTTAATCATTTCAAAAGACACCTAGAAGGAAAATATCAACAATTATGCAAGAATATAAGGTGCTAATTATGATTTGGAGTAAAGCATTGGATAAAAGAACAAAGACCCTAAATGTTTCAAAACATTAGCTAATGTTTTGAAACAATGAGGGTCTTTGTTCTTTAATCTAATGCTTTACTCCATATCATACTTAGGACCGTATATTCTTGCTTAATTGTTGATATTTTCCTTCTAGGTTTCTTTTCTTTTTTTTTTCTTAATTAAACATTTACCGACGGATCTAAATCGAAGCCTCCGAAACTTTTTTGCCCCGTAGATCACACGCCCATTTTTTCTATTTAACGTAGATTCCCTCTGTCTTTATATCAGTGAATTTTTACAATTTTATCAACTTTTTGACAGGTGAAGCCTTAGTCTGAGGATCGAATACACAACAAGTCGGAAATAGAATAAAAAATGTCAATACGAAACACGCACCGCCATATTGTATCTTTTATCACCAGATACAGAGCTACGCAATTGGATAGGGTTTACTACAAAGTGAAAAAGATTAAAATTAAATAAAAATGTTAAAGTTACAACTCATACCTTAATTAATTAAAACGACACAAAATCAAATCTTGTAAAATTGTTATATAATTTAAAAAAAATCAATTTATTTTACTCGTGAAATTTTATGGCAGGTAAGGATGATGGTCAGACAGCAAAATTCCATTTTTTTTCAGCGCATCGTTCCCTACGGGCCATAAACTTTGGCGATAGTTATAAGATACTGTTAATAGGTGGGCTAGTAACTTTTCAATATTTCGCTTCAAATTAGTCAGGTTTAATCTTAAATCTCCTCGGCCAATGTTTCAATCTGGTTTTTTTCTATGTAAAAAGATAGGCAACTTGGATGGTTTTATAGCGTCATTTTTCAAAATTCTATTGCATTTAAGACACAGGGGCAGGTTTTTATTCATATTGATAAAATGAATCCAAACTTCACATAATCAACGGTATAATCTACCGCCTATATTGCACCAAAAATTATTATAGGCTACCGCTAGCAATAATAATCTCTGGTAGCATTTATTTCCGAACGGAAATAAAGGTATTTATATATGATAAGACTTAGCAGTTAGAAACGGATTTCCCATAAGAAAAAAACTTTTTTAATCTTTTTGGGAGTGAAGACTGTTTATCGTCTCAGTTGGCTGGAACATCTTGAAATTGGAACGGGCGGCTACTCAGGTGCGGTGGAGAGGTATTCATCACTCCCCATGCTGACAGATTACATGACGCCGCTTTTAAAACCCAACCTCTCCCTGGAGATATTTCTACCAAGTAAAGAGGATTGGGAGAAAGAATAAAATCTTCTGAAAAATGGATCCTGGTTGTATGCTGATGGATCTCAACAAGATGGAAGAGCTGGAGCCGGAGTGTTCGGCAGGAGCACGGGAGTCAGAGAGTACTATGCGACAGGCCGTTTGGCAAAGTTAGGTTCGGCGACTGAATCGTAAGGACCCCAACCAATATTACCTGTCCCAATTGCTATTGGCAAAAGGGAAATGAAATCGTTGCTGGAAAGCAAATTTGTTGAATCGTGGAGGGGAGCTCCTGGAATGAGGTGTGCTAAGAAACATAGAACTGGGCCTAGTGCACAGTGTACTAAGGAGCTTTTCTCCTTGGAAAGGAAGAAGCTGCGAATTGTGGTAGGACTGTTGAGAGGATATTCTTACCTCAGGGGCCATCTTCATAGAATCAGTGTCGAAGACGACCCGACATGGAGATGATGTTTGGAGGAGGATGAAACTGTTGGACATGTTCTCAGAGAGTGCCCAGCACTCAACGGATCGAGGCAGAGATATTTCGGAGATACAATTTTGTTACCGGAAGCAGTTAGCCAAGTTCTACTAACGAGGCAGCTTGGATTCGCAAAGGCGATCGGCCTCGAATAACCTGCAGATATGGTGGGATGTAAAGGGCCCAATGGAGGCCTAAGCATCGATGATCTGGTATCACCACCCCTTTTTTATTCATTCATTCATTCATCTTTATGGGGGTTCCTGGTCTTTTATAATTAGGAATTACATATGTACTATTAAATTTTCTCTATCAAGTTTCAAATAGAAAAAAAAAGAAAAAAGACTGCTGAAACGAAAAAATTAACGAAATAATAAAATAATTAAAAAAGTTTATACGCATGTAAGGGCTGAAAAAATCTACTTATTTATTGGCAATTTAACATTTTTGTATTGTACAAACGCTATACGCTTTTTAAGTTTTGTTATCAGTTGGCCATGATGGCAAAACGCGACGAAAAAAAACAATAGAGCACTGCAGAAATGTCATTATTCCTTGTCATTTGACAATTATTAACAAAAATAATGCGAGGGCGATTAAATTATAAGCATGAAGATAATTTAAATTTGTTTATTATCTATGAGGAATGTAACAAAGTTTTATCAAGAACGCGCCAGACCTTTGCTGAAAGATTTCCTGATAAAGAGAAACTGTCACGGAACAGTGTTAAATGAATATTTTGGCATAAATTCTTTTTAGTTTTAATGATGATGATGTCGTTTACGAAAGATGGCTCATTTGACAGACGCAATTTCCATTTTTGGAGTAGTTCAAATCCTCCTGCAGTACGACTGCGGAATTTTCAAGAAATCTGGCAATTTAACGTATTTTGTGCTGTAAGAATGATGCAATAGTGAAACTACATTTTTGTGAGGAAAACCTAAATGGTAATGCATTAATATTACAAAGCAAATTATGTCCCCATTTTGAATTATGTATTAACTGTTGTAAGAGAAAGATATTTAAATATTCTAGAAGAGTTAAACAATCAATATTGAGGCAATTTACCTTTAGCGGAACACAGGAAAATTTTTTGCCAACACCATTGCACTCCACCACACGGAACCATTCCAGTTACCAACTTCTTAGAAGCAACATTTTATGACAAGTGGATTGCCAACACCTTTTTTGTGACATCCCCGTTCTGACGAACTAACTCGAAGATGGGAAGAATATTTGAAAGTTCAGGATGGACATTCTGAACAATTATTAAAATGCTTTCTTGTGTAGGTAAGCCGTTTAGTATTTTTACAATACAAAAATGTTAAATTGTCAATATTTCGAAAACTGTTAATTTTTGGAATACACATCCTGATATAAAGTCACCCTTATTTTTAATACTAAATAAGACAACAGTATAAAAATAAGGGATTTATATTTTAAAAAAATAACTTTCAACGATTTTTTTACGTTAATATTTAATGTTAGTTTTGATCAACCTGTGTTTATTTATTATAAAAATATCAACACAGTCCGCTAACTTAGATCCTCGTAGAATTAAATAATAAAGGCTTTTATATAGGAGAAGTTGATAGTTGTTTAAGCCTGCAAACGCCATTTTCGACATGAAATTTATAATATGTCAAAAACAGTTAGATTTAAGTATAGGAAACACTATACATGAAATATGTCTATAATTTTGCATAGAATCTTAAAATGAAATAACATATAGGGTGTTCCGTTTAGAATAAGCAAGAAGGCATCCGACATAACCGGAAATGCCACTATCTTGAAAATATTTTAGCCGAATTGTTTCCATCGAATTTAGTAAACTGCCGAATTTTAAAAATTTTCCAAAAACTATGTTTCAAGAAACGAGACAGTTCGTTGTGGGACACACTGTATATATATATATATATATATATATATATATATATATATATATATATATATAAAGTTATGCAACATTCAGAAACCAGTTATTTCCTATGTAGAGATTTTTTTGAATAATTTTTTTTATATCATAAATTTTGTTCTTAGGAAACCCAAGAAAATACCAGCAATATAAATGTCTTAATTTGAATTTTCAGCACACAAAAGTGATTAGGAGTTGAACATTTATTAGATTACTTAATATGCATTAAAGGTTTCACTTGCCACGCGTATCGACGGGTATTGGGATTCGGAAGATTTAGGGGATTTTAAATTCGCTTCAGATTCTTAAGCTTTTATGGAGATGTTCTTTTTCTTTTTTTTTTTTGGAAAGTGTTAATGCGACAAATATTCTTTTGGTATAATAATAAATTAGCCTTGAGGAAAGGGGAAACAATGATTATTTTAATACAACTGTATTTCTAATAAATGCAAATTTTCTTATTTTTAAGAATATAAAACTATATTCTAATTTATTTTTAGTTGCATCTTATATTCATTATGAGGCCCCAATAGTAAACATCAAATATATTCCACCTTGCATAATAAAATTCAATTTTTTACCAGCCCGTTATTCTGTAAATTTTTCAGCCATTTGTTCATGAGCATTTTTAGAATGCAGAATAATTCCAAATGAATTATTCTTACTAAAATCTAAATCAGAATTAGAGTAAATTCATTTACTGAACTTTTTTTACATAAAAATACATAACTGTTACAAAAACATCCAACTCTTTTCCTAAAACTTGATTAAATAAATTTAATTTGTTTCGAATTTTAAGAAAGTATACATGTATTTCTGTTAATAATCGCAAAAATACTGAAAACCCTTGATATAAATTGTTGTAAATATAAAATTACATGTCCTTTTCTTGGTCTAAATCTAATTTATTGAAAATAACATATTCTCCATTCACCTTCAAGGTGATTTTAAAAAAAAACTGTCTACGTAAATAACATAAAAAATATGGAATTTTATGTGACAATGTCAAATTTGTTATTTTATATGTCAAAGAGCATTTCCATTTTAATTTCCCTAAAGAGATCAAGTTGTTTTCTTTCCTTGGCAGCAGTTTAGAATAAATTAAATAACAATTAGGCATAATCCATTTTTAAAGGAATAAAAGAATGAGGAGACCTAACTGAAACGAAGTGAAGCAGGCGTTTGTTTAAAAGTAAGGATTTTTTTGTAAATTATTAATTGAAATAAATTCATTGATTTTCTTTTGAATTAAAATATGTAATACAATCCAAATTCCTCTTTCAGTTAAATGTCATTAATTTATTCAAACTTAAAAATTAACATATATTTTTTGGATATTTAACAGTAGTCTACTCAGCTGGTCAAGTGTTTCTGACATAACATCTACAGTTCAGATAAATAAGCACAACTCTTTAGTAGAAGTGGTTGAACTCGTAACTAACACCGGCTATGTGCGACCGTTCTAGGATGATAATTTGATATTTGTATTTTAAATAAAAACTATGTAAATTCTGGCATATGAGGCAATTGCATATCGCTTTCACACACTTTTGAGAACCTTGTCTGTGTTAATATTCTTCTAATGAGGTGTCATTTTATGTCTTTTTTTAAAGCTATAATTAATAACTTTTTCTATAAATATTTAGAATGTACTTGCAGGTAAGAGCAAAAATTATAATTGCCAATGCTACAGATCTCCCATGCCGTGATAAATTTGTTATAACCTCTATGGAGCCAACCACTTTAGGACGAGGCTCCAGTAGGCTGTACGCAACGTAAGCCTAGATTCTCACGATAGTGTCGCTCTCGATACGTTCTCAGTTCGATAAAATATTTTTAAATGAGAAAGTTTACGATATCGAAATATTCGCGAAACCAATAGTGTGAATAGGTTCATTGTTTCTCCCTGTAAGAATATTTTACCGGACCGAGAGCGTATCGAAAGCATATCGAGAGCAGTCCTATAGTGAAAATCTAGCTTAGGCTGGATTCTTACTATAGTGCCGCTCTCGATACGCTCTCAGTTCGATAAAATATTTTTAAATGAAAAGGAGTTTACGATATCGAAATCTCGGCGAAACCGATAGTGTGAATAGTTTCATTTTTTCTCCCTGTAAGAATATTTTACCGAACCGAGAGCATACCGAGAGCATATCAAGAGCGGTCCCATACTGAGAATCTAGCCTTAGGAGCCAAGCCGCGACTCAGGAGAGTACATTGCTGCCAAGTTGAGCCTCACTATTTCGATGAGGCAAGGAGCGTGTATCATCGGTCAACCCGAAAAATATAATTGGTTCCATTCTGAATGTCCTACTTATTTGTTGTAATTTGCCCTGGCATTTATTTCGTTTTATTCAATAGTTTACCGAAATTGTAAGAATTTGAATTATATATACAGGGTGTCCAAGATAAGGATCCTAAGCATGGGGATCTCGGAAACAGTTGGAGATACGAGGTCGGTTAAATTAGAGAAAAGTTGCGCAATTTAGTGCTAAATTAAACGCAGTTAAAAAAATTTAAAAATTTCAAACACTTCCGGAAATTTCCGGAAAAAAACGAAATTTGGCAAAATCGTTTTTAATTTTTGCAGGCTTTATTTAAAGAGATATCAGAAAATAAAAGGTAGATTCTCATTGCCACTTTCTATTTTTTATAATATGGTCTAAACAAAATTTAAATCCGACGTTTCGTTTCTGAGATACCATCATGAACTTTCATTTTTTATATGGAAAGAAAAAAAATAAACCAAGTATTTGATAGCATTTTTTATTACAAATTCAACGATGTATCACCCTTGCATATCAAATACATAGTTCAAGTACTTTCCATAAGAGCTCCATGAGAGCGAGAGAGAAGGGTATATCAGTTTTATAAAAGCC